>CM029023.1:32309511-33055761 GCA_016801055.1 Panax notoginseng | reverse complement strand
GAAAATTGAACAATGTTGTTTTGTTGTGTCACCACAAGGATAATATTTTTCTTTTTTGAATATATGGAGTACTAGGTTGGACTTAACTTGGATAATTTTGATTCAGATGTGCCACCACTTGATCAAAATAATCTAAGAGGAAAAATACAAGGAGTTGCATAGTTGATGTAATTGACAAGAGTTGTCTACCTATTTATTTATATATAGTTTGTTGTGTCACCACAAGGCTATATACATTTGAAATGAGATCCTTATCCTCACTAGCAAATCTTTAATTAGATTTTGCCGAACTATATAAGTGAGGGTAATATAGTTTGATGAAAATAGTGGGCAATACCAATTTAAAACAAGACCTAATTTATTTTTGTAATTAATAAAAGAATGTATGCTAAAATGTTGTTAATTACAAATTTATTTACAGAATTTTACATTGTCTAAAATTACTATCACTGCGTAACATATTAGATGCTAAATTAATCGGACCGAATTAAACGGATTGGTTAAGGAATTTGAGAATAGTTCTCATGGCTGAAAAGTTATCTTATGTTCTTAATACGCCTATCCCTGTAATGGTTGTAGATAATGCCTCTGAGGAATAGATTGCTACTTTTAGAAAGTGGCAAGATGATGCATAGTTGGCTCAATGCATCATGCTCGCATCCATGAGTAACGAGCTTCAGCATCAGCATGAAACTATAGATGCTCTTACTATATTCCTACACATCAAGTAGTTGATGGTGAGGAAAGTAGGACTGATAGATATCAGATATCTAAGGAGCTCTTCCGATCTAGAATGACCGATGACACTACAGTACAGATAAAAGTCCTTAACATAATCAATTTGATTGATCAATTAGGGCAACGGGTTTTGTCATGGATGGAGAGTTGAACCAAGATTTGATCTTGAACTCACTCCCAGACTCCTTTCACAATTGTTGTGAATTTTTCATATGAACAAGCTAGATATCAGCCTCGCTAATTTGCTTAACATGTTAAAAATGTTGAAAGTCACTTTCCAACCAAGAAAGACCATGTCTTTCTGGTAGGGGCCAAATGATCTTCTGAAAAGAAGAACGATTCATAGAAAGTAAATAGAAAGGCAAAAATAAAGGATAATAAGAACAAAACTGATACGGATAGCAAAGGAATTTGCTTCCACTACAATAAGCCTGGACAATGGAAAGAAACTGCAAGAAGTATTTTGCAGAGGCTAACCAGAAGATGCTTAGTGAAGTTTCGGTTACAAATATAATTTTGTTCATGATTTAAAATAAATTTTTCTTTAAGTCAAGGTTCTACTTGGGTATTGGATACCGGCTTTGGTTATCATAAATATAGATTTATGAAGGGACCAAGCAGAAGTAGAAAGCTAAACAAAGACCAGTGATCCTATGTGTGGAAAATGAAGCAAAGGTTGTTACATTATCCATAGAAACTTATAGTTTAGCATTGCCTACGGACAAATCTATTAAGTCAATAAGTTGTTATTGTATTCCAGTTCTCATTAGAAATATTATTTCCATTTTTTTGTTGGATAATGAAATCTTTGGTATTATATTTAAGAACAATTGTTGTTCTATTTATAATACCAAAGATTTGTATAGAACTGGAATATTACTTAATAGATTTTGTATACTTAACTTACGTGAAAATTTATTTTGTAAATTGAACAAACTAGTATAAGGAAAGGAGATGATCATTCAAAGAGTTGAATGTTTGTATTTGATGAAATACAAGTATGAATTATTTGAAAGGTTCAAAGAATTCAGAAGTGAAACAAATTGGCAAAGTATTAGGATTTTTTGATCGGATTAAGGAAGGAATACTTGTGCAATGAGTTTCTAAATCATCTCAAATGGTTTTCTCATAATGGACGCCTCCTGATACGAAATAATTGATTGATGTATCTGATAGGAAAAATCATACCTTGTTGGATATGGTACGGTCCAAAATGATTTTACCGACATTCCAGTATCCCTCTAGGGTCATGCCCTAGAAATGGTTGTATATCTACGAAAAGAAAACCTCAAAATTCGGCCCCAAGATTCCATAAAAGTTATGGACAAGAAGGCTTCCTAATTTTAAGTAAGTTAAGATAAGGGGTTGTCTAACTTATGTGAAAAGGTTTCAAAGGATAAGCTTGGGACAAGATTTGACAAGTACAGATTTGTGGGACATCCTAAAGTAAGTTTAGGGTATATGTTTTATAATCCTACTTAGCAAAAGGTGTTTGTTGCGAAAAACACGATGCCTTCTAAGATAAAGATGTTTATCGTTGAAGGGACTAGTGTGAGGATAATAAATCTTAAAGAGTTCAAGAACCACAAAAATACTATAAGTCAAATAAGAGGAACCTATAGATAGACCTATTGTACCACAACCGAATCGTAAATCTGGAATAGTACCAAAGATACCTAGGAGGTATGGATTCATCATAGATGATGATGATGATGATGATGAGGTACACATCATAGAAGATGATGATCCAGTTACACACGATGAGGTAAGAGTTGTAGACACTCAGAGAAATGGATTAAAGTAAACTTCTCAAATATGGAACATTCATTTTGATGAGACAATCAAAAGAGTTTGATTTTATTAAAAACAAGAACGAACCTAGTGTGTGCAAAAGGGTTAGTGGGAGCGTCTTGACATTCCTAGTATTATATGTTGATAGACTATGAATAAGGAATAACATACCAATGCTACAATCAGTAAAGACAAAGTTGTCTAAACATTCCTCCATGAATGATTTGGTAAGAGTGTCTAAATTGGGGATACAAATCTATATAGATAGATTTAAGAGGATGCTCGACTTAACCCAAGGAACGTATATTTATTTGATGCTAAAGTCGTTTAGCATGACAAACTCCAAGGGATGTCTCATGTTGATGAGCCCTAGAGTGTATCTCTCTTAATAGTCCATATAGACTCCTAAAAAGAGAGATCACATGAGTAACAATCATGTATACAATAAAATATACGAGACCTGATGTTGATCGGTCATATTTTGGACAAGATCATTGTAAGACAGTGAAAAACATCTTAAATTACTTAACTGGCACTAAGGATGTGATCATATTCATGATGGGCCTAAATTAAAACTAGAGGGCTTAACAAACTCAAGTTTTTTAAATAGACCAAGATGACAGAAAATCCACTTTAAGGTAAATCGTTACCTTGAACAGTAGTGTAGTGAATTGAAAAGGTTTCAAACAGCAAAGAGTTGCTGGTTTAGTGATAAAGACAAAGTATATAGTTGTAAATGAAGCTGCAAATTGATTTTTTGGATGAAAAGTTCATTACAGAACTAGAAATAGTTCCCAAGTCTCATCTTGGATCTAAACATGTGTTGTGGCACTTTCATTTGATTAAAGAATCATTGAAAGATGGGAAATCACTATAGAGATAGTGGACTCTCAAGAATAATATTACATATCCATTAACTAAAACTTATCTAACAGCAGGATAATCATCACTTAGAGAAGAAAGGTATGAGATACCATGGTGATTGGCTTTAGTGCAAGTGGGAGATTGAAAGTAGTATGCACACAAGTCAATCATGTTTGATGATAAAACATATACTTTGTAACAATCTTATTTATTTATTAATAAAAAGTATTAATTTATTAAAGGCTTTTAATTATCTACATGATGCTGCTTTATAATATGTGATAAATCCATAGTTTTAAGTAATGCTTTTAGAATAATGATGATGATCATTCTAATGAGATCTAAATTCTTAGAAAGCTTAAAACTAAAATAGTTCCCAATCGTTGGATTACTAAATTGGGGATTAGTGAATCCGGATAAATTGGTACATACGTTGCTTGCTCATTGGATGAGGATGATTGATCTCATGATCATTTATGTGGAGACACTAAAGCAAGTATGTAGGTGCTTATTGGAGAATAAGTACACTGAATGTGGCTCGCTAAGGAATACCTAATGGGGTTTTACTTTCCTGTCAATAGGAATTCGTGTAGTGATAGTAGTAGAAGTGATCCTTGGACTTGAGATCATCATAGTATCTTGTGTATACTGAGTTATACTTTGACTTATTCCTTAAGACCCTTAGGGTATATCAAAGGGTATGTTTGAGTATAATAAGTTGTACATGGAGATAATGTATGATCAATAAAGAATCTACCACTTCTAGTAAAAGAAGAGAAATGTCCTATATGATTCGATAAATGACAACCCAGTAGTCCTTAGCCAAGGCAAAATAAAATTAGAAAGGAGTTTCTAATTTACATTATTTGGAGTTGTGCATTTAAGAGTCGAAATACATATAATTAAATAAAATAAGACTTGACAGTAATTCCATGTCTTATATATAATTGGGATATTGTACGGTGGAAGGTTTGAATTGTACGGTAACTATTCACTCAAAGGTTCTTTTATGATTAATATTGAAATCTATATTATCTGGAAAGTCGTTGATCGCTAGGGAGGATTATCCCTATTGTAGAATAAATATTATTTATTTAAATAAATTAATATTTTAATTTATTTATTTAAATAAGATTAGAATTGTTCTAATTGATTTATTCACAACTAGTTTAATATGGAGAACCTAAAGGGTCACACCATAAAAGGAAGAATAATTATTTAAGAAGTTAATGGCATAATCGTAATAATAAGTTAAGTATATTTAATTTAATCTATGGTGATAGAATAAATTAAATAACTTAATATTTATTATTTAATATTTTAGAAATATTAAATATAAATTAAAAAGATGAGTCTTATTATTATTATTACTATTATTATTATTTAATTCCTAAAAGAGTTTGAGAATTAATTAATAAAAGTATTCTCATATAATCCTAATAAGATTAGGAGGTTAAATTAATTAAAAGAATTTAATTAATTATTCCTAATAATATTGGGAGCATAATTAATTAAAAGAATTTAATTAATTAAAATAAAAACTCAATTCCTTAATTGTTAAGGAGGGTTGCCCACATCTATAAATAAGAAGAGTCTTATTATGGGTTAGAGTTGTTATTGACTTTTTCACAACAGACGCGATTCTAATAGTTGGAGAGTACGTTCTTTTTCTATAGAGATAGAAAATTAGGGTTTAGCCAACCACCCTTCTTCATGAATATTTATTATTTCTTGGTAGATCACCTCTAGAGGCCAAACACTTGGGTGACTAACGTTGATCAAAGAAAGGAACCAAACCCGGTGGATTCAAGTTGAACGTGAAAAGAATTGGAGGTGAACTTGTACTTGAGCAAGCTCGAATCTTCAAGGGTATGATTCTTGTTCTTCATATTTTCGTTTAATTAATAATTGTGCATAAAGGGTGATCCTAGTATATGGTTTATAAAATTTTGAAACTCTATTTTTTAACGTTTCTACTTATTTTGTGCAATTTGATTGCGTTTATGAATATTACAAACCTAACAACTTCCTGTCA
Organism: Panax notoginseng; assembly: GCA_016801055.1. Lineage (NCBI taxonomy): Eukaryota > Viridiplantae > Streptophyta > Magnoliopsida > Apiales > Araliaceae > Panax > Panax notoginseng. The sequence continues at coordinate 33,050,333 of CM029023.1, read as the reverse complement.
TAAAGCATCCTTTTATGTCACGAATGCTACGCCATGCCACCTAAACATAAAACAAACATAAACAAGTAAAAACGAACATAAATATACAGGATCAACATAGTTTAAGACTGAATTAGAGGCCGATTCATCGATATAAAACTCACTCATCAAATTTTCATTCTCAATCGGTTCACTCACTATCCATTCTTCGTGAATTTCGTCCATAACAATTCCAGACATCTATACATATTCCAACGGGCAAATAATTCCTATAAAAAAATAAAAAATGTTTTGAAAATTTACAACGTAGACATTTACAACAAACAAGTGAAACATATGAAATACAAAGTGCTCCATAATCGTATCTCCATAATTAGATGAATAGAAAATTGGCATAAAAATAATTTTATACTTTGTCTATAAATTAGTAAAAATAGGCGACAAATGGAATGATTCAAACAGTAAATTTTGCATGTAAGAATGATAGAGACCTTTAAGAGATTAGATTGGTAAAGACCTGTAAGAGATTAGAATGGTTTCAATAGTGACGATTTTGTAACAGAATAGAATCATCGATGAAGAACAATAATCGCCGGTTGAAAACTTAGGTTAGAAAATGAGATTACGTCCGCTAGACTTACTAGTGGACGTGGTTAAGAATTTTGCATTTGACCTGCGCTGCTTAAGACGAGACAAAGTGGGGGTAAAATAGACCAAAATAAATTTTAAATCAATCCACTAGAATTACTAGTGGATAGCAAAAATGGTTTTACAATCTGGGCTGTAAATAATTGTAATGGAAGGCATAGTTACATGTCCATTTATGATCCATAACATTGTAATCTATTTTTGATCCATATCAAATAGATGCTATGGATCACTTTCTACACACACACACACACACACACACACACACACACACACACACACACACACACACACATATATATATATATATATATATATATATATATATATATATATGACCGTGAATAAAAAAATTATACTGTATAATATAATTAACCATAAGAAATAACTTAAGTAAATTTTTTTGGGGGGCTATAGTTTAAAGAAATTTATAACTGAAAATATCCTTTTATCTAAAAGACTCAGATAAATAGTATAACACGTACAATCATAGTCTATACATGTATTGACACCTAAATATTTATAGATACATTCAGACTTTAGCATCAATGGTTATTTTTCTAAGAATACATTTAGACTACACCAATGTTTTGATGACCACATCATTTGAAGACAGTGTTATTGATAAAAAATTTGAGACTCTAGCATTACTCATTTAAAAGGCCAATTTTTTTAGAACACTCCCACTTTTAGAAGGATATCATTACAAGTCTAAGTGAAATTTTATAATAATAACATAATAAAGAGGAAAGAAAATCTCAAAATAAGAAAAGAAAGGTTCACATTAAGAAAGATATATGTTACGAGAATAAATTGTATTATGATGACATGTAAAATTAATATTTTACATCATCTAATAAAAATATGTGATATAAAGAATTTACGAGGAAATTAAGATCTTTGAAAATGAATTTAGAAATTGTGTAAATACTAGGTATAAGACCCCAAATTTTATGAAATAAATGTATTTAATTTTTTCTTATAATTATTATTCTATTCAGTAAATGGTTAAATTGATAAAATGTTATAGTTAAGGGTGATATTTGAAAATTTTACAATGTAAGCAAGTTGTCATAAAATATTCGTTGTGTCGGAAAATATTCGTTTGGTCAGGGAATATTCATTTTATCGAAGAATATTTGTACGACGGCGCAATCATTGATGGACCACATAACGGAATAACTGTCGATATAGAAAGTGACAAAAATAACCTTTTCATAAAATAATGACAAGACTTTTACCATTAAACTGTTGAAATACCCGGTGATAAAAGTACAGTAATACGCGTTGTTGCACAGTAGCACACGGTATTGCACAGTATCTCTGATTATTGATGCTTACGTAAGAAGTCACTCAATTTCATTCAATAATTGCGACAGTAATTGTTGCATAGTATCTCATATTATTGATTCAATTATTGTCACAATATCATCTGCATAATATTTAATATTATTAAATTAATAATTAAGACGACACATTTATTCATATTATTATTTGTATTATTGACAATGTCTAGAAAGTTCTGTCGAGAAAAGGAGTTTGGTTATTATTTAATTGCGCTCCAGTAAGAAGAAATTCTTATCAAAAAGTCACCTCTTTCCTATGAATGATCTGCTTATCAATATTGTGAGTTATAATATTAAATGATGAATAATTATTGAAAGATTAAAAATGTGTTAATTGCAGATAAGTGATTTATGGTAAATATTTATTCAATTTTTGAAATAAATAGAGGGGTTTATTATGAGATATTTGTTATAAGTTTAGCTTATTATTTCATGGGAAGACGTGCTAATTTTTTAGATCGTCGATTGGAGTTTTATTAGTAAATTAATATGAACCGTTGGTTGAAGTTTTAATAATAAATCAATATGGACGATCGGTTAACGTTTTAATAGTAAATCAATATGGATCGTCCGTTTTAATAGTAAATCAATCTAGACCGTTCATGAATCAGTTACTATTTAGTTCATTTTCCTATAAATAGAAGCTCATTTCTTCATTATTTCTTACGAATTCACTAAATTTCTAGAGAGAGAAACTATAGAGAGAATAAGTGAGAAAGAAGAAGTGTATTATGCTACAACACTATTGTAGTATCCAATCTCCTACAAAGGTAAGGGATATTACTCTTCGTATTTATAAGGGGTATTATTTCTTTTATATTCGTCAAGGATGTTATTTTGTTCATGCTCATAAGGGTTGTCATTCTATTCCTTATTAATCTGTGGGTATAACTTGTCTACGCGGATTACCGCATGCCTGGTGAATAACTCTTCGTATTCATTCTTTAATAATCTGTAGAAATAACCTATTTTCGTGGATGACATTCCTGGTAAATAATCCTTCGTATTCATCCTTTATTAATATGTGGGTATAACATGTCTACGCAGATTACCGCATGCCTGGTGAATAACTCTTTGTATTCATTCTTTATTAATCTACGGGAATAACCTATCTACGCAGATTACTGCATGCCTGGTTAATAATCCTTCATATTCATCCTTTATTAATATATGGGTACAACCTTTCTATGGGATTACAGCATGCATGGTGAATAACTCTTCGTATTCATTCTTTATTAAGTTGTGGATATGATCTGTCTACGCAGATTACCGCGTGACGGGTGAAAATCCATTTATAGTTTCGTATATTCTTTCATAATTGTATGGGATATCATTTCTTTTGTACTCGTCAAGGGATATCATTTTCTTTCGTATTCTCCATTTATGGATACTATTCATACTGGAGTACTATTTATTCGGGGTACTTTGCATGAAGGGGTACTTGGAATTATGGGGTACTATTCATTTGGGTACTATTCACGGGATACTATTTACGATAAACTTTGTTTCTTTCTATCCAAATTATTTTTAATACATGAATATAAATCTTGAATTTTACTCAATAATTAGTTATCATGTTGACACTTTGGACATTCTTGAACTCTGGATAAATTAAATTATAAATCTCTAATATTTATTATTGATCTCACTTGATTGATTCTTTATATCATTATCATCATCCTCATTCTTATATTGTGCTGAAAGTTATCTTTGGCTCGTAGTGCAAAGATGAACTGTTGATTTGTATGATTATGATCAGGAATTGTGTATTGGTATAATCATGACTGGAATTATGTATTGGTATAATCATAACCATTGGTTTTATATGTGTATGTCTTTGGTCCGTGGTGCATAGATGAAGTGTTGATTATTGATTTTACAGTTATATATCTTTGGCCTATAGTGAAAAGTTGAACTATTGATCATTGGTTTTACAGTTGAACATCTTTGCCCGTAGTGCAAAGATAAACAACTGATTGGTATAATCATGACCATTGATATTAATGTTGAATATCTTTGGCCCGTAGTGCAAAGATAGACAATTGATTGATATGATCATAACCATTGTTGTTACATTTGAATGTTTTTGGTGTAAGGTGTAAAGACGATATGATTATTGAGTGTTTTTAGCTTTTTTGGCAAGGATATTGAGTGAAATTTCTATTAAGACTTTTTGGTAAGGAGAAACTGTTGATTTACATTATTATAAACACGAATTGCGAATTTAACTATAATCTTTGGTGGTTCAGGTGATGAAAGTTCTCTTCGTCTTGGGTACAACAAAGAACTGTTGATGGGTATTACGGGGATAAAATATTAATGATAGACTTTTAATGAGGAGGAGATAGTAGACATTATGTTCTACTTGACTCTTCTGATGGATTTTTTTTTCGCTACAGTTGTTGATCCAAAACTTGTTGTCTATTGTATTCTATCAGATTTTTCCTTGTTGAGGACTAAGGATAATTTATTCTACATTGTCTTAGTTATAATATTTTTTACTGGGCTATTTGTGCTCACCCTTTTGCTTCACAATTCCTTTCAGGTAATAAGAGTGTAGCTGGGTCTAGCGGGGATAACAAGGGAATAGAATGATAGTCTGTGACTATTGAAGTTTCTCAATACATTACAAAATAACATGACAATATATGATTGTATTGAGCACTTAAAACATGTGTGTCATAGTTTATACGACATTTAATAGTTAATTCTGGTGAACAACAATAGGGTGATGAGAACTCGACTTTGAAAGCGTCAAAAATGCACCTCATTAGAATGAAGATGACAGATATCTTCTCGTGTTCCTTTGAAGACTTGAAATATTTGTTACTGTATTTTATACGATATTGTAATACTTTGGGTGTGTATATTGTCGTATTATATTCAGTACAATATTTGAATTGAAACTCATAACTTATGTGTTGCCGTATTTTGCACGACAGTTTAATAGTTGTAAATAGGAAGATTTGTATTTGGATTTAGTAGTGTGTATTTGGCGACCCAAAATGGGTCGTGTGGACCTATTTTGGGGGCAAGCAGTTGGTATCAAAGCTTAAGGATATGGTCTCTAGCGGAGATCTGAGACTAGAACTAGGTGGGGAGAGACGAGTAATATCTTTCGCTAGTGTGTGTCCTACCTAAGCTGAATTTTCTTACTTAATAAGTTGACAAATTGTGATATGTCAATTAACCTTTGTTTTGTACCTGTATTCAGGAATGAAATCTAAAATCCAAGATATGAGCAATGGAGAAATCATGATACAGAGGAAATGACCGGGAATATAGAATTTGAAATGAAAGTAAGGTATTCTCACCTCTTCGAACTACCAGGCACGTAAATTTCGGGGATGAAATTTCATAAGGATGGGAGATTGTAAGACCCCGAATTTTATGACATAAAAGTATTCAATTTTTTCTTATAATTATTATTCTATTCAGTAATTGGTTAAATTGATAAAAGGCTAAAGTTAAGGGTGATATATGAAAATTTTACAAAGTAAGCAAGTTGTCATAAATATTCGTTGTGTCAGGGAATATTCGTTTTGTCATGAAATATTCTTTTTGTCGGGGAATATTCGTACGACGGTGCAATCATTGGTGGACCACATAACGAAATAACTGTCAGATATAGAAAGCGACAAAAATAATATTTTTTTATAAAATAATGGCAAGACTTTTACCTTTAAACTATTAAAATATCCGGAGATAAAAATACGGTAATACGCATTGTTGCACAGTAGCACACGGTATTGCACAGTATCTCTGATTATTTATGCTTACATAAGAAGTCACTTAGTTTCATTCAATAATTGCCACAATAGTTGTTGCGTAGTATCTTATATTATTGATTCAATTATTATCATAGTATCATCTGCACATTATTTTATATTATTAAATTAATAATTGAGACGACACAGTTATTTATATTATTATTTGTATTATTGACAATGTCTAGAAAGTTCTGTCGAAAAAAGGGGTTTGGTTATTTAATTGTGCAGCAGTAAGGAGAAATCCTTATCGGAAAGCCCCCTCTTTCCTATGAACGATCTAGTTATCAATATTGTGAGTTATAATACTAAATGATGAATAATTGTGGAAAGATTAAAAAATTGTTGATTAAAGATAAGTGATTTATGGTAAATATTTATTCAGTTTTGGATATAAATAGAGGGATTTATCATGAGCCCTTTGTTGTAAGTTTAGCTTATTTTTTGATGGGGAGACGTGCTAATTTTTTTAGACCGTCGGTTGAAGTTTTAATAGTAAATCAATATGAACTGTCGGTTGAAGTTTTAATAGTAAATTAATATAGATGATCAGTTGAAGTTTTAATAATAAATCAATATGGACCGTCCATTTTAATAGTAAATCAATTAGGACCGTTCGTGAATCAGTTACTATTTAGTCTATTCTCCTATAAATATAAGCTCATTTCTTCATTATTTCTTACGAATTCACTAAAATTCTAGAGAGAGAAACTATAGAGAGAATAAGAGAAAAAGAAGAAGAGTATTCGGCTACAACACTATTGCAGTATCCAATCACCTACTAAGGTAAGGGATATGACTTTTCATATTTATAAGGGGAATTATTTCTTTCTTATTCGTAAATGATGTCATTTTCTTCATACTCATAAGGGTTGTCATTCTATTCCTTATTAATCTATAGGTATAACCTGTCTACGTGGATTACCGCATGCCTGGTGAATAACTCTTTGTATTCATTCTTTATTAATCTATGACAATAACCTGTCTATGCGGATTACCGCATGACTGGTGAATAATCCTTCGTATTCATCATTTATTAATATGTGGGTATAACCTATCTATGCGGATTACCGCATGCCTGGTGAATAACTCTTCGTATTCATTCTTTATTAATCTGCGGGAATAACCTATCTACGCAGATTACCGCATGCCTGGTGAATAATCCTTCGTATTCATCCTTTATTAATATGTGGGTACAACCTGTCCATGGGATTACTGCATGCATGGTGAATAACCCTTCGTATTCGTTCTTTATTAAGTTGTGGAAATGATCTATCTACGCGGATTACCGCATGACGGGTGGAAATCCATTTGTAGCTTCATATAATTCATAATTGTATGGGATATCATTTATTTTGTACTCGTCAAGGGATATCGTTTTCTTTCGTATTCTCCATTTATGGGTACTATTCATTCGCGATTCTTTACATGATGGGGTACTATTCATTCGGGTACTATTCAAGACAAAATTGGGTTCTTTCTATCCAAAATATTTTTGATACATGAATATAAATCTTGTACTTTACTCCACAACTAGTTATCATGTTGACAATTTGGACATTCTTGAACTCTGGATAAATTGAATTATAAATTTCTAATATTTATCCTTGATCTCACTTGATTGATTCTTTATATCATTGTCATCATCCTCATGCTTATATTGTGCTAAAAGTTATCTTTGGCTTGTAGTCCAAAGATGAACTGTTGATTGATATGATTATGACCAGGAATTGTGTATTCATATAATCATGACCGGAATTGTGTATTGGTATAATCATAACCATATGTTTTACAGTTGTATGTTTTTGGTCCGTAGTGCAGAGATGAACTGTTGAACATTGGTTTTACAGTTGAATATCTTTGGTCCATAGTGCAAAAATAGACAATTAATTGGTATAATCATAACCATTGATATTTTAATTGAATATCGTTGGCCCCTAGTGCAAAGATAGACAATTGATTGATATGATCATGACCATTGTTGTTACATTTGAATGTCTTTGGTGCAGCCTTTATGGCAAGGACATTAAGTGAATGTTCTATTAAGACTTTGTGGTAAGGAGAAACTGTTGATTACATTATTATAAACATGAATTGTGAATTTAACTATAATCTTTGTTGGTTCAGGTGAAGATAGGTGACGAAAGTTCTCTTTATCTTGGGTACAACAAAGAACTATTGATGGGTATTACAGGGATAAAATATTAATTGTAGACACTCGAAATTTTATATTCCTATTACTAACCTTGCATGAGGGCAAAATCGTCTTCCAGAGATAACCCTGGAAGTCAAATAAGCACAGTCCCGGAGATAACCCCGAGAAATTCAGTTCCAGTCCCGAAGATAACCGACAACCCCGAGAAATTCAGTTTCAGTCCCGGAGACAACCCCGGGAGACACAGTTCCAATCTCGAAGACAACCCCGAGGAATGCAGTGGCAATTGCGGAGACAACCCCAAAAAAGCTTGGTTCAATCCCCTGAAGTCATCTTCAACCTCGGAGATAACCCCGAGGCGCTCAGTCACAACCCCAGAGATAACCTGGGGAGGTCAGGCACATCTCAAAGACAACCCTGAGGACATTTGGTATTCACTGCAGCCCAATCTCAGAGATAACCCTGAGTAATGACTACTAAATCAGCCCAAAACCGGGGATGACCCCGGCGAGGGGCAAAATCAGTATTTTGTCACCTCGATCCCACATTCACGCCATCTCAACAACATTTTAACCCACATTCTACATAGAAGTTTCCTACAAGAATCATAGCTCCAATCCCGAGTGACTACTGCACAAGACAGCACACCGGATAGAATTTGAAGACTTGAAGATCTGGGCATGGACCCATCTTTTCGGCTTTGTACAACCTCTTATCCCATGTCATTGTGTAGCTCTCGACAACAACATTTTGGAAAGGTATTATACGCCTCAATCGGAAGCCCAGATTGAAAGTTATGACGGTTCGAGTAGACAATGCGTTGCACGAGTGCACACACTTCGAGACAGTGGGGCCCACGGAGCCCGGGGTACCCCAGGTAGTCGCAGGTACATCTGTGGCTGCCGCAGGTACACCTATGGCTCCCCCCTATAGAAATAGAGGGCTTGAGCTGGCCATTTTAAGAAAAAAAAAGGGAAAAAAAAGGCGAAGAAGCCTTGTCCATTTTGCTCTGTACACACTATAAACTAAGTGCTTTCTCATTTCAAACACTTGTGAGCTTTTGTTTTGCTATATTTTACCGGTGGAAACCGAGTATTCATTCAGTCAAAGATATTTGAAGTCTACTTTGCAGCCCACTGTAAGACATCTCACATTACTTAAAGCTTTTCTCCACTTTTATTCACACATAGTTATTCACGTTGAGAGTCGTGTTGTATGTGTATACCTGGATCGTCGATTCGTGGCTTTTATCATATATATATATATATATATATATATATATATATATATATATATATATATATATATATTATCGAGTTATCCCGATTGAGCCCGAATATAATATTCGGTGCGTTTATCGCTTTTATGAAAGTAGTATGCATACAAGCCAATCATGTATGATGATAAAGCATATACTTTGTAATCAATCTTATTTATTTATTAATAAAAAAATTATTTATTAAAGGCATTAATTATCTACATGGTGTTGTTTTAATAATTTGTGATAAACCCATAATTTTAAGCAATGCTTTTAGAATCATTATGAGATCATGCTAATGAGATTTAAATTCTTAGATAGCTTAAAACTAAAATGTTCCCAATCAATGGATTACTAAAAAGGGAATTAGTGAATCCGAATAGATTGGTATGTACGTTGCTTGCTCATTAGATGAGAATGATTGATCTCATGATCATTTGTGTGGAGACACTAAAGCAAGTATGCATGTGCGTATTAGAGAATAAGTTCATTGAACGTGACTCGTTAAGGAATACCTAATGGAGTTTTACTTGCCTGTCAATAGAAATTTCTGTAGTGATAGTAGTACAAATGATCCTTAGACTTGAAATCATCATAGTATCTTATATATAATGAATTACACTTTTACTTAATCCTTAAGACTCTTAGAGTATATCAAAGGATATGCTTAAGTGTAATAAGTTATATATGGAGATAATAAATGATCAATAAAGAATCTACCACTTCTAATAAAAGAAGAGAAATGTCTTATGTGATTCGATAAATGACAACCCATGAATCCTTGGCTAAGGTGGAATGAAATTAGAAAGTAGTTTCTAATTTGCATTCATTAGGAGTTGTGCATTTAGGAATCGAAATACATATAATTAAATAAAATAAGACTTGACAGTAATTCTATGTCTTATATTTAATTGGGATATTATATGGTAGAAGGATTGAATTGTACGGTAACTATTTACTCAAAAGTTTTTTTATGATTAATGTTGAAATCTATATTACCTGGTAAGTTGTTTATCGCTAGGGAGGCTTATCTTTATTGTAGAATAAATATTATTTATTTAAATAAATTAATAGTTTAATTTATTTATTTAAATTAGATTAGAATTGTTCTAATTGATTTATTCACAACCGATTTAATATGAAGAACCTAAAGGGTCACATCATAAAAGGAAGAATAATTATTTAAGAAGTTAATGACATAATCGTAATAATATGGTAAGTATATTTAATTTAATCTATGGAGATAGAATAAATTAAATAGCTTAATATTTAGGAAATATTAAGTACAAATTAATAAGAGGAATCTTATTAATATTTTTATAATTATTATTATTTTAATTTCTAAAAGAGTTCAGGAATTAATTTAATATAAGTACTCTCATTTATTCCTAATAGGAATAGGAGGAAAAATTAGTTAAATGAGTTTAATTAATTATCCCTAATAAGATTAAGGAGCCCAATTAATTAAAGGAGTTTAATTAAATAAATAATACATTCTTTTAATTAAATAGGGTTACCTGATATCTTTATAAGATGAGTTTTATATCAGATATCAAATATACGTGATTCCAATTGTTGGAGAGTACGCCCCCTTTTTCTATAGAGATAGAAAAAACTAGGGTTTGAGCCAATACACCCTTCTTATTGAAAATTCTTCTTTCTTGGTGAATCACCTATAGAGGCCATACACTTGGGTGGCTAACATTGATCAAAGGAAGGAATCTACCCGGATATTCAAGGAGATCGCCGAGAAGTAGGGGTTGAACTCGTACACGTGGAAAATCATATCTTCAAGGGTATGTTTCAATAACTTCTTGTTCTTCGTTTTAATTAATAATATGCATAAAAAATTATCCGGGTAATTGGTTTGTGAAAAATTTTAAAATTTGATTTTATTTTGCTTCCACTATTTTTGGAATTTGATTGCTACTTTGATCTTCACAAAACCTAACACTATATATATATATATATATATATATATATATATATATATATATATATATATATATATATATATATATATAGGGGTTCCATTCACAACAACCAGTTGCTGTGGAGCAACCCCCTTTTTGGAGCAAAAAAAATTTATAACAAGCCGCTATAATATGTAGCAGTTGGGCCAAAAAGTGTTACTCCACAGCAACCGGTTGCTGTGGATGGAACCCCATATATATATATATATATATATATATATATATATATATATATATATATTCTCGAATTCGAATTATCGATTGAGCCTGGATCGACATATCCGATGCATTTACATTTCTGTCAGGCCTGGAGATCACTTCGTGGCCATTTACCGCTAATATATATATATATATATATATAACTGTTTACAACTTTCATACATACTGCATCATTATATGAGCCTAGGAATCATGTGATCTCATATACAGTTCATGAATCTAGATTCGGTTTTCGTGATGGACATTTTCAGCTGTACCTAGCTTGTAAATTATTCACGATGTTTGAATTTCCTTATACGGCTCTCATGCCCACAAGGAGTTCGGCACCGCAATATATCTTATTTCCGAGAAGATGTTCGCATCTCGAAAATAAAAGCAATGAAGCCGAACACGTAATAAAATGGAAGTATATAAGGCCTCAATTATTATTGAGCACAAGGGTTTGAAAAACCTATTTTACAAAACATCACTGCCATATCTCGTTAAAATTGAACTTTTATACAAAAATTCAAACACTTTTTATATAGCTGGAAACGAGGCGTAGCACTACTTTCAAACAACTGCACATAGACCTACACACACACATTCAGATAAATGTTTAAAATAAAAAGTAGCAATCACCGTGTTACCACGTATGTCGGGGGGGGTGCGATGCCTAACACCTTCCCCCCGCATAATCAAGCCCCCGGACCCTAATGAATCTCGGTTTCACAGACCAGTTAAGCAGTGTCACATCACTCGGTCTATGTGCAAACCTTTTCTCGGTTTAGTTGGTGCAACCATTTAAAAATACCAACTGGTGACTCATACAGTCCAATCGTCGACATATACATGTCGAACCTTTTCACAACTTATTTTTTCAAACAAATCTCACCTAACATGAGAACACCAAAAGACAAGAACAGAAAAGGGACAAAAATCCTGACGTCAATAGGTGGCGACTCTGCTGGGGACCTCTAGTAAGAGGGCTTAAGTTGCTATAAAAGCTTTTCAAAACTTTTATCTGCTTGTGTGTGGATGTTGCATTTACATTTGAATGAATGTGTACTAATGCATTTACTTACTGCACTTAGTGCTTTGCACTATATCTGCTTATGGTATTAGTGTTTCGCACACGTTGTCATTTCCATACGGTGAGACGCATTGTATGTGAATGTATGTTGAGTGGTCCTTACACCAGGAGACTATCCTATCGGTATTTGATTACTGGACTCGTAGGGAGACTAATTCCAATGAGGCTCAGGAAAGGCACCACCCAAATTCGCTCCAGTTGAAAGACCGGATTAACTTCTCATAGCCTCTGATAAACCAAATGCAGAAGGAAGTCTCTTCATACCTTCCAATTTTAATTACTTATAAATTCAATTACTTGTAATTTCATTTCTATGTCAATCTCAATGTAATGGAAAATATAAAGGAATATGTGTACATGCATTCCCTTTCATATCAAAACGTGCCATGCTATATTGTCATTAAAACAACTGACATCCGTTTTGCACGATAATACTCCTAAACAGACACATTACATAGCATGTAACCTTTCCTACATTCCCTAAGACTAAACTGCATCAGTCTTTTTGTAGGGAAACATTTAGTCCTGTTACCTATTCAAAGTCCAAAAAGGCAACAAGCCTACAGCCAAACATGGCTACATCTGGCCAGTCTAATCCTACTCCTGTCTCTCGCGAGGAGTTTGAAGGATTAAGTAACCAAATTATAGAGTTGGCTGTTCTGCTTAAAGAACTACACAAGTCCACTCAAGGTTCACAAAAACCCATACATAAAGAATCCTCTGCACACGGAGGAACCCAAGGTCCGGATAAAGAAAGTCCTGCACCTGAGTTGGGCAAAACCAACAAAGCTCCTGAAATCACCCATCTCAAAGAAGATCTAGACACCGGTGATATCAGGAAGAAAGTCCTACAAATGGAGGAGACCATTCATTTTATCAAAGGGATTGGAGCACACGGGAGTGTTTCATATCCAGACCTTTGCATCTTCCCTAGGGTTCATTATCCAGAAAAGTTCAAGACTCTTGATTTTGAAAAGTATGATGGATTGGGAGATCCTTACACACATTTGAAAGTATTCATTGGAGAGCTCGGATCTTATGCCAAGGACAAAAATCTCAGAATGAAGTTATTTCAGAAAAGTCTAACTGGAGAAGCCAGAGCATGGTACACCAGATTAGACAACTCCAAGATTCATAGCTGGGAGGAGCTAGCTCATGCTTTCCTCAGTCAGTACAGTTTCTAAACTCAGATGGCTCCTGACCGGTACCAAATTACTAAAGTCAAGAAATAAGCCAATGAGTCTTTCAGAGAGTATACCCAAAGATGGAGGCGTCTGGCTGCTCAAGTTATTCCATTTATGACTGAGTCTGAAATGGTGATGACCTTCATAGAAATTCAAGAAGCTCCCTTCTATGAGAGAGTTTTAGCTGGCATTGGCAAACCATTCTCTAAAATGATTAAACACGAAGAAATGGCCGAGATGGAATTGAAGTCTGGGAAGATTCAAGACCTTGTCGCTCTAAAAGCTGTAGCTGAGAACATCCAGTCCCGAAGTTATGGAAACAACCCCCGGAGGGTCCATAAGAAGAAAGAAGAGGATGTTTTCTTGATACTACAAAGACAAAAAAGTAATTAGAATATGCCTATTCAGAGGAGAAACCACTCCCCTTTCGAAGCACAGTCTTCAAACCCTCCATTGCCAAAGAGTGGAGAAGTCAGACGTACCTGAGTGTTCACATCCTTAGGGGACTCACTCGAGAACATTCTCAATCTTCTGACAACACAGAAGAAAATTACCCATGTTCTTCCACCAGCCAACCCGAGTGGGAAGGGTTTCAATGCTAACAGGAAATGTGATTATCATGCTGGAGCTCCGAGACATGATATTCAAGATTGTTGGGCCCTGAAGCATAAAATCCAGGATTTAATTGACAATGGTTAGATTGTGGTGACCAAACCCGACCAGCCTCACGTTCAAGATAACCCTCTTCCTTAACACAAGGAAGAGGAGGTTAACATGATTAACTAGAGTAGTGGACAGAGCTCCAACTATGTGGGTGGTCCATCCCAAAACCAGCAATGATAGTGCTGACAGATGGGATTATACTCAGTTCCAGTTTATGATGGAACAGAAAATGAAGGCTCTTTGTGAGCAAGTCAACCAATTGGCAGAACTGGTGGTTCATCAACACCAAGTCACACATCAATTATTTGGCCAAAAGTATGCTAGCCTCCTTCCTTTTGTTATAAGTACTCCACCACGTACTCTAGAAAGTAAAACATTGGAGGATAAAATTGTAAAAAGAGCAAAAGCCAAAGCCCGCTGGGATTTAGACAACAAAAGGGAATTCACCTATTTAGGCCGACCGATGGAAGAAATATTGCAGATATTGATCAATGATGGAAGAATTACAGCTCTGCTGTTGCCAATCAGCCCACACTCAAGATAATTTGATTTTAATGGAGTATGTCAATACCACTCCCACTCTCGTGGTCACAACACTGAAGAATGCCGGACACTCCGCCATCTTATTCAGAACCTGATTGACAGTGGTGTCCTACAGATGACAGACAATGACACTGTATTACTGGAGAGTGGGGACACAATTCCTACAAAATGGAAGGAAATCATAGCAGTTATATCCTCTGAGGGGGATTTGGCTACCACATCACATGCAATTCAACCTATTTAACTCAAAGGTGTTGAAAATCCTTTGAAAGTGGCTGTGCCAAAGCCAATTATATTGCCATTCAGGCCTCAATATCCTGTTGTCAGGCTACAAAAAGTGCCATGGAATTATGGAGAGGCTAAAGGATCCACATTCGACATAACTGTTGCAGTGTTGAAAGAAAATCCACTATATCTTTCCCAACGGGTGATGAAGCCTACCATTAGGTCAAAGGGGAAAGTTCCCATGGAGAAGATTGAAGAATTCCTTCGTACTATGGGACATAATGAAGCCAAGGTGGTTTTAAGCTTGAAAGAAGCTCCACTAAAGATTTCTATACTGGATCTGGTTTTCTCCTTAGAGGATCACCGGATAGTCTTACTGAGAGTCTTAGAAGCAGCCCACTTGCCAAAATCAGTGGATGTTGAAAAGTTCCATCATCTGGTTGATCATATCTTCAATAGCAATGTGATATCCTTCATCGATGATGACATACCTCCCGAAGGGACTGGTCATTACAAATCGTTACACATAACAGTTATGTCCTCCGGATATATGGTGGGAGGAGTTCTGATAGATGGAGGATCATCCTTAAACATTTTCCCTTACGCCACCTTGGAGAAAATGAATATCAATCTCAACAGGATCTGAAGCAGCCATACCATTATCAAAGCTTTTGATGGATCCCGACGAAATGCTGTCAGAGAGATTGAACTACCTATGGAGATTGGTCCACATACATTCTGCGTATCCTTTCATGTGCTCAAGATAGCTACATGATACAACTTACTTTTGGTAAGACCGTGGATTCACATGGCTGGAGCCGTCCTTTCCACCCTTCATCAGCAGGTCAAATACACCATTAATAGTAGCTTAGTAACTGTTAATGCTGAGCCAAAATATCTTGTACAAGGTGACATACCAATCATCAATTTCAATGCAGAAGTTGAGCCTGTCAGCTTCCAGGCCCTTGAGGTCAGCAACACTCATTATCAATCTATTGGGGCACCACCTCTGATACCCAGAGTTTCTGTCGAGGTAATATCGACAAGTCAGGAGATGATATCCTTGGGTTTTCAACCTGGATAAGGGTTAGGCAAGGTTCATCAGGGCATTAAGCGCCCAATTCAAGTTTCCAGTCAAACAGGGATAGCCGGACTAGGCTATTCTCCTGGGTCCAGTCACACAAATCCTTACAAACATAAACAGGTTCCTTCATCTTCAGCCATACGGTGATTACCTACACCTACAGAATCTGAATCTATACAGACTTCATTAAAGGTTCCTGCCCGTGTGGTAGCTATGTTATTTCCTACGCCGATACCGATTAAAGGAAAGGAAGTCCTGATGCCCGACCCCAAAGTGGAGGAGAAGGAACGTAGGCATAAGCAGGACATTGCAAGGTGGTTGTAAAACATATGCATCATAGTCCATACAGAGGGTATGAACAGAGACATCCTAGATGATGATTGTCTAGACATCATGGTCATCATTCAGGAGAAGGAGGGCGATAACAGCCACTTCATCACTGCTGTCAATCAGGACTTTACCCTTAGCAATTGGAGTAGCACTCCTTGCATTTGCCGACGAGGGTAAAAAGGGCAGAAACTCCCTTTGCCCTGTAGATAATAATAACTGCTTACTTTTTATGTACAGTAGTAGCAGTTATTTTTGTCATTACATGCTAAGACTTTGTGTGATTAAACAGATTCATATATTAAGTGAAAGCATTTTGTTTCAGGACTCTAAAGTTAGATGTGCCTTAACTTTAGAGTCCGGCTACGACAATTCAAGGAGCATAACTTGGTCTTAAATAAAATTCTTGACAACCAAGATCAATCTAAAGGAAAATTTGCCCCAAACTGGGAAGGTCCGTTTGTTGTCAAGGAGGTATTGACATGAGGAGCTCTCAGATTATAGGAAATGGATGGCGATGAATTTCCACAACTCATCAACTCGAACACCGTGAAACGGTACTATGTCTGAAGTTACCAGCAAACTAGCATACTAGGTTTGGATCACCAGATCTCCAATCAGTTCAGGTTTTTTAAACCCTTCACTACATACAACCTTTCTTAATATATGTTTGCCCCATCAGCGACAAACACACCTTCCAACTAGTAGCCTGGTTTCGGATCATCAGATCTATCACCTACCTCAGGTTATCCCACCAGGGATTAAACCTTTCACACTTCTAGTTTGTCTTGTATATGGGATCAAACTTTTCATCTGTAGGCTGTCTTGTACACGGGGCAAACTACGTCGACCTGATCTCCCCAATACATGGGAGTACGTAGGAAGCCATTTTCATGGTCCGGTCTCACCACAAAAAAATAATAAAAACAAACACATCTCTACACCCTTTTACCACATATAACTTTGAACCTCTACACCAAGTTTAAACTATGCAAACCTGATCTCCTCTTTAATAGGAGTACGTAGGCAGCCATTCATGGTTCGGTCTTACCCCCTACTAAAACATAAAAACTTGTCAACGGTATTGGGATCATCTTACAATCCACCACACTTCATTGGCTTTAGACCAAAGGGATGGAACTACCTGACCTCCCCACATGAATGGGAGAATCGGTGACCATCTAAGTTGCGGTTGAGTCCTCAAAGAGTAACACCAATCCATAGGAGATGGAGTTACCTGAGCTCCCCCATACAAAGGAGTACCAGCGACCATCTGTGGTGCGGTCAACCTCAGAGAGGAAAGCCACACTCCTCTCCATACACTATTCCCAAGACACCAAGGATGGTAGGGAATACACACAGATCAATGATCCATTCTGAAAGATCCTGAGGCATCTCAATGTCCATCCATTAAGGAGGAGTTTAGAATACATCAAGATCACAAGCCCTGGAGAAACAGGCAAATATCAAGCAAGTAAGAAAGCATAACTAAAAGGGAAGTGAATCAACATATATTTCCCTGTCATATATAATATTGTTTGATATATACAATATATGTTGTACATGACAAAAATGGCTAAGCTAGTCTGTGCAGGAAAATATAAGCCCATCTACAAGTCAGTGTATATGCGGGCTATCAAGTCCAACATGGCATCCCTTTCAGAAGAAGGAGGTAACGCTGTAAGCTTCTGCCTAAGGGTATATAAACGAACCAACAGATCCACAGCCAACTGCATGGTGACACTATACTCATCAATATATGTGCTCATCTCTATAATGATGCCAGTAGTAAGGGACCTCACTACAGTACTATCTGTAACAATGATATCTCGGTTAGATATTGCGTTATCCCGCTCAATAATCAATGCATCTCTAGATGATCTGGCCTCATCCCGCTTAGCAACAGCTGTGTCCTTATGAGCTAAAGCATCATCTCTCTCTAATAAAGCGACATCTCTCCCTGCAAGAGCTGCCAACATCAAGGCCATAGCCTGATCTCTCTCAAATGTCATCAGATGTAGACTCTGCTCTAAATACTCTGCCGAATGCGGGGTCACAGTAGCAGTCATACTGGGAGAATCTACAAGAGATTCTGATAACCCAGTAAATAGCTCCTCCTCGGTGGGAAAAGTAGTGTCCTCTATGGGCTCTTGATAAGTAGATTTTATACCTACTTATCCGGTACCTGTTACTTGAATTAATTACTTAAACTCATGTTTCTTAGTTACTTTTCATGCATTTTATGTTCATTTTGTAGATTATATGCTTGGGAGCTGTGTGAGCGACTATTGGTATGAAATCGCAAAGAATTAGTATGAAATTGTAAAGAAAAATAATCCGGACATCGTTTGGGATTTCATGTTTAATTCATGTTCTTGGCTTAGAACTTATATTATATTGTAGAGCTTATTCTTAGCTTTCTAGAACATCTTGAATCATTCCAATCGGAGTTCGGATGCAAGAGTTATGACCTTTGTACCAACGAACGTTGAAATTCACTGTTTTGGGTGGCCAGTTGCATAGCGGTCACTTCCAGCCCAATTTTGACCTTCATCCATCTATTATTTCTCAATTCTCAAAGAATGAAAGTTGTATAACTAGTCGAGATCTTCGATTTGATAGGTGGCATACCTCGTAACTTATTCCGGATCAAAAGTTATGTCCATTTTACCAGAGGACACTGCAACAGAAAAAGGATGCCCGTCGGGGCGGGCATTTTGCATACAAAACCCTCTCTAGGGCGGGGGTACAAGCTAAAAAATAGTAGGTATGCCAGCCGTGGCAGACCTATCAGTGGAAAAAAGCCCGTCGGGGTGGGGGTACGCGCAGGAAAAGTAGTTTTTGTCAGAATTTGAGTTGGAAAAGGATTGGTTCGAGCTGATTGATTCAAGGACTTCCAAGAGGATTTAA
The DNA here is from genome assembly GCA_016801055.1 of Panax notoginseng. Classification (NCBI taxonomy): domain Eukaryota; kingdom Viridiplantae; phylum Streptophyta; class Magnoliopsida; order Apiales; family Araliaceae; genus Panax; species Panax notoginseng. The sequence goes on along the minus strand of CM029023.1, from coordinate 33,030,980 downwards.
TGACAAGTAAAGAGGCATATAAAAGGAGGAGAATCACTAGAAATAGAGAGAGGGAGGATTTCATTAGAGTAGATTAGAACCTAAACCCTAGTTCTAATGAGTTTTGGAGAATGAAGCAACTTGGAGACCATTGAAGATCAAGAACAGGAGCTTGAGGAAGATGGAGATTTGCTGACAGCAAATCCATTTCTTTTCTTTAATCTTATTCTTATCTTTTAATGTGTATTCAAGTGTGGATTCTTAATTTTAATTCAATGAACTTATTCTTTGTTTGAGATTACAATGGATCTTATTGTGTAGTTTATTTTAATATGCTTCGCTATCAATTATTATGTTCTATTGTGAGGATTGTCTATTGTGATTTGGACTTAATTGTTTAATTGATTGGCCATCAATTACCGTGATAATCTATATGAAATCGGAAGTGGAGTATAGATTTAGATCTGATCATGATAGCATGTGTTTGTGATTTCTGCATAGAAGGAATTCATGATTCGTGTTTAGGATAGAGATATGCCTTTACGCCATATGTAATCTTACAGAGAACTTGTGCTTTAAATCCTTTTTAATTTTAATTCACATAGAGATATAGTGGATTAGTTAATTAAGGTGTCTTGTTTAATTCTATCATATGTGGATTTAAGTGAGTATAGGTATTATGCATCGAGAGGTGATTTTATCTGCTTTAGTGTTCATGATTAACAATCCAGGATAGAGAATAATTGATGAGAAGTGTGTTAACTTAAATGAAGCAAATAAGTGAAGTTGTGATTTTAAGTCTCCGTAATCTTAATTTAACTGGTGAAATTTAATAGTATTTTAATTATGTAATTTGAAATTCATTCATTTAAATAAGATTGAGTTGGTTACGGGTTAGTACTTGGTGATTTTTATTAAATAATTCATCGTGGGAACGATACTCTACAAATTTTTGGCGTCGTTGTCAGGGACTTAGTTTAATATTTTTTTGCCAATATTAGCTTCAATCAAATTAGTCTTATTTTAAACAATTTTTTATTTATTTATTTTATTATCTTCATATTTTTCTCTCGTCTCAGGTACTATGGCTGGATGCAATTATCAAAGGCCATATTAGAGTATGACTCAACAAAGGGACACAGAGATTGGTGACCTCAATAGAATTTTTGCAAGATCAGCACAACTAGAGATACTTTCGAGGAGGTTGGATGTAGTTGCAGCCCAACGTAATTGAAGGATAGCAGTTACGTGCAATTATTGTGCTGACAATCATCCGAGTAATCAATGCACCATCAGTCCTTGGCCGGTACAGTATGTGGTAAATACCTTAACCAGTATGTATATGCTAATTATCATTAAGTTTGAGGGTATCACCCGGATTCTTCATAGAGCTATAACTATTAAGACTAATACTAGGCTCTAAATCCAACATACACACCGAAATTCTCATATCCACATCCATTGCCACAAGAAGAAAAGTCAAAGTTGGAAGAATTCATGTCAATGATCATAGCAAACCAAGAGGAGAGGATGATGAGTCAAGAAATATCAAGCCACAATTTTCAGCAACAGATGGAATAACTCACCACCACTTCAACCCATGGTCCTCAATACATGGATTCCAAAACTGAGATAGATAATTCAGGGGTGGTGGAATTGTTGTCCCAATTCGTAGCATCAACAGAAGAGAGGAGGATTAATCAAGAGCGGTCAATTCAGAATCTTCAGAATAAGATTGATCAAATGTTCAAAACCTTGAACAACTGTCCTTAATATAATTGGTGTTATGACATGGATTCTGAGATTGACGAAGTGCCCGAACCAAATCTACAATTGGATGAGACACAAGATGTTGAAAAAGAGGAGACAAGTGGGGATAATGAAAATAAGGTCGGTAAAGAACTAACTATGAGTACCAACGAGGATGAGTAGATGTTATTAGTGCCCCAAGTTCCTTCTCCGCCAAAGATCAAGGGTCCAGTTAGATTTGCAAAACCGTGCTCGCTTGGTAGTCATGTCGTCGACAAGGCTCTTTATGACATGAGAGCTAGTACAAATGTGAAGCCATGGTGGGATGAGGATGAGAAGATAGAAGAAGAACCAGTTGTGCTTGCCAAGCCTCAAAGCCCCAATCGAATCATAGGCTCAGCAGACGAAAAAGTACCTAGTTATTCAACATGCACAATTGAGCACTTATCTAAACAAAGTATGCTAGGTGACTTTAATGCAATGGTTATCACTCTGGGGAACCTACCAAAAGTTATGTTATTTCTGATGGATGGAGGGTTCCTCAATTATCGAAGAGGAATTAGATAGCATTGACCAGACAAAGTCAGGCTGAAAGACTGTAATTCAAGTGCTAACAGGGAGGAAACCCAGAAATTTTTATATTTATATGCTTTAGTAGTTTATTTAGTAGATGAGAATTAATTTGCTTATTAAGTTCTCTTATAAATACAAAGTGCTATTCTAATCCATGTTGTCTCTCTTCATTGCAGGTATTGGTGGCTAAATAAATAAGCAAAAGATTATGGACAGGGAAGCCACCAATCTAAGCCCATGCCACAGTATCCTCCTTTAGATCCCACTGTGGAGGAGTTTTCAGTCTTTGTTCCACAACCACCACCACCACAAGCTTAGCAGGATCCAGGGAAGTCCTCTGTTCTTTTATTTCAATATGTTTACAATGAGGACATTGGACTTGTTAAGTTTGGGGGAGTTAGTTTTATTTTATTGTTTCATGTTTTAACATTTAGTTTATGTCATATATGTTGGAATTCATGTCATATAGTTTGCATTTGTACAGTAGTTTATTTTAATAGTTTTTAATGTATTTAGTTTCTTGTTTCTTGTTTCTTGTTAGTTAAGATTAAAAAAATTGAAAATTTTCAAAAATAGTAGTTAGTTTACTATGTTTATATAGCATTTAGTACATCTTGCATGAGTCCAACTGTTTGATATTTACAGTTTATTTTGGCCAATGATGAGAATGGAATTCAGTAGACAGGTATAATACTGACTATTAGAACTTTGATGTGATTTCTTGTTATGAATTGAGTCTTTTTTCTGTTTGAAACTGGTATAATAAAGATATCATAGTAAAAACAACTTGTTGATTGATTGAGTTTAAATTAATACATAATGAGACTCTAAAGGATAATGCTAGTTTGAATGAAAGAATGACAAGAATAAGTAGTGATGACTAAAGTTAGACAAGAACCTAAGTTTGGGGGAATATTTGGGGTATATAAGTATATAAAAAAAGAAAAAAGATAAAAAGTATGAATAAACACCGTGGCGTGCTCATCTAGTTTTGTGGCCTTTGTTACTTGAGTAAGTAAGCCCAAGGGGATTGCCTTTACACCTAGCGCCCTAAGGTCTTAATGGTCTGAGAGTCGTTGGTCGAAAGCTCATTAAGGTAGCATTGAAAAGCCTAAGGGAATAAGAAATTGCATAGCCATATGTATAAAAAAAAGAAAAAATGAATAAAACGGGAAATAAGAGCAAAAAGCCCCCGTAAGTGAAAAATAGAGCATAAGTATCCCATGTTGACTCTCGATATTAGTAAATGTTTGATTTTAGTCGGATCTAGTTCATTTGTGGATTTCTTGAGTTTACACTGTATGATGCCTTCGAAGAGACTTGTTATGTGTTAAATTTGATTTTATATCGGTTAACATTATTGTGGAGCACACACGCACTATATTAGTGATAACAATCTAAGATTTGATGATTGATTGGGAAGTTAATGATTTGTTTTGATATGATGTATTATCATGTTTACTTGATTTCTCTAAGGGCGATTGAATAGACTTGTTTCTGTCATTACTACTAGATTCGTAAGCATGCAGATTAGTTGCATTGCATAACATTATTGTTTTGTGTTTTTGCTTGAGGACAAGAAAATGTTTAAGTTTGGGAGTATTTGATAAGTAGATTTTATACCTACTTATCTGGTATCTGTTACTTGAATTAGTTGCTTAAACTCATGTTTCTTAGTTACTTTTCATGCATTTTGTGTTCATTTTGTAGATTATATGCTTGGGAGCTGTGTGAGCGACTATTGGTATGAAATCACAAATAATTAGTATGAAACCATAAAGAAAAGCAATCCGGACATCGTTTGAGCTTTCATGTTTATTTCATGTTCTTGGCTTGAAACTTGGATTATATTGTAGAGCTTCTTCTTAGCTTTCTAGAACATCTTGAATTATTCCAATCGGAGTTCGGATGCAAGAGTTATGACCTTTGTACCAACAGACGTTGAACTTCACTGTTTTGGGTGGCCATTTGCATAGCAGTCACTTCCAGCCCAATTTCGACCTTCATCCGTCCATTTTTTTCTCAATTCTTAATGAATGAAAGTTGTAGAGCTCGTCGAGATCTTCGATTTGATAGGTGGCAGCAGAAAAAGGATGCCTGCTGGGGAGGGCATTTTGCATACAAAACCCCCCGTCGGGGCGGGGGTACAAGCTTAAAAACAGTAGGTATTGTGACACCCCCAAAATAGGTATACATCACCCATTTTGAGTCGTCAATAACATGGTACAGAAACAACTACAACTTTATTAATACAACAAAAAAACTGTGAGTTTAAATATAAATATTATCTTCTAGACAATATCCACACTCAAATAAGTCCTCATTATAATTATTGATACATTATTTTATAAAAATGGTGAGGACTACTAAACAACTTTCTAGAACCATCATTCCATACCCCGACTAGTACTCGCTACATTCTCGCCTCCTGAGAAGAAAAATGGAACAGAAAGAAAAAAGGGTGAGCTCAACTAGCCCAGTAAAGAATATTATGACTAAGATAATATAGAACAAATTATCGTTAGTCCTCAACAGGAAAAAATTTAATAGAATACAATAGACAACAATTTTTAAATCAAAATTTGCAGCGAAAATAATAATTCATTAGAAGAGTTAAGTAGAGGATGAAATCTACTATCATCTATGAATTTAAAAGTTCATCATCAATATTTTATCCCTGTAACATCAATCAATAAACATCTTGAATCAAATATTCATCTTTGTTCTACAGGCCAAAGATATTCATCAGTTGGTCATGTTCATCTCAACACCTGTTCATCTTTGCACTACGGGCCAAAGATATTCATCATAAAATCATTAATCTTTGAACTACAGGCCAAAGATATTCAGTTATATCATCATTTAGGACTGATGATGATGAAAAATATTTTAAAGAAAACGAATCCAGTAAAACAAAAGAATAAATATTAAGGATTCGTATTTCGGTTTATTCATGTCCAAGAATACCTCATAAATAATCATAGTGGAGTAAAATTTAAGAATGATCAAAACATGGATACAATCAAAGCTAGTATCCATAATAGATATTTTGGACGAAAAACGAAAATTTATTTTTTCTGTGAATAGTGCCGTATTCGTGAATAGTGTCGTATACGTGAATAGTACCGTATACATGAATAGTAATCCAGACACAAAAAGTTTCAAATTTAATAAAAATTCAGATCAATATTTTGGCATAATGATATCAGAAGAAATAATATCATTTATATAAAAAAAATAATATCCCTTACCTCGAAAGACAGTACTTCTGACTGGAATACTAGATATAGAGCTGAAGGGAACTTGCACCGTATAGCAACACTCAAAGTCTTAAAATACTCACAAGAATATGCTCGATAATATAGAGAGAGAGAAAGATTTCAGTTTCTGGTGTGATTTTTAATTCTAACCTAACCCTATTTATAAGAAAATGCTTAGAACACCAAAGCAGAAAATTTAATAAAATATTAATATTATTTATATAAATTCCTACGCCCACCATCAATAACTGAATTCAGCCATTTCAACAACCAACGGGGCTCACCAAACATATCAAAAACATTTTTCTAACTATAAATATTTTAAACTTCCAAAAATTAATTATTCTAGAACCTCAGAACTTCAATAATTCATAATAAATAGCCCTTTTTGTCAGAAAAATTCAAATCACATGTCTTTTTCATAGGAAATTTCATTATCTACATCTTTGTAGAAGAAAGTTTTTCTAAATTCCAAACAAAAATTGACCGAAATCCACAAACGGGCGATTCTACAGGCTATAATCAAATTTCAGTCAAGAAATGGGCCCACAGACATGTTTAACATGTTTTAAACAACTTTTGCAACAAAAATATTCTTCCTCCTCATGTACTCATATATTCTACATTCATTGTAAAAATATCATTATTATTATATTATAATAATATAATAAAATATTATTTTATCAGAAAAAAGATAAAATATCGATTTTCAACAATTGTCACTTTAAAAAAATTTCTCCATCTATATCCACATAAAATGAATATTTTTTTCCCATCATAAAAATTAATAATTAATTATTCACAAATAATATTATCGAATCACAATACTGACAACCAGGCAGTTCCCCGGAAAGAGGGGGCTTTCTAATAAGAATTTCTCCTTACTGGCGCGCAATCAAACCTCTCCTTAGATAGAACTTTCTAGACATTGCCAATAATGTTATCTAATAATATTATTCAGATAATATGAATTATTGCTTCGATAATGGAAAATACTGTGTAGTGACAATTATTGAAACAACAGTAATATAAAATATCAACGCAACAATTATTGAATTAATAAAATACTGAACAGTAATTACTGTAACAATTATTGAGTAGTGCATTCTTACGTAAGAATCAATAATTGGTGCAATACCGTGTGCTACTGTGCAACAACGCGTATTACTTTGTTTTAACCACCGGGTATTCCAACAGTATTAACGGTAACAACTACGCCGTTATTTATAAACAACTTATACTTGTCGTTTTCTTCATCCAATCGCTTTCCGTTATGGGTCCCACAAAAGACTACGCCGTCGTACGAATATTCCCCGACAGGAAGAATATTCCACGACCAAACGAATATTCCCCGACAACAATGAATATTTTATAACCACTTTCTTATTTAAAATATTTGCGCATTTTATCCATAACAAACCTCATTAATCAATTCAACCCTTACAATTTCAAAATAATAAATAGAGGAAATTAAATTTCATTTATTAATAATTTGGGGTCTTACAACCTCCCCTCCTTATGAAATTTTGTCCTCAAAATTGACGTACGTACCTGGTGTTTCGAAAAGATGAGGATACCTCGCTTTTATTTTCGTTTCCAACTCCCAGGTCATTTCCTCAATAGCATGGTTCCTCCATAAAACTTTAACTTGTGGTATGACCTTTGTGCGTAGGACGTACTCTTTCCTATCCAAGATCTTGACAGGTACCTTCTCGTACGTTAAGTCTTCAGCTATCTCGTCTGGTTCTAACTTAATGACGTGGTTTGGGTCTTTCACATATTTACGAAGCACAGATATATGAAAAATATTATGAACACAAGACATACTTGGAGGTAACGCGAGTCTATAGGCCACATTTCCTACTCGGTCAAGAATCTGAAATGGACCAATAAATCTTGGATTGAGCTTTCCTCTCTTCCTGAATCTTGTAACTCCCTTCCATGGAGCAACACGTAACAATACATGATCCCCAATATCAAATTCCACGTCCTTTTGATGAAGATCCGCATAATTCTTTTGTCGATCCTGTGTCGTTTGTATACGTTGTCGAATCATTTGGATCTTTTTCGTAGTCATACTTACCAACTCGGGTCCCAACAATGTTGCTTCACCCACCTCATCCCAACATATTAGAGAGCGACACTTTCATCTATATAATGCTTCGAATGGAGCCACACCTATACTTGCCTGATAACTGTTGTTGTAGGAGAATTCCACCAATGGTAAATACTTATCCCAACTCTCTTTGAAGTCCAGGACACAGAGTCTTAATAGATCTTAAAGAGTTTGAATAGTCCTCTTCGATTGTCCGTCTGTTTGAGGATGGTATGCCAAACTAAATCGTAAATCCGTGCCCATAGCTTTTTGCAAACTAACCCAAAATCTTGAAGTGAATCTTGGGTCACGATCTAAAACTATGGATACTGGCATGCCATGCAACCTCACAATCTCATTCACGTACATACTAGCAAGACGTTCAAGGGAATAAGTCTCCCGTATCGGCTAGAAATGAGCAGACTTAGTTAATCTATCAACAATAACCCAAATAGTATTTATGCCTTGAGAAACCGTGGGAAGACCCGTAACGAAATCTATGGTAATATGTTTCCACTTCTATTTCGGAATCTCAAGTGGTTGCAATGGACCCTTTGGCACTTGATGCTCCGCCTTTACACGTTGACAAGTTAAACACCTCGAGATAAACTTTGCAATCTCTCTCTTCATATTGTTCCACCAAAATGTATGTCGAAGATCATGATACATTTTGGTACTTCCAAGATGAATTGCAAACGGTGTATTATGTGCCTCCATCATGATCTTGTACTTCAAATCAGAATCGTTAGGAACACAAAGTCTGAAGTGGACTCGTAGTATTCCTTCTTCATCGATTCTTGCTTCTGGAATAGCACCTTCTAGCACTTTCTTCTTCATACGCATCAGCTTCGGGTCTATGGCTTGAGCAACTTTAACTTTTTTGATTAAAGTTGGTTCTATACGTATACTTGACATTATTGCACGGGTCCCCGGAGTCTTGAATTCTATCTTCATCTTTTGTAAATCACACCAAATGGGCCTTTGCGTTGACAACATCGCACTCGTTCCCTCGTATATTCTTCTACTCAATGCGTCGGCTACCACGTTCGCTTTTCCAGGATGGTATTGAATGGTATGGTCGTAGTCTTTCAACAGCTCGAGCCAACATCTTTGCCGCATGTTGAGTTCTTTTTGGGTGAAGAAATATTTGAGACTTTTATGGTCTGAATATATCTCCACTTTCTCCCCATATAGATAGTGCCTCCAAATCTTTAGCGCGAAAACGACTACTGCCAACTCTAGATCATGAGTAGGATAATTCCTCTCATACTCTTTAAGTTGTCGCGAGGCATAGGCTATGACTTTTCCACGTTGCATGAGAGCACATCCTAGCCCTTTGCCTGAAGCATCGCTGTAGATAACAAATCCATCCGAACCAGATGGTATGGTCAAAATAGGTGCCGAAATGAGTCTCCTCTTAAGCTCTTGGAAACTCTTCTCGCATTCCTCGCTCCATACGAATTTGATATCTTTCCGAGTCAGCTGAGTTAATGGAGTAGCGATTCGAGAAAATCCTTCCACGAATCTTCGATAATAACCTGCTAAGCCCAGAAAGCTACGTACTTCAGTTACCGACTTCGGTTGTTCCCAACTTTGTATTGCTTCAATCTTCGCCGGGTCAACAGATACTCTATGCTTTGACACCACATGCCCAAGGAATTTTACTTCCTCAAGCCAGAACTCGCATTTCTTCAACTTGGCATATAACTTATTTTCACGAAGCCTTTGGAGTACCAGCTTCAAATGGTGCTCACGATCTTCACGACTTTTGGAATATATGAGGATGTCATCAATAAAGACAACAACAAACTGATCCAAATATTCCTTGAATACTCGGTTCATCATATTCATGAAAGCCGCAGGAGCATTAGTCAATCCAAAAGACATGACTAAGACTTCATAATGCCCGTAGCGAGTTCTAAAGGCAATCTTTGGAATATCCTCAGTTCTAATCTTTAGTTGATGATATTCAGAACGAAGATCGATTTTTGAAAAGAATTATGCTCCTTGTAACTGGTCAAACATGTCATCAATACGAGGTAGCGGATACTTATTCTTGATAGTGACATGGTTTAATTCCCGGTAGTCGATAAAAAGTCGCATACCCCTGTCTTTCTTCTTTACGAATAAAATAGGAGCACCCCAAGGAGATGTACTAGGACGAATGAAACCGATGTCGAACAACTCCTGTAATTGGACCTTTAACTCCTAAAGTTCAATAGGAGCCATTCGATATGGGATTTTAGAAATGGGCTTTGTACCAGGTTCAAGATCAATAAAGAATTCAACTTCACGTTCTCGGGGTAGGCCGGGAAGTTCTTCAGGAAATACGTCAAAAAAGTCAATAACAATAGGAATATTATTTAAATATGACGTGTCTTTATTCAAATCCATAACATGGGCTAAGAAAGCTTGACATCCATTTTTTAATAAACGAATAGCTTTATGACTTGATATAACAGTGATTAATTTTAATAGCTTAGTTGCTTGAATTCTCACAACAGGTTGGTTAGGAATATGAAAACTAACAACCTTACGAAAATAATCAATTTTCGCGTGATGAGTAGTTAAGCAATTAATTCCTAAAATCACGTCAAATGCAAGTATCTTTAAAGAGATAAGGTCAACAGGTAAGGTGATGATGCCAACTTGGATCAAACAAGATTTATAAACAGTGGATGTGATGAAAGTTTCTCCTAACGGAGTCTCCACAGATAAATCAAAGTCTAATTTCTCTAGAGTCGAGTTTAAACGTTGAGCACAAGCAGGAGAGATAAATGAATGGGTAGCACTGATATCTTGTAAGGTATAAACTTCGTAAGAATTTATGCTTAGCTTACCCGTGATCACCTCGTTTGGGTTCCTCGTATTTTGACCAGTCACAACAAACGCTCTTCCAGGAACCGCTGACTTTGACTTATCTGGGATAGCCTTTTGAGTCACCATCCCCGCTGGATTTGGTTTCAGTACAGTGCAATCTCGAGCGATATGTCATTCCTTTCCATAATTATAACATACCTTAAACTTTTGTGGGCAGTTTGGACTGATATGTCCTTCTTTTCCGCACTTATAGCATATGACCGGTGGTCGTTCTCCTCCCTTGAAAATAGTTGCTACTGGTGCTGACGTCTTCGTATTGTCATTGTTGAATCTCCTCTTTTTAAAATCTCCTCTCAAATCGCTTCTTCTATTCTCATGGCCACGATTACCACCAGAGTGGTTGCCGCTCTTGTCCGTATTTTTCTTTCTCCGCTGGTTATCGTTGTTCTGATGACTACTGTCACTGGTATGATACTAGTTGTGGTCCCTCGGTTGACCGTACTCGTTATCTCGATCTAATAATTGAGCCATATTGACAACGTCTAAATAGAGAGAAAATTTATGAGAAATGAGATATTGACGTATGCCGGGTTTCAAACCTCTCAGAAACATCCGCGTTATACGTTCCTCATTCTCCACCAAATGAGGTGCAAACCTGGATAACTCCACAAACTTTGCCTCGTACTGGGACACCGTCATGTTGTTTTGTTCCAATCTAATAAACTCTACCTCCTTCATATGACGAACACTTTCAGGAAAGTATTTGTCATTAAACAGTTTTTGAAATGTCTCCCAAGACATGCTGAGCGCGGCTGGATGGGTACGCTTCACAGATTCCCACCAGTAATTTGCCTCATTACGGAACATAAAAGTGGCGAATGGAACTTTCTGTTCCTCTGTGCATCCCAAGACATCGAATATCTTGGTAATTTGTTTGACCCATGTCTCCGCCTTAATCGGATCCGGCTTTCCCCAAAATTTTGGTGGTCCCAACTCCTTGAACTGCTTGGCTGTGACAAACCATGAATTGCTATCATTTCCTCCTGTATTTTGAACACGATTCTCCCTCGTCTGATTTTGCATGAACTGCAAAAAGCTTCTAAACATCCCATTGTTCATCATCTGCTCAGTGGTGTTGTTCATAAGAGGAACATTGCCAGCCTGTTGCACGTTCTCCTAGTTGGTGAGTACAGACGTCTCCATGGTTTCGTTTACACCACTGTTAATATTCTCAGTTGTCATTTTTAAATACTGCCATAAAATATGGGTTAATTAAACAAACTAACAAATCACATAATACCCCTATATTATGACTGACCAACAAATAAGCTTAGGTATGACATACTAGCGAATGATTTACTCGTCTCTCCCCTCCTCGTACTATTCCCCGATCTCCGCCAGAGATCATATCCCTAAACTCCGATACCAACTGTGACACCCCCAAAATAGGTATACATCACCCATTTTGAGTCGTCAATAACATGGTACAGAAACAACTACAACTTTATTAATACAACAAAAAAATTGTGAGTTTAAATACAAATATTGTCTTTTAGATAATATCCACACTCAAATAAGTCCTCATTACAATTATTGATACATTATTTTACAAAAATGGTGAGGACTACTAAACAACTTTCTAGAACCATCATTTCATATCCCGACTAGTACTCGCTACATTCTCGCATCCTGAGAAAAAAAATAGAACAGAAAGGAAACAGGGTGAGCTCAACTAGCCCAGTAAAGAATATTATGACTAAGATAATATAGAACAAATTATCGTTAGTCCTCAACAGGGAAAAATTTAATAGAATACAATAGACAACAATTTTTAAATCAAAATTCACAGCGAAAATAGTAATTCATTAGAAGAGTTAAGTAGAGGATGAAATCTACTATCATCTATGAATTTAAAAGTCCATCATCAATATTTTATCCTTGTAACATCAATCAATAAATGTAGACACTCGAAATTTTCTGTACTACTGACACTAACATTGCAGGAAGGCAGATTCGTCTTTTATGAGAGAACCCTGAAAGACAATCCACAACCATACCGGATACTACCGGAGGTTCAGCATCAACCCCAGATCGATATCTGGGAGTAATCGTTCCAATCTTGGAGAACCCTGAGGCATGCAGATCAATATCGGAACACACACCGGAGAAGACCGATTAATCTCGGAGATAACCCCGAGGTATCCAATCTCAGCCCTAAACATGGGAATAGCCTCTAACCTTGGTGATAGCCCCAAGGAAAGCAATTTCGGCATTAACCCCGAAAATGCTTGTTACAAGTGCAACCAGCTTCAATCTCGGCGCTCACAACGAGATACACTGTATCAGCCCGGCGATGACATCGGGAAGGCAGACACACCTTAAAGATGACAATGAGGACTTTCAACCAATTGCAGCAGTCCAATCCCAGCGAAGCTGAGCAACGTCTGCTTTATCGACCCAACCCAGTAATAACACCGGTAAGGGACAACATCGTCATCTGACCAACACGATACCACGCCAAGTCGTCTCAACACATCTACTCAACAACGGCCCACAAGGCTAACCAATCCCGAGTTGCTATTGTGCGGGGTAACGGATGAAAGTTGAAGCTTGAAGACCAGAGGGCACCGTCCCATCTTTAAAGACTTCGTACAAACTCTAATCCCATGCCATTGTACAAACTCTCAACAACGGCGGTCTGAAATAGGTCCTGTATACCTCAAACGGATGCCCAGATTGCAATTCAGAAAAACCGAGTGGACATTACAGTGCTCGCGTGCACGTACTTCGAGACGACCCGCCCCGACCAAACCGGGTCGACCCGACCCACCTCTGGTACACCTGCGGCAGCTTTTGCCTATAAATAAGAGGCTTGGGGTGCTGATTTTTAAGAGAAAAAAGACGAGGAAACCCTACAGAATTTGCTCTACACTTGCCATACAGTGTATTTTCCCATTTTAAATACCTGTGAGCTCATATACAGCCCTCTTTTGTACCTACAAAAATCTGTGTTTACTCACTCTAAAGATATAGAAGTCTTCTTTGGCAGCCCACTGTAAGCCTTCTCACACACTTTAGAGTCTTTCTCTTCATTTTTGCACACACCCTTCTACACGTTGAGAGTCGTGTTGCTTGCTTTTTCCCGGACTTCGGTCCGTGGTTTCATTTTAGTCTATATATATATATATATATATATATATATATATATATATATATATATATATATCTTATATATATATTTACATATATATTGACTAACATTACCGAGTTATGCCTCGGTTGAGCCTAGACTTCGGTCTGGAGCGTTTATTTACTTTTCTATATATATATATGTATATATATATATATGAACTGTGTATCGAACTTTGTTCGATTGAGCCTAAACTTTGGTTTGGTGCGTTTATTGCTTTAATATATATATACTAATATATATTAACTGTGTGTCGGACTTTGTTCGATGAGCCTAAACTTCAGTTTGGTGCGTTTAATTGCTTTCTTATATATATATACTTATATATATAAACTGTGGTCGAACTCCGTTCGATGAGCCTAGATTTTATATCCAGTGCGTTTACTCGCTTTTATATATATATACTTATATATATGAACTGCTATCAAACTCTGTTCGGTGAGCCTGAATTTTATATCCGGTGTGTTTATATGCTATATATATATATATATATATATATATATATATATATATATATATATATATATATATTTCGTCCCACCTGGAGTTTACTTCGAGGTGGTTGACCGTTTTTACAGCTTTATCTACGTTTTGTCCCGCCTGGAGTTTCCTCCGTGGCGGTTGATAGCTTTTAACAGCTTTATTTACATTTCTGATCCCCCATGGAGGTTCTTTGTGGTTGGTGATCATGTCTGTATATATATATATATATTTACGGCTTTTATATACATACCTGCTTACTGCTTTCATACAAATTGTGGTATCATGTGAGCCTAGGAATCATGTGATCACAGATTCATCCCATTGGATCTAGATTCGGTTCCCGTGATGGACATTTTTAGCTGTAAGCAGCTTGTAAATTATTCTGCGGTGTCTGAATTTCCTCAGATGGTTTCCATACCCACGAGGAAGTCGGCATTATTTTGTACATTATTTTCGTACGGATGCTTCGCAGCCGTCAAATAAAATCAACCAAGCCGCACATTTAATAAAATGGGAGTGCAAAAGGCCTCAATTACTATTGAGCGTCAGGGTTTGAAAAACATCTTCTATAAAACATCACTGCTATATCTTGCTAAAATTAAATTTTTATATAAATTCAAACCCTGCGTATATATAGGTGCTAACTGTAACAACCTGATATTTTCTATATAAATAAATAAGAAATTTTGCGTATAATTTTTTTTTATATATTAAGGATGAGGATTTGTACAAGATAATATATATATGTATTTATGTGGTAAATAAAAATATATTTATTACATAAATATGTACAAATAATTTTATTTTAGAATTATGGATTTTTATAAAGTATATTCTTATAATAATTAATTTATAGTAGAAATATTTTTATTAACTATTTTCCATGAAAATATAATCATATATTATTTAAATAATATATGGAGGGATTTTAAGAATAATTATAATAATTATTTTATTAT
Source organism: Panax notoginseng (assembly GCA_016801055.1). Taxonomy (NCBI): domain Eukaryota; kingdom Viridiplantae; phylum Streptophyta; class Magnoliopsida; order Apiales; family Araliaceae; genus Panax; species Panax notoginseng. Next base: position 33,015,872 of record CM029023.1, on the reverse strand, counting down.
ATGATTTTTAGTACAGGTTATTAAGTTAATTATTTTACCTTAATTATTTAGGTTAAATAGGAAGAATAAATCAGATATGGAATCCAAACCCTAATTTTGGATTATTGTCAAAGTATGAGAATAATAATATAATATTAATTATATTTTGATTTTTCAGTGCTATGAATATGTGCTGTATGTATTGATAATGATTTGTCAATTATGGGGTATTATGATAAAATCCTAATTTTTACTGATAAACACTAATTTCGAAGTCTCATAAGACTTTAAAATCTGTTAAGAAACTATGTTATGTGGTGCATGATGTGTATTATAAATATTGGATGCTATTAGGAAAACTCTAATTATAGGAGATATTAATTGTAAATTAAAACCCTAATTTAAAACTCAGGATGAGTTCGACCATGTTATATAACTGTGTTATATGGTGCATGCATGCTATGTATTATATGATTTTTTGATTAATTAGGTAAACCCTAATTAATATTTAGAAATATTAATTTCTAGAAACCCTAATATTTATTTTATATTAGAAACCCTAATTTTTGGGTTATAAACTCTAATATATGATTTTGACCCTAATTGCATAGTTAGCGATTATAATTAGGAAATACTAATCCTAATTAGCAAGATTTAATTAATGATTAAGAAATTTTAATATAATTAGAAAATTATAATTATAATTTAAAAATATTAATTTTCTATTTTTGAAAAAATCGAAATTCGGAAATGTTAAAAATTAAATTGCAAAATTAAGAGTTAAACTCTAAATCCTAAATTTTCCAAAACCCTAAACCCTAAGGGTTTGGTTAATTGTCCAAAATGACTATTCTAGAATTAAAATTAAATGAAAATGACTTTTGTGCCCTTTTTGTATTTTTTTTAGAGTTAGCTTGCAAATCTCACCAAAATTGTAGTAGCTCACCAACTAGTGCTAGCCTTTTGACTTAAATCTCAACTACAACCTGATCTAGAGGGACACCTTGCATTGCATACATGTTGTGTATCCAATTATATAGATTAAAGAGAGAGAAGTGGTCACTTTTATTTTCATTTTCTCCCTAGCCATTCTCTCTCTTCATTTTCGATATATAGAGTGAGAGAAAGAGAGAAACAAAACCATGATCAGCCTTTAGCATTCCAAGATCAACATCAGAAGTCAGAAATCAAGATCAAAGCTTCAAAGAGGTATAAACCTTCAAAATTCGAAATCTCATGATTTGTTGTTAGGAGTTGTAATTTGTGGGTCAGATATGTGTAATAGAGTGTCATTTGATGATCTGGGTTGTCAAAACTCAGATCTATATCATCTAGATACTCAAATCTAAATATTTTTCAAATCTGGAAAAATTAGAAATTTTCGTCTGACAAGCAAATGTCAGGCTTAATAGATCGGTGTCTGGTAATGTTTTTAGTGTCTTAGATGTTTGTATTGGTAGTATGTTATAAGGACTTTGATCTGAAACTTGAAACAAGTCCAGAGCATGTGTAGATCGATGGATATAAACGGTCAAACTGCGTTGACCAGTCACGAAAATGGGTTTATGGGCAACCCAGAAACCCAGATCTTGTCTGACATCATTTTTGCAGGGCTTAAATCTTGCTCCTGTTAAGTGTTTTAGTTATGTTGTTGATTTCATATTGTAGCCCGACATGCAATCTACATACTCAAATCATTAGATCACTCATATCTTGCACAGAATCAAAATTATACGTGGTCAAACCACCGTTGACCATCTGGCAGTATGAAGTTCTGGGTAACCCAGAATCTTCAAGAAATGTTTTCTGACTAGAACTTTGACTGGTCTAGATCGCTCACATTTGTTGTTGTTATGATGCTTCAATGTTATAAAACTGTACTCTGGCATGTGTTTTACAAGATTCAAGCATTAGGTTTCACAAAACAAATACAGAAATCAAGTCATAAGGATCTAGATCTAGCACCATCGTCTGTTCTTCATTTTCTGGGAAACCCAGAAATGAAGAACATCGTTGTCAGAATGTTTGAAGGCTTGGATCTCTTTGATATGTGGTAGTATGGCTAGGAACTTGGTGTATAGTTGTAGTGTTGCACTTATTCTACAATTATAACACTTCAGTAAGTCCAGAAAACATTTGGATCATAGATCAAATTCTGGTCAAAGTGGTAACCTCGAGCACTGACATGCATTTCTGGGCTTGATGAAGAACAGGTCAAAAACACCTATAGCGACGGTTCTGTCGCTATAGGGCACTTTAGCGACAGTTTATTATTATTATTTTCCAGAAATTAATTATTAAATAGAAAATAATTAGTTTTAAATTATTAAAAATACAAAATAAATTATTAAAATTTATTTTAAATTCCGAAAATTAGTTTTTAATTATTTTTAATATATTTCATAAATATTTAATATTTTTGGAAAATTAAAAGTATTTAATTTATTTAGTTATAATATTAAATAAATTATTTAAAAATTATTTTAATATTAGAAAAATCATTAAAAATTATATTATGATATAATAAAATATTTTAAGTTATTTTTAATGACTTTTAATATTTTGTGATAAATTTCATTAATAAATTGATATTAATGGTAATTAATTTATTTACTAAATGAATTAAATAAATTAATTAAAAATGATTTTATTATATTAAAAATTATTTTAAATGAAAATAAAGTGTTTAAAAATATTTTAAATTATAAAATATAACTTTTAATATTTAAAGGATAATTTCATTAATACTTAAATATTAATGATTATTAAGTTATTATTAATAATATTAAATTTATTTAATAATTATATTAAATAAATAGTTTATAAATGATTTTATTAATTTAAAAATCATTTAAAAGGATAGAAATAAATTAAAAATATTTTAAGTTATGAATAATGACTTTTAATATTTTGATAAATAGAACATTAATACTTTAATAATAATGGTAATTATTTAGAAATGATTTTAAATGTTTTAAAAATCATTTAAGGGTAATTTTAATACTTTAAAAATATTTCAAGTTATTATAAATAACTTTAATATTTTAGAAATGATTTTATTATTAGTTTAATACTAATTAAATATTAATGATAATAGAATTGATTAGTATTTAAATCATTTTAATGTGATTCCGATGCTTGACATTTCGTGATAAATTATAATAAATATTTTAAAATTATATTAAGTCATTTAAAAATAATATGACTGATATTAAGTTACAGAACAGAGTCTTAGACTCGATAATTACCCGATAAAGTTATCGGTACACCGACATGTTTCAGAAATTGATCTGAACTTAGATAATGTGATTAGATAAGTGATTATTTGTGATTCAATGGTTGTTAAATCTATGTGCCAATGTGATTAGGGTATGTGCTGACTACAATAAGCAGTGTTATGTGTTCTAGTATGTTGTTCTAATAGAACGAACGATCTTATTAATGATAGGTCGTGAGATAAGCGATAAATCTAAATTACAAACTGTAAGCAGCGCTTCAGGCAAGTATCTTGCCTTTGCATTTTCTTTATGCAATGGACATGAGTAAGAATGTTTCTATATTATATTATTACTATACAGATTATTAATCTTATATTATATAAGCTCATTGATTATCAACATGGTAGTATATGATAATTCAGATATATATATATATATATATTGTTCGTTAATTTCTAGAAATGGTTAAACAAGTGTCCCCACTTGGATAATCATTGTATTTAATCACATGTTGATATACCTTTATCAATTACCCTTATATATATATGTTGAAATATAGATTATTGTTGAATAAGATAAAACCTTTGGTTTGAAACCCAGACAAGAATGAACATCCCTACACGGTAAAACTTTTATGTGCCCAAGGCGGAACAGAGTGAACGATCTTATCGTTCTTCTAATGTAGTATTGATCAATGCAGGGCATAACGGGCTGATCACCCCCCGTGCCCGTAAGTTATGTCGGTTTACAGATGAATTTCTGTTTAACCTTTTCGAAAATGAAAATAATGTTCATGGCATGTCACCATAACCCCAGTTATAGTCATTATGTAGTTTCAAAAATTTGAAAGAGAGTTGTTATGTTATTATTATCGGTTCAGAATACTTCACAACTATTGACTTGTTGTAGAAGAATAGTACATAGAAGACATTTAAATTCTTTCAGATTATATATATATATATATATATATATATATATATATATATATATGTATATATATATATATAATTGCTATTACTTGTTGGGCACTCAAATGCTCATTCTTGCTTAAATTTAAATATTTTCAGCTAAGTGCGAATGACCAGAGAGCTCTGCTAAGAATAAAGGAAAAGGGAAGGTTGCTGAATGAACGAATTACTATGTTATGTAATAGTGTGATATTATTAAGACAAGTATGACATATATTATCTATCATGGGTTGTAATGAATGTTTAAAGGTTAGGTACTTGGGATTAGACTCTGATGATATGTAAATTAAGTTGATCTTTATATTATTGTTATTATTATTAGTATTATTCCGCTCATAGAAATGGTATCGTGAAGAATCGAGTTCGAGTTTCAAGTACCTGAGTTTGGGGTCCTCACAAGTTGGTATCAGAGCTTAGGGGTTAAAAACCTTAGGTGGGCTAGACCTTAGGCTATAACCTTAGAACAGAGGGAAACGTTAAAAATATAAATAACTCATATAGAGTTTAAAAAGAGATGAATTGACTAAATTCATCGTCAAACTAAATAAAAGATAACTTGTATAAAACTCTTATTTGTTGTGTGTATATACTATATGCTAATCAGGATAATTTATGTGTGTAGATGTCAAGTGAAAAAGGATTCGATTACCCTCGGATCGTAAAGAAGGAGCCAATATCGAAGTCGATAGCTGACATAGAGGCTCACAATGAAAATAACTCAGAAGATGTGGTTATTGTGGAAAATATAGTACCAGATCCGGAGATGGTGGAGCTGATAGATAGCGATTCAGACACTAAAGTTGAAGCTGATCAAGCATCAACAGAGGTGCAGACTCTGAAGAACAAGGTTTCTTCTCTGGAAAGGCTATGAGAGATAGAAAAGCTGTTGAATAGTCAGTTGCGTCAAGCGTCAATAGAAACAATGGAAGGACAAGATAAGCTTAAAATCCAAATTGGTCAGATGGGAGCCACAAGCAACACATCGTGTGCAGCTCCGGACAAGAAGGGAAAAAGAAAGATAGAAGATCATGACTTAGGAAAATCTAATAAGAAGAAATGGAAAAGAATATGTTATCTTTGCGGCTATGAGGGACATACTACTCTATATTGTCCTGACTACAAAAAAGGAGCATGTTTTATCTGTGGGATAGAAGGTCATCAGGCGAAAAGTTGTCCAATGAAAAAGAATAATTAAGTAGTATAGGTTCTGTTGTGATGTAGATGTGTTTAATATGTGTGCTTAGTATGTCTGTGTAATGTAATATTCTAAAACTTTTGTGTTGGTCAAGTCTGTAAATCCCGACTTTGGTAGTCACAAAGGGATGAATGATGTTTAAAGCATTATATATTATGCTATATAAAATATTCGTTGAATGAATATGAATCTAAGTTTGAGAAATAAAACAAGTTTAGAATATTAAACTTATTTGATAAGGTTTAGAATGTAAGTTAAATTATGATTTTATTTAATCAGATAATGCCGCCAAGACGTCGAACTCGCAATCAAAAGGCAGAAGAGTCTGTCAATAATGTTGAGGGACAACAACAAGCTGATCCAATACAGCAATTTGCAACCATGTTAGCTCAGGCTATGCAACAGGGAAAACCAGTCGCTGAAAACCTGCTGGACAACCGCTTAGCGAACTTCAAAGACTTTAAGGCTGTAGGACCACCGGAATTCAAAGGTACAACTGACCCTGTTAAAGCCCAAACCTGGGTTAAGGAAATTGAAAAAGCGTTTGTGGTAGCTAGGGTATATGAAGGGCAGAAGACTGCTTTTGCCACTTACATGATGAAGGGTGAGGCAAACTTTTGGTGGGAAGCAAATCAGGCTAGGGTAGGAGAGGGTTTAGTCACATGGGATAGATTTAAAACTTTGTTTTTCGAAAACTATTTTTCACCAAGTATGCAGGCGAGGATGGAGGTTAAATTTTTAGAGTTGAAGTAGGAGAATATGACGGTGTCTGAATACGCCGCCAAATTCAATGAGTTAGCTAGGTTTGCCCCGCATCAAGTCGATACGGAGGCCAGGAAAGCGAGAAAGTTTGAGCTGGGATTGAAACCCTGACTCTACAACAAAATGGCGGTGTTGCAAATTCCTACATTTGTAGCACTCATGGAGAAAACGATCATAGCTGAGGAGGGAAGTGAGGCCATGAGCCTTTACAATAAGGAGAGAAAGAATAAGGGTAAGACCGAAGGAGCTGGAAAAGTAGGAGTTAATAGTGGGAGCAGGAGTGGAGATAGCAAGAGGAAGGCAAGCAGTTTTGCAAGTGTACAAGTGAAACAGGAAGGTGTTAAGAAACAGATAGTGTCATGTAAGACTTGTGGGAGGAATCACTCGGGGGAGTGTTTGAAAGGAAAATTTGTTTGCTACAGATAGTGGATGTTTTATATACGGATCGACAGAGCACAGGGTGAAAGATTGTCCGAAGAGGAGGGTGGAGACAGGAAGTGTGAACATGGGCACTGGCAGTGGGACGTTAGCAATCACGGGACCAACTTCGTCGAGCAAGCCGACAAAATCTACGGCAAGGGTCTACAACATGACAGTCCAGGGCACGGCAGCAGCTGGCAATGCAACTCCAGGTATTATTCGTATAACTTTTATTTTATTATACATGATTTTCCTATATTTAGTAAATTAGTTTATAAAGAAATTTTGAGGAGGAATTTGAGTTCTTTTAGAAATTAAATTTTCGTTTAATCAGAAAGACAAGCTTTATGTGAATAGTTAAAGATCAGTTCGATCAAAGTTGATCGAGATCTACTTGCAATGATTATGTATGCTATGTGCCGTGTATATATAGGTTTTAAAACGGTGATTCCGAGGACAAAATCTTTATAAGGGAGGGTGAATATAACAATCCAATATTTTCTATATAAATAAATAAGAAATTTTGCGTATAAATTTTTTTTTATATATTAAGGATGAGGATTTGTACAAGATAATATATATATATGTATTTATGTGGTAAATAAAAATATATTTATTACATAAATATTTAAAAATAATTTTATTTTAGAATTATGGATTTTTATAAAGTATATTCTTATAATAATTAATTTATAGTAGAAATATTTTTATTAACTATTTTCTATGAAAATATAATAATATATTATTTAAATAATATATGGAGTGAAATTTAGAATAATTATAATAATTATTTTATTATATGAATTTTAGTACATGTTATTAAGTTAATTATTTTACCTTAATTATTAAGGTTAAATAGGAAGAATAAATCAGATATGGAATCCAAACCCTAATTTTGAATTATTGTCAAGGTATGAGAATAATAATATAATATTAATTATATTTTGATTTTTCAGTGCTATGAATATGTACTGTATGTATGTATTGATAATGATTGGTCAATTATGGGGTATTATGATAAAACCCTAATTTTTACTGACAAACACTAATTTCGAAGTCTCATAAGACTTTAAAATCTGTTAAGAAACTATGTTATGTGGTGTATGATGTGTATTATAAATATTGGATGCTATTAGAAAAACCCTAATTATAGGAGATATTAATTGTAAATTAAAACCCTAATTTAAAACTTAGGATGAGTTCGACCCTGTTATATAGCTGTGTTATACGGTGCATGCATGCTATGTATTATATGACTTTTTGATTAATTAGGTAAACCCTAATTAATATTTTGAAATATTAATTTCTAGAAACCCAAAAATTTATTTTATATTAGAAACCCTAATTTTTGGGTTATAAACTCTAATATATGATTTTGACCCTAATCGCGTAGTTAGCGATTATAATTAGGAAATACTAATCCTAATCAGCAATATTTAATTAGTGATTAAGAAATTTTAATATAATTAGAAAATTTTAATTATAATTTAGAAATATTTTCTATTTTAGAAAAAATCGAATTTCATAAATGTTAGAAATTAAATTGTAAAATTAAGGGTTAAATCCTAAACCCTAAATTTTCCCAAACCCTAAACCCTAAAGGTTTGGTCAATTGTCCAAAATGACCATTCTAGAATTAAAATTAAATATAAATGACTTTTGTGCCCTTTTTGTATTTTTTTTAGAGTTAGCTTGCAAATCTCACCAAAATTGGTAGTAGCTCACCAATTAATGCTAGCCTTTTGACTTAAATCTCAGCTACAACCTGATCTAGAGGGACACCTTGCATTGCATACATGTTGTGTATCCAATTATATAGATTAAAGAGAGAGAAGTGGTCACTTTTATTTTCATTTTCTCCCTATCCATTCTCTCTCTTTATTTTCGAAATATAGAGTGAGAGAGAGAGATAAACAAAACCATGATCAGCCTTTAGCATTCCAAGATCAACATCAGAAGTCAGAAATCAAAATCAAAGCTTCAAAGAGGTATAAACCTTCAAAATTCGAAATCTCATGATTTGTTGTTAGGAGTTGTAATTTGTGGGTTAGATATGTGTAATAGAGTGTCATTTGATGATCTGGGTTGTCAAAACTCAGATCTATATCATCTAGATGCTCAAATCTAAATATTTTTCAAATCTGGAAAAATTAGAAATTTTTGTCTTACAAGCAAATGTCAGGCTTAATAGATCAGTGTCTGGTAATGTTCTTAGTGTCTTAGATGTTTGTATTGGTAGTATGTTGTAAGGACTTTGATCTGAAACTTTAATCAAGTCTTGAGCATGTGTAGATCGATAGATATAAGCGGTCAAACCGCGTTGACCAGTAACGAAAGTGGGTTTTTGGGCAGCCCAGAATCCCAGATCTTGCCTTACATCATTTTTGCAAGGCTTAAATCTTGCTCCTGTTAAGTGTTTTAGTTATGTTGTTGATTTCATATTGTAGCCCGACATGCAATCTACATACTCAAATCATTAGATCACTCATATCTTGCACAGAATCAAAATTATACGTGGTCAAACCACCGTTCTGGCAGTATGAAGTTCTGGGTAACCCAGAATCTTCAAGAAATGTTTTCTGACTAGAACTTTGACCGGTCTAGATCGCTCACATTTGTTGTTGTTATGATGCTTCAATGTTATAAAACTGTACTCTGGCATGTGTTCTACAAGATTCAAGCACTAGGTTTCACAAAACAAATACAGAAATCAAGTTATAAGGATCTAGATCTAGCACCATCGTCTGTTCTTCATTTTCTGGGAAACCCAGAAATGAAGAACAGCGTTGTCAGAATGTTTGAGGGCATGGATCTCTTTGATATGTGGTAGTATGGCCAGGAACTTGGTGTATAGTTGTAGTGTTGCACTTATTCTACAATTGTAACACTTCAGTAAGTCCAGAAAACATTTGGATCATAGATCAAATTCTGGTCAAAGTGGTAACCTCGAGCACTGACATGCATTTCTGGGCTTGATGAAGAACAGGCCAAGAACACCTATAGCGACGGTTCTGTCGCTATAGGGCCCTTTAGCTACAGTTTATTATTATTATTTTCTGGAAATTAATTATTAAATAGAAAAAAATTAGTTTTAAATTATTAAAAATACAAAATAAATTATTAAAAATTATTTTAAATTTAGAAAATTAGTTTTTAATTATTTTTAATGTAATTCATAAATATTTAATATTTTTGGAATATTAAAAGTATTTAATTTATTTAGTTATAATATTAAATAAATTATTTAAAAATGATTTTAATATTGGAAAAATCATCAAAAATTATATTATGATATAAGAAAATATTTTATGTTATTTTTAATAACTTTTAATATTTTGTGACAAATTTTATTAATAAATTGATATTAATGGTAATTAATTTATTTACTAAATGAATAAAATAAATTAATTATAAATGATTTTATTATATTAAAAAGTATTTTAAATGAAAATAAAGTGTTTAAAAATATTTTAAGTTATAAAATATAACTTTTAATATTTAAAGGATAATTTCATTAATACTTAAATATTAGTGATTATTAAGTTATTATTAATAATATTAAATTTATTTAATAATTATATTAAATAAATAGTTTATAAATGATTTTATTAATTTAAAAATCATTTAAAAGGATAGAAATGAATTAAAAATAATTTAAGGTATGAATAATGATTTTAATATTTTGATAAATAGAACATTAATACTTTAATAATAATGGTAATTATTTAGAAATGATTTTAAATGTTTTAAAAATCATTTAAGGGTAATTTTAATACTTTAAAAATATTTCAAGTTATTGTAAATAACTTTAATTTTTTAGAAATGATTTCATTAATAGTTTAATACCAATTAAGTATTAATGATAATAGAATTGATTAGTATTTAAATCATTTTAATGTGATTCCGATGCTTGAAATTTCGTGATAAATTATAATAAATGTTTTAAAATTATATTAAGTCATTTAAAAATAATATGACTGATATTAAGTTACAGAACAGAGTCTTAGACTCGATAATTACCCGATAAAGTTGTCGGTACACCGACATGTTTCAGAAATTGATCTGGACTTAGATAATGTGAATAGATAAGTGATTATTTATGATTCAATGGTTGTTAAATCTATGTGCCAATGTGATTAGGGTATGTGCTTACTACAATAAATAGTGTTATGTGTTATAGTATGTTGTTCTAATAGAACGAACGATCTTATTAATGATAGGTCGTGAGATAAGCGATAAATTTAAATTGCAAACTGTAAGCAGCGCTTCAGGCAAGTATCTTACCTTTGCATTTTCTTTATGCAATGGACATGAGTAAGAATGTTTCTAAATTATATTATTACTGTACAGATTATTAATCTTATATTATATAAGCTCATTAATTATCAACATGTTAGTATATGATAATTCAGATATATATATATATATATATATATATATATATATATATATATATTTTGTCCCCAATTGGATAATCAAGTGTCCAATTGGATAATCATTGTATTTAATCACATGTTGATATACCTTTGTCAATTACCCTTATATATATATATATATATATATATATATATATATATATATATATATATATGTTGAATTATAGATTATTGTTGAATAAGATAAAACCTTTGGTTTGAAACCCAAACAAGAATGAACATCCCTACACGGGTAAACTTTTATGCGCCCAAGGCAGAACAGAGTGAACGATCTTATCGTTCTTGTAATGTAGTATTGATCAATGCATGGCATAACGGGCTGATCACCCCCTGTGCCCTTAAGTTATGTCGGTTTACAGATGAATTTCTATTTAACCTTTTCGAAAATGAAAACAATGTTCATGGCATGTCACCATAACCCCAGTTATAGTCATTATGTAGTTTCAAAAATTTGAAAGAGAGTTGTTATGTTATTATTATCGGTTCAGAATACTTCACAACAATTGACTTGGTGTAGAAGAATAGTACATAGAAGACATTTAAATTCTTTCAGATTATATATATATATATATATATATATATATATATATATATAATTACTATTACTTGCTGGGCACTCAAATGCTCATCCTTGCTTAAATTTAAATGTTTTCAGCTAAGTGCGAACGACCAGAGAGCTCTGCTAAGAACAAAGGAAAAGGGAAGGTTGCTGAATGAACGAATTACTATGTTATGTAATAGTGTGTTATTATTAAGACAAGTATGACATATATTAACTATCATGGGTTGTAATGAATGTTTAAAGGTTACGTACTTGAGATTAGACTCTGATGATATGTAAATTAAGTTGATCTTTATATTATTGTTATTATTATTAGTATTATTTCGCCCATAGAAATGGTATCGTGAAGAACCGAGTTCGAGTTTCAAGTACCCGAGTTTGGGATCCTCACAAGTTGGTATCAGAGCTTAGGGGTTAAAAACCTTAGGGGGGCTAGACCTTAGGCTATAACATTAGAACAGAGGGAAACATTGAAAATATAAATAACTCATATAGAGTTTAAAAAGATATGAATTGACTAAATTCATCGTCAAACTAAATAAAAGATAACTTGTATAAAACTCTTATTTGTTGTGTGTATATACTATATGCTAATCAGGATAATTTATGTGTGTAGATGTCAGGTAAAAAAGGATTCGATTACCCTTGGATCGTAAAGAAGGAGCCAATATCGAAGCCGATAGCTGACATAGAGGCTCACAATGAAAATAACTCAGAAGATGTGGTTATTGTGGAAAACATAGTACCAGATCCGGAGATGGTGGAGCTGACAGATAGCGATTCAGACACTAAAGTTGAAGCTGATCAAGCATCAATAGAGGTGCAGAATCTGAAGAACAATGTTTCTTCTCTGAAAAGGCTGTGGGAGATAGAAAAGCTGTTGAATAGTCAGTTGCGTCAAGCGTTAATAGAAACAATGGAAGGACAAGATAAGCTTAAAATTCAAATTGGTCAGATATGAGCCACAAGCAACACATCGTGTGCAGCTCCGGACAAGAAGGGGAAAAGAAAGATAGAAGACCATGACTTAGGAAAATCTAATAAGAAGAAATGGAAAAGAATATGTTATCTTTGTGGCTATGAGGGACATACTACTCTATATTGTCCTGACTACAAAAAAGGAGCATATTTTATCTGTGGGATAGAAGGTCATCAGGCGAAAAGTTGTCCAATGAAAAAGAATAAATAAGTAGTATAGGTTCTATTGTGATGTAGATGTGTTTAATATGTGTGCTTAGTATGTCTGTGTAATGTAATATTCTAAAACTTTTGTGTTGGTCAAGTCTGTAAATCCCGACTTTTGTAGTCACAAAGGGATGAATGATGTTTAAAGCATTATATGTTATGCTATGTAAAATATTCGTTGAATAAATATGAATCTAAGTTTGAGAAATAAAACAAGTTTAGAATATTAAACTTATTTGATAAGGTTTAGAATGTAAGTTAAATTATGATTTTATTTAATCAGATAATGCCGCCAAGACGTCGAACTCGCAACCAAAGGGCAGAAGAGTCAGTCAATAATGTTGAGGGACAACAACAAGCTGATCCAATGCAGTAATTTAGAACCATGTTAGCTCAGGCTATGCAACAGGGAATACCAGTCGCTGGAAACCAGCCGGATAACCGCTTAGCGAACTTCAAAGACTTTAAGGCTATAGGACCACCGAAATTCAAAGGTACAACTGACCCTGTTAAAGCCAAAACTTGGGTTAAGGAAATTGAAAAAGCGTTTGTGGTAGCTAGGGTAGATGAAGGGCAGAAGACTGCTTTTGCCACTTACATGATGAAGGGTGAGGCAAACTTTTGGTGGGAAGCAAATCAGGCTAGGGCAGGAAAAGGTTTAGTCACATGGGATAGATTTAAAACTTTATTTTTCGAAAACTATTTTTCACCAAGTATGCAGGCGAGGATGGAGGTTAAATTTTTAGAGTTGAAGTAGGAGAATATGACGGTGTCTGAATACGCCGCAAAATTCAATGAGTTAGCTAGGTTTGCCCCGCATCAAGTCGATACGGAGGCTAGGAAAGTGAGAAGGTTTGAGCTGGGATTGAAACCCTGGCTCTACAACAAAGTGGCGGTGTTGCAATTTTCTACATTTGCAGCACTCATGGAGAAAGCGATCATAGCTGAGGAGGGAAGTGAGGCCATGAGCCTTTACAATAAGGAGAGGAAGAATAAGGGTAAGACCGAAGGAGCTGGAAAAGTAGGAGTTAATAGTGGGAGCAGGAGTGGAGATAGCAAGAGGAAGGTAAGCAGTTTTGCAAGTGTACAAGTGAAACAGGAAGGTGTTAAGAAACAGATAGTGCCATGTAAGACTTGTGGGAAGAATCACTCGGGGGAGTGTTTGAAAGGAAAATTTGTTTGCTACAGATAGTGGATGTTTTATATGCGGATCAACAGAGCACAGGGTGAAAGATTTTCCGAAGAGGAGGGTGGAGACAGGAAGTGTGAACATGGGCACTGGTAGTGGGACGTTAGCAATCACGGGACCAACTTCGTCGAGCAAGCCGACAAAATCTACGGCAAGGGTCTACAACATGACAGTCCAGGGCACGGCAGCAGCTGGCAATGCAACTCCAGGTATTATTCATATAACTTTTATTTTATTATAAATGATTTTCCTATATTTAGTAAATTAGTTTATAAAGAAATTTTGAGGAGGAATTTGAGTTCTTTTAGAAATTAAATTTCCATTTAATCACAAAGACAAGCTTTATGTGAATAATTAAAGATCAGTTCGATCAAAGTTGATCGAGATCTACTTGCAATGATTATGTATGCTATGTGCCGTGTATGTATAGGTTTTAAAACGGTGATTCCGGGGACGAAATCTTTATAAAGGAGGGTGAATGTAACAACCCGATATTTTCTATATAAATAAATAAGAAATTTTGCGTATAAATTTTTTTTATATATATTAAGGATGAGGATTTGTACAAGATAATATATATATGTATTTATGTGGTAAATAAAAATATATTTATTACATAAATATTTATAAATAATTTTATTTTAGAATTATGGATTTTTATAAAGTATATTCTTATAATAATTAATTTATAGTAGAAATATTTTTATTAACTATTTTCCATGAAAATATAATCATATATTATTTAAATAATATATGGAGTGATTTTTAGAATAATTATAATAATTATTTTATTATATGAATTTTAGTACAGGTTATTAAGTTAATTATTTTACCTTAATTATTAAGGTTAAATAGGAAGAATAAATCAGATATGGAATCCAAACCCTAATTTTGAATTATTGTCAAGGTATGAGAATAATAATATAATATTAATTATATTTTGATTTTTCAGTGCTATGAATATGTACTATATGTATGTATTGATAATGATTGGTCAATTATGGGGTATTATGATAAAACCATAATTTTTACTGACAAACACTAATTTCGAAGTCTCATGAGACTTTAAAATCTGTTAAGAAACTATGTTATGTGGTGTATGATGTGTATTATAAATATTGGATGCTATTAAGAAAACCCTAATTATAGGAGATATTAATTGTAAATTAAAACCCTAATTTAAAACTCAAGATGAGTTCGACCCTGTTATATAACTGTGTTATATGGTGCATGCATGCTATGTATTATATGACTTTTTGATTAATTAGGTAAACCCTAATTAATATTTAGAAATATTATTTTCTAGAAACCCTAATATTTATTTTATATTAGAAACCCTAATTTTTGGGTTATAAACTCTAATATATGATTTTGACCCTAATTGCGTAGTTAGCGATTATAATTAGGAAATACTAATCCTAATCAGCAATATTTAATTAGTGATTAAATTTTTTTAATATAATTAGAAAATTATAATTATAATTTAGAAATATTAATTTTCTATTTTCGAAAAAACCAAAATTCATTAATGTTAGAAATTAAATTGCAAAATTAAGGGTTAAACCCTAAACCTTAAATTTTCCCAAACCCTAAACCCTAAGGGTTTGGTTAATTGTCCAAAATGACCATTCTAGAATTAAAATTAAATGGAAATGACTTTTGTGCCCTTTTTGTATTTTTTTAGAGTTAGCTTGTAAATCTCACCAAAATTGTAGTAGCTCACCAACTAATGCTAGCCTTTTGACTTAAATCTCAGCTACAACCTAATCTAGAGGGACACCTTGCATTGCATACATGTTGTGTATCCAATTATATAGATTAAAGAGAGAGAAGTGGTCACTTTTATTTTCATTTTCTCCCTAGCCATTCTCTCTCTTTATTTTCGAAATATAGAGTGAGAGAGAGAGATAAACAAAACCATGATCAGCCTTTAGCATTCCAAGATCAACATCAGAAGTCAGAAATCAAGATCAAAGCTTCAAAGAGGTATAAACCTTCAAAATTCGAAATCTCATGATTTGTTGTTAGGAGTTGTAATTTGTGGGTTAGATATGTGTAATAGAGTGTCATTTGATGATCTAGGTTGTCAAAACTCAGATCTATATCATCTAGATGCTCAAATCTAAATATTTTTCAATTCTGGAAAAATTAGAAATTTTCGTCTGACAAGCAAATGTCAGGCTTAATAGATCGGTGTCTGGTAATGTTTTCAGTGTCTTAGATATTTGTATTGGTAGTATGTTGTAAGGACTTTGATCTGAAACTTGAAACAAGTCCAGAGCATGTGTAGATCGATAGATATAAGCAGTCAAACCGCGTTAACCAGTCACGAAAATGGGTTTATGGGCAACCCAGAAACCCAGATCTTGTCTGACATCATTTTTGCAGGGCTTAAATCTTGCTCCTGTTAAGTGTTTTAGTTATGTTGTTGATTTCATATTGTAGCCCGACATGCAATCTACATACTCAAATCATTAGATCACTCATATCTTGCACAGAATCAAAATTATACGTGGTCAAACCACCGTTGACCATCTGGCAGTATGAAGTTCTGGGTAACCCAGAATCTTCAAGAAATGTTTTCTGACTAGAACTTTGACCGGTCTAGATCGCTCACATTTGTTGTTGTTATGATGCTTCAATGTTATAAAACTGTACTCTGGCATGTGTTCTACAAGATTCAAGCACTAGGTTTCACAAAACAAATACAGAAATCAGGTTATAAGGATCTAGATCTAGCACCATCGTCTGTTCTTCATTTTCTGGGAAACCCAGAAATGAAGAACAATGTTATCAGAATGTTTGAGGGCATGGATCTCTTTGATATGTGGTAGTATGGCCAGGAACTTGGTGTATAGTTGTAGTGTTGCACTTATTCTACAATTGTAACACTTCAGTAAGTCCAGAAAACATTTGGATCATAGATCAAATTCTGGTCAAAGTGGTAACCTCGAGCACTGACATGCATTTCTGGGCTTGATGAAGAACAGGCCAAGAACACCTATAGCGACGGTTCTGTCGCTATAGGGCCCTTTAGCGACAGTTTATTATTATTATTTTCTAGAAATTAATTATTAAATAGAAAAAAAATTAGTTTTAAATTATTAAAAATACAAAATAAATTATTAAAAATTATTTTAAATTTAGAAAATTAGTTTTTTATTATTTTTAATGTAATTCATAAATATTTAATATTTTTGGAATATTAAAAGTATTTAATTTATTTAGTTATAATATTAAATAAATTATTTAAAAATAATTTTAATATTAGAAAAATCATCAAAAATTATATTATGATATAAGAAAATATTTTAAGTTATTTTTAATAACTTTTAATATTTTGTGACAAATTTTATTAATAAATTGATATTAATGGTAATTAATTTATTTACTAAATGAATTAAATAAATTAATTAAAAATGATTTTATTATATTAAAAATCATTTTAAATGAAAATAAAGTGTTTAAAAATATTTTAAGTTATAAAATATAACTTTTAATATTTAAAGGATAATTTCATGAATACTTAAATATTAATGATTATTAAGTTATTATTAATAATATTAAACTTATTTAATAATTATATTAAATATATAGTTTATAAATGGTTTTATTAATTTAAAAATCATTTAAAAGGATAGAAATGAATTAAAAATATTTTAAGTTATGAATAATGACTTTTAATATTTTGATAAATAGAACATTAATACTTTAATAATAATGGTAATTATTTAGAAATGATTTTAAATGTTTTAAAAATCATTTAAGGGTAATTTTAATACTTTAAAAATATTTCAAGTTATTATAAATAACTTTAATATTTTAGAAATGATTTTTAATAGTTTAATACTAATTAAATATTAATGATAATAGAATTGATTAGTATTTAAATCATTTTAATGTGATTCCGATGCTTGAAATTTCGTGATAAATTATAATAAATGTTTTAAAATTATATTAAGTCATTTAAAAATAATATGACTGATATTAAGTTACAGAACAGAGTCTTAGACTCGATAATTACCCGATAAAGTTGTCGGTACACCGACATGTTTCAGAAATTGATCTGGACTTAGATAATGTGATTAGATAAGTGATTATTTGTGATTCAATGGTTGTTAAATCTATGTGCCAATGTGATTAGGGTATGTGCTGACTGCAATAAGTAGAGTTATGTGTTATAATATGTTGTTCTAATAGAACGAACGATCTTATTAATGATAGGTCGTGAGATAAGTGATAAATCTAAATTGCAAACTATAAGCAGCGCTTCAGGCAAGTATCTTACCTTTGCATTTTCTTTATGCAATGGACATGAGTAAGAATATTTCTAAATTATATTATTACTGTACAGATTATTAATCTTATATTATATAAGCTCATTGATTATCAACATGTTAGTATATGATAATTCAGATATATATATTATGTTCGTTAATTTCTAGAAATGGTTAAACAAGTGTCCCCACTTGGATAATCATTGTATTTAATCACATGTTGATATACCTTTGTCAATTACCCTTATATATATGTTGAATTATAGATTATTGTTGAATAAGATAAAACCTTTGGTTTGAAACCCAGACAGGAATGAACATCCCTACACGGGAAAACTTTTATGCGCCCAAGGCGGAACAGGGTGAACGATCCTATCGTTCTTGTAATGTAGTATTGATCAATGCAGGGCATAACGGGCTGATCACCCCCCGTGCCCGTAAGTTATGTCGGTTTACAGATGAATTTTTGTTTAACCTTTTCGAAAATGAAAACAATGTTCGTGGCATGTCACCAGAACCCCAGTTATAGTCATTATGTAGTTTCAAAATTTTAAAAGAGAGTTGTTATGTTATTATTATCGGTTCAGAATACTTCGCAACTATTGACTTGTTGTAGAAGAATAGTACATAGAAGACATTTAAATTCTTTCAGACTATATATATATATATATATATATATATATATATATATAATTGCTATTACTTGCTGGGCACTTAAATGCTCATCCTTGCTTAAATTTAAATGTTTTCAGCTAAGTGCGAACGACCAGAGAGCTCTGCTAAGAACAAAGGAAAAGGGAAGATTGCTGAATGAACGAATTACTATGTTATGTAATAGTGTGATATTATTAAGACAAGTATGACATATATTATCTATCATGGGTTGTAATGAATGTTTAAAGGTTACGTACGTGGGATTAGACTTTGATGATATGTAAATTAAGTTGATCTTTATATTATTGTTATTATTATTAGTATTATTCCGCTCATAGAAATGGTATCGTGAAAAACCGAGTTCGGGTTTCAAGTACCCGAGTTTGGGGTCCTTACACGAACGAGGCCTCGTACCACTTTCAAATAACAGCACATTGACTCACACACACACACACACATTCAGATAATAGTTTTTTTGAAAAGAGGTGGTCACCGTGGTAACACGGATGTCGGGGGGTGCCTAACACCTTCCCCCCGCATAATCAAGTCCCCGGACCCTAAATGAATCTCGGTTTCACCGACCCGTATAGCAGTGTCGCATCACTGGGTCAATGTGCAAACCTTTTCTCGGTTGTGTAGGTACAACCATTTAAAAAACAAACTGGCAACTCTTAACAGTCCACCGTCGACATTATACATGTCGGACCTTTTTTGCTTATTTTTTCAAACAAATCTCACCTAAAATGAGAATACCAAAGAACAAGTAACAGAAAGGGACATCTAAAAATCCCGACGTCGACAGGTGGCGACTCTGATGGGGACTCCAGTAAGAGGACTTAAGCCGCTATTTTAATCTTTTCAAAATTGTTATCTGCTTGTGTGTGGATGTTGCATTTACATTGGATGAATGTGTACGAATGCATGTCTTATTTATTTAGTGCCTCGCACTATAAACTGCCTGTGATGTTAGTGCCTCGCACTATAAACTGCTCATGATATTAGTGCTTCGCACATGTCATCATTTCATACGGTGAAACGCGATGTATGTGAATGTATGTTGTGTGGTCCCTCCACCAGGAGGCTATCCCGTCGGTGTTTGATTACTGGACTCGTGAGAAGCCTGATTCTTCGAAGCTCAGGAAATGCACCACCCAAATTCGCTCCAGTTGAAAGACCGGATTAACTTCCCGTCAAGTGGATTGCGATGATTTTGGAACCTTCATGCCAAAAAGACGCGAGAGTAACCTAAGATAGGTCAGCCTCTGATAAACCTAAAATGGAGAAAAGTCTCTTCATGCTCTCATTTTAAATTACACAATTTCATGACATATCTATCTCCATGTAATGAGAAATATGAAGGAATGTGTACACATATACATACATGCTACAAAAAGCTGACATCCGTTTTTGTGGGATAAAATTCCTAAAATGGACTCATCACATTGCATATTAATATTCACCTTCCCTAAGGACTAAACTATACAAGTCTTTCGCAGGGAGTCAATCGGGCCTATTGCCCGTTCAAAGTCTAAAAAGGCAACAAGCCTACAGTCAATTATGTCGTTATCCGACCAGACTGAACTTAATCCAGTTTCTCGCAAAGAATTCGACGGATTAAGCAAACAAATTGCAGATTTGGCTGTTCTGCTCAAAGAACTACACCAGTCTACACAGGGTCAGAAAATACCCGTACATGCTGAATCCTCCACACAAGAAGGAGCCCAGGTCGTTACCATACCTGGACTGCAATTGGATCAGACCAACAAAACCCATGATGCTACCCATCCCACTGGAGATCCAGACACTGGTGACATCAAAAAGAAAGTCCTCCAAATGGAAGAGACCCTTCACACTATCAAAGGAATTGGAACACACGGGAGTGTTTCATATGCTGATTTATGCATTTTTCCTGGTGTTCATTATCCAGAAAAGCTTAAAACTCCTGACTTTGAAAAATATGACGGGTTAGGAGATCTTTATACACATTTAAAGGTATTTATTGGAGAACTTGGATCTTATGCAGAGGATGAAAAGCTCAGAATGCAATTATTCCAAAAGAGTATAACTAGAGAAGCCCGTTCATGGTACACAAGATTAGATAACTCCAAAATCCATAGCTGGGAAGAGCTAGCACATGCCTTCCTCACTCAATATAGCTTTCAAACTCAAATGGCTCCTGATTGGTACCAAATGACCTAGATTAAAAAACAGTCTAACGAGTCTTTCAGAGAGTATGCCCAGAGGTGGAGACGCCTAGCTGCCCAAGTGAATCCTTCCATGACCGAATCAGAAATGGTCATGATATTCATAGACATACAAGAAGCTCCCTTCTATGAGAGAGTTTTAGCCGGCATCGGCAAACTGTTTTCTAAAATGGTCAAACATGGGGAGATGACTGAGATGATATTGAAATCCAGAAAGATTCAAGACCTAGCTGCACTCAAAGCTATTGCTGATCACATTTAGTCTAGAAATTATGGGAACAACCCCATGAGGGTCCATAAAAAGAAAGAGGAAGATGTTTTTCTGATACTACAGGGTCAAAAAGGCAGTCAAAATATGCATGTTCAGAGGAGAAACTATACTCCCTTTCCAGTACAGTCTGTAAACCCTCCAATACCAAAAGATGGAGAAGCCAAACGCCCTCGAGTGTTCACACCCTTAGGGGATACCCTCGAGAATATCCTTAATCTTTTGACAACACAAAGGAAGATTACGCATCTACTTCCACCAGCCAGCCCAAATGGAAAGGGTTTTAATGATGCTCGGAAATGTGCTTATCATGCAGGGGCACCTGGACATGATACTCAGGATTGTTGGGCCTTGAAACACAAGATCTAAGACCTGATAGACAACGATGAGATCATGGTCACTAAACCAGATCAACCTAACGTTCAAGACAACCCTCTTCCTCAACACAAAGAAGAAGAGGTCAACATGATTAATTGGAGCAGTGGACAGAGTTCCAACTTCAGCTGTGATTCTTCCCAAACCATCAAAGACGGTGATAACAGATGGGATTATGCCAAGTTCCAGTTCACAATGGAACAAAAAATGAAAGCTCTCTACAAACAAATTGAGCAATTGGCGGAACTGGTGACTTATTAGCATCAAGTGACTCGTCAGCTAATCAGCCAGGAGTATGCCAGTCTCCTGCCTATTGTCATGAATATTCCCTCTTCACTTTCAGAAAATGAAATGCTGGAAGACAAAGTGACGAAGAGAGCAAATGCCAAGGCCCGTCGGGATTTTGCCAACAAAAGGGAATTCACCTATTTGAG
Organism: Panax notoginseng; assembly: GCA_016801055.1. NCBI lineage: Eukaryota > Viridiplantae > Streptophyta > Magnoliopsida > Apiales > Araliaceae > Panax > Panax notoginseng. Next base: position 32,993,746 of record CM029023.1, on the reverse strand, counting down.
TCAACCTATGGAGGAGATCCTTCATATGTTAATCAATGAAGGAAGAATCAGTTCCCTTCTACCTCAAATCAACCCCCGTTCGGGACGGTACAATTCTGAGGGACTATGTCAATATCATTCCCAATCTCGTGGTCACAACACAGAAGAATGCTGGGCACTTCGTCACCTTATTCAGAACCTAATCGATAGTGGCGTACTGCGCCTAGCAGAGGACGACACTGTGCTATGCGCCAGTGAGAATGCATGTCCCACTAAATGGAAGAGTGTGGTAGCCGTCATATCTACTGAAGCTGATCAATCACTCGTCATGCCAATAATTCAACTCAAAGGAAGCAACAATCCTTTGAAAGTGGCCGCTCCCGAGCCAATCAACTTGCCGTGCAGAGCACAATATCCTATTGTTAGCTTGCATAAAGTTTCGTGGAATTATGGAGAAGGTGAAGGATCCACCTCACATACCACTGCTGCAGTGTCGAAAGAAAATCCACTATTTCCTTCCCCAACGGGTGATGAAATCTGCCATCAAATCAAAGGAAAAAATACCCATGGAAAAGATTGAAAAATTCCTCCGCACTATGGGTCATAACGAAGCTACGGTGGTTTTAAGCTTGAAAGAAGCTCCACAACAGATATCAATTGTGGACTTGGTCCTCACTTCCGAGAGTTACCGGAAGATCTTGTTAAAGGTTTTAGAAGAAGCCTATCTCTCGACATCCGTGGATGAGGAAAAATTTCAACATCTGGTTGATCACATTTTCAACGACAATGTGATATCCTTCACTGATGATGACATTCCGCCCGAAGGGACCGGTCATTGCAAACCGTTGCATATCGCAGTCTTGTCCTCCGGATATATGGTGGCTGGAGTCTTGATAGATGGAGGTTCATCCCTAAATATCTGCCCATATGCTACCTTGGTGAAGATGAATATCAATCCTAATTGAATTCAGAGTAGCCATACTATCATCAAAGCTTTTGATGGAGCCCGCCGAAATTCGGTTGGAGTAATTGAGCTGCCAATTGAGATTGGTCCTCATACATTCTGCGTATCCTTCCATGTACCAAAGATAGAGTCGGGATACACCCTGCTATCGGGACGACCATGGATCCATATGGCTGGGGCAGTCCCCTCCACCATTCATCAACAATTAAAATATATTGTCAACAACAGCCTGGTCACGGTCAACGCTGAACCAGAGTGTCCTCAACACGGAGATTTACCGGTCATCAATGCTAATGCGGACGTTGAACCAGTCAGTTTTCATGCTTTGGAAATAAGAAATACCCAATACCATGCTATTGGAGCACCACTGCCCGAACCCCAAATTTCTGCCAAAGTGATGTCAGCCACTCAAGAAATGATGTCGTTGGGTCATAAACCAGGACAAGGGTTGGGTAATGATTGCCAGGGTATCAAGTACCCTATTCGCTTAACCAAGCACACTGGAACAGCTGGACTAGGCTATTCGACCAGCTCTAGTCACAGGAACCCACATAAACATCCACAGGTTCCTTCAGCTTCAACTATGTGGCGTTTATCTTCGCCTTCAAGTGCTGAGTCCGCACAACCTCCTGTAAAGGTGCCAGCCAATGTCATGGCTATGTTATTTCCTAAGCCGAAACCGGTGGAGGAAAACAAAATTGTTATTCCAGATCCCGTAATCGAAGAAGAGGAGCGGAGAATCAAAGAGAACATTGTCTGAATAATGTCGGGCATGCGTATCATCGTCCATGATGAACATACCAACCGATACACCCCAGACGATGATTGCCCAGACATAATGGCCATCATTCGGGACAGGGAGGATGATGACAGTCCCTCCATCACTGCGGTTCACCCGAACTTTGCTCTTTCCAATTGGAACAGCATTCCTTGCATTGGTCGTCAAGGGTAAAGCGGGCAGAAGTTCTTTCTGCCCTGTAGATATAATAACTGCTTACTTTTCTTTATAGTATTAGCAGTTTATTTTGCCAGTATATGCTAACACTGTGTATGATCAAACACGTTTCATATATACTAAGTGAAAGCATATTTTGTTTCAGGACTCTGAATTTAGATGTGCCTGTACTTGCTGATACGATGCCTCTCCTACACAGGGATTGTACCTTTGATGTAGAGATGAATTTAACCTTGATGGAAACACAAGATGACATTGAGGTGCCTCCAAAAATTCAAGAATACGTCAAAGATACACCTAAACCCAACCATGATCAAACCACTTCTTTCAATCTCGGAACCTTAGAAAGCCCTAAGTTAATCCAGATTGGTTCAGACCTTACCCCAAACCAACGGAATGACATGGTTACACTATTAATCCAATTCCAGGATGTGTTTCCATGGTCTCATGAAGACATGGTGGATTTGTCCACTGACATTGTCCTTCATCGCCTTCCCATTAAAGAAGGATTTCAGCCAGTCAAACAGAAACTCAGGCGATTGAAACCTGAGTGGAGTTTAAAGGTGAAAGAGAAAATTGTGAAACAATTTCAGGCTGGAATCATCATGGTGTCTATATATCCCGAGTGGATATCCAATATCGTGCCCGTGCCTAAACCTGGAGGGAAGGTGCGAGTTTGCGTGGATTACCGGGACTTGAATAAAGCTTGCCTAAAAGACAACTTTCTCGTGCCATTTATCCACATTCTCATTGACAATACTGCGCAATACGACATGCACTCCTTTGCTGATTGCTTTACGGGGTATCATCAAATCATAGTTGCCGAGGAAGATCGTGAAAAGACTGCCTTCATCACTCCTTGGGGAACTTTTTGTTATAGACGGTTGTCAGTCGGCCTCATCAATGCCGGAGCTACCTATCAACGAGCTATGATGGCTCTTTTCCACGACTTAATTCATAAAGAGATTGAGATCTACGTGGATGACATCATTGTCAAGTCCCGGAAGGAGGATCACCATATAGACCATCTCAGAAAGCTATTCAACATGTTGCGTAAGTATAACTTGAAGTTGAATCTAGCCAAATGCGCCTTTGGCGTTAAATCAGGCAAGTTGCTAGGATTTCTAGTCAGCCACAAAGGGATAGAGCTGGATCCTGCCAAAATCCAAGCCATCACTGAAATGTCCATTCCTCAGATAGAAAAGGAAATCCGGGGATTTTTGGGAAGAATCAACTTCATTAGCAGGTTCATCTCCCAACTCACAGCAACCTGTGAACCAATCTTTAAACTATTAAGGAAGAACTCCTCCATGAAATGGAATGATGAGTGTCAGAATGCCTTCCTTACAATCAAGAAACAGCTAGTCAAAGCTCCTGTGTTGGTACCACCCAAGAATGATGTTCCCCTGTTTATGTACCTGTCCGTAAGTTACAATGCTATGGGCTGCATGCTGGGGCAGAAGGACGATAGAGGCCAAGAACGAGCTATCTATTACCTCAGTAAAAGGTTCAGCAGCAGTGAACACAAGTACACTCTGATCGAAAAGACGTGTTGTGCTTTAGCATGGGCTTCCATGAGGTTACAACATTACCTCCATGGTCACACAACCCATCTTATATCCCACGTGGATCCTCTCAAGTACGTGTTCAACAAACCCATGTTAAATTGTCGGCTGTCCAAATAGCAGTTGATCCTACAACAATTTGACATCGTATATGTGACTCAAAAGTCCATCAAAGGTCAAGGAATCGCGGATCAATTGGCCGCCGCACCTTTAGGGGATTTCAAACCCTTAGAAATATATTTCCTTGATGAAGGAGTAATGACAGTACAGCAACACCATCAGTACGATATGCACCAATCTTGGAAGATGTATTTTGATGGAGCTGTTAATATGGAAGGTTTTGGAGCTGGAATAGTTCTAGTATTTGATACAGGGGAGCAGTATCCCGTCGCCGTCAAATTACAGTTTGACAGCACCAATAATACGGCTGAGTATGAAGGCTGTCTCATGGGGCTAAAACTTGCCCGTTCAATGGGCATCAGGCGGTTAACTGTCCTTGGAGATTCAGAGTTGGTAATCCGACAATCCACCGAAATCTATCAAACCAAGGAACTACATTTGCTTCCTTACCATCGGCAGGTTTTAAAGATGGCTTTGGAGTTCGAAGAAATCTCCTGTCTACATGTTCCTCGTAATAGGAATGACTTTGCAGATGCATTAGCAACTTTGGCCTCCTTGGTTCATATATCAGATAAGGAGCAATTGCCAAGCATCACAATTTCCCTGAACAAGGTCCCAGCCTACGGGAATTATGTTGGAGAAGTATCGGATGAGCTACCTCCCATCCCACAGCCTTGGTATCAGCATATCAAGGAATATCTGCGAGATGGATCTACACCCACTTAGGCGAGCCCGACCGAGGAAAGGCGGATCCATCGACATGCAATGAAATTCTACCTGAGTGGAGATGCGCTCTACAAAAGAGATGCAGGATTAGGCCTCCTCTGGTGTTTAGACAAAGATCAAGCCCAAAGGCTCATGGATGAAATCCATGGCGGAGTCTGTGGCCCCCTCCTTGTCAAGAAAATCCTCAAAACGGGACATTATTGGCTATCTCTCAAAGCTAATTGCCATGACCACGTCAAAAGATGCTATCAGTGCCAGATTCATGGGAATGCTATACACGCCCCTCCACGAGAACTCCACAATATGAGTTCACCTTGGCCCTTCTCAATGTGGGGAATGGACGTTATCGGGCCCATTGAACCTAAAGCCAGTAATAGACATCGGTTTATATTCACCATGATCGACTACTTCACCAAGTGGGTAGAGGCAGCCTCCTTCCCCAGGGTCACTAAAGAAGTCATCATTGCTTTCATCAGAAACAATGCTGTTTGTCGTTATGGGCAACCAGAGGTGATTGTGTCAGACAATGCCAAAAACCTCAACAACAAGATGATGGAGGAATTGTGCAATAAATTCCACATCAAACATCTCAACTCAGTCATCTATCGTCCAAAGATGAACGGTGCTGTGGAAGCGGCTAACAAAAACATCAAGAAGATTATGCAAAAGATGTCCGCCAACCACAAAGATTGGCCTGATGTATTGCCTCTGACTCTGTTAGCCTATAGAACATCTATGCGTACTTCAACTGGGGCAACCCTCTACGCACTAACCTATGGGATGGAAGCAGTGCTCCCCATAAAAGTTGAGATGGAATCTCTCAGAGTGTTGATAGACGCTCAGCTGGACGAAGATCAATGGGTACAAGACAGGTATCACCAATTGTCTCTAATAGACGAAAGGCGAACCGCAACTATCTTCCATGGTCAGTTATATCAGCAAAGGATCGCCCGATCCTATAACAAAAAAGTCTAGCTACGACGATTTAAATAATATGACTTGGTTTTGAAGAAAATCCTGGACAACCAAGATCAATCTAAGGGAAAATTCGCTCCTAACTGGGAAGGCCCGTTTATTGTCAAAGAAGTATTGACGAGAGGCGCTCTCAGATTGCAAGAAATGGACGGTGATGAATTTCCACAACTCATCAACTCAGGCGCCGTGAAACGGTACTATGTCTAAAGTAACTCGCAAACACCCTGGTGTCAAACCATCAAATCACCAGTCATTCCGGTTTTTTTAACCCTTTACCACATACAACTTTTCTGCACTTTGCCCCTCAGGGAAACATACTTTTCAAGGCAGCAGCCTGGCTTTCCTTTGCGCTCATACAACTTAGGTCATCCCACCGTGGATCGAACCTCTTACGTTTACAGTTTGGCTACCCATACATGGGATCAAACTTTTCCTCTGCAGTTTATCCTCAACTTAGGATTAAACTTTCTCATCCCCGCACTCTGACCTGCACATGGGATTACGCTTTCTCTTCTCGCCGTGGGGGGCGAACTACGTCGACCTGATCTCCTCTTCAATAGGAGTACGTAGGCAACCATTTCATATGGCCCGGTCGCAATAAAACAAAAACAACAAAAACATTTCTACCCTTCTCTCCTCACAAAAAATAACAAAAATATTCCTACACCATTTCTGCCACATACAGCGTTGAACCGCTTACAGCAGGTTCAAACTACACAGACCTGATCTCCTCTTCAATAGGAGTACGTAGGCAGCCATTCATGGTGCGGTCTCACCCCCTACCAAAACACAAACCCTTGTCAGTTGGTACTTGGATCAAACATCAATCCACTACGTTTCATTCGGCTTCAGACCAAAGGGATGGAATTACCCAACCTCTCCTCCCAAATAGGAGATTCGGCCACCATCTAAGCTGCGGTCATACCTTGAAGAGTAACGCCAATCCATAAAAGATGGAATTAACTAGGCTTCTCCTGAATAGAAGTATTGGCGACCATCTGTGGTGCGATCAATCTCAGAGAGGAAAGCCACACTCCTCTCCATATTTCCATACAGAAACCAGTCCCAAGACACCAAAAGATGGTAGGGATACACAGATCGATGATCCATTTTGAACTATCTAGAGACAACTCAATGTCCATCCACCCAGGAGGAATTTAGAATACATCAAGATCACATGTCTTTTTCATAATAAATAGCCCCTTTGTCAGAAAAATTCAAACCACATGTCTTTTTCATAGGAAATTTCATTATCTACAACTTTGCAGAAGAAAGTTTTTCCTAATTCCAAATAAAAATTGACCGAAATCCATAAACGGGCGATTCTACAAGCTATAATCAAATTTCAGTCAAGAAATGGGCCCACAGACATGTTTAACATGTTTTAAACAACTTTTGCAATAAAAATATTCTTCCTGCTCATGTACTCATATATTCCACATTCATTGTAAAAATATCATCATTATTATATTATAATAATATAATAAAATATTATTTTATCAGAAAAGATAAAATATCGATTTTCAACAATTGTCACTTTAAAAAATTTTCTCCATCTATATCCACATAAAATGAATATTTTTTTCCCATCATAAAAATTAATAATTAATTATTCACAAATAATATTATCGAATCACAATACTGACAACCAGGTAGTTCCCCGGAAAGAGGGGGCTTTCTAATAAGGATTTCTCTTTACTGGCGCACAACCAAACCTCTCCTTAGACAGAACTTTCTAGACATTGTCAATAATGTTATCTAATAATATTATTCAGATAATATGAATTATTTTTTCGATAATGGAAAATACTGTGTAGTGACAATTATTGAAACAACGGTAATATAAAATATCAACGCAACAATTATTGAATTAATAAAATACTGAACAGTAATTACTGTAACAATTATTGAGTAGTGCCTTCTTACGTAAGAATCAATAATTGGTGCAATACCGTATGCTACTGTGCAACAACACGTATTACTGTGTTTTAACCACCGGGTATTCCAACAGTATTAACGGTAACAACTACGCTGTTATTTACAAACAACTTATACATGTCATTTTTTTCATCCAATCGCTTTCCGTTATGGGGCCCACAAAAGACTACGTCGTCGTACGAATATTTCCCGACAAGAAGAATATTCCACGACCAAACGAATATTCCCCGACAACAATAAATATTTTATAACCACTTGCTTATTTAAAATATTTGCGCATTTTATCCATAACTAACCTCATTAATCAATTCAACTCTTACTATTTCAAAATAATAAATAGAGGAAATTAAATTTTATTTATTAATAATTTGGGGTCTTACAGGTATGCCAGCCGAGGCAGGCCTAATAGTGCAGAAAAGCCTGCCGGGGCGGGGGTACGCGCAAAAAAGTAGTTTTTATCAGAATTTGAGTTGGAGAAGGATTGGTTCGAGCTGATTGATCCAAGGACTTCCAAGAGGACTTAAAGACAAGTAAAGATGTAAGACCCCAACTTTTATAAATAAAGATGAATTTTCTATAAATATCATTTTTGAATATCATGGAGTTAATTTGATATAATGTTATAGTTGTGGGTAATATTTATAAATTTTGCAAAGTACGCAAGTTGTTATATAATAATCGATTGGTCGGAGAATATTCGTTTTAACAGGAAATATTCGTACAACGGCACAATCATTGGTGGACCCCACAACGGAGTTATTGTCGGATTGAGAAAACGACAAAAATATTTTATTAAAAATAACGACAGAAGTTTTACCATTGATACTGTTGAACTACTCGGTAGTAAAAGTACATTAATACGCGTGGTTGCATAGTAGCACACGGTATTGATTATTAATGCTTATGTGATAAGTCACTCAGTTTGATTCAATTATTGTCAGTTAATAATATGAATCATTTAGCGATAATGACGTTTTGTTTTATTCGTATTATTAACGTAATAAAACAGAAACATCTTTTTATATAAAACAAAATACTTTATTAAAGTTATTCTATAAATAGAATATATTATATTTTATTTTAAAGATTTTTCTTTAAATATGGACCGTCAGATTAAAGTAATCAATCTGGACCGTTCATGGATTAGTTACTATGCATTCTATTTTTCTATAAATAGCAGCTCATTCCTTCATTATTTCTTATGAATTCACTGAACTCTAGAGAGAGAAACTATAGAGAGAAACTATAGAGAGAGAGAGAGAAGAAGAGTATTCTACTACTTAACTACTTCCTTATTTCAGCTCTTCTTTAAAACAGTAAGGGGTGTTATTCTTTCTTATTCATGAAGAGAACTGTTGTTATTCCATTTCTTATTATTCTGTTGAAATAATCTGTATACGCGGTCTACCCTATACTTGGTGACATTCTTCATTTATTCTGTTAGAACATCCTGTCTGTGTGTTTTACACCGGTCCTGGTTCCGTTTTTATTATTATTCTGTTGGAATATCCAGTCTGTGTGTTTTACACCGGACTTGGTTCCGTTTTTATTATTATTCTGTTGGAATATCCTGTCTGTGTGTTTTACACCGGACCTGATTCCGTCTTGTTATTATTCTGTTGGAACATCCTGTCTGTGTGTTTTACACCGAACCTAGTTCCATTATTTATTATTCTGTCGGAATATACTGTCTGTACGTTTACGCCGGACCTGGTTCCATTATTTATTATCCTGTTGGAATAACCTGTCTGTGCGGTCTATCGCATGCCGGGTGATTTCTTTTGTTATTCCATTCTTTATTATACTCAGTTGGTTAAGTTTTAACTTCTATACTCCATGAAATTAGTGGAATATCCTTGATAATTGCGGTTCATCTAGTATCTTTTCATGAAAATATTCTTCTAAGTATTCTTGAATTTTACTCCACAAAGCAGTATCATGTTGACAATTTGGACGTTGTTAATTCTTGGATAAATTAATTCTTAAACTTGTTTTATTGAATTCTTATATCATTGTCATCATCCTCATGTTTATAAAATTTTGAAAGTCATCTGTGGCCTGTAGTGCATAGATGGACTTCGTATGATTATGACCAGGGATTATTCGGTATAATCATGACCGTAATGTTACAAATGATGTGGTAAAAGTCCTCATTGGCCCGTAGTGCATTGATGGACAGTTGTTGGCATTATCATGACCATTAATGAATACACGAATATCCTTGGCCGTAGTGCAGGGGTGATTCGATGATGTGTATTATTTTATTAAGCTGAGTCCCACCGATCACAATGTTGAAAAACCTTTTAAATCATAAAAGATAGTAGAGTTTATTTTCTACTTAACTCTTTTAATGGATTGCTTGTTCCGCTGCAGTTAAACTTGATGTCTATTATATTTTATCAGTTTAACATTGTTGAAGGCTAATGATAATTTATTCTGCATTATCTTAGTCATAATATTTCTTACTGGGCTAGTTGAGCTCACCCTTTCTTTCACTGTTCTCTTCAGAAAATGAGAACGTAGCTGGGGCAAGTCGGGGAACGGAGTGATGGTCCGAATGATAGTATTAGTTAGTAGTACTCACTATTCTATGTAATAGTGTGTTAATAAATGTAATGAGGACTCCTTTTGAGTATGGATACTCTCTAGAATATAATATTTGTATTCAAACTCACTGTTTATATTTTGTCGTATTGTACACGATAGTTGTATTAGTAAGTTGTATTTGTATTCTATACTATGTATCTGACGACCCAAGATGGGTGATGTATACCTAATTTTGGAGGCATCACAAAAGATGCATATAAAAAGAGGAGAATCACTAGGATTAGAGAGAGGGAGGATTCCATTAGATTAGATTAAAGTAGATTAGGACCAAAACCCTAGTTCTAATGAGTTTTGGAGAATGAAGCAATTTGGAGACCATTGAAGATCCAGAGCAGGAGCTTGAGGAAGATGGAGATTTGTTGACAACAGATTCAATTCTTTTCCTTAATCTTATTCTTATCTTTTATTGTGTATTCAAGTGTGGATTCTTAGTTTTAATTCAATGAACTAATTCTTTGTTTGAGATTACAATGGATCTTATTGTGTAGCTTATTTTAATATGCTTCGCTATTAATTATTATGTTCTATTGTGAGGATTGTCTATTGTGATATGGACTTAATTATTTAATTGATTGGCCATCAATTACCGTGATAATATATATGAAATCGAAAAAGGAGTATAGATTTAGCTCTGATCATGATAGCATATGTTTGTGATTTCTGCATAGATGGAATTCATGATTCGTGTTTAGGATAGAGATATGCCTTTACGCCATATGTTATCTTATAGAGAACTTGTGCTTTAAATCCTTTTTAATTTTAATTCACATAAAGATATAGTGGATTAGTTAATTAAGGTGTCTTGTTTAATTCTATCATCTGTGGATTTAAGTGAGTATGGGTATTATGCATCGAGAGGTAGTTTTATCTGCTTTAGTGTTCGTGATTAACAATTCAGGATAGAGAATAATTTATGAGAAGTGTGCTAACTTAAATGCAACAATAAGTAAAGTTGTGATTTTAAATCTCCATAATCTTAATTTAACTAGTGGAATTTAATAGTACTTTAATTATATAATTTGAAATTCATTCGTTTAAATAAGATTGAGTTAGTTACAGGTTAGTACTTGATGATTTTAATTAAACAAATTCTCGTGGGAACGATACTCTACTTACACTTTATTACTTGTTGACCACGTATACTTGCATGTTGTACGTAACTAGATTTTACCCAACAGCTCCCCATTGTCATAATCAATCCTCGACACGGTGGATACAACCCCGACTGATGTAATCTATGCCTCCATCCATGCAGAATACTCTATAGAACGGTCTGAATGGCTAACAATAAACTCAGCCCTCTCACGTTGATCCCAACAGGCATACACCTTAGATCTATCCTCTATTGACAAATGCCGAGAAGACAAACGCTGACCTAATGCCCCCTCAAAAGGATGATCATCCTGAAACTAGTCAAACTGTGACATCACAGCCAGTGGGTGATATGTGGTCATGCCCCTCAAACTAGCCAGAGGGAGATAATCCATGCCAGCAGGTGCATTAGAAATGAAGCTGTAGGGAGAGCTATGCCCTGAACACTTCAAGATGATAAATGGATCCTCGATCCCTACCAAAAACACTGACCAGGATGCAGCGTCTGTACACTTCGCCGGCTGAAAGGAGTAAGACATGGCTATCTCATGGGAAAAATAGTACCCATGCCGTCAGAAGGTGCTAATCGGTCTCAGGTGTGACATGAACCACACATACAACAAGGCCGAGCTGCATGTGAATACCCCTGCAGAATGTGTGTGGCAATACGTGGCTGACCTCAATGTCTCTACCACAATCATCGGTACAATGGTATTACCCTCCCTGAGAGTTCTCACCGCCATAACGATACTGATGTCCAGATGATCTATGTATAGTGGCATGTACAAATAAGCTACTACGCACATAATGAGTGTATATACTTTGGCAACACGCCACTGATCCTCCGACATGGTGAAATCCCCAAAGTGTTGTGCATAACTGTCTAGTGAGAAAAATATGTTTATCAAAAAACGTTGGGACACTACATTCCCGGATGTAATCACATCATGTGCCACTCTACACCTCAACCCAGTGAGGGTTATAAACTGTCGGCTCATATCCCCGACAGCCATATGAGCGCAAGGCATGTCCAGTGGCAAAGCCATCAACCGCTCATACTCATCTAAGGTGGGAGTCAACTCCTGGGTCTTAAACCGGAAAACCTGCCTCCCTGGTACCCAATACTCTAGCATGCCCTCTATAAAGCCCAATAGAACCTGGAACATTAGGAGGGTCATAGAATACGGCAGCAGCTGATCTACAATCACCCTATCTGAAGGTGATAAACTATCATATCAGGATCTTAGACATGAGACTACCAATACTGGTGGGGTGTGACCAATGCGGCTAACTATCGAGGAAGACATCTGTGTGGGCCGTATCATAAGACCATTCAGGGGTCAATGCTAAACATCTCTAGATATACATGCATAGCATGATACATGCATGACAAATAATAGATGGAAATATGATGCATGGAATGGAAAAACGTATTCATATATTCCTAAGTACATTATCATCTAAATACATCATCTCTGTACAGTTGGAAAATCCAGGGAAATGGGGCACAAACGCCCTATAACTAACAGAGGCCTATTAAAAGATATAACGAGAATGGGGCACCGCCACCCAGTATCTAACAGAGGCCTATCAAAAGATATAGCGAGAATATACATCAGAAGAAGTCAATGGTACTGATGTCTACATCATCAATCATGTCCACGTGATGTAACTCCTCCTATGTCACTGGATCTCCTCCAAGAGGGATGTCAGGTCCATACAAGGGAGGATCTGCACCAGCAAAGCCATATGGGTCACCTGAAGGGCCAGCCCCAGAGCTGGAAGGATTAAAAGTATCTGCCTTAGAAGGATCTCTGCCCAAATGCCGGATGAAAAAATGTGCCCGGTCCAACTGCCGGGTCAAGCTGTCAATCTGCGTCAAATGAGTAGGATCTCGAATGCATGCCATCTAATCCTTCATCATCACGGATCCAGGAACCATATCTCCTATGAACTGAGTGGCGCGGGTCTGGGCTCCGATTATACGAGTGGACCACCAGCGGTAGGATGCCTCCTGAGTGAACGAACCCTCTAACAAAGTAAAGTCGCCAACACCCGTCAACGGGATATCACTGACAGGCGAATGCGACACAGGCCAATAACTCCTGGCAGGAGGCAAGATCGGTACACGAATCTCTCCTGTGGTGCTCCTAATAGCACGTTCTCCTAAATAGAGCTCTCATCCTCCATATGTGAAGAGATGAATCTGACGGGTGCATATCACATACTCGACACCAGTCGGGTACCCATCGTCGAAACCAACTGCCAAATGTTCCCCAGAATAAGGAACCCAAGTGATGGCATCAGCTATCAATAAGTCCAACTATAAGGGACAATGGGTGAAACCCGCAGCTACAGGAACCTCCGCCAAAATGGAGTCCTGCCATCATTGTCCCCGTGAATAGGTTTCTAAACCTAACACGCTAATGGAACGCAGACATGCGAGCCTCTCATAGGCCCAAAACTGCCACCATAAAGGCAAACATCTGCGGTCAGTCAACACTCTTAACCTGTACATGGGAAATCAAAAGAGAAATACTTACCAACAGAAATGGGTAAAATCCTAGCCAAGCCTCTGTCAAGCCCTGCGAACTCATGCACATTCCCCTGAGGAAATAGGCAAAGGTGTAGGAGCCCCAGTCATACTCTCCAATACGGTCCACCTCTCGCGTGGCGCTGATCAAAGCGAATGATACCGTGGTAGAATTATCTGCTATGAAATAACCCTTGAGGATAACTAGGAACAATCGCCGAAGAATGCGATCCCTGACTCTCACATCAACAGGTATGGGCTCACTCAATAGCCCACTCATAGGATCTACACTCAAAGGACCTGTACGAACTGTCCTATCCTTGAGTGCCTCAGTCGGGACTCCTAGCAAGGATTTAATGGTAGTCGGGGAAATGTTCGCCGTACAAGGCACTAGCGCCCCCCCAAACTCCATACCGGTGTTAAACCGCCAATCCATCAGCATTATCATCACCTTGCAATCCAACAAATGGAGAGACTGAGTCTGGTGAAACCAGCGCTCAGACAACACCCTGAGATAACCCCAGGGACAACGGTGGGGGAGGATGGAAAAGAATGCCTCGAAGCCCCAACCATGCATAATCTCTCGATAATTAGGATGAAGAGCATGCTACAGAAAGTGTATGTTAAACCAGTTCCCTCGAGGCTGCGTAAAGCTGGGAACCTACATCACTAATGCCTGGGAAATCCCTGCGGGGAGCATGAGCAGCAGGAGCTGGAGCCACAACCGATACATCCTCCTCCTCGTCCTCAAGATTCGGTACCTCAACCCGGATAGGACGAATCACCGCCTTCACCCAACGATGAGGCTGTCTGACTAAACGGGGTCGAGGCACATAAGAAGCTCTCCTCTTCACACCCGAAGTGGTCCTGCGGGAACTACTCAACTGATCCGGATCCATAATATCTAGACACAAGTCTCCAAATCACCTCAGAAAGGGTGTGGTAATTTCTAACCTTGAGCTTTTCAAATGCATTTTATAACTACATGCATGCATGCATTACATTAACATACACCTACAGTAAAGTTAAAAATGCATGTCTACACAATGCTTAGGATCATGGAAACTTTTTGCCAGAGTCTCCATTGTAAAAAGGACTATCCACATGCACATAAGCATGACTAGGTGGTATTCAGTAGCACATCTACCCACAGTCAAAAACATCCTATATGCATAAAAATATCAAAGTCATAATCCATAAGGGTTGCCTAATTACCATGATTACTTTGCTTTACCACGTTTGCTCATTTATCCTCAAATAGGATAAGAAATAGCAGAAAAAATGCCAATTTGACTGTTTCAAAAGTTAAATTTTTTTACATCATTATGTTCAGCATGGTTAAATACTAACATTTATTATATTCAATATTTTTTATGAAGTCATATGAGCATGCATATTAACTACTATGTGTTTAGATGCATTTCATATGATAACTTATTTTCCAACGGACAAAACTGGAAAAGAAAACATGCATACATTACTTGGATAGTGTGAAACACTTGTACGATGACAGATTTCATAGAAAGCAGCCTGAACTCAGCAGATCTGAAGAAGAACTCTCTGATTCTTTGTGTGGCGCAATGTGAAAATGACTTGTGAAAGGCAAGCAGCCTACAGGTACACCCACGAATGGTCGCAGGTGTACCTGTGGCTGTCCTAGGTGGGTCCCACCCCTCTGCCTTGGTCCAATTTGAGTTGCAAAGGAGGTCTCATAAGTTGAAAAAGTCAAATCAGGAAAAAAGATGCTACGCGATTGAGCAGAAAAGCCTGAAATCCTGGTTTTCAAAGACCAAACTACGGGTCTACATGTCACTCATTGGTATTCACCCAGAAACAGGGTTCACAACACCAATGATCACAATGGTTGCAAACTACACTCGACAATACCTCACAAAGGTTCGATGTCGTCGGTTCGGAGCCATAACTCTAAAAAAAAAACTCTCCCAAGCGGGAACTTCATACATTATCAGCCATTGAAGTACATTTCAACGAAGATCAAGTAACCTTGAGGTTCATTAGTCGTTAGCAAGTAAATCCAACGAAGCATCGGAAGCAGTCCGATGATTTCAGCCGGTGAAGAACATTTCAACGAAGGTCAAGCAACCTTGACGTTTATCAGCTGTTGGCAAGTAAATCCAACGAAGCATCGGAAGCCATCCGATGATTTTAGCTATTGAAGTACATTTCAACGAAGGTCAAGCAAAATTGATGTTCTTCAGCCATTGGCAAGTAAATCCAACAAAGTATCAGAAGCAGTCCGATGATTTCAGCCGTTGAAGTACATTTCAACGAAGGTCAAGCAACCTTGATATTCTTCAGCCATTGGCAAGTAAATCCAACGAAGCATCGGAAGCCATCCGAAGATTTTAGCTGTTGATGTACATTTCAACGAAGGTTAAGCAACCTTAACGTTCATTAGCCGTTGGCAATTAAACCCAGCTAAGCATTAGAAATGTTCCGATATTGGTGTCCATTGAAGCACAGTTCAGCGAGGATCAGGCAACCCTGACAACATAAGACTGTTGGCAGTAACTCCGACAGAACACTAGAAAGACCTGGCGATACAAACCAGGGAAAGCTATCCTCATCGGGGAGGACCGATGATGGAATCTGTTATACACAATCTTCATCAGACAAAAGCTCAATCCCCTAGAGTCTCTTGCAAATGAGAGGAATATCTATGGTGGAAAGTCTATACCAAGGATTAAGGGCTTTAGTGATAACCCCAACGTCAACATCCTGGAAGTTCCTGAGAGCTTCAGAATACACAGCCAAGTAGTTCGTTAGGGTCATCAGCGATAACTCCAGTCCCCATCAGAAGTCACGGGAGCAAACAGTCATCACATCCCATTGGAAAATGGTCCAACAAATCACATTCATCATACATTTGCATCATGCTACAGTACATTGCATCGTGAATACCTTGTCACCTTTTAAGTGTCTAATATTCTTTATCATATCCATGCCATTACACTGCATGAATACGATAAAGAGGGGCATCTATAGACACTCAAAATTTTGCATTCCTGTTATTAATCTTGCAAGAGGGCAAAATTGTCTCCCAGAGATAACACTGGAAGTCAAATCAGCACAGTCCTAGAGACAAATACTCAGTTACAATCTCAGAGACAACCCCGAGAAATTCAGTTCCAGTCCCGGAGACTACCCCGGGAGACACAGTTTCAATCTCAGAGACAACCCCGAGAAATTCATTTTCAGTCCCGGAGACAACCCCGGGAGACACAGTTCCAATCTCAGAGATAACCCCGAGGAACGTAGTGGCAGTTCTGGAGACAACCCCGAAAAAGCTCGTTTTAATCCCCAAAAGTCAGCTTCAACCTCGGAGATAATCCCGAGGTGCTCAGTCACAACCTCAGAGATAAAGACAACCCTGAGGACATTCAGTACTCATAGCAGCCCAATCTCAGAGATAACCCTGAGCAATGACTGCTAAATTAACTCAGAACCAGAGATGACCCAGGTAAGGGGCAAAATCATCATTTCGCCACCTTGATCCCACATTCACGCCATCTCAACAACATTTCAACCCACATTCTACACAAAACTATCCTACAAGAACCATAGCTCCAATACCAAGTGACTACTGCACAAGACAGCACACCGGATAGAATTTGAAGACTTAAAGATCTGGGCATAGACCCATCTTCTCGGTTTTGTACAACCTCTTATCCCATGTCATTGTGTAGCTCTCGACAACAGCATTCTGGAAATGTATTATACTGTGACAACCCGATAATTTAGAAAATTTATTTAAATCTTAAATGATGGATTAATGGTTATATAATAGACCTAGACTGAAAATAAGTGTATGGATTGGACATTTCTATGAGCGAATGTAAAAAATTTCAAAATTTTTGGAAAAGACTTGAATGATTTGGTAGACTATACTGATAGTCTGATTATGAGGTATAAGATTTTGGTGGATTTAAAATTCTTGTGAAGAATTATCAAGGTTATTTATCTAAGTGTATATGAGTCGGTATATGAGATCTTATATTGGTACAGTGATTGTTTATGTGTACAGTTTGTGGATTAAGGATCAATTATTGATCAGGATAAGTATAACTTTAGTAAACCCTAAAGTTATGTTAATAACATTGTTGTTTAGTAAGAAAATTTTAACGAACTGTTAGAAACCCTAACGATACGTTCAGAAACCCTAATTTTAGTTCTAGGAATCCAAAATCCTAATTTGGGAATTTAAAAGATAAGTATAAAAGCTTAAGTGTTAAAAGTTATGGGATATATTTGAAATGTCCAAAATACCCTTCAATTTATAGGGGAAAAGACCAAATTACCCTTACTAGGTACAAAATGACTGAAATGCCATTTTACTTAAAACTTAAGTAAAGATTTATCAAATCCTGTGAGTCATCACTCTATGTTTCTCCCATGTGTGTAATATCTTCCAAGATCAGATATCAAGTGCCACCTTGCAACACAAATACATTGAATCAAAAATATAAGAAATTAAAGTAAGAAAATTTCTTACTTTACTTCTCATACTAACCAAGCCATTCTCTCTCATTAATTTCGAAAATCTAGAGTGAGAGAGAGAGAGAGAGAAGTTAAACCACGAACATCATGTAGCAAGCCAAGAACAACAACCAAGATCAGATTCAAAGGAATCAAAGCCGAAGAGGTATAAAGCCCTAACTTGCTAAATCTATGTATTTGATGTTAGATGTTGCTATTTATTTGTTAAAGTTGTGTTAAGGGATGTTATTGAGTGATCAAAGATTTTATATCAAGGATCCATAACATCTAAAATCTAGAAAATCAAGTTTTTAGAACTGACTTAGAACCCTAAAAATAAGGCCTGACAGCCTAATGTCAGGGCCTCTAGATTCTTCTGTGTTAAATGTTTATGGTGTTTTAAGTTATAGAACTGTAGTATGTCATGTGGACTATGAGCTGGAATTGGAAACAGGGTCAGATCATGTGTAGATTACATGTTATAAGTGGTCAAAGTCAGTTGACCGACCACGAAAACTGGAAATATGGGTAAACCAAGAAACCGAGAAAGCTTGACAACCATTTTTGAAGGCTTTGATCTTATTGATCTTTGATGTTTAAGCCAAGTTGTTGTTTGATCTTTGTAGCCTGACATGTAGAATACACAGTAAAGCCTTTAGAACACTTTGATCCATAACAGGATCAAAGATATGAGTGGTCAAATAAGCGTTGACCATCAGCCGGATGAGTTTTCTGGAAATCCCAAAAAACTCAAGAACAGCTTCTCTGACAAAGTTTGACCAGCCTTGATCTTACAGATGTGTTCATTTTATGATGATATGATGTAATAGAAATGTACCCTGACATGTGTTCTACAAGATTGAACCACTAGATTACACAAAGAAAACCCAAAACTCAAGATATAAGGGTCCAAAGTAGCCAACCCGAACTATTCTTCATTTCTGGGTAACCCAGAAATGAAGATCAGCTTCTGACATGATTTTCGAGGGCCTATATCTTTCTGTTTTGATGTAGGAGTACCATGAAACTTGATTGGGATTGTAGTATTACATTAGTACTACAATCCTAACACTTTAGCAAACTTAGAAACATGATAACCGAAGTTGTATGATCGGTCAAACCTACCACATTGAACACTGACATGAACTTCTGGTTTAGGCTCAAGAACACCTATAGCGACGGTTCTGTCGCTATAGGGCCCTTTAGTGACACTTTATTTTCCGAAAATTATTATTTTTATTAAATAAATAGAAAAAATTAGTTTTTAATTATTAAAAATACAAAATAAATTCCTAAAAATTATTTTAAAGCCTAAAAATGGGTTTTTAATAATTTTGAGTATATTTCATAAATATTTAATATTTTTGAAATATTAATGGTATTTAATTTATTTAATTATAATAAATATTAAATAAATTACTTAAAATGATTTTAAAACTTGAAAAATTATGAAAAATTATATTATGGTGTTAGAAAATATTTTAAGTTATTTTTAATAACTTTTGATATTTTGTGATTAATTTCATTAATAAAGTAATACTAATGGTAATTGATTTATTTAATAAATATATTAAATAAATTAGGAAAAAATAGAATTAATGATTTAAAAATCATGTAAAAATGAGTTAAGTGTTAGAAAAATATTTGAAGTTATAAAATATAACTTTTGATATTTGGTCATGAATTTCATTAATATTTTAATATTAATGTCAATTACTGGATAATGGATTTAAATGTTTAAAAATCATTTAAATGAGAAATTAAGGTATTAAAAATACTTTGAAATATTATAAATATATTATAATATTATTTTATGATTATATTATATAAATACGATATAAGTGATGGAAAAATTATGATAAATGGTAATAATTATTTAAAAAATTATTACGAGTCTTTGAAAATTATTTTGACTGAGAAATAAATTATCTATGATAATTGTGTTGTGTTTTAGCTAGTCTTAAGGAAATTAGGCTCGAGAATTATCCGACTAGACCGTCGGGATGTTAGAATTGTGTCGGGTTCAACTCAGACTGAAATAGTTTGACTTGATACCGAGTCTTAAGTAGTTTGTGGACTAATAGGGTTATGTGTTTAGGATTATTTTATAAATATATTTATAACAGTATTATACTGTGATGATATTATTCTAATGTAGGGATCTATATTACTAATATTAGGTCTTCGGATAAAGCGATGTAAATTGTGTAGCAGTAGTCGGTGGTACAGGTAAGTTCCTAACCTTGAACTTCTAATTATTGTGCAAGTTTTCTTTAACTTAACCTCGAGTTGTTTCATTTGAATATGCTTATTGTTTATCATTGCTGATTACAGTGTCTATGAATTATTAATTCACACTATGTGCATATTGCATGTATTCATCAGGTATGAAAGGCTGATCACCTTCATTACCATCCGATCCAGATATTGTGTTCATGTTTATTATTGACATTTATTCATTTTGTCCTGATCGTTCAGTTATGAAATTTGATTCATGCTAGTTCACAATTATATTGATGAACATAGCCAGCCTTTTATTCAAATTCTTTCAATCATGATATACCCTAAAATAAATTTAAACTTGCTGGGCAAACTTGTTGCTCTCCCTTTCTATATCATGATAAACATTGCAGATTAAGACGAATACGTCGGATACAGGAAAAGTCAAAGACAAGTCCAACTTTGGATTATATGTGCAGATAAAGTTTGTAACAGTATTGTATATTAATGACATTGTAAGTCAAATAAGTTATGAATTGTGTATTAAGTGAAGGTTCTCGACCTTGGGGATTAATGTGTAAAGTTTAATGTATAAATAATTTATGTTTATATCTTTCGCAATAGTTATAGATAGAGTATACCAGATCCGTGGTGATTAGGACCGGGATCTGGGGCTTTTACAGTTGGTATCAAAGCTGTAGGTTATGAACCTTAGGTAGGAATACCTGAGACTAATAACTGTAGTGATTGGGATAAGGCCTAACTTAAATAGAGTTAGTGAGTCGGTAAGATTCAAAAATGAATCTCGACGAGTTATAAAAGATACGGAGTTCCCTAACTTTGATAATAAAGGTGAACAGTAGTGATGAATAGATAGAGTCTGGAAGACTAAAGATAAAGGGATAGGAAATCGTAAAATAAAACGATCATAGTATAGAAATGAATCGTAATGTATACGATGAGATCACCCCGTGATCTGATAAGGTTATAGTATGGAGAAGGATTAAGCGAATGATTGAAAAGCTTACGACAAGAATGTTGTGTGTCAGATTGTACTATGAATTAGTACGAGGAAAATTCAGGAAAGGATTATGAATACGAGTTGAACAAAATTTGTATTGAGAAGGGAGTTAGGATAATTATTAAAATGTTTGTGTCACGCTATTTGCTATATACCTGTTGAGAAGGTGATTCTTTTCTTAGGTGTATAACAGATAGGTAGGGTATAGTTAGAGAATATAAGGTTAAGTATGAGTTCTTAAAACTCATACTTATGGTACGTTCGTGACTCATAATTATATAAAATGTTTATGAACCCCTCAGCGAATGGATGCCAAAGGTCTGTCTAGGACAAGTTTTTAAACTCATATGATTGTAGAAAGTTCCTGAACTCATAAGTGTGGTAAGTTTGACAAACTGGGTATAGCTATGTGGGAATGGAGAATTGAGGATAATAGGAATAGATAGACTGTTTAAACAATGGATCATTAGTGAAAGATTAGGTTTTCCAAATCTTCTAGCTATGCTAGACTCAAAATTTTTGCCATTAAGCTAAATACGCACTATGTGCTTTTGAAAATAAAATTTTATTCTCAACTTCTAGTGACCATTGTGTATGCGTGGACTTCGGGCCACTGACACCTCGTTACCTGTTGAGATGATAAAACATATTTGCAATGGTTTTTGAACGGTTTAAAGAATAGTCTATGCTACTTGTTTCAGCTAGACTATAATGATTTGAAATATCAAAATTTATTTTATTATCATTAATGTATCATGTAACCTAGTACACTGATGATAAAATTTGATGGAGTTGTAAATATAGGAATACTTAGTGTTGAATTCGATCTGATTATCTTTGTCCCACTATTGTATGATGTGTTATGATAAAGTCACACAATTACGGAATTCTCAAATGGGCTGTTAATACAGTACGACATCATGACATCATTTTCAAAATAAATATTTTCAAAAATTTAATTTGCCAACGGCGTTTGGCTATACACATTCGTATTTTGATTGAAATTGATTATTGATATGAGTCTATGTTATTAGATTCGGCTAGACCAATGTTTATGAAAAATCTAAGCGTTCTTTGAAAACTTTCCCGAACCAAATTGTTTTGGTACGAATTTCGATAAAGACTGAGGTAAGAAAATTTTTATGCGCCTAAGGAGGATAAGAGGAACAAATTATTCCGACCAGCAGTACTTAATAAGTACAGGGCATATCGGGCTAACTACCCACTATATCTGTAAGATAAGACGGTTTGCGGATGAATTTTTGTATAAACCTTTTCAAAAATGACAGATAATAGTCTATATGATTCTTCAGCACTATTTGAAAATTTTTACTCTTGTGAGAGGTGTATTGGGTAGCATGTGATGATGTGTATGAAAGGTGTAAGGTGTACGGTATAAGGTGTAAGTTGAATTTCGGGGACGAAATTCTTAGAAGAAGGGGTGAATGTGACAAACCGAGAATTTAGAAAATTTATTTAAATCTTAAATGATGGTTTAAAGGTTATATAATAAACCTAGACTGAAAATAAGTGTATGAATTTGACATTTTTGTGAAGGAATTTTAAGGATTTCAAAATTTTTGGAAAAGACTTGAATGATTTGGTAGACTATACTGATAGTCTGATTATGAGGTATAAGATTTTGGTAGATTTAAAATTCTTGTGAAGAATTATCAAGGTTATTTATCTAAGTGTATACGAGTCGGTATATGAGATCTTATATGTGTACAGTGATTGTTTATGTGTACAATTTGTGGATTAAGGATCAATTATTGATCAGCATAAGTATAACTTTAGTAAACCCTAAAGTTATGTTAATAGCATTGTTGTTCACTAAGAAAACTTTAACGAACTGTTAGAAACCCTAACGATACGTTTGGAAACCCTAATTTTAGTTTCAGGAATCCAAAACCCTAATTTGGGAATTCAAAAGCTAAGTATAAAAGCTTAAGTGTTAAAAGTTATGGGATTTATTTGAAATGTCCAAAATACCCTTCAATTTATAGGGGAAAAGACCAAATTACCCTTAGTAGGTACGAAATAACCGAAATGCCCTTTTACTTAAAACTTAAGTAAAAGATTTGCCAAATCTTGTGAGTCATCACTCTATATTTATCCCATGTGTGTAATATCTTCCAATATCAGATATCAAGTGCCACCTTGCAACACAAATACATTGAATCAAAAATATAAGAGATTAAAGTAAGAAAATTTCTTACTTTACTTCTCATACTAACCAAGCCATTCTCTCTCATCAATTTCGAAAATCTAGAGTGAGAGAGAGAAAGAGAAGCTAAGCCATGAACATCATGTAGCAAGCCAAGAACAACAACCAAGATCAGATTCAAAGGAATCAAAGCCGAAGAGGTATAAAGCCCTAACTTGCTAAATCTATGTATTTGATGTTAGATGTTGCTATTTGTTTGTTAAAGTTGTGTTAAGGGATGTTATTGAGTGATCAAAGATTTTATATCAAGGATCCATAACATCTAAAAGCTAGAAAATCAAGTTTTTAGAACTGACTTAGAACCCTAAAAATAAGGCCTGACAGACTAATGTTAGGGCCTCTAGATTCTTCTATGTTAGATGTTTATGGTGTTTTAAGTTATAGAACTGTAGTATGTCATGTGGACTATGATCTGGAACTAGAAATAGGTTCAGATCATGTGTAGATTACAAGTTATAAGTGGTCAAAGTCAGTTGACCAACCACGAAAACTGGAAACTAGGTAAACCCAGAAAGCCTGACAACCATTTTTGAAGGCTTTGATCTTACTGATCTTTGATGTTTAAGCCAAGTTGTTGTTTGATCTTTGTAGCCTGACATGTAGACTACACAGTAAAGTCTTTAGAACACTTAGATCCATAACATGATCAAAGATATGAGTGGTCAAATAAGTGTTGACCATCAGCCGGATGAGTTTTCTGGAAAACCCAGAAAACTCAAAAACAGCTTCTCTGACAAAGTTTGACCAGCCTTGATCTTACAGATGTATTGATTTTATGATGATATAATGTAATAGAAATGTACCCTGACATGTGTTCTATAAGATTGAACCACTAGATTACACAAAGAAAACCTAGAACTCAAGATATAAGGATCCAAAGTAACCAACCCGAACTGTTCTTCATTTCTGGGTAACCAAGAAATGAAGAACAGCTTCTGACATGATTTTTGAGGGCCTATATCTTTCTGTTATGATGTAGGAGTGCCATGAAACTTGATTGGGAATGTAGTATTACATTAGTACTACAATCCTAACACTTTAGCAAACTCAGAAACGTCATAAACCAAAGATCTATGATCGGTCAAACCTACCACCTTGAACACTGACATGAACTTCTGAGTTAGGCTCAAGAATACCTATAGCGACGGTTCTGTCGCTATAGGACCCTTTAGTGGCCCTTTATTTTTCAAAAATTATTATTAAATTAATAGAAAAAATTAGTTTTTAATTATTAAAAGTACAAAATAAATTCCTAAAATTTTTTTTCAAGCCTAAAAAAAATGATTTAATTTATTTAATTATAATATTAAATAAATTACTTAAAAATGATTTTAATACTTGAAAAATTATATTATGGTGTTAGAAAATATTTAAAGTTATTTTTAATAACTTTTGATATTTTGTGATGAATTTTATTAATAAATTAATATTAATGGTAATTAATTTATTTAATGAATATATTAAATAAATTAAGAAAAAATAGAATTAATGATTTAAAAATCATGTAAAAATGAGTTAAGTGTTAGAAAAATATTTGAAGTTATAAAATATAACTTTTGATATTTGGTCATGAATTTCATTAATATTTTAATATTAATGTCAATTACTGGATAATGGATTTAAATGTTTAAAAATCATTTAAATGAGAAATTAAGGTATTAAAAATACTTTGAAATATTATAAATATATTATAATATTATGTTATGAATTTATTAATATTTTATATTAAATAAATATTAATGATAAGAGAATAAGGTGGTATTTATATTATATAAATACGATATTAGTGGTGGAAAAATTAAGATAAATGGTAATAATTATTTAAAAAATTATTACGAGTCTTTGAAAATTATTTTGACTGAGAAATAAATTATCTAAATATAATTGTTTTGTGTTTTAGCTAGAGTCTTAAGGAAATTAGGCTCGAGAATTATCTGACAAGATCGTCGAGATGTTAGAATTGTGTCGGGTTCAACTCAGACAGAAATAGTTTGACTGGATACCGAGTCTTAAGTACTTTATGGACTGATAGGGTTACGTGTTATGTGTTTAGCATTATTTTATAAATATATTTATAACAGTATTATACTGTGATGATATTATTCTAATGTGGGGATCTATATTACTAATATTAGTTCTTCGGATAAAGTGATATAAACTGTGTAGCAGTTGTCGGTGGTACAGGCAAGTTCCTAACCTTGAACTTCTAATTATTGTGCAAGTTTTCTTTAACTCGACCTCGAGTTATTTCATTCGAATATGCTTATGGTTAATCATTGCTGATTACCGTGTCTATGAATTATTGATTCGCACTCTGTGCATATTGCATGTATTCATCAGGTATGAAAAGCTGATCACCTTCATTACCATCCAATCTAAATATTGTGTTCATGTTTATTATTGACATATATTCATATCGTCCTGATCGTTCATTTATGAAATTTGATTCCTGCTAGTTCAGAATTATATTATTCAATGTAGCCAGCCTTTTATTCATATTTTTTCAATCATGATATATCCTCAAACAAATTTAAACTTGCTGAGCAAACTTGTTGCTCACCCTTGCTATATCATGATAAATATTGCAGATTAAGACGAATACGTCGGATACAAGAAAAGTCAAAGATAAGTCCAGGTTTGGATTATATGTACAGATAAAGTTTGTAACAGTATTGTATATTAATGACATTATAAGTCAAATAAGTTATGAATTGTGTATTAAGTGAAGGTTCTCGACCTTGGGGATTAATGTGTAAAG
Source organism: Panax notoginseng (assembly GCA_016801055.1). Taxonomy (NCBI): domain Eukaryota; kingdom Viridiplantae; phylum Streptophyta; class Magnoliopsida; order Apiales; family Araliaceae; genus Panax; species Panax notoginseng. The sequence goes on along the minus strand of CM029023.1, from coordinate 32,967,569 downwards.
TTTAATGTATAAACAGTTTATGTTTATATCTTCCGCAAAAGTTATAGATAGAGTATACTAGATTTGTGGTGATTAGGACCAGGATCTAGGGCTTTTACATATATGCCTCAATCGGATGCCTGAATTAAAATTTATGAAGGTTTGAGCGGACAACGTGTTGCACGAGTGCACATACTTTGAGACGGTGGGGCCGACGGAGATTGGGGTATCCCGGGTAGTCGCAGGTACATCTGTGGCTGCCGCAGGTACACCTGTGGCTCCCCCTATATAAATATAGGGCATGGGGTGGCCATTTTGAGAAGAGAAAAGGCGAGGAAGCCCTGCCCATTTTGCTCTGTACACACTATATAAACTGAGTGCTTTTCTCATTTCAAACATTTGTGAGCTCGTGTTTTGCTATATTTTACTGGTGGAAACCGAGTATTCATTCAGTCAAGCTATTTGAAGTCTTCTTGGCAGCCCACTGTAAGACATCTCACATTACTTAAAGCTTTTCTCCACTTTTATTCATGCACAGTTATTCACGTTAAGAGTCATTTTATGTGTGTATGCCTGGATCGTCGATCCGTGACTTTTATTGTTTATATATATATATTATCGAGTTATCTCGATTGAGCCCGAATATAATATTCGGTGCGTTTACCACTTTTATACATATAGATCGACATATCTGGTGTGTTAACTTCTTATATATATATATATATATATATATATATATATATATATATATATATATATATATAAAATCTCGAATTTGAATAATCGATTGAGCCTTGATCGACATATCCGGTGTGTTTACATTTCTGTTAGGCTTAGAGATCACTTCGTGGCCATTTACCTCTTATATATATATATATATATATATATATATATATATATATATATACACACACACTTCCATTTCAGTCCTGCTTGGAGTTTACTTCGTGGCAGTTGATCGTTTATATATATATTTACACTTTCTGTTCGGCCTGGAGTTTACTTCATGGCAGTTGATTGTTCATATATATATATATATATATATATATATATATATATATAACTGTTTACAGCTTTCATACATACTGCATCATCATGTGAGCCTAGGAATCATGTGATCACAGATTCAGTTCCTGAATCTAGATTCGGTTCCCGTTATGGACATTTTCAGCTGTAACCAGCTTGTAAATTATTCACAGTGTTTGAATTTCTTTAGACAGCTCTCATGCCCACAAGAAGTTCGGCACTGCTATATATCTTATTCTCTCAAAGATGCTTCACATCTCAAAAATAAAAGCAATCAAGCCGAACACGTAATAAAATAGAAGTATCAAAGGCCTCAATTACTATTGAGCACAAGGGTTTGAAAAATCTATTTTTACAAAACATTACTGCCATATCTCGTTAAAATTGAACTTTTATACAGAAATTCATACCCTTTGTATATAGGTGGAAACGAGGCATTACTTCCAGATAATTGCACATAAACCTATACATAAACACATTCAGATAAAAGTTTAAAATGAAAAGTAGCGATCACCGTGTTACCATAGATGTCGGAGGGTGCCTAACACCTTCTCCCGCATAATCAAGCCCCCGGACCCTAATGAATCTCGATTTCACAGACCAATTAAGCAGTGTCACATCACTCAGCCTATGTGCAAACCTTTTCTCGGTTGAGTGGATTCCAAAACTGAGCCAGATAATTCAAGGTTGGAGGAATTGTTATCCAAGTTCGTAGCATCAAATGAGGAGATGAGGATTAATCAAGAGCGGTCAATTTAGAATTAAGAGATATCAATAAAAAATCTGTAGAATAAGATGGATCAAATGCTCAAAGCCTTGAATAACTGTCCTCAAAATAATTGGTGTAATGACGAGGATTTCGAGATTAATAAAGTGCCCGAGATGTTGAAAAAGGGGAGACAAGTGGGGATAATGAAAATAAGGTCAGCGAAGAACTAACTGTGGGTACCAACGATGATGAGTCTATGTTATTTATGCCTCAAGTGCCTTCTTCACCAAAGTTCAAGGATCCGATTAGATTTGCAAAACCTTGTCCGATTGGTAGTCATGTCATCGGCAAGGCTCTTTATGACATGAGAGCTAGTACAAATATGAAGCCATGGTGGGATGAGGAGGAAAAAATAGAAGAAGAGCCTGTTGTGCTTGCCAAGCCTCAAAGCCCCAATCTAATCATAGACTCAGCCGAAAACAAAGCACCTAGTTATTTAACATTCTTAATTGAGCACTTATCTAAACAAAGCATGCTAGGTGACTTTAATTCGATAGCCATCACAAATGGGAACCTACCAAAAGCTATATTATTTTCGATGGATGGAGGGTTCCTCAATTATGGAAGAGGAATTGGATAGCATTGACCAGACAATGTCAGGCTGAAAGACTGTAATTCAAGCGCTAACTGGGAGGCAACCTAGGAATTTTTATATTTATATGCTTTACTAGTTTATTTAGTAGATAGAAATTAATTTTCTTATTAAGTTCTCTTACCAATCCAAGTGCTATTCTAATCCATCTTGTCTCTCTTAATTGCAGGTATTGGAGGTTCAATGGATAGTCAAAAGATTATGAAAAGGTTATTTGGGGGGAATTTTAGTGTCGTATTATATATAGTTAGTTATTGACATTGTAGTTCGTATAGTTACATTTAGTTTTTGCATTCAGTTTCTTGAAATTAAAAATAATTTGAAAATTTAAAAAAATAGTAGTTAGTTTACTATGTTTATATAGTATTTAGTACATCTTGCATGAGTTTAGCTGTTTGATATTTACAGTTAATTTTGGCCAATGATGATATTGAAATTGGGTAGACAAGTATAGTACTGACTATTAAAGCTTTGATGTGATTTCTTGTTCTAAATTGAGTCTTTTTTCTATTTGAAACTGGTATAATAAGGATAACATAGTAAAAATAACTTGTTGATTGATTGAGTTTAAATTGATACATAATGGGATTCTAAAGGATAAATGCTAGTTTGAATGAAAGAATGACAAGAATAAGTAGTGATGGCTAAAGTTAGACAAGCACCTAAGTTTGGGAGAATATTTGGGGTATATAAGCTATAAAAAAAAGAAAAAAAATGTAAAAAAAGAAAGTATGAATAAACACCATGGCGTGCTTGTATAGTTTTGTGGCCTTTGTTACTTGAGTAAGTAAGCCCGAGGGGATTGTCTTTACACCTAGCGCCCTATGGTCTTAATGGTCTGGGAGTCGTTGGTCGAAAGCTCGTTAAGATAGCATTGAAAAGCCTAAGGGAATAAGACATTGCATAGCTACGTGTATATAAACCAAAAGAAAAAAAATGAATAAAACGGGAAATAAGAGCAAAAAGCCCCCGTAAATGAAAAATAAAGCTAAAGTATCCCATGTTGACCCTCGATATTGGTAATTGTTTGATTTTAGTTGGATCTAGCTTGTTTTTAGATTTCGTGACTTTACATTGATGCCTTTGAAGAGACTTATTATGTGTTAAATTTGATTTTATATCAGTTAACATTGTTGTGGAGCACACACACACTAAATTAGTGATAACGGTCAAAGATTTGATGATTGATTGGGAAGTTAATTATTTGTTTTGATATGATGTATTATTGTGTTTACTTAATTTTTCTAAGGTCGGTTGAATAGACTTGTTTCTGTCATTACTGTTGGATTCGTAGGCATGTAGATTAGTTGCATTGTATAGCATTGTTGTTTTGTGTTTTTGATTGAGGACAAGCAAAAGTCTAAGTTTGGGGGTATTTGATAAGTAGGTTTTATACCTACTTATCCGGTATCTATTACTTGAATTAGTTGCTTAAACCTATGTTTCTTAGTTATTTTTCATACATTTTATGTTATTTTGTAGGCAATGACATAACATTGGCATGAAGAAGTAAGGGAAAGCAATTCAGACATCTTTTGGACTAAAATATGCAAGTAAATACAAGAAAGGAAGATTGCAGGGCTTTTAACACCACGTTGGATGCATGTTCTTGGCTTGGAACTTGGATTTTACTGTAGAGCTTCTTCTTAGCTTTTCTGAACATCTTGAATCATCCCAATCAGAGTTCGGATGCGAGAGTTATGGCCTTTTTATCAACAAAGATCAAAGCTAAGAGTTCTCATGTTTGTAATTTACATAGCATCTACTTCAAGCCCGATTTCCACCTTGATCCAATCCGAATCTGTCAATTCTCAAAGAACAAAAGTTGTAGAACTCGTCGATATCTTCGATTTGATAGGTGGCGGACCTCATAACTCTTTCTGGATCAAAAGTTATGGCCATTTAGCAGAGGACACTATAGTAGAAAAAGCACCCCCACCGGGGCGGGCTTTCCCTTCACAAAACCCCCGCCGGGGAGGGCGTACAAGCTGGAAAATAGTAGGGAACCCCACTGAGGCGGGCCCTTTTAGCCTTATACCCCCTGCCGGGGCGGGGGTACGCATAGAAAAAGTAAAATTTGTCCAAATTTGAGTCCAAGAAGGATTGGTTCAATCCGATTGACTCAAGGACTTCCAAGAGGACTTAAAAACATATAAAGAGACTTATAAAATGAGAAGATTCACAAGGATTAGAGGGGGGGAGAGAATTCCATTATATTAGATTATAGTAGATTAGGACCAAAACTCTAGTTCTTATGAGATTTGGAGATTGAAGCAACTTGGAGACCATTGAAGATTCAAAGTAGGAACAAGGAGAGGGTTTGAAATCTGTAGACAATAGATAATATCTTCTTATCTTCTTCTATCTTTGTCTTTTAATGATTATTCAATTGTGGATTCTTAGTTTTAATTCAATAATCATGAACAAATTTTTTGTTTGAGATTATAATGGATCTTATTGTGTAGTTTATGTTAATATGCTTCACTATCAATTATTATGTTCTATTATGAGGATTATCTATTGTGATTTGGACTTAATTGCTTAATTGCCTAGCTAACAATTACCGTGAAAATCTATATGAACTCGAGAGATGAAGTTTAGATTTAGATCTGATCATGATAGCATGTGTTTGTGATTTCTGCATAGATAGAATTCATGATTCGTATTTAGGATAGAGATATGCCTTTACGCCATATGTAATCTTATAGAGAACTTGTGCTTTAAATGCTTTTTAATTATAATTCACATAGAGATATAGTGAATTAGTTAATTATGGTGTCTTGCTTAATTCTATCATCTGTGGATTTAAGTGAGTATGAGTATTATGTATCGAGATGTGGCTTTATCTGCTTTAGTGTTCTTGATTAACAATTCAGGATAGAGAATAATTGATAAGAAGTGTGTTAACTTAAATGAAGCAATAAGTGAAGTTGTGATCTTAAATCTCCGTAATCTTAATTTAACTAGTGGAATTTAATAGTAGTTTAATTATATAATTTAAAATTCATTCGTTTAAATAAGATTGAGTTGGTTATGGGTTAGTACTTGGTGATTTTTATTAGATAATTCCTCGTGGGAACGATACTCTACTTTCACTTTATTACTTGTTGACCACGTATACTTGTGTGTTGTGCGTAATTAGATTTTATCCAATAGACGTCGACATTAATGATGAACTTTTAATGTTGAGGAGATAGTAGACATTATGTCCTACTTGACTCTTCTAATGGATTGTTGTTTCGGTTGCAGTTGTTGATCTAAAACGTGTTGTCTATTGTATTCTATCATATTTTTTTCCTGTTGAGGACTAATGATAATTTGTACTACATTATTTTAGTCATAATATTCTTTATTGGGTTATTTGTACTCACCCTTTTGCTTCACAATTCCTTTCAGGTAATAAGAGTGTAGCTGGGTCTAACGGGGATAACAACGGAATAAAGTGATGGTCTGTGAATGTTGAAGTTTCTCAGTACATTACAAAATAGCATAACAATTTATGATTATATTGAGGACTTAAAACGTGTGTGTCGTATTTTATACGACATTTAATAGTTAATTTTGGTGAACAACAATAGAGTGATGAGAACCTGACTTTGAAAGCTTAAAAAATGCACCTCATTAGAATGAGGATGACATATATATTCTCGTTTTCCTTTGAAGACTTGAAATATTTGTTGCTGTATTTTATACGGTATTGTAATAATTTGGGTGTGTATATTATCGTATTATATTCAGAACAATATTTGTATTGAAACTCACAGTTTATGTGTTGTCGTATTTTGCACGACAGTTTAATAGTTGTAAATAGGAATATTTGTATTTGGATTTAGTAGTGTGTATTTGGCGACCCAAAATGGGTCGTGTGGACCTATTTTGGGGGCGTCACACTAGGGTTGGGCAAGAAATCAAATTGCCTTTGAAATCGTACCAAAAATCACACAAATTATAGTAATTAAAATCGTACCAACGGTTCCGGCGTATATGACAATTTTATGTGGGTTGAAAAGCCGAATTTACTGTTTAGGTTTGGTTACTGGCCAAAACCTCATGCATAAAATCGAAATCACAACATGCTTCTTTTCAAATTTACTATTGTCTTTTGAAATTTAATTCAGTACCTTACTAAATACCCAGCAAATATGCACTATTGATCCTGTTTTGGTTTGAAAATTACTTTAGTCATGCTATGCGGTTAATCCGTTAATATAAGTTTCTTGTAACTTCTTTGTTCCATTCTCAGGCCATGAACTACTTTATAGTGAAGGTGAGAAAATTAGAATCATTATTAACTAATTGTCTATATTTAGAATTTTCATATGTAAGCATATAATAATTCATTAGGTTATATTTTACTTTTATTTACACAAAACATTATAAGTAATGTTGTGTGTGTTATCAAAGTGGTATTTAATATTATGTGATGTTAAATTGTATAAAATTTTGTCGTTTCAATTGATTTTGGAACCAAAACGCACCAAATAAAACCGCACCGCAACAATCATAAGCGGTTTCATGTGCGGTTTTAGAGTTGTCAAATCGCACCTAAGTGGTTTCGTGTGCTATTTGGAAATTTGACAAAGTTACCCAAAATAATAAATTAATAAATACTTATTCCTCTCTAGTAGTAAATAATTATGTCACTGAAAATATTGTTAAAAATAATAATTATATCGTTAAATGTATATCGGAAAAATTGAAGGATATATATAATGGAGAAGATTCTAATCCAAAAATTAATAAGATCTTGTCTTGAGCACCCTGCACTCTGATAGACACATAATTAATACATTTTAATATTCACATATTTATTATTTTATATGCTTATTTTATTTAACTAATACATTTTATTTGATTCTGTAGGATTTATCTTGGAGAGTAAATAAAAGATTACAATCCAGTTTTTAAAGATAACATAAGACTCTTGGAGGATTATCATAAAGAAATTGGAGTCAATTTGGAGATAGAGAAAAGAAGACCAAATTTAATGTATCTTAAAGTATGTTACAATTTATTTTTCCCTATAAATAGTTATCTTGTATTTTAGAGAGAGGACGACTTGAATTTTTTTTTGTAGTTCCGACTGGAACAAGGAGTATTGCTTGAGTTTACTTTTTCTTGTTTTTTATTCCCAAAGGCCTTTGATTCGGTCACCGTAATTGGCTACAGCTTCAAGATATTGGTTTTAGTTATTTAATACATGCATCAATTCTGTTAGTCTTAATATATGATGTTTTTATTTTGCTGCTTTATACTCCCTCCGTAACTTAATATAGGACATTTTAGAGTTTCTCAATTGTTCTTAATTATTTGATGTTTGTTAAAATCTAGGAGAATTGGTCACAATTTTTCCAAAATTACCCCTCATTACTCTACCTAATTTTTTGATAAACTAAAGAATTGGATAAGTTGGTTTATGGGGATGGAGAGAGACCAATGAGTAAATGAGACTAATGAGTTTTTTAAGGATAAAATTATGGGAAAATGTGTGAGAGAGAATATGAGATAACTATGACAAGATAATATTTAAGGGTATTATAGACAATTGATACTATATGTAGACACTCGAAATTTTCTGCATACCTATTACTGACATTACAGGAGGGCAAAATCGTCTTGCAGAGATAACCCTGGAAGACAGGTCAGTTCAATCCCAGAGTCAACCCTGGGATATTTAGTTATTATCATCTAGGAGATAACCCCAATACATCTAGCTCAAACCCAAAAATACCACCAGAAGTTTCAACCTCAACCCCAGAAACAACACCGGGAATTTCAGCTTCAACCTCGGAGATAACCCCGAAGAATGCAGTTTAAATACCAAAAATCACACCTGAGAAGACCGTGCCATCTGCGAGATAACTCCAAGATACTTAGTCTCAGTCCCGGAAACAACACCTGGAAAGACAGCGTCAACCTCAGAGATAACCCCGAGGCATGCAGTTACAGTTGCAGTTCCGTAGATAACCCCGAAAATACTTGTTTCAAACCCATGCAATCAGCTTCAAACACTCGGCAATGGCCCCGAGGCACTCATTTCCCAAGTTCGGAGATAACCAAAGGAAGTCAGGAACATCTCAGAAACAACACTTAGGACGGTCAACACCTGCAGTAGTCCAATCTTAGAGATAATCCTGAGTAACGACCGCTAAAACACCTCAAATTGAAGATAACCCCGGTGAGGGGCAGAACCGTTATTTTTCCATCCCAATCCCACTTTGTGCTGTCTCAACATTCATACATACATACACAGCAATTTCCTACAAAAACCAAAGAGCATCAATCCGGAATGACTACTGCACAAGATAGCACACCGGATAGAATTTGAAGCTTGAAGACCAAGGGCATAGTCCCATCTTTCTGACTTCGTACAACCTCTAATCCCATGTCATTGTGTACCTCTCAACAACAGCATGCCGAAAAAGATCTTATACACCTCGATCGGATGCCCGAATTGAAGTTCTGAAAGTTCGAGCGGACATTACATTGCACGCATGCACGTACTTCGAGATGGCGGGAACAGCAGAACTCGGGGCACCCTGGGCAGCCGCAAGTGCATCTGCGGCTGCCGCATGTGCTCCCTATATAAATAGAGGGCTTGGGGAAGCCATTTGAAATAGAGAAAAGGCGAGGAAGCCATGTCTAATTTGCTATGTGCACACTATAAACTGAGTGCTTTCTCATTTTAAACACTTGTGAGCTTATATATTGTTATATTTTTACCGGCGGGAGCCGAGTGTTCATCCATTTAAAGTCATTGAAGTCTTCTTCGGCAGTCCACTGTAAGCCTTCTTACACACTTTAAAGCCTTTCTCTTCATCATTGCACACACCGTTCTTCATGTTGAGAGTCGTGTTGCGTGTGTATGCCCGAACTTCGGTCCGTGGCTTTTATTTTCCATTGAATATATATTTATATTTATATATATATGGACTAATATTATTGAGTTATGCCTCGATTGAGCTTGGACTCACGTTTGGAGCATTTATTTGCTTTTATATATATATATATATATATATATATATATATATATATATATATATGTGTGTGTGTGTGTGTGTGTGTGTGTGTGTGTGTTGTTGTTATCAAACTCTATTTGATTGAGCCTGGATTTCACATCAGGTGCGTTTACTGCTTTTATATATATATAGCGACAAATTGCTGAAATGATAAATCGAGTCGGGATCGATATATATCCTGTGCGTTTACCGCTTATATATATATATATATATATATATATATATATATATATATATATATATATATATATATTTGCATTTCTGTCAGACCTAGAGTTTACTTCGTGACCTTTTACTGCTTTATTTACATTTCGTCCCGCCTGGAGTTTACTTCGCGGCGGTTGATCGTTTTTACTGCTTTCTTTACATTTCATCCCGCCTGGAGTTTACTTCATGGCGGTTGATCGTCTTTACTGTTTTATTTACATTTTTGATCCCCCATGGAGGTGCTTTGTGGTGGCTGATCATGTCTCTCTATATATATTTACCATTTTTATATATTTACATTTCTGATCCCCCATGGAGGTTCTTCATGATGGTTGATCAAGTCTGTATATATATATATATATATATATATATATATATATATATATATATATATATATATAACTGCTTACTGCTTTCATGTAAATTGCGGCATCGTGTGAGCCTAGGAATCATGTGATCACAGATTCAGTCTATTGAATCTAGATTCGGTTCCCGTGACGGACATTTTCAACTTTAAGTAGCCTGTAAATTATTCACGGTGTTTGAATTTCCTTAGATGGCTCTTATGCCCACAAGGAGTTCGGCACTGCTTTTTACATTAATTTCTCGAAGATGCTTCACATCTCAAAAATAAAAGCAATCAAGCCGAACATTTAATAAAATGGAAGTATCAAAGGCCTCAATTACTATTGAGCACAGGGTTTAAAAAACCTCTTTTTACAAAATATCACTGCTATATCTTGTTAAAACTGAATTTTATATAAAATTCAAACCCTGTGTATATAGGTGCGAACGAGGCATAGCACTACTTCTAAATAACTGCACATTGACCCACACACACACACATATTCATATAATAGTTTAATTAAAAAGTGGCGGTCACAGTGGCAACACGGATGTCGGTGGGGTGCCTAACGCCTTCCCTCCGCATAAGCAAGTCCCCGGACCCTAATGAATTTTGGTTTCACAGACTCGTTAAGCAGTGTCACATCACTAGGTCAATGTGAAAACCTTTTCTCGGTTGTGCTGGTACAACCATTTAAAAAATCAACTGGTGACTCTTACAGTCCAATCGTCGACATATAAATGTCGGACCTTTTCACAACTTGTTTTTTCAAACAAATCTCACCTAACATGAGAACACCAAAGAACATGAACAGAAAAGGAACAAATAAAATCCCGACATCAACAGGTGGCGACTCTGCTGAAGAAATGTCAGTAAGAGGACTTAAGTCACTATTACAAGCTTTTCAAAACTATTATATACTTGTGTGTGGATGTTACATTTACATTTGATGGATGTGTACGAATGCATTTACTTACTGTACTTAATGTTTTACACTATATCTGCTTGTGATATTAGTGCTTCGCACATGTCATCATTTTCATAAACGGTGAGATACGTTGTATGTGAATATATGTTGTGCAGTTCCTCCATCAGGAGGCTATCCTGTCGGATTACTGGACTCATGGGAAGACTAATTCAAACGAGGCTCAGGAAAGGCACCGCCCAAATTCGCTCAAGTTGAAAGACTGGATTAACTTCCCGTCAAGTAAATTGCGATGATTTGGGAACCTTCATGCCAAAAAGCCGCGAGAGTAGCTTAAGATAGGTCAGTCTCTGATAAATCAAACGTATAGAAAAGTCTCTTCATACTTTCCCATTTTAAATTACTCGTAATTTCATTTACTTGTAATTTCATTCCATATCAATCTTAATGTAATGGGAAATATGATGAAATATGTGCACATGCATATTTACAAAGTATTCACATGCTATCCTGTATTACAACCAGCTAACATCCGTGTTGCAGGATAATACTCCTAAAACGAATACATCATATAGCATGTAAACATTTATACATTCCCTAAAACTAAACTACGTTAGTTTTTCGCAGGGAAACAATCGGACCTATTACTCAGTCAAAGTCCAAAAAGGCCACGAGCCTATAACCAATTATGTCTTCATTTGACCAAGCTAATCTTAATCCTGTCTCTAGCGAAGAATTCGACGGATTAAGTAAATAAATCACAAATTTGGCTATTCTGCTTAAAGAACTACACCAATCTACTCAAGGTACAAGGATACCCATACATACTGAATCCTCTACACATAGAGGAAACCAAGGTTCGGATTAATCCATTTTAGTACCTGAGCTTCAGTTGGATAAAACCAACAAAATTCATGATACCGCCCATCTTAAAGAAGACCGGTGATATCAGAAAGAAGGTCCTTCAAATGGAAGAGTCCATCCGTTCTATCAAAGGGATTGGAGCACATGGGAGTGTTTCATATGCAGACCTTTGTATATTCCTTGGTGTGCATTCTCCAGAGAAGTTCAAAACTCCTGACTTTAAAAAGTATGACGGGTTAGGAGATCCTTACACACATTTAAAGGTATTCGTTGGAGAACTCAAATCTTATGCCGAGGACGAGAAGCTCAAAATGCAGCTCTTCCAAAAAAGTTTAACTGGAGAAGCCCGATCGTGGTATACCAGATTAGATAATTCAAAGATCCATAGCTGGGAGGAGCTAGCTCATACCTTCCTCACTCAGTACAGTTTTCAGTCTCAGATGGCCCCTGACTGGTACCGAATTACTAAAGTCAGGAAACAAACTAATGAATCTTTCAGAGAGTATGCTCAAAGGTGGAGGCGCCTTGCTACTCAAGTTGTTCCCTCTACGAATGAGTCAGAAATGGTTATGACCTTTATAGACATACAAGAAGCTCCTTTTTATAAAAGGGTGTTAGTTGGTATTGGCAAACCATTCTCTGAAATGATTAAGCATGGGGAGATGGCTGAGATGGGATTGAAGTCAGGAAAGATTCAAGACCTAGCTGTCCTCCAAGCTATTGCAGAACACATCCAGTCCGGAAATTATGGAAACAACCCCTGGAGGGTCCATAAAAAGAAAGAGGAGGATGTTTTATTACTACGATAAGGTCAGAAAGGTAGTCAGAATATGCATATCCAAAGGAGAAATTACACTCCCTTTTAAGCATAGTCTCCAAACCCTCCATAACCTAAAGGTGGAGAAGTCAGACGCACTCGAGTGTTCACACCCCTGGGGGACTCACTCGAGAATATTCTCAATCTTCTGACCACTCAGAAGAAAATTACTCATCTTCTTCCACCAGCCAACTCGAATGGGAGGGGTTTCAATGCTACTCGGAAGTGTGCTTATCATGCCGGGGCACCGGGACATGATACTAAGATTTGTTGGGCCTTGAAACACAAGATTCAGGATTTGATTGATAGCGGTGAGATTGTGGTCACCAAGCCCAATAAACCCTATGTGCAAGACAACCATTTTCCTCAACACAAAGAAGAAGAGGCCAATATAATTAATTGGAGAAATGGACAGAGTTCTAATTTTAATAGTGGATCTTCCCAGGCCAGCAAGGATGGTGCTGACAAGTGGGACTATGTAAAGTTCCAGTTTATAATGGAACGAAAATGAATGCTCTGCGGGAGCAACTTAACCAATTAGCAGAACTGGTGGTCCATTAGAACCAAGTCACATGCCAATTATTTAGTCAGGAGCATGCCAGTGTCCTTCCTCTTGTTACGAACACTCCACCGCATACTCCAGAAAATTAAATAGTGGAGGATAAAATTGCAAAAAGAGCAAGTGCTAAAGCCTGTCGGGATTTTGCCCACAAAAGGAAATTTACATACCTAGGCCAACCGATGGAAGAAATACTGTAGATACAGATAAATGAAGGAAGAATCACAAATTTGATACCTCCAATTAGCCTACTGATAAGGAAGAAATACTGTAGATACTGATAAATGAAGGAAAAATCACAAATTTGATACCTCCAATCAGCCCACTGATAAGTAGGTTTTATACCTACTTATCCGGTATCTGTTACTTGAATTAGTTGCTCAAACTCATGTTTCTTAGTTACTTTTTATGTATTTTGTGTTTATTTTGTAGATTATATGCTTGGGTATGAAAACGCAAGAAAAAGGTGATTATTGGCATGAAAAAGCAATTCGGACATCTTTTGGACCAAAATACGTAAGGAAATGCAAGAAGGGAAGATTGAAGAACTTTTAACAACAAGTTAAATGCATGTTCTATGCTTTGAACATAGATTTTATTGTAGATCTACTTCATAGCATTCTAGAACATCTTGAACCGTCCTAATCGGAGTTCGGATGTGAGAGTTATGAACTTTTTATCAACAAAGATCAAAGCTAAGAGTTATCATGCTTGCCATTTACATAGTATCTACTTTAACCCAATTTCCACCTTGATCCAATCTGAATCTGTCAATTCTCAAAGAATAAAAGTTGTAGTCGTCGTCGATATCTTCGATTTGATAGGCGGCAGGCCCCGTAAATCCTCCCGAATAATAAGTTATGACCATTTTACCAGAGGACACTACAATAGATAAACAACCCCCATCGGGGCAGGCTTTTTGTGAAGGAAACCCCTGCCGGGGCGGGCGTACGGTCTGAAAATCAGTAGCAAAGCCGGTCGGGGCTGGTGTTTTGTAAAGGAAACCCCCGTCAGAGCGGGGGTATGGGCCAGAACACGTTTTTTATGCTTTTTGGGTTCGAATTTTGATACCGTTTTGACTCCAAATTGGATTGGATTGGTTCATAAGCTAAAATTAAGACTTGTAACCTATAAATACATAATGGGAGGCATAAAATAGAGTGGATTCCATTAGAATAGATTAGAGTAGATTAGGACCAAAGCTCTAGTTCTTATGAGATTTGGAGGTTCAAGCGACTTGGAGACCATTGAAGATTCAAAGTAGGAGCAAGGAGAGAGCATAAAATAGGTGTTTTGTAAAGGAAACCCCCGTCAGAGCGGGGGTACGGGCCAGAACACGTTTTTTATGCTTTTTGGGTCGAATTTTGATACCGTTTTGACTCCAAATTGGATTGGATTTGTTCATAAGCTAAAATTAGGACTTGTAACCTATAAATACATGATGGGAGGCATAAAATAGAGTGAATTCTATTAGATTAGATTAGAGTATATTAGGACCAAAGCTCTAGTTCTTATGAGATTTGGAGGTTCAAGCGACTTGGAGACCATTGAAGATTCAAAGTAGGAGCAAGGAGAGAGCATCAAATCTACAGACAATAGATTCTATCTTCTCATCTTCTTCTATCTTTGTCTTTTAATGTGCATTCAATTGTGGATTCTTAGTTTTAATTCAATAATCATGAACTAATTCTTTGTTTGAGATTACAATAGATCTTATTTTATAGTTTATTTTAATATGATTCGTTATCAATTATTATGTTCTATCGTGAGGATTCTCTATTATGATTTGGACTTAATTGCTTAATTGCCCAGCTAACAATTACCGTGATAATCTATATGAACTCGAAAGATGAAGTTTAGATTTAGATCTGATCATGATAGCATGTGTGTGTGATTTCTACATAGATGGAATTCATGATTCGTGTTTAGCATAGAGATATGCCTTTACGCCATATGTAATCTTGTAGAGAACTTGTGCTTTAAATCTTTTTTAATTGTAATTCACATAGAGATATAGTGAATTAGTTAATTAGGGTGTCTTGCTTAATTCTATCATCTGTGAATTTAAGTGAGTATGTGTATTATGCATCGAGAGGTGGTTTTATCTGCCTTAGTGTTCTTGATTAACAATTCAGGATAGAAAATAATTGATGAAATTCAATTAGTGTGTTAACTTAAATGAAGTAATAAGTGAAGTTGTGACCTTAAATCTCCATAATCTGATTTTTAATTAGTGGTAATTAGAATTAGTTTAGTTAAATAATTTAATTTATATAATTTAAAATTAATTCGTTTAAATAAGATTGAGTTGGTTACAGGTTATTACTTGGTAATTTTTATTAAATAATTCCTCGTGGGAACGATACTCTACTTTCACTTTATTACTTGTTGACCACGTATACTTGCGTGTTGTGCGTAATTAGATTTTACCCAACAATTTTTTGGCGCTGTTGTCGGGGAATTAGTTTAATATTTTTTTGCCAATATTAGTTTCAATCAAATTAGTCTTAATTTAAACATTTTGTTTTGTTTTCATTTCATGTCTCCCTATTTTTCTTTCTTTTCAGGTACCATGGATGGATGCAATTATCAATGGCCATACGCAAATATGACTCCACCTAGGGACACAAGAATTGATGGACTCAATGCATTTTTTGTATTGTCAACACAAATTGAGACACTTTCGATGAAGTTTGACGCTTTTGTAGTACAACGTCGTCAAAATGTGGCAGTTACTTGTGATTATTGTGTTGGAAATCATCTGAGTCATCAATGGACGGTCAGTTTTGAGTCGGTACCATATAGTAGTGATTACCTCAACAACTATGATGAGCCTAACTATCACCGAGATTGGGGTTATCACTCGGATTTTTCAGGGAGCTAGATTTATGATGACCAATATTAAGCTCCAAATCCATCATACACACCGGAATTTTCATGTCCATCCCCATTGCCACAAGAAGAAAAGCCAAATCTGAGGGATGTAATATTGAAGGGCATAGCAAACCTAGAGGAGATGAGGATTAGCCAAGAGCTATCAACCCAAAATTTCAATAATCAGATGGAACAACTCGTCACTACCTCAACCAATGGTCCTCAATACATGGCTTCCGAGACTGAAACAGAAAATTCAATGCTGAGGGAATTATTGTCCAAGTTCATAGCAGATGAGGAGAAGATGAGTAATCAAGCGAGGTCAATTCAAAACCTTACGGATCAGATAGAGTAAATGACCAAAGCCGTAAGCAACCTTCCTCCAAACACTTGGCTTTATGACATGGATGACGAAATTGACGGAGAACCCGAACCAAATCTGCGACTGGATGAGCCATAAGATATCGAAAGTGTAGAGACAGTTGGGGATAATGAAATAGAGGTCGAAGAAGATCTAAATGGGTCTCCACCAAAGATCAAAGAGTCAGTCAGATTTGCAAAATTATGCCCACTTGGTAGTCATATCGTCGGTGAAGCTCTTGATGATATAAGAGTGAGTACAATTTTGAATCCATGGTGGGATGACAAAGAGAAGATTGACGAAGAGCCCATTGTGTGTGACAAGCTTCCATGCCCCAAAGTGATCACATACACAATGGAGAAAACACCTAGCTGTGGGACGTTCTTGATTGAGATCATACCAAATCAGAGCATGCTAGGTGACTTTTATGCATTGGCCATCACAAATGGGATCCTACCAAAGGCTATATTATTTTCGATGGATGGAGGGTTCCTCAATTATCGAAGAGGAATTGGATAGCGTTGACCAGATAAAGTCAAGCTGAAAGACTATAATTCAAGCGCTAATTGGGAGGCAACCCTAGAATTTTTATATTTATATGCTTTACTAGTATATTTAGTAGATAGGAATTAATTTGCTTATTAAGTTCTCTTACCAATCCAAGTGCTATTCTAATCCATGTTGTCTCTCTTCATTGCAGGTTCAATGGATAGGAAAAAGATTATGAAAATGTTATTCAAGTCCAATTCAAGTGTGGTGCCTAATTTGTTCCATGTGCCTAACCTATTCTCCAAACTTAGTGGACAAGGAGGAGGATTGCTATATTTTCTGGGAAGTCCTCTGCTTTACTTTTTTTCTATTTCAGCCATTGAGGACAATGTCTAGTTTAAGTTTGGGGGGGGCATTTTAGTGTCGTATTGAATATTGTTAGTTATTTACATTGTAGTTCGTATAGTTACATTTAGTTTTTGCATTCAGTTTCTTGAAATTAAAAAAAAATTGAAAAATTAGTAGTTAGTTTACTATGTTTATATAGCATTTAGTACATCTTATATGAGTCCAGCTGTTTGATATTTATAGTTTGTTTTGGTCAATGATGATATTGGAAATGGGTAGAGTAGTATAGTATTGACTATTAGAGCTTTGATATGATTTCTTGTTCTGAATTGAATCTTTTTCTGTTTGAAACTGATATAATAAGGATAGCACAATAAAAATAACTTGTTGATTAATTGAGTTTAAATTGGTACATAATGAGATTCTAAAGGATAATGTTAGTTTGAATGAAAGAATGACAAGAATAAGTAGTGATGGCTAAAGTTTTACAAGAACCTAAGTTTGGGGGAATATTTGGGGTATATAAGCCATAAAAAAAGAAAAAAAAAGAAATTTATAAATAAACACTGTGGCGTGCTTGTCTAGTTTTGTGACCTTTGTTACTTGAGTAAGTAAGCCCGAGGCGATTGTTGTTACACCTAGCGCCCTAAGGTCTTAATGGTCTGGGAGTTGTTGGTCGAAAGCTTGTTAAGGTAGCATTAAAAAACCTAAGGGAATAAGACATTGTATAGCTATATGTATATAAACCAAAAGAAAAAAAAATGAATAACATTGGAAATAAGAGCAAAAAGCCCCCGTAGATGAAAATTGAAGCATAAGTATCCCATGTTGACCCTCGATATTAGTAATTGTTTAATTTTAGTTGGATCTAGCTTATTTTTTGGATTTCTTGAGTTTACACTGTATGATGCCTTCGAATAGACTTATTATGTGTAAATTTTATTTTATATTAGTTAACATTGTTGTGGAGTACACACGCACTATATTAGTGATAAAAGTCTAAGATTTGATGATTGATTGGGAAGTTAATGATTTGTTATGATACGATGTATTATCGTGTTTACTTAATTTTTCTAAGGTAGGTTGAATAGACTTATTTTTGTCATTATTGTTGAATTCGTAGGCATGTAAATTAGTTGCATTGCATAGCATTGTTGTTTTGTGTTTTTGCTTGAGGACAAACAAAGGTTTAAGTTTAGGGGTATTTGATAAGTAGATTTTATACCTACTTATCTGGTATCTGTTACTTGAATTAGTTGCTCAAACTCATGTTTCTTCATTACTTTTCATGCATTTTGTGTTCATTTTGTAGATTATATGCTTGGGTATGAAAACATAAGAAAAAGGCGACTATTGGCATGAAAAAGCAATTCGAACATCTTTTGGACCAAAATACGCATGCAAATGCAAGAAGAGAAGATTGAAAGACTTTTAACACCAAGTTAGATGCATGCTCTTTGCTTGGAACTTAGATTTTATTGTAGATCTACTTCTTAGCTTTCCAAAACATCTTGAACTGTCCCAATCGGAGTTCGAATGCGAGAGTTATGGCCTTTTTATCAACAAAGATCAAAGCTAAGAGTTGTCATGCTTGCCATTTACATAGCATCTACTTCAAGCCCGATTTCCACCTTTATCTAATTCGAATCTGTCAATTCTCATAGAATGAAAGTTGTAGATCTCGTCGATATCTTCGATTTGATAGGTGGCATGCCCCATAAATCCTCCCGGATCAAAAGTTATGGTTGTTTTACTAGAGGACACTACAGCAGATAAACAACCCCCGCCGGGGAGGGCTTTTTGTGAAGGAAACCCCCGTCGGGGTGGGGGTATGGGCCAGAACACGTTTTTTATGCGTTTTGGGTCGAATTTTGATACCGTTTTGGCTCCAAATTGGATTGAGTTTGTTCATAAGCTAAAATTAAGACTTGTAACCTATAAATACATGATGGGAGGCATAAAATAGAGTGGATTCCATTATATTAGATTAGATTAGAGTAGATTAGGACCAAAGCTCTAGTTCTTACGAGATTTGGAGGTTGAAGTGACTTGGAAACCATTGAAGATTCAAAGTAGGAGCAAGGAGAGAGCATCAAATCTACAGACAATAGATTATATCTTCTCATCTTCTTCTATCTTTGTCTTTTAATGTGTATTCAATTGTGAATTCTTAGTTTTAATTCAATAATCATGAACTAATTCTTTGTTTGAGATTACAATGGATCTTATTGTGTAGTTTATTTTAATATGCTTCGCTATCAATTATTATGTTCTATCGTGAGGGTTGTCTATTGTGATTTGGACTTAATTGCTTAATTGCCTAGCTAACAATTACCGTGATAATCTATATGAACTCGAGAGATGAAGTTTAGATTTAGATCTGATCATGATAGCATGTATTTGTGATTTCTGCATAGATAAAATTCATTATTCGTGTTTAGGATAGAGATATGCCTTTACGCCATATGTAATCTTATAGAGAACTTGTGCTTTAAATCATTTTTAATTGTAATTCACAAAGAGATATAGTGGATTAGTTAATTAGGGTGTCATGCTTAATTCTATCATCTGTAGATTTAAGTGAGTATAGGTATTATGCATCGAGAGGTGATTTTATCTGCTTCAGTGTTCTAGATTAACAGTTCAGTATAGAAAATAATTCATGAAATTCAATTAGTGTGTTAACTTAAATGAAGTAATAAGTGAAGTTGTAATCTTAAATCTCCATAATCTAATTTTTAATTAGTGGTAATTAGAATTAGTTTAGTTAAATAATTTAATTTATATAATTTGAAATTCATTCGTTTAAATAAGATTTAGTTGGTTACGGGTTAGTACTTGGTGATTTTTATTAAATAATTCCTCGTGGGAACGATACTCTACTTTCACTTTATTACTTGTTGACCACGCATACTTACGTGTTGTGCGTAATTAGATTTTACCCAACACCCGCATTCAAGACGGTTTGATTTCCATGGAGTGTGCCAATATCACTCCCAATCTCTCGGTCACAACACAGAAGAATGCTGGGCACTCCGCCACCTTATTCAGAATTTAATTGATAGCGGTGTCCTGTAGATGGTAGACGATGATGATGTAGTACTGGAGACTGAGGACGTGTTTCCTACGAAGTGGAAGGAAGTCATAGCAGTCATATTTGATGAGATAGATTCAGCTACTCCCTCACATATAATCCAATCAATTCAACTCAAAGGGGTTGACAATCCTTTGAAAGTGGCTGTGCCAGAGCCCATTATATTCCATGCAGGCCACAATATCCTATTGTCAGCCTAAAGAAAGTTCCATGAAATTATGGAGGGGTTGAAGGATCCACATCGCACATAAATACTGCAGTGTTAAAGGATAATCCACTGTATCTTCCCCAACGGGTGATGAAGCCTACCATCAAGTCAAAGGGGAAGATTCCCATGGAGAAAGTGGAAGAATTTCCGTACTATAGGCCATAATGAAGCCGAGGTGGTTTTAAGCTTAAGAGAAGCTCCACATAACGTTTCTATACTGGACTTAGTTTTCTCTTCTGAAGATCACAAGAAGGTCTTGCTCAGGGTTTTGGAAGAAGCCTTTCTGCTTAAGTCAATAGATGTTGAGAAATTCTAGCATCTGGTGGAACACATTTTTAACAACAATGTGATAGCTTTTACTGATGACGATATACCTCCCGAAGGAACCAGTCATTGCAAGCCGTTGCACATTGCGGCTTTGTCCTCCGGATATATGGTGGGGGGAGTCTCGATAGATGGAGGTTCGTCTCTTAATATATGTCCTTTTGCCACTTTGGTGAGATAAACATAATTCTCAATCGGATCCGAAACAGCCATACGGTTATCAAAGCTTTTGATGGATCCCGATAAAACTCTGTCGGAGAGATTAAACTGCCAGTGGAGATTGGTCCACATACATCCTGCGTGTCTTTTCACATTCTCAGAATAGATACAGGATACAACCTTATTCGGGGAAGATCGTGGATTCACATGGCCGGGGCAGTCCCCTCCACTCTTCACCAACAACTTAAATACATTATCAACAACAGCCTAATCACTGTCAGTGCTGAGCCAAAATGTCCTGAACAAGGTTACATACCACTCATCAGCTTCAATTTAGAAGTTGAGCCGGTCAGTTTTCATGCCCTGGAGGTGAGCAACACTCACTACCATCCTGTTGGGGCGCCACCTCTCATACCCCAAATTTCTGCCGAAGTAATGTCGGCCACTCAAGAAATGATGTCATTGGGATATCAACCTGGACCGGGGTTGGGAAAACACAATCAGGGCATCAGTCGTCCCATTCAATGTCCCAATCAAACAGGGACATCCGAACTAGGCTACACTGCTAGTTCCAGTCCCAGGAATCCTCATAAGCATAAACAGATTCCTTCAGCTTTAGCCACACGGTGATTATCTCCACCTATAGTTCCTGAGCCTGTATTGTCTACTGTAAAGGTGTTGGCCCATGTAATGGCCATGTTATTTCCTAAATCGATACCGATAAAGCATAAAGAAGTCCTAGTTCCAGATCTAAAAGTGGAAGAAAAGGAATGGAGACGTAAACAGGACATCGCCCGGATGATGTCAAACATACACATCATTGTCCATGATGAACATACAAATAGATACACCCCAAACGATGATTGCCCAGACATAATGGTCATCATTCGGGAGAAGGAGGATGATAACAGCCCCTCCATCACTGCAGTCCATTAGGACTTTACCCTTGACAATTGGAGCAGCACTCCTTTCATTGATCGACAAGGGTAAAATGGGCAGAAACTCCTTCTGCCCTATAGATAATAATAACTGCTTACTTTTCTGTACAGTATTAGCAGTTGTTTTGTCAGTACATGCTAACACTTTGTATGATTGAACAATTTCATATATATTAAGTGAAAGCATATTTTATTTCAGGACTCTGAATTTAGATGTGCCTATATTAGATGATAAGGTGCCTTTTCTCCACAAGGATTGTAACTTTAATGAAAAGTTGGACTCATACTTGATGGAAATACAAGAAGACATTGAGATACCTCAGGAGATCAAAGAATGGGTCGAAGACAAACCCAAACCCAACCTTGATCAAACCACTTCGTTCAATCTAGGAACTTTAGAAAGCCCTAAACTAATCCAGATTGGTATAGACCTCACTCCAAACCAAAGGAATGACATGGTTACACTATTAACCCAATTCAAGGATATATTTACATGGTCTCATGAAGACATGGTGGGTTTGTCCACTTACATTATCATTCATTGCCTCCCCATCAAAGAGGGATTCAATCCAGTCAAGCAGAAGCTCAGGCGATTAAAACCTGAGTGGAGTTTAAAGGTTAAAGAGGAAATTGTGAAACAATTTCAAGCAGGCATCATCATGGTGTCTACATACCCTAAATGGCTATCAAACATAGTCCCCGTGCCTAAACCAGGAGGAAAGGTGCGAGTTTGTGTGGATTACCTGGATCTGAATAAAGCTTGCCTTAAAGATAGCTTTCTCGTGCCATTTACCCACATTCTCATTGACAATACTGCTCAATACGACATGTACTCCTTTGATGATTGCTTCGCAGGGTACCATCAAATTATGGTTGCTGAGGATCATGAGAAAACTACATTCATCACACCTTAGAGAACCTTTTGTTATAGGCAGTTATCATTCGGTCTCATCAATGCCGGAGCTGCCTACCAGCGAGCCATGATGGCTCTTTTCCACAATTTAATGCATAAGGAGATAGAGATCTATGTGGATGACATCATTGTCAAGTCCCGGAGGGAGGAAGACCACCTAGACCATCTCAAAAAGCTCTTCAATAGGTTGCGTAAGTACAACTTGAAGTTGAATCCAGCCAAGTGCGCCTTTGGCGTTAAATCAGGCAAGTTGCTAGGATTTCTACTCAGCCACAAGGGGATTGAGCTGGATTCCACCAAAATCCAGGCCATCACGAAAATGCCCATTCCTCAAATAGAGAACGAAATACGGGGATTTTTGGGAAGAATCAACTTCATCAACAGGTTCATTTTCCAACTCACAACAACCTGTGAGCCTATTTTCAAGTTGGTAAGGAAGAACTCCTACATGAAATGGAATGATGAGTGCTAGAAGGCCTTCCTTACAATCAAAGAACAGCTAATCAAAGCTCCTATTTTGGTACCACTCATGGATGATGTTCCCTGTTCATGTACCTGTCCATAAGTGGCAATGCCATGGGCTTCATGCTGGGTCAAAAAGATGATAAAGGCCAAGAGCGAGCTATCTACTACCTCAGCAAAAGATTCAGCAGCAGTGAACACAAGTACACTCTGATTGAGGAGACTTGTTGTGCTTTAGCATGGGCTTCCATGAGGTTACAACATTGCCTCCATGGTCACACAACCCATCTCATATCCCGTGTGGATCCTCTCAAGTACGTGTTCAGTAAACCCATGCTGAATTGCGTACTGTCCAGATGGCAGTTTATCCTACAACAATTTAACATCGTCTACGTGACGTAAAAGTCCATTAAAGGACAAGGAATTATGGATCAACTGGCCGTCGCAACTTCAGGGGATTTCAAACCCTTGGAAATATACTTCCCCGATGAAGGGGTAATGGCAATTCAGCAGCACCGTCAGTACGATGCACGCCAAACATGGAAGATGTATTTTGATGGAGCTGTAAATATGGAAGGTTCTGGGGCTGGAGCAGTTCTAGTATCCGTTACGGGGGAGCAGCATCCCGTCGCCATCAAATTGCAATTTGTCATCACCAACAATATAGCTGAGTATGAAGGCTATATCATGGGGCTAAAACTTGCCCAATCAATGGGTATCAGATGCTTAACAGTCTTTGGAGATTCTGAGTTGGTAATCAGGCAAACCACATTAATTTATCACACAAAAGGTCTATATTTGCTGCCTTACCATCGGTAGGTTCTAAAGATGGCTTCAGAGTTTGAAGAAATATCCTTCCTCCATATTCCTCGGAATAGGAATGATTTTGCAGATGCACTAGCAACTTTGGCCTCCTTGATCAACATACACGACAAGGAAGACATGCCAACCCTCACATTTACCCAACAAAAGGCTCCAGCCTATGGGAATTACATTGGAGAAGTATCAAATAAGCTACCTCCCATCCAACACCCTTGGTATCAACATATCAAGGAGTACTTGCAAGATAGATCTACACCCGTTGAGGCGAGCCCGACTGAAAGAAGGCGGATCCATCGACCGGCTATGAAATTCTACCTGAACGGGGATGCACTCTACAAAAGAGATACAGGATTAGGTCTCCTCAAATGTCTGGACAAGGACCAAGCTCAGAGGCTCATGGATGAGATCCATGGTAGAGCATGTGGCCCACACATGAGCGGCCCCCTACTTGTTAAAAAAATCCTTAAAACAGGGCATTATTGGCTCTCTCTCAAGGCTGAATGTGAGGATCACGTCAGGAGATGTTATCAGTGCCAAATTCATGGGAATGCTATCCACGCCCCTTCGAGGGAGCTCCACAATATGAGTTCGCCTTGGCCCTTCTCAATGTGAGGAATGGACGTGATTGGGCCCATCGAGCCCAAAGACAGTAATGGGCATTGGTTTATCTTCACCATGATCGACTACTTCACCAAGTGGGTAAAAGCAGCCTTCTTCCCAAGGGTTACAAAAGAAGTCATCATTGCTTTCATCAGAAACAATGTCATTTGTCGATATAGACAACTAGAGGTAATTGTATCAGACAATGCTAAGAACCTCAACAACAAAATGATGAAGGAGTTGTGCAGTCAATTCCACATCAAACATCTAAACTCCGCCATCTACCGTCCAAAGATGAATGGAGTTGTTGAAGCGGCTAACAAAAATATCAAGAAGATCATGCAGAAGATGTCTGCCAACCACAAAGGGTGGTCTAACTTATTAACTCTGTCTTTGTTAGCCTACAGAATATCAATGCGCACTTCCACTGGGGCAACCCCCTACGCATTAACTTATGGGATGGAAGCGGTGCTCCCCATAAAAGTGGAAATGGAATCCCTCAGAGTGTTGATAGACACTCAGCTTGATAAAGGCCAGTGGGTACAAGATAGGTATCACCAATTGTCTCTACTAGATGAAAGGTGTGTCACTGCTATTTTCCACGGTTAGTTATATCAACAAAGGATTACCAGGTCCTACAACAAAAAAGTCCGGCTACGGCAGTTTAAACAACATGAATTGGTTTTGAAAAAGATCATTGACAACCAAGATCAGTCTAAGGGAAAATTCACCCCGAACTGAGATGGTCCGTTTGTTGTTAAGGAGGTGGTGACAGGAGGTGCTCTCAGATTACAGGAAATAGATGGCGATGAATTTTCGTAACTTATCAACTCAGACACAGTAAAATGGTACTATGTCTAAGGTTACCATCAAGCAAACATCCTGGTTTTGGATCACCAGATCCCCAGTCATTTCAGATTTTCTAACCCTTCACTACATATAACTTTTCTTCACACTCATCTTCCTCATCAGGGACAAACAAACATTTTCTAACCAGTAGCCTGGTTGTGGATCGCTAGATCCTTCTCTTCACTTATTTTGGAACCCTTACTCAACTTCGGTTATCCCACCAGGGATTGAACCTTTCACACCCGCAGTTTTACCCCACTAGGGATAAGACTTTTCACCCCCGCATTTCATCCTGTACATGGGATTAAACTTTCTCACCCGCAGTTTATCCTGAACATGGGATCAAACTTTTCATTGGCTGCAAACTGTCTTGAGCATGGGGCGAACTACGCCAACCTGATCTCCTTGATACACGGGAGTACGTAGGTATCCATATTTTATATGGTCCGATCACAATAAAACAAAAATAACAAAAATATTTCTACACCCTTTTCCTTACAAAAACAATAACAGTAACAATATCTCTACACCCTTTTTGCCACATACAGCGTTGAACCTCTTACACCAGGTTCGAACTACGTAGACCTGATCTCCTCTTTAACAGGAGTACGTAGGTAGCCAGTCATGGTTCGGTCTAACCCCTTATCGAAACACAAACACTTGTCAGCGGTACTGGGATCAACCTTCAATCCATCACATTTCATCGGCTTCAGACCAAAAGGATGGAACTACCTGACCTCCCCCTAAATGGGAGGATCAGTGACCATCTAAGTTGCGGTTGTTCCTCAAAGAGAAACACCAATCCATAAGAGATGGAACTAATTAGGCTCCTCTTAAATAGGAGTACTGGTGACCATCTGTGGAGCGGTCAACCTCAGAGAGGAAAGTCACACTCCTCTCCACATCTCCTTACAAAAACCAGTCTCAAGACACCAAAAATGGTAGGGAAAACACACAGATCAACGATCCATTCTGAAATATCCTGAGACAACTCAATGTCCATCCGTCAAGGAGGAATTTAGAATACATTTAGACCACAAGCCCTGAAGAAATAGACAAATATCAAGTAAGCAACAAGGCATAACTAAATGGAAAGTGATCAAAAAATATATTTCCCTGCTATATATAATGTTGTTTGATATATACAATATGAACTGTACATGACAAAATGGCTAAGCTAGTTTGTGCAGGAAAATACAAGCACATCTACAAATCAATATATATGCAAGCTATCAAGCCCAATATGGCATCTCTCTCAGAAGAAGGAGGTAATGATGTGGTCTCCTGCCCAATGGTATCCACACGAGTTAACAGATCTACAGCCATCTGCATCGTGACGCGGTGCTCATCAATATATGTGCTCATCTCTACGATCATGCCAATAGTAAGGGACCTCACTATGGTACTATCTGTGATGACTACATCCCGGGCAGATATAGCGACATCCCGCTCAACTATCACGGCATCTCTGGCTAATCTGGCCTCATCCCGCTCCTCAATAGCGGTGTCTCTATATGCTAAGGCATCGTCTCTCTCTAATAGAGCGGCATCTCTCCCATCAAGAGCTGTCAACATCAGGGCTCTAGCCTGATCCCTCTCGAAGGTCATCAGATGAAGACTCTGCTCAAAATATTGTGTTGAATGCTGGATCACGATAGCGCTAGTACTCGGAGAATCTAAAAGAGCTGCTGGCAACCCAGGGAATGGCTCCTCCTCGGTGTGGAAATTAACTTCCTCCATGGGCTCTCCACCATCTGAATCAATACTCGGCACTGTGGATACTGTCGCAGCCAATGAAGTCTCTGTCTCCATCTACGCAGAATACTCTGGCGAATAGCCCGGATGGCTAACAAAAAAAGTAGCTATCTCACGCTGATCTCAATAAGCATACACCCGGGATCGGTTCTAAGCTGACAAGTGGCGAGAAGCTAAATGCTGACCTAACACCCCATCAAAAGGATGGAAGTCCTAGAACTGGTCAAATTGTGACATTATGGCCAGTGGGTAGTAGGTAGTTATGCCCCTCAAACCAGCAAGAGGGAGATAATCTATGCCATGAGCGTGAGTAATGAAGCTATTGGGTGAGCTGAGCCCTAAACACGATAGGATGCCAATTGGATCTCTAATTCTTGCTAAGAAGACAGACCAAGACATAGCGTCTGTACACTCCGATGGCTGAAAGGAATAAGACATAGCAATATCATAGGTAAAGCAATACCCGTGTCGGCAGAAAGTGCTAATCGGTCTCAAGTGTGACATAAACCACACGTATAACATGATCGAACTGCCTGTAAATACCCCTGTAGGGTAGATGCTGCAAAACGTGGCCGACCTCAATGTCTCCGCCACGATCATCGGGATGATGGTATGACCCTCCTTGAGAGGTCTCACTGCCATGATGACACCTATGTCCATCTCGTCCATATACTGTGGCATGTACATATACCCAACCACGCACATCACGAGTACATCCACTTTGGCCAAATGCCACTGATCCTCTAGTGAGCCAAATCTGTCTATCAGGAAGCGCTGGGGCAATATATGGCTGGATGTAATCTCATCATCTACTACTCTACGTCGTAACCCGGTGAGGGTTATAAACTGCTGGCATATATCTCCGACAGCCATATGAGCACAAGGTCTTTTTAAGGGCAGGGCCATCAACCGGTCGTACTCCTCCAAAGTTGAAGTCAACTCCTGGATACCAAATCGGAAAACCTGTCTCTCCGATATCTAATGCTCCAGCATACCCTCTACAAAGCCTGCGGGAACTGCTCGGCTGATCCAAATCCATAATATCTGGACATAAATCTCTAAATCACCTCAGAAAGGGTGTGGTATTTTCTAAACCTGGAGCTTTTCAAAATGCATTTAATGACTATATGCATACATGCATTATTTTAACATACGCCTACAGTAGAGTTAAAAATGCATGACTACCCAATGCCTACATTTTGAAATTTTTTGCCATAGTTTCCTCTATAAATAGGACTATCCACATGTATATAGGCATGACTAGGTGGCCATTCAGTAGCACACCTGCCCACAGTCATATACATACTATTTGAATTAAAAAATCAAAGTCATCAATCCATAAGGGTAGCCTAATTACCAGGATTACTTTGCTTTATTACCTTTGCTCATTTATCCTCAAATAGGATAAGAAATAACATAAAAAAAGTGACAATTTGACTATTTCAAAAGTTAAAATTTTTCACATCATTATGTTCAGCATGGTTTAATACTAACATTTACTATGTTGAATATTTTTTATCAAGACATATGAGCATGCATATTCACTACTATGTGTTTAAATGCCTTTCATATAAAAAGTCATTTTCCAACAGATAAAAACTGGAAAAAAAGACATGCATACGTTATCAGGATAGTGTAGAACACTTGTACGGTGACAGAATTTGCAGAAAGACCCCTGAACTCAACATATCTGAAGAAGAGCTCTTAGATTTCCTTTACAGCGCATCTTAAAAATGACTTGTGAAGGTAACCAGCCCATTTAAGGACATCGACGGTTGGTCACAGGTCCACCTGCGGCTTCAACAGGTGTACCTGTGGCTCCCCTGGGTGGGGCCCACCCCTCCAACTCGGTCTAGTTCAAGTTGTAAAGGAGTTCTCACAAGTTGAAAAGGCCAAATCAGGAATAAAAACGCTACGCGATTGAGCAGAATAGCCTGAAATCCTTGTTTTCTTGGGCCAGACTGTGGCTTTCATATCATTCATTGGTATTAGCCCAAACACAGGGTATACTATATTGATGATCTCAGCAGTTGTAGATCACATTCGGTAATACCGTACAAAGGTCCAATGCCGTCAGTTTGGGGTCGTCATTCTCAAGTACACATTCCCCGGCGGGGGTATCAATCGTTGTCATCTGTTGATCTTCACATTCCTCGATGGGGGTATCACGTATTTACATCTGTTGATGCACATTCCCTGGTGGGGGCATCACGCATTCTCAAGTTCACATCCCCGACGGGGGTATCAGGCATTTGCATCCGTTGATGCACATGTCAACGAAGGTCAAGCAACCTTGACATCACTTCAGCTGTTGGCAAGTAAATCCAACGAAGCGTCAGAAGCCATCCGACGATTTCAGTCGTTGTTGCACGCGTCAGTGAAGATCAAGCAGATTCCTCGATGGGGGTGTCACGCATTTTCATATGTCGAAGTACATATCCCCTGCGGGGGTATCACACATCTTCATCTACAAAGTACAAGTCCCCGGCGAGGGTATCACGCATTTCCAGTCGTTGATGCACATGTCAACGAAGGTCAAGCAACCTTGACGTTACTTCAGCCGATGGCAAGTAAACCCATCAAAGCATCGGAAGCCATCCGATGATTTCATTCATTGATGCACACTTCAACAAAGGTCAAGCAGCCTTGATATTTTCCCAGCAGGGATTTCATCCGTTGATATACATTTCAGCGAGGGTCAGGCAATCCTGATAACATAGACTATTGGCAGTAACTCTAATATAGCATCCTCATCGGGGAGGACCGATGATGGAACATGTTATACACATCCTCAATAGATAGAACGCATCCCCACAGAGTCTCTTGTACATGAGAGATACATCTTCAGTGTAGGTCTGTACCAAGGATTAAGGGTTTTGGTGGCAATCCCAAGGTCAACATCCTGGAAGTTCGTGATAACTTTGGATCATACGTCCAAATAGTTTACCAGGGTGGTCATGAATAACCCTGATCCCGGTAGAAGTCAAGGGGAGCCAGCAATCATCCCACCATGTTAGAGAATAATCCAACAAACCATATACATTTGCATCGTGCTGCTATACATTGCATCATAATTATCTTGCTGCATTTCAAGTGTCTAGTATTCTTTATCATATCCATGTCATTACATTGCATGAATATGATAAAGAGGGGCATCTATAGACACTCGAAATTTTTTGCATACCTGTTACTGACATTGCATGAGGGCAGAATCGTCTTGCAGAGATAACCCTGGAAGACAGCTCAGTTCAATCCCAGAGACAACCCTGGGATATTCAGTTATTACCATCTCAGAGATAATCCCGAGACATCCAGCTCAAACCCAGAAATACCACCGAAAGTTTCAACCTCAACCCCAAAAACAACACCAGGAGTTTCAGCTTCAACCTCAGAGATAACCCCTAGGAATGCAGTTCAAATATCAGAAATCACACCGGAGAAGACCGTTTTATCTCGAAGATAACCCCGAGATACTCAGTCTCAGTCCTAGAAACAACATCAGGAAAGACAGCGTTAACCTTTGAGATAATTTTGAGGCATGCAGTTGCAGTTGCAGTTTCGAAGATAACCCCGAAAATGCTTGTTTCAAACCCATGCAATCAGCTTCAAACACTCGGTAATGGCCCCGAGGCACTCATTTCCCAAGTCCAGAGATAACCCCGGGAAGTCAGGCACATCTCAAAAACAACACTGAGGATGGCCAACACCTACAGCAGTCCAATCTTAGAGATAACCCTGAGCAACGACGACTAAAATAGCTCAAACCGGAGATAACCCCGGTGAGGGGTAGAACCGTTATTTTGCCATCCTAATCCCACTTTGCGCCATCTCAACATTCATACATACATATACAGCAATGTCCTACAAGAATGAAAGAGCACCAATCCCGAGTGACTACTGTAAAAGACAGCACACCGGATAAAATTTGAAGCTTGAAGACCAAGGGCATGGTCCCATCTTCCTGACTTCGTACAACCTCTAATCCTATGTCATTGTGTAGCTCTCGACAATAGCATACCGAAAAAGGTCTTATACACCTCGATTGGATGCCCGGGTTGAAGTTCTGAAAGTTCGAGCGGACATCACGTTGTATGCGTGCACGTACTTCGAGACGGTGGAACCCACGGAACCCGGTGCACCCCGGGCAACCGTAGGTGCATCTACGACTTCCGCAAGTGCACCCCGGGCAACCGTAGATGCATCTGCAACTTCCGCAGGTGCACCTGCGCCTCCTCCCTCTATAAATAGAGGGCTTGGGGATGCCATTTTACATAGAAAAAAGGCGAGGAAGCCATTTCACATTCGGCGCGTTTACTACTTATATATATATATATATATATATATATATATATATATATATATATATATATATATATATATATATATATATATATATCATGTCGATTTATCATTTCACGATTTATCGCTATATATATATATATATATATATATATATATATATATATATATATATATATATATATATATATTTATGTCAGGCCTAGAGTTTACTTCATGACCTTTTACTACTTTATTTACATTTTATCCTGCCTAGAGTTTACTTCGTGGCGGTTAATCGTTTTTACTGCTTTCTTTACATTTCGTCCCGCCTGGAGCTTAATTCGTGGCGGTTGATCGTCTTTACTGTTTTATTTAAATTTTTGATCCCCCATGGAGGTGCTTCGTTATGGCTGATCATATCTGTATATATATATATATATATATATTTATATATATATATATATATATATATATATATTTACAGCTTTTATATATAAAACTTCTTACTGCTTTCATATAAATTGCGGTATCATGTGAGCCTATGAATCATGTGATCATAGATTCAGTCTACTGAATCTAGATTCGGTTCCCGTGATGGACATTTTCAACTGTATGCAGCTTGTAAATTATTCATGATGTTTGAATTTCTTTAGATGGCTATCATGCCCACAAGGAGTTTGGCACTACTTTGTACATTATTTTCTTGAAGATGCTTCACATCTTAAAAATAAAAGCAATCAAGCCGAACATTTAATAAAATGGAAGTATCAAAAGCCTCAATTACTATTGAGCACAGGGTTTGAAAAACCTCTTTTTACAAAACATCACTACTATATCTTGTTAAAACTGAATTTTATATAAAATTCAATCCCTGTGTATATATGTGCGAACGAGGCATAACACTACTTCTAAATAACTACACATTGACCCACACACACACACATTCATATAACAGTTTTAATTTAAAAGTGGCGGTCACCGTGGCAATACGGATGTCGGGGGTTGCCTAACACCTTCCCTCCGTATAAGCAAGTCCTCGGACCCTAATAAATCTCGATTTCACAAACTCGTTAAGCAGTGTCACATCACTAGGTCAATGTGCAAACCTTTTCTCGGTTGTGTTGGTACAACCATTTAAAAAACCAACTGGCGACTCTTACAGTCCAATCGTCGACATATAAATATCGGACCTTTTCACAACTTATTTTTTCAAATAAATCTCACCTAACATGAGAACACCAAAGAACAAGAACAGAAAAAGGGACAAATAAAATCCCGATATCAACAGGTGGCAACTCTGCTGGGGAAATGTCAATAAGAGGACTTAAGTCGCAATTACAAGCTTTTCAAAACTGTTATATGCTTGTGTGTGGATGTTGCATTTACATTTGATGGATGTGTACGAATACATTTACTTACTGTACTTAATGTTTTACACTATATCTGCTGGTGAGGGGCAGAACCGTTATTTTGCCATCCCAGTCCCACTTTATGTCGTCTCGACATTCATACATATATACACAACAATGTCCTACAAGAACCAAAGAGCACTAATCCTGAGTGACTACTGCAAAAGATAGCACACCGGATAGAATTTGAAGCTTGAAGACCAAGGGCATGGTCCCATCTTCCTGACTTCGTATAACCTCTAATCCCATGTCATTATGTAGCTCTCGACAACAGCATGTCAAAAAAGGTCTTATACACCTCGATCGAATGCCCGAATTGAAGTTCTAAAAGTTCGAGCAGACATCACGTTGCACGCCTGCACGTACTTCCAGACGGCGGGGCTCGCAAAACTCGGGACACCCTGGGCAGCCGCAGGTGCATCTGCGGCTCCCCCCTCTATAAATAGAGGGCTTGAGGCAGCCATTTTATATAGAGAAAAGGCGAGGAAGCCCTATCCAATTTGCTATGTACACACTATAAGCTGAGTGCTTTCTCATTTTAAACACTTGTGAGCTTATATATTGTTATATTTTTACCGGCGGGAGCCGAGTGTTCGTCCATTTAAAATCATTGAAGTCTTCTTCGGCAGTCCACTGTAAGCCTTCTAACACACTTTAAAGTCTTTCTCTTCATCTTTGCACACACTGTTCTTCACGTTGAGAGTCGTGTCGCGTGTGTATGCCCGGACTTCGGTCCGTGGCTTTTAATTTCCTTTGAATATATATTTATATTTATATATATATAGACTAACATTATCGAGTTATGCCTCGATTGAGCCTGGATTCACGTCTGGAGTGTTTATTTGCTTATATATATATATATATACACACACATTTCTGTCAGGCCTGGAGTTTATTCGTGGTCTTTTACTACTTTATTTACATTTCATCCCGCTTGGAGTTTACTTCATGGCGGTTTATCGTTTTTACTGCTTTCTTTATATTTCGTCCCGCCTGGAGTTTACTTCGTGGCGGTTGATCATCTTTACTGTTTTATTAACATTTTTGATCCCCCATGGAGGTGCTTCGTGGTGGCTGATCATGTCTCTCTATATATATTTACCGTTTTTATATATTTACATTTTTGTTCCCCCATGGAGGTGCTTCGTAGTGGTTGATCAAGTCTGTATATATATATATATATATATATATATATATATATATATATATATATATATATATTTACAGCTTTTATATATATAACTGCTTACTACTTTTATATAAATTACAACATCATGTGAGCCTAAGAATCATGTGATCACAGATTCAGTCTACTGAATCTAGATTTGATTCCCGTGATGGACATTTTCAACTGTAAGCAGCCTGTAAATTATTCACGGTGTTTGAATTTCCTTAGATAGCTCTCATGCCCACAAGGAGTTTGGCACTGCTTTGTACATTATTTTTTCGAAGATGCTTCACATCTCAAAAATAAAAGCAATCAAGCCGAACATTTAATAAAATTGAAGTATCAAAGGCCTCAATTACCATTGAGCACAGGGTTTGAAAAACCTCTTTTTACAAAACATCACTACTATATCTTGTTAAAACTGAATTTTATATAAAATTCAAACCCTGTGTATATAGGTGCGAACGAGGCATAGCACTACTTCCAAATAACTGCACGTTGACCCACACACACACACACACATTCATATAACAATTTAATTTAAAAGTGGTAGTCACCATGGCAACACGGATGTCGGGGGGTGCCTAACACCTTCCCTCTGTATAAGCAAGTCCCCGGACCCTAATAAATCTCGATTTCACAGACTCATTCAGTAGTGTCACATCACTAGGTCAATGTTCAAATCTTTTCTCGGTTGTGTTGGTACAACCATTTAAAAAATCAACTGCCGACTCTTACAGTCGAATCGTCGACATATAAATGTCGGACCTTTTCACAACTTGTTTTTTCAAATAAATCTCACCTAACATGAGAACACCAAAGAATAAGAACAGAAAAGGGACAAATAAAATCCCGACGTCCGATAGAAGGAGCGAAAAGATAAAGATTTTTATATTAGTTTTTCACTCTAACATTTTTATATTAGTTTTTCACTCTAACATTTTTATATTTTTTTCAGGATTATCGAAGCGGATAGAAGGATCGAAAAGATAAAGATTTTGTTGTTGCACTTTCTTTGGTACTTCGTATCTCCATATTTTTTTTAAAATAAAAAATAAAAAAATAGTAGTTTAGTTTTTTATTATTATTAATATTTTTTTTTTCGCATTCATACATTCACTCAAATAGAGAACATCATATTTAGGTTTTTATTTTTTTTTATTTTTGTGTCAAATATAAACTGTGGTGATTGCTGGAGGATTGAGGTATGTCAAATTTTCTCCTTCTTTCATAATTCACATAGTTTTAGGGCACTTTATTTTTATAATTTTTTTTGTATTATTTATGTATTTTCATATTGAATCAAACATTAAGGGAAAAAACCTGTAATAAGATAAGGTATGGATTTCATCACCTTTCCTTTGCCCACAAAAAATCCAACATGCATTTTACATAACCTTGACCTAATAAAATCAAGTAGACGTTGGCCCCTAGGACTCTCGAGCTCAATTAGGACAAGAAACTCCAAAAGGAGTCTAAATTTAAAATTAATCAAATTATTGGTGTCTAGGAAAGTGGTTCAAAAGATAAACGCCTAATGAACGTGTGGTTATTTAATTAGTCACCGTACCTACGGAGAGACTCTCATCTTTCTTACACTTACCTAGCTAGTGGTGTGATTAATTTCGAATTTGGTGGACTTTGCGGTGTAACTTGGAATAGTTAAAAGTTGTCTAGATTTTATTTAGGTTGACCTTAGAAGTAATTTTTTTATTTATATTTTCTCTTATTTGTTTTTTTGTGCTTATCTGCTTATTTGCTAAGAAGTGTATCTAAAAAGTGTGGATTAAGGATGAAACTTCCCAATTAGTGAGAAAACTTGATTTTTTAGGATTTAACTTTAAAATATCTCACTTTAAGAAAAATGGAGGTCGCACAAACTCTTTTTTAAGGGATCATGTATCAGTCTACCACCAGTAACTGGTCATAATTTTGAACTTAAACCGCATTTCATTAATATGTTACCTAGGTTCACGTGAAAGTAGTATGCTGATAAGTAGGTTTTATACCTACGTATCCGGTACCTATTACTTGAATTAGTTAATTAAACCTATGTTTCGTAGTTACTTTGCATGCATTGTATGTGCATTACATACATTTTATGTTATTTTGTAGGCTATGACATGACATTGGCATGAAGAATTAAGGAAAAGCAATTCGGACATCTTTTGGGCTAAAATATGCAAGTAAATGCAAGAAGGGAAGATTGTAGGGCTTTTGACACCAAGTTGGTTGCATTTTCTTGGCTTAGAACTTGAAATTTATTGTAGAACTTCATCTTAGCTTTCCAGAACATCTTGAATTAACCCAATTAGAGTTCGGATGCGAGAGTTATGGCCTTTTTATCAACAAAGACCAAAGCTCAAAGTTGTCCTCCTTGTAATTTACATAACATCTACTTCAATCCCGATTTCGATCTTGATCTAGCCAGAATCTGTCAATCCTCAAAGCATGAAAGCTGTAGATCTCGTGGATATCTTCGATTTGATAGGTGGCAGGCCCTGTAACTCCTAGCGGATCAAATGTTATGCATGTTTTACCAAAGGAAGCCACAATAAAAAATAGAGCGGCGCGGGGCGTGCCATAAATGAACTAAAAATGGGGCGGGGCATGCTGGACCAGCAGATTTTCTGCTACAGTAGCGCGGGGCGGGCCGAAATTGGCCTAGGAACAGCACTGGGCACGCCGATCGGCGGGGGGAGAGTTAATTTGGGTGTTATGTTGTCCAATTTGAGCTAGAATAGGATTCTTAGTTGCCTAGCTTGGTAGGGTGTCCATTAGAACTATAAATGCTTGATTTTAACTTGGATTGGGGAGCTAGTTTTTAAGGATTCAATTAGATTAGATTAGAGTAGATTAGGAGCAAAACCCTAGTTCTTATGAGATTTGGAGATTGAAGCAACTTGGAGACCAATGAAGATAAAAAGTAGGAGCTTGAGGAAGATGGAGATTTGCTGACAACAGATTCATTTCTTTTCCTTGATCCTATTCTTATCTTTAAATGTGTATTCAAGTGTGGATTCTTAGTTTTAACTCAATGAACTAATTCTTTGTTTGAGATTATAATGGATCTTATTGTGTAATTTATTTTAATATGCTTCGCTATCAATTATTATGTTCTATTATGAGGATTGTCTATTGTGATTTGGACTTAATTGTTTGATTGATTGGCCATCAATTACCGTGATAATCTATATGAACTCGAGAGATGAAGTTTAGATTTAGATCTGATTATGATAGCATGTGTTTGTGATTTCTGCGTAGATGGAATTCATGATTCGTGTTTACGATAGAGATATGCCTTTACGTCATATGTAATCGTATAGAGAACTCGTGCTTTAAATCCTTTTTAATTGTAATTCACATAGAGATATAGTGGATTAGTTAATTAGGGTGTCTTGCTTAATTTTGTCATCTGTGGAATTAAGTGAGTATGAGTATTATGCATCGAGAGGTGGTTTTATCTGCTTTAGTATTCTTGATTAACAATTCAGGATAAAAAGTAATTGATGAGAAGTATGTTGAGTTAAATGAAGCAATAAGTGAAGTTATGAACTTAAATCTCCGTAATCTAATTTTTAATTAGTTGTAATTAGAATTAGTGTAATTAAATAATTTAATTTATAATCTTAAATTGTTTGTTTAAATAAAATTAGTTTGATTAAGGGTTAGTACTTGATAATTTGTATTAATAATTTCCCGTGGGAACGATACTCTACTTACACTTTATTACTTGTTGACCACGTATACTAACGTGTTGTGCATAATTAAATTTTACCCAACATATGCATACAAGCCAATTATGTATGATGATAAAATATATACTTTGTAAAAAATCTTATTCATTTATTAATAAAAGTATTTATTTACTAAAGACATTTAATTTATCTACATGGTATTGTTTTAATAATATGTGATAAACTCATAGTTTTAAGCAATGCTTTTAGAATTATGATGAGATCATGGTAATGAGATCTAAATTCTTAGATAGCTTAAAAACAAAAATGTTTCCAATCGCTGGATTACTAAAAAGGGGATTAGTGAATCCGAATAGATTGGTACATACGTTGCTTGCTCATTGGATGAGGATGATTGATCTCATGATCATTTATGTGGAGACATTAAAGGAAGTATATAGGTGCTTATTGGAGAATAAATTCACTGAACTTAGCTCGCTAAGAAATACCTAATGAAGTTTTACTTGCCTATCAATAAGAATTCCTGAAGTGATAGTAGTACAAGTGATCCTTATACCTGAGATCATTATAGTATCTTGTGTATAATGAATTATACTTTGACTTATTTCTTAAGACCCTTAGGTTATATCAAAGGGTATGTTTGGGTGTAATAAGTTATTTATAGAAATAATGAATGATCAATAAATAATCTACCGCTTCTAGTAAAAGAAGAGATATGTCCTATGTGATTCGATAAATGACAATCCTAGAATCTTTGGCCAAGGTGGAATGAAATTAGAAAGGAGTTACTAATTTGCATTTATTCAGAATTGTGCATTTGGGAATCGAAATACATATAGTTAAATAAAATAAAACTTGACAGTAATTTTATGTCTTATATTTAATTGAGACATTATATGGTGAAAGGATTGAATTGTAGGGTAACTATTTATTCAAAGGTTCTTTTATGATTCATGTTGAAATGTATATTATCTGAAAAGTCATTGATCGCTAAGGAGGCTTATACTTATTATAGAATAAATGTTATTTATTTAAATAAATTAATAGTTTAATTTATTTATTTAAATAAGATTAAAATTATTCTAATTGATTTATTCACAATCGGTTTAATATGGAGAACCTAAAGGGTCACACCATAAAAGGAAGAATATTATTTAAGAAGTAAATAGAATAATTGTAATAATAAGTTAAGTGTATTTAATTTAATCTATGGTGATAGAATAAATTAAATAGCTTAATATTTATTATTTAATATTTTAGAAATATTAAATATAAATTAATAAGATGAGTCTTATTATTATTATTACTATTATTATTAAGTTAATTCCTAAAGTTGTTTGAGAATTAATTAATATTAGTACTCTCAAATATTCCTAATAAGATTAGGAGACTAATTAATTATTCTTAATGAGATTGGGAAGTCTAATTAATTAAAGCAGTTTAATTAATTAAATAAAAACCCAATTCCTAAATAGTTTAGGAGTGTTCTCTAAATCTATAAATAATAAAGTCTTTTTATGGAGAGAGAGTGACAAAAAGGTACGCTCTTTATTTTCAAGAGTTGGGAGAGTACACCTTTTCTATCAGAGATAGAAAAAACTAGAGTTTAGCCAAACACCCTTCTTCTTGAGTTTTTTTCTTCCTTGGTGGATCACCTATAGAGGTCAAACGCTTGGGTGGCTAACGTTGATCAAAGGAATGAATCAATCCCGCGAATTCAAGGAAAGCACGAAGGACTAGGAGTAGAACTTATACCTGAGAAAGCTCAAATCTTCAAGGGTATGATTCTGATTCTCCTACTCTTTTATAGATTGATAATCAAGCACAAGAACGATCATGGTGTATGGTTTGTAAGAAAATTTTAAAATCCAACTTTATTACGCTTCCGCTTCGTTTATGTAATTTGATTGCATGTTCATATTTCTAGCAAACCTAATAGTGGTATCAGAGCCAATCTTGTGCTAATTATCAATCTTTGTGATTCCATATATGTACAATATGCGATTGGATCGGATTCTTGGGCAATTAGAAAAGTTTTTTGTTTCTGTGATTGGACGCAGCTGCGTCGTCTCCAGTTCATTCTGGAACGCAGCTGCGCCGTTACCCAGATCCAGTTTCCTGGATGAACAACGCAACTGTGACACGACCCAGTTTATTCTGGGCGCAGCTTCGCCGTTACTTGGAAATCAGTCTCTGTCTTTGAAGCGCAGCTGTGTCGCGACCCAATTCATTCTGGGCGCAGTTGCGCCCTTGGGTAAAATCTGAAAAACTTTTATTTTTCTTCAATTAAAATAAATGGTTTATTTAATTGATAAAAGGTTAAAATAAAGGAGTTTATTTTATCTAAAATATGATTTCAGATTACTAAAATTAAAGAGTTTAATTTGGATTTGGTTTTTGATTAAAATAAAAGAGTTTATTTTGTTTCAAAACTAAAGTTTAGCGAACTTTTGCCCATTAAATTAATATTGATGCATATATGGAATGGATTTATTATTCATGAGATGAATGTTATTTATTGATGCATATGTTGATATGTATGATAATAAATGGGATTAATTATGGACTATTGTAAAACCCCAAATTTTATAAAATAAAAGTTTTCAATGTTCTTATAATTATTATTCCATTTAGTAATTATTAAATTGATAAATGGTCAAATGAATAATTAATCGGATAAATGAGCAAATAAAGAGGAAATGAAATAATTTTTTTTAGTAGCCCATGTGGGCGACTGAATTATGAGAGAATGAATTGTGGGAGACAAGTGGGAAGAAAAGAGAAAGAAACAAAAGCAGAAAGAAAGGAAGGAAGAAAATGTGGGAAAGAAGAAGTAAAAGAGAAAGAAATAAAAAGAGAGGAGAAAGGAGTATGTTGGGTACTTCCACCCATTCCCACTCACGGGTGGGGGAAAATAAGAGGAGAGAGAGAGAGAAAGGGAGAAGAAGAAGAAGAGAAATAAGAAGAAGAAGAAGAAGAATTGAAGAAAAAGGTAATTTCAAAATATTGATAATTTTAGTTTTATGAATTTTATGTAAAGAGTACATGCTTATGTATGTATTGGATGATTTAAACTAACATAAACATGAATTAAATGAGAAAAATCTAGAAATCAAAAAAAGAACAAAATATGGACATTTTCATAAAAATTAGTTTACTACTCGATTTTGTAAAATCCATAACTCTTTGTGTATAATGAGTTAGGAGATGAGTCATATATCAAAAGAAAGTCGTGGAAGTAAGATAACTGCAAAAATTGGAGTCACCAAAAAATTCTCTATGGATTTTTCGTGGTGACAGTTTGAGTGAAACTGGTACGAAGGATTTATAGTCCAAAAAAATCAGTTTTATTAAGCTCTATTGCGTGAGTTATAATTTTTAATCTGACTGTTGGATCGTTGTAATTTTTGAATATTTTATGTATATATAAATTGAATATCTGTCCACAAATTTTGAACCGTTAAAGATTAACTTATAATTTGTTATGAATTTAAGGAGGTGACTGATCTAGAAATTTTATAGCAGGATTTTTGGTAAGCCTTTCTCTCTATGTTAGAGTCAGAATTTGGAAAAAATTTCTTCTACAAAGTTGTAGAGAATTAAATTTTACATGAAAATGACATAAGATATGTATTTTTCTGATAAAAGTGCTAATTATTATGAATTATTAAAATTTCTGAATATTGGAGTTTATAATTAATTTATCAGAAAAATTATTTGGGCTGAAATATTTTTACAGAATGCTTATAATATCATCTTAGAATTTCTGTAAATTTTTGATGAATTATTGAAAAGCAAAAGTAATTATTGTATTTTCAAACTATTTATAGTTAGTTTAAAAAATAGAAGAAATTCATAGAATATTCTATGAATGATGAAAAATTATGAAACTTGGTGAAAAATCTTATAATATTATTTTATAATTTCTGGGCAGGTTTGATAAATTATTGAATAATAAAAATATTTATTATATTTTTAAGTTATTTATGGTTAGTTTAAAAATAGAAAAAATTCATAGAAATTCTATTAATGGTGAAAAATTATGAATTTTGCTGAAAAATATTATAATAATTTAAGATTAATATTGATGATGTTTTAAAGATATACATGTATGTGGAGTGGGTATTTCTATTTTTAAGCTAGTAAATGATAGTTTTTATAAATATAAGTAATTATAGAAAATGGTTGGATAATCTAAAAAATGTGAAAATTATTTAAAAAATTTAGAATACTATTTTAAAGATTTTAAAAGTGTTAGTAAGCTCATGAGGTGTCGGGATGTAAACGCACATGTAACGAATGAGTTATGATAAAAATAAAAATAATATTTTTGTTAAAGTAAAAATGGTGATAATACTAGAATAGTGGATTATCATATATGAGGTTTTAGATTTCTCAAGTTTTATTCACTTCTAATGTTTTGGAAATTAAATAATGACTTTATGTGATAAATAAAGATAATTTGAATGAATTATTAGTTGGTTTATATGTCATTTGAGATAAATATGATCTAGTGTTGATCCCTACTTTTAATACAATTTAAATTGTTTATAGTAAGGTATTGATTTGATTCTTACGTATGAAGTTACTATGTATTTCTTTCAATAATTGTCACAGTAGTTATTGCATA
The DNA here is from genome assembly GCA_016801055.1 of Panax notoginseng. Taxonomy (NCBI): domain Eukaryota; kingdom Viridiplantae; phylum Streptophyta; class Magnoliopsida; order Apiales; family Araliaceae; genus Panax; species Panax notoginseng. Next base: position 32,925,084 of record CM029023.1, on the reverse strand, counting down.
GTGACTCATATTATTTGATATAATATAACCAGTTGGCAGTATTGTGAGTCTTTGTTAATAATTGTGAATAATTATTGAAATATTGAAAATGTGTAAATAATTGATGAATAATGGTGTTGATTAAAGATAAACACATGTTTGTTCAATTATTTTCTTTTTACAAAAGTAAGTTTGGTAGGACTTGCCGACACTCTACTTTTTCTAAAGTAGTATGGACCACAACTCTATTATTGGATAAATTTTGTTAAAACGTGTACAAGTTAGTTTAATTTTCACTGTGGGACCATAAATTCTACTACAATTATTATATACCTCATTTGGATATTTTGTCAAAGCGGGTGTGCTAGTTGTTTACTAAATTTTCAGTATAAATTGGTTGCTCGGTTGAGTAACAAAACACACACCATTACTACACTAAAAATATAGAATTCTTTTACTTCAATATTGTGAGTATTTCTATTGAGTGTAATGTTACTCCAAGTGTAGATAAGGAATGCAAGCATTGTTTAAGTTGAGCAATTTCACAGAAAGCAGAATCAAGTCACATGCTAAGGTAAGGGATGTCATTATTATGGTAAGAGGGTATCATTTTTATGGTAAAAGGATGTAATTTCTTTCATACTCCATATTATGGTAAGATATTATTATGCGTTTATTCAGTTTATCATTAAATGGTGAAAAGTCTTGAAAGGAATAGAATATTCTTAATAGTTTGTGCTTCAGCTAATATTATGTTAGCAACTTGGACTCTGTATAATTAAGTTAAAAATCACTAAGATCTATGATATCTTATTATTCTGATTATTTATGTTTATTCATTATATATATCATTATCATCACCCTCATGCTTATATTGTGATGAAAGTCATCTTTGGCACGTAGTGCATAGATAGACTTGATATGATTATGACCAGGGATTATTCGATATAATCATGACCGTAATGTACAAATAATGTGATAAAAGTCATCTTTGGCCCGTAGTGCATAGATGAACTTGGTATGATTATGACTAGGGATTATTCGGTATAATCATGACCGTAATGTTACATATGATGTGGTAAAAGTCATCTTTAGCCAGTTGTGCACAGATGGACTGTTGATTGGCATGATTATGATCAGGGATTATTTGGTATAATCATGACCATTGGTGAAAATACGAATATCATTGGCCCGTAGTGCATGGATTATTCGTGGTCGTGATATTATTGAGCTGAGTCTCAGCTTTATTGATTTTACAGTTGTATGTCTTAGGCTTGTATTGCGAAGATGGACTGTTGATTTACCTAATTATAAATATGAATTGTGATTTAATTATAATCTGTGGTGGTTCAGGTGAAGACAGGTGATGAGAGTTCTCTTTATCTTGAGTATAACAAAGAACTGTTGATGAGTATTACAGGAATGGAATATTAACGATGGACTTTTAATCTAGAGGAGATAGTAGACATTATGTTCTACTTGACTCTTCTAATGGATTGTTGATTCTGCTGCTATTATGGTTGAAAACTTTTATCTTCTACCATATGTTCTAAATATCTGAATTATTTTGATAATTTAATTATCTTAAGTCATGATATTCTTTACTGGGCTATTTGTGCTCACCCTTTTACTTCACCACCCCTTTCAGGAAATAAAAGTGTAGCTGGGACTAGTAGAGAGGAGGTAGGTATAAAGTGGTGTTTCAAATTAGTCGAAATCTTAACCAAATTATGAAACGGTGTGGCATAATAATTGTACTGAGAATTAAAATGTTGGTGTCATATTTTATTCATCATTTAATATTTAATTTTGGTGAACCAAATAGGGTGATGCGAACTCGACTTTGAAAGCGTCAAAAATGCTCTCCATTAGAATGAGGAGGACATAAATCTTCTCGTTTTCCCTTAGAGACTTGAAATATTTGATGTTGTACTTTATATGGCATTGTAATAATTTGAGTATGAATATTGTCGTATTATATACGTTGCAATATTTGTATTAAAACTCACAGTATATGTGTCATCGTATTTTGCACGACAGTTGTATAAATGGAGTTGTCAGTAGTGTATTTTCTGGTGACCCAAGATGGGTGATGTATACTCATTTTGGGGGCGTCACAACTATTGACCAATGTGATTGGATTTTATTTTAGTTGGATGCATGAATGTATGAGTTAAATTAAATGGGGTCTGTGTACCTCGTCTTCTCTATTTTTTCTCAATGTAAATTCTATCTTTGTTCTATGTACTTCCCCTTGACTGTTGATCAAGGTTTCTATTTTAATAAATAGTTATGTAATAGGAATATTTAGAATAAAAAATTTAGAGAATTGGAGACCAAAGAGTAAGGGGCGCTTGAAGACCCGTTTATAATGGAGCCCTAGTTTAAATATAATAATTATGTTTAAATTTAATTCTTGCACCCTAGGGTTTGACATTTTGGTTCACTTGGTGGCTCTAGTCAACCAAATTAGAATAAAGTTCATAATCAATCCGGGTAGAATATAGTATTCTATATGCATGCTTATACTATATACATATATATATATATATATATATATATATGTGTGTGTGTGTGTGTGTGTGTGTGTGTGTGTGTGTGTGTGTGTGTGTGTGTGTGTGTGTGTGTGTAACGTTCAAAGATATTTGGAATATCAAATGTCGCCTTCTAGCATGATAAAAATAGTAGAGTATTGAATATTTAATATGAGTTTGTTGTGCACACACAAGATAAGTATTAAATATTTGAGATGTTATTTTTATTACATATGATGTTTATAAGGAATTGAACATTACCGCTTTGTTGTGTACACACAAGGGCTGTAGTTTTCTCTTCACTTATATGGAAATGTTGGGTCTGACTTAACTTAAATCATTTTAGTTCGAATGATGATGATGTAATTGACAAGAGTAGTCTACCTATTTATTTATATATTATTTGTTGTGCACACACAAAGCTATATACATTTGAAATGCGATCCTTATTCTCACTAGCAAATCTTTAATTAGATTTTGTCGGAACTATATAAGTGAGGTAGTTTGAAGAAAATAGTAGGAGTTACAAATTTAAAATAAGACCTAATTTATTTTGGTAAAATTAATTAATTAAATGAATGGTTGCTAAAATGTTATTTTTTCACATGCAAAATTTTGAAAATGTCACATTCACTAATTTCACTGCATAGCATATTGGATGTGTTAAACTAACCGGACTGAATTATACGGATTGGTTAAGAAATTTGAGAATTGTTCTCACTGCTGAAAAGATTTCTTATGTCCTAAATTCATTTGTCCCTGCAAATATTGCAGAAATAGCCTCTTACGAAAAGATTGCTACTTTTAAGAAGCGGCATGATGATGCATCTGTGGCTCAATGCATCATGCTCGCATCCATGAGTAACGAGCTTCAGCGTCAGTATGAAACCATGGATGCTCCTACTATATTGTTGCATCTTCAAGAGTTGTATGGTGAGCAAAGTAGGATTGCTAGATATGAGATATCTAAGGAGCTCTTCCGATCTCAGATGACCGAGGGCACTGCTGTTGAGATTCATATCCTAAAAATGATCAATTTGATTGAACGTCTTGGACAGCTTGGGTTCGTCATGGATGGGGAGTTAAGTCAAGATTTAGTCTTGCAGTCACTCTTTGACACCTTTTCACAATTTGTTATGAATTTTCACATGAATAAGTTGGACGTCAGCTTGCCTGAGTTACTTAACATGTTGAAAACTGCTAAAGGTCACTTCCCATCCAAGAAGGACCATGTCTTAATGGTTGATGATTCTTCCAAGAAAAGGAAGAGACCCAAGGTATCATTTGAAAAGAAGAAATCCAAGAAGGCTAAGGGAAAGACAAAAGTGAAGAATCAAAAGAAATCTGATCCAGCTAGCAAAGAAATTTGCTTCCATTGTAACAAGATAGGTCACTAGAAGAGGAATTGCAAGGAGTTTCTTGCGGAACAAAAGCAGAAGAAGCTTGGAGAAGTTTCGAATCCTAATCAAGGTTTGTTTATGATTGAAATTAATTTTTTCTGAAAGTCAATCTTCTACTTGGGTATTAGATACCGGCTGTGGTTCTCACATATGTAATACTATGCAGGGGTTGGTCAAAAGTAGAAAACTGAACAAGAATGAGGTCGTTCTACAAGTGAGAAATGGAGTAAAGGTTGTTGCATTAATTGTAGGGACTAATTGTTTAACACTACCTACGTGAAAGTCCATTAATTTAAATAATTGTTATTTTACTCTAACACTTATTAGAAATATTATTTCAATTTCTGTATTAGATATGGATGGTTTTGATATTATAATAAAAAATAATATTTGTTCTATTTATAAGAATAATGTTTTATATGGTGTTGTTAATTTACAAAATGGACTTTACATAATTGACTTGCATGAAAATATACTTCAAATTGAACAAACTAAGAAAAGGAAAAGAGATGATGTTAATTATACCTTTATGTGGCACTGTAGACTCGGTCATATCAATGAAACAAGATTATCCAAGTTGCATAGAGATGGGCACTTAGAGCTATCTGATTATGAATCTTATCCAACTTGTGAATCTTGTCTCATGGGTAACATGACTAAATCTCCTTTTAGTGGAAAATGAGAGAGAGTTACAGAGTTGTTAGCGTTGGTACACATAGACGTATGTAGACCTCTTACAACGACTGCACGAGGATGGTATTCTTATTTTATTAGTTCCACGGATGATCACTCAAGATTTGGATATGTGTATTTAATGAAATACAAATCTGAATCATTTGAAAAGTTCAAAGAGTTCTGAGTAAAGTAGAGAAGTAATCCGGCAAGAGTATTAAGATTCTTCGATCGAATTGAGAAGGTGAATACTTAAAAAGTGAGTTTCTCAATTGTCTCAAAGAAAATGGTATAATCTCACAATGGACTCCACCAGGAACACCATAATTGAATGATGTATCTGAAAGGAGAAATTGAGCACTGTTGGACATGGTTCGTTCCATGATGAGTTTTACCGATCTTTCGGTGTCATTCTAGGGATATGCCCTAGAAGCGGCTACATACCTACTAAATATGCTCCCGTCGAAATCAATCCCTAAGACTCCATATGAGATGTGGATAGGGAGGAAGCCTAGTCTTAAGCATGTTAAGATTTGGTGATGGCCAGTGTAAGACCCCGAATTTTATGAAATAAAAGTATTCAAATTTTCTATTTTGATAAATAGTTAAATTGATAAAAGTTTAAAGTTAAGGATGATATTTGAAAATTTTGCAAAGTAAGCAAGTTGTTATAAAATATTCGTTGTGTCAGGAAATATTCGTTTGGTCGGGAAATATTCTTTTTGTCGGAGAATATTTATACGACGACACCATCATTGGTGGATCCCACACCAGAATAACTGTCGGAGTTAGAAAACAACAGAAATAACTTTATATAAAAAATAACGGCGAAAGTTTCTACCGTTAAACTGTTAAAATACCCGGTGATAAAAGTACAGTAATACGCGTGGTTGCATAGTAGCACACGATATTGATTATTGATGCTTACCTGAGAAGTCACTAAGTTATACTCAATTATTGCTACAATAATCACAGCAAAGTATCTCACGTTATTTGATTCAATTAATGTCACAGTATCATCTGCATAATATTTTATATTATTTAATCAATAATTGAGACGACAAAGTTATTCATATTATTATTTGCAATATTGACGATGCCTAGAAAGTTTTGTCGAGGAGAGGTTTGGTCACCTAATTGTGCGCCAATGGAGAGAAATCCTTATCGGAAAGCCCTTTCTTTCTTGGGAATGATCTGGTTGTTAAATATTGTGAGTTATAATATTAATGATGAATAATTGTTGATAGATTAAAAATGTATTGATTAAAGATAAATAATTTATGGTAATTATTTATTTAATTTTTGATATAAATAGATGGGTTTGTTATGAGGTATTTGTTATAAGTTTTGTTTATTATTCAATGAGGAAATATGCTAATTTTTCAGACCGTTGATTAAAGTTATAATAGTAAATCAATATGAATCGTTGGTTGAAGATATAATAGTAAATCAATATGGATCGCTGGTGGAAAATTATAATAGTAAATCAATATGGATCGCTGCTTTAAAGTTTTAACAGTAAATCAGTATGGACCGTCTATTTAAAAGTAAATTAATATGGGTCGTTCATGAATTAGTTACTATTCAGTCCTTTTTCCTATAAATAGAATCTCATTCCTTCATTATTTTTTACGAAGTCACTAAAACTTTAGAGAGAGAAACTATAGAGAGAAAGAAGAAGAGTATTTTGCTATTACACTAGTGCAGTCTCCAAATTTTTATTAAGGTAAGGGGTGTTATTTATTTCATATTCGCTTACGATATCATTTTTCATATTCGTAAGGAATATTAACTTCATTCAATACTCGTAAGGAGTATTATTTCTTTCGTATTCATGAAGATAATTATTTTCTGTTAATACTTGTAAGGGTTGTTATTCCATTCTTTATTATTTTGTTGGAATAACCCCTGTCTACACGGACTACCGTATGTATGATGAAATCTTTTGTTATTCAATTCTTTATTATTCTGTGGGAATAACCTGTCTACGTGGACTACCGTATGCATGGTGCAATCTTTTGTTATTCCATTCTTTATTATTTTGTGGGAATAACCTGTTTATGTGGACTACCACATGCATGGTGAAATCTTTTGTTATTTCATTCTTTATTATTCTGTGGGAATAACCTGTCTACGCGAACTACCGCATGCCTGGTGAATAACCCTTCGTATTTAAATGTTATTAAATTGTGGAAATGATCTGTTTATGCGGGCTACCGCTTGACAGATGAAAATTCATTTTCAGTTTCGTATATTATTTCTTTTCATATTCTTAAATCTAAACTTACTATGGTAAGTATTGCTTCTATAATTCCTGAAATTAGTGGAATATCATTGAGTTTTGCGCTTCATCAAGTATCGTTTCATTAGAATATTGATTTAAACTTTCTTATTAAATATCAATATTTTTACCCGGGGTACTATTCACGGGTTACTATTCACTCAGTTACTATTCACTCAAATATTATTCACCTAAGAATTCGGGATACTTTTCATACCGAGTTACTATTCACGGGTTACTATTCACTAGGATACTATTCACCTGAAGTACTATTCATGACAAAAATTGATTTCTTTTCGGTCTAAATCATTTTTGATACAATATTATTCTTGAATTTTACTCCACAAAGCAGTATCATGTTGACAATTTGGACATTATTGAATTCTAGATAAATTAAATTATAAATATTTAAAAATTATCCTTTGTTTTCTTTCAATTGAATTCTTATATCATTGTCATCATCCTCATGCTTATATTATGGTAAAAGTCATCTGTGGCTTACGTGAATAGATGTACTATTGATTGGTATGATTATGACTAGGGATTATTCAGTATAATAATGATCGTAATGTTATAAATGATGTGGTAAAAGTCCTCGTTGGCCCGTAGTTCATTGATGAACAGTTGTTGGTATGATTATGACCAGAGATTATTCGGTATAATCATGACCATTGGTGAAAACACGAATATCCTTGGTCCGTAGTGCATGGATAATTCGTGGTCATGATACTAATGAATATCCTTAGCCGTAGTGCATGGATAATTCATGGATGTGATACTAACGAATATCCTTGGTCGTAATGCATGGATAATTCGGTGGTGTATTGAGCTGAGTCTCAGCGATAAAATATTGATAATAAGCTTTTAATTCATAGAAGATAGTAGATATCATGCTCTACTTGACTCTTCTAAAATACAGTTGTATGTCTTTGGCCTGTAGTGCAAAGATGAACTTTTAATGAATATCTTTGGCCCATAGTACAAAGATGAATTTATTAGTATGATTATGAACAGGAGCTGTGATTTGGTATAACCATGATCTTTGATGTTTCAGGTAAAGACAGGTGATGAAAATTATCTTCTTCCTGGGTGCGAAGAGGAATTTAGAATTACAATTATGATTATGTGTTATTCACATGATTGTGGACAGGAACTATTGATTGATATCACAGGGATAAAACATTTTAAGGTGTCGTGGTCAAGGCACCATGAGAATTACATATATTTGTATTAAAACTCATAGCTTATGTATTGTCGTACTCTGTACGACAGTTCAACAGTTGGATAAAAGATGTTTGTTTTTAATTTCTGTAGTGTGATATCTGGTGACTTAGAATGGGTCGTGTGGACCTATTTTAGGGGCGTCACGTCCAGTTTATGTGAAAAAGTTTCAAAATGATAAGCTTGAGACAAGATCTAATAAGTGCACATTTGGGGGATATCCTAAAGAAAATTTAGAATACTATTTCTACAATCCTAATGAGCAAAGATGTTTGTTGCCAAACACACTGCCTTCTTGGAAAAGGAGTTAATCCTTGAAGGGGCCAGTTGGAGGAAAATAGATCTTGAAGAAATTTATGAACCACAAACCACTACAGGTCAAATGGATGAACCTATCCAAGTAGAGACACCTTTTGTACAACACCATATTCGTAAATATGGAAGAGTATAGAAGATACCTGACATGTATGGATTCATTATAGAGGATGACAATGAGGTACGCATTATGAATGATGATGATCCATTGAATTAAGAACATGCTATGAGTAGTAAAGACTCAGAGATATGGCTAGAAGCTATGAAATCCGAGATGGACTCCATGTATGAAAACTAAGTATGCACTTTGGTTTCACCACCTGAAGATATTAAGCATATTGGGTGTAAATGGATCTTTAAAAGAAAGACTGGAACGGATGATAAGGTAGAGACCTATAAGGCCCGACTGGTTGCAAAAGGTTTCAAACAAAGATAAGGAGTTGACTATGATGAAACCTTCTCACCAGTAGCTATGCTCAAGTCCATTCAGATTATACTTGCGATTGCAGCTTTCCAAGACTACGAAATCTGGTAGATGAACGTGGAAACAACATTCCTCAATGGAAAACTTGAGGAGGATATGTATATGACACAACTAGAGGGATTTGTCTCAACGATTGGAACAAATCAAGTCTGTAAGCTACAATGATCCATTTTTGGGTTGAAGTAAACTTCTTGTAGGTGGAACATCCATTTTAATGAGACAATCAAAGAGTTTGATTTTATCAAAAATGAGGATGAAACATGTATGTACAAGAAGGTTAGTGGGAGCGTTGTTTCACTCCTTGTATTGTAACGACCCCAAAATTTAAATAATTTAACTCTCGACTTTGGTCGTTAACAATACATTCAACCTCTAATTTTACATCATTAAATGATAATACAACCATTGAAATTTGCAGAATAATTAAAATTTTCTATTACAAACTATTCTCGTTCCCAAAACTTTCAACATTTACATCTAAATATCTCATAATCATTTCAATACTACAAGAGTTTACATCGCAAACGATATTACAATTCAACATTAATACATTATTCGAAACCTTAAACATGGTTCAAATAATAATAACTCAGCCAAAGTGTATAAATCTTCAAGTATCACATCTGATTTATGTCTTTCAAGTAGCACATAACTTTACCTTGAATCTTTATGCTACAAAAGTAATTATTTACAAGGTTGAGCTCGACAGCCCAGCAAAATCTAACAGTTTTCATGCATCACATAGCACATAATAACATGCTCAACATACATCTCATAAACATTGGACTAACATAACATACATGTTATAGTTCATATAACAAGTATAAAGATTGAGTTTCTTACTCAATCAATACTCATTTTTCAATCAACGTAGTCATAAATTGACTTTAACATTTAATACTTTCAATATATGTAGAACACATCATGCTCTTTGCAACAAAGATTTAAAACAGTTCATCATCAAGTTCACATAGCAAATAGGAACTGAAAGACTTGCCTTGATCGTTGTTTACCACTAACAGTTTAACAGCATACAGCTATCTGCACTTCACGTGCCCTACAGAATCATATAATCATTCACATTAACTATTAGTCACATAGTAATGCATAGTAGTTGTAATGTAGACTTTACTCTAAATCTGATAACCTTTCCTATCATCAATACACAATGTTCAATTTGATTGTGTTAACTTTTGACTTACATCTCACTGTATTACTTCTTAGGTCATACTTGAAGTTCATTCAAGTGTTAAAGTCTTGCTAGGACTACTTATTGGTTTTATATTAACCCCATTCACTATCTTATAATATTCATTTCATTTGATTTAAAACATTTTTTACGTTCATTAACACTTGTCATGGCATTTCATCGTTTATTCATCACACGCCCGATTTGTCTCTCTTGTGTATGCTTAGTATGCTTATACAACTTATCTAATACATCATTTATTAATGTTAATCATCATTATGTTTACTAACATTCATGTTTTATAACTTAGAACAACATCTTTTATCGTCAAAAGCACTACACTTGTATACGTGCATGCCCGACGCCCTCCGATTGTTCCCGAAAGCACAACAGACCTACAGATGAAAATTTTGATCCCTATTCCCAACCTAAAATCGAAAACCTTAAAGACTAAAAGTTTTAGGTCTATTCATTATCTTTCCAAATCATCCTGAATCTCCTCAATCGGAGTTTGTATGAAAACGTTATGGCTGTTTTAATACAGGAGGTCAAATATAGTCACACTGGATAAACCTAGAGTGCAGCTGCGACCAATTAAACCTTAGGCACAGCGCAGCTGTGCCCTAGAGGGTAGTTGCGCCCCAAAAGGTTTAGGGCACAATGCAACTGCGCCTGTTAGCAGAACCGGGGCTTACAACTACTGTTCTTGCGATTTTTTTAACCCTTTTCTCCTACTAATCTTCATAACTTGAGTATATATATATATATATATATATATATATATATATATATATATATATATATATATATATATATATATATATATATATCCACATTATTCCGTTTTTGATTCTATGGATTCGTAATTCATAGAACTGCAACATACTAAAATTATAACAATTTACAGAAACACTAACTAGCCTAAATCTTGACCCAAAACTCATGTTCATACTAAACTTTCATGTTTTAACATATTTAGCGAATTCATTCACTACCAATTCGTTTCTTAACCAAATTGATTCATTCAAATTGCATTCTTTTCATTTTTTAACGTACTAACAACATCTATTATCAATTTAAGGTTTCCATTATGATTTCATAACTAATATTAGTCTCAAAATTGACCAAAACTTATATGTATTTCAGCAAAACTCTAATTTCTCATCTTTAACATGTTCTCATAATTTTGATAACCCCAAAACCAATTATATATTACTCATAACATATATATATATATATATATATATATATATATATATATATATATATATATATATATATATATATATATATATAACTATCACAATCAAATTCCCAACTTAACATTCATAGAAAACTTACAAAAACCAAGAAAACTCAAATAAGGGTTTTTAGCTTTTAATTTCTTCTTGGACTAGTTAGAAGATAGGAATTGCTTGATTAATCCTCTTCTTCTCCTTTGAATTCTCAAAGTTTCTCTCATTTCTCTCTATTTTTCTCTGTATTCTCCATTTCTTCTCTTCTCAAACTTAGGCCAAACTCTTACGTAAAACATAAAACAGACCAAAACGTATAAAACTGTCGTACTAATAAGTATACTAAATGTATCAGTTATAAAAATATTTATTTTATTATTTTTTTTTTAATTCAAAAGTCATAAGTCTTTGTTTGGGAAAATCAATTAAAATAATGACTTAATTATTCATTAAGCCTTGTTTGGTAAAACAAGATTAAAATAAGAATTTTAAAAGCTCTAAGGCTTTGTTTGGTAAAATCAAATTTAAACTCTTTTAATTTATTTTCATAAGTTATTTGTAATATAATTTATTGTTACACTTTATTTAAATAAATTCTCATATTCAAATTAAATAAAATCTAATAACAATTTATTAAATCAATTTACCACATAATCCAATACAATAAAATTATAATTATAATTTTATTTAATAAATTAACACATCACTTTAATTACAAAATCAAATTAAAATAACATTATAATAATTCATTTAATCATAATATAGTTTCAACTTAATTTAAATTACCCAATATTTATAGGGTTAATTTCTCTTGCCACCAAATTTCTTATCGTGACTAATTTCTTTTATTTCCTTTAATAGTTTAATCAACTATTAAATTCTTATTTGAATAATTTATAAAAATTTGGGTTGCCACATGTATTATGTTGGAAATTGCATATTCTAATTTGATGTTGAAAGTAAATAAATATGCTTATGTGTAAAGTCCTTTATGGAACATATATACAAGGACTTTGGTGGTAAATCAAAATTGTTAGGTTGATTTGTGCTTAATGTTTATCATTTTGTAAATGAATATATAGAAAAAAAAAATCAAAGTTGTTAGGTTGATCAATTTTGAGATGTAATAGATAGGCCTCAACAGAATCGTAGTCTGACGAGCCAACTGAGAGATTACAAAAGCCAAGGCATAATCGTGGAGTATCGACGAAGTTGCTTCAGAATCGTAGTCTGTCTTGGAAGCCACACTCAAAATCATGGAGATAGTCCGAGCGCCTGACGAGTCAAGTCAAGAATCGTAGCCATCTCTCGGAAACGTGCTGTAAGACCCCGACTTTTTATAAATAAAGATTTAATTTCTCTAATTATTATTTTGAAATAGTAAAGGGTTGATTTAATTAATGTGATTAGTTATGGGTAAAATGCGTAAATATTTTAAATAAGCAAGTGGTTTTAAAATATTCATTATTTTCGAGGAATATTCATTTGGTCATGGAATATTCTTGCTATTGGGGAATATTCGTATGACGGCGTAGCCATTTGTGGGCTCCATAACGAAAAAATTATCGGATGAAGAAAACGACAAGAATGAGTTTTCTAAAAATAACGGCGTAGTTATTACCATTAACATTGTTGGAATACCCGGTGGTTAAAATACAGTAATAAGTGGTGTTGCACAGTTGCACACGGTATTGCACCAATTATTGATTCTTACGTAAGAAGTCACTACTCAATAATTGTTACAGTAATTACTGTTCAATATTTTATTTTATTGATTCAATAATTGCTACGTTGATATTTTATATTGTTGATTCAATAATTGTCATTGCACAGTATTTCAAATTATCAGATCAATAATTTATATTATTTGAATAATATTATTAGATGACATTATTGGCAATGTCTAAGGAAGTTCTGTCTATGAGAGGTTATTTAATAGCGTGCCAGTTAGGAGAAATCTTTACCGAAAAGCCCTCTCTTTCCTGGGAACGACTTGGTTGTCATTATTGTGATTCTGTAATATTATTTGTGAATAATTAATTATTGATTTATATGATAAGAAAAATATTTATTTATGTGAATATAAATGAAAGAATTTTTAGAAAAGTGACAATTGTTGAAAATTGATATTTTATCTTTTCTGATAAAATAATTCATTCAAATATATTATTATATTACATTATAAATGTATAATGCGATAATATAATAATATAATAATGGTGATATTTTTACAATGAATGTGTGATATATGAATAAATGAGGAGAAAGAGTATTTTTGTTACAATAAATGCAAAAAACATGTTAAACATGTTGGTGAATCCCATTTTTTACTGAAATTTGATTATAGCGTGTAAAATCGTCCGTATGTGGATTTCGGTCAATTTTTATTTAGAATTTGGAAAAACTTAAAGCTACAAAGTTGTAGAGAATTAAATTTCATATGGAATTGACATAAGATTCGAATTTTTATGATAAAAGGGCTATTTATTATGAATTATTGAAGTTCCGGAAAATTGGGTCTGAATTGATTTTGTTACAAAAAATATTTAAAACATGTTTTTCATGTTGGTGGGCCCCACTTCCATGTGGTAAATGCTAAATTCAGATTGTCAAAGTGGGCGTAGAAATTTTTTTAATATATAATATTATTTTATTAAATTTTCTGCTTTGTTGTTCTAAGTATTTTCTTATAAATAGAATGCTTAAGTTAGAATTGAAAATCACACCAGAAACTGAAGTTTTCTCTCTCTTTATATTATCGAGCGTATTTTTGTGAGTATTTAGATATCTTGAGTGTTGCTATACGGTGCAAGTTTCCTTCAGCGTTATATCTAATATTCCAGCCAGAAGTACTATTCTTTTGAGGTAAGGGATGTTATTTTTTTCGTAAATGATATTATTTCTTTCAATATCATTATACCGAAATATTGGTATGAATTTTATTATGAAATTTTTATTTTTTCATATCGGGGTTACTATTCATGAGTTACTATTCATGAGTTACTATTCACGAGTAATATTCACGAAGTATGATAATTTTTCTTGTGGAATTTCTACCTTTTAGTGTCGAGATTACTATTCACGTATACGATACTATTCACAGAAAAATTAAATTTTCTTTTTTGTGTCCAAGATTGTCTGTTATGGTTCCTATCTTTGATTGGATCTATGTTATGATCTTTATTCTTGAATTTTTCTCCACAATTATTATGGAGTATTTTTGAACTTGGATAAACTAAAGTATGAATCCCTAATCTTTGTCTTTTTATCTCTCTGGATTCGTTTTCTTGAAAATATTTTTATCAGTCTCAGTCCTATATGGTGATATAACTGAATATATTTGGCCTGTATTGCAAAGATGAACGATTACATGATGAATATCTTTGGCCCGTAGTTCAAAGATGAACAGGTGTTGAGATGAACATGACCAACTGGTAATACAAATGAATATCTTTGTCCCGTAGTGAAAATATGAATATTTGATGATTGATGTTACATGGATAAAATATTGATGATGAACTTTTAAATTCATAGATGATAGTAGATTTCATTTTCTACTTAACTCTTCTAATGAATTGTTGTTTCTGCTTCAGTTGTTGATCTAAAACTTGTTGTCAATTGTATTCTATCAGATTTTTCCTTGTTGAAGACTAATGATAATTTGTTGTACATTATCTTAGTCATAATATTCTTTACTGGGCTAGTTTAGCTCACCCTTTTCCTTTTTGTTCCATTTTTTTCTCAGGAGGCGAGAATGTAGCGGGTACTAGTCGGGGTATGGAATGATGGTTCTAGATAGTTGTTTTAGTAGTCCTCACTATTTTGTAAAATAATGTATCTATAATTGTTATGTGGACTTATTTGAGTTTGAATACTGTCTAGAAGATAATATTTGTGTTTAAACTCACAATATATGTTTTGTCGTATTTTGCACGACAATTGTAATATTAAAGTTGTAGTTGTTTTCTGTACCATGTATTGGGCGACTCAGAATGGGTTGGGTGGAATGAACCTATTTTGGGGGCGTCACAGTTGGTATCAGAGCTTAGGGATATGGTCTCTGGTGGAGATCGGGGAATAGAACTAGGAGGGAAGAGACGAGTGAATCATTCGCTAGTGTATCCTTCCTAAGCTTATTTATTGGTCGGCCAGAATATAGGGGTATTATGTGGTATGTCATTTTTTTTAATTAACCCTTGTTTTGTGACAGTATTTGAGAATGACATCTAAAAATGTTGAGATGAGCAATGGAGCAAAACAATATGACTGTGTCGCAGTATGAAGCTAAGTTTGTTGAGCTATCCCGGTTTGTATCCCATTTGGTAAACAACGTGGTGCAAATGACACGAATGTTTCTGCGAGGTTTGAAACCCGAAATACGCCAATACCTCATTTCTCACAAACTTTATTTATATTCAGATGTTGTGAATAAGGCTCAGTGATTGGAGCGCGATAATGAGTCAACCCAACCAAAAGTTAACGACCAACAACACGACAATAATCGTACCGGTGGCAACGGCCATCGGAACAATGATAACCATCGTTGAGAAAATTATCATGCCAGAAATGGTAGCCACTTTGGTGGTAATCATGGCCAAGATAATAGAAGAAATGATTCAAGTGGAAACTTCAAGAAGAGAAGATTTAACGATGACAGGAAGATGTCAGCAGCAGCACCAGCACCAGCAACAAATTCTAGGGGATGAGAACGACCGCCGGTTAGATGCTACAGATGCGGAGAGGAGGGACACAGAAGTCCAAACTGTTCATAGCCTTACAAGGTATGTTTTAGTTGTGGAAAAGACGGTCACATAGCTCGATTTTGTCCTATAGCGAAGTCAAGTCTAGCTGGGACGGTGACACCAGAGGCGGATACGGACAAAACAAAGTCAGTAGTTTAAGAAAGAGCATTTTTCGTGATGAGGAACCGAACGAAGTTATCACTGGTTAGTTAATTATAAACTATTACAAAGTCTATACCTTATTAGATACCGGTTCTACCCATTCTTTTATCTCTCCTACTTGTGCTCAACGTTTGAATTTGACTCCTGAGAAATTAGACTTTGACTTATCTGTTGAAACTTCGTTAAGAGAAACTTTCGTTTCATCCACTTTTTATAAATCTTGCTTGATTTAAGTTGGGACCATCACATTACATGCCGATCTTATTTCTTTGAAAATACTTGCAGTTGATGTGATTTTAGGGATTGATTGGTTAACCACTCATCATGCTAAAATTGATTGTTTTCGTAAGGTTGTTAGTTTTCATATTCATAACCCACCTGTTGTACGAATTCAAGCAACCAAACCACTGAAGTCAAACACTTTCATATCAAGCCATAAAGTCATTCGTTTATTGAAAAACGGATGTCAAGCTTTCTTATCCCATGTCATGGACTTGAACAAAAATACATCAAATTTGAATAATGTTCTATTGTTAGTGAATTTCCTGACATATTTCCTGAAGAACTTCTTGGCCTACCCGCAGAGCGTGATATTAAATTTTGTATCGACTTTGAACCCGGTATAAAATCCATTTCTAAAATCTCATATCGAATGGCTCCTATTGAACTTCAGGAGTTAAAAATCCAATGACAGGAGTTGGTACCCTAGCTTCTATCTGGTGACTTCCTTTGTGGAATGCACCGAATCCAGACTCTCCGTAAGGGACTCTATATTCGTGTGATGATAAACTGATAGGTGCCATTGTGACGTGCTATCCAAGATTGGGATATGAGTTAAAGTAGAGAGCAACCTATGTCAGTAATCGAAATGCGTAGCTTTCTATGCTTAGCTGGTTATTATCGGAGATTCGTGAAAGGATTTTCTCGAATCGCTACTCCATTAACTCAGTTGACTCGAAAAGATACAAAATTCAAACGGAGCTAGGAATGTGAGAAGAGCTTCCAAGAACTCAACATGAGGGAATGGCGTTGGCTCGAGCTGTTGAAAGATTACGATCATACCACCCAATACCATCATGGAAAAGCAAACGTGGTAGTTGACGCATTAAGTAAAAGATAATATGCGGGTACGAGTGCGATATTGTCAACACAAAAACCTATTTTGTACGACTTAAAAATGATAGAGATAGAGTTAAAGACTCTAGGGACCCACGTGGTAATATACAAATAGAATCGACTTTAATCGATAAAGTTAAAATCGCTCAAGCTACACACCGGAGTTGATGAATATAAAGAAGAAGGTGCAAGAAGGCATTGTTCTAGAAGTAAGAGTCGATGAAGAGAAGAAATCTCAACCCTAGATTTGTTGGTCCATTTGAAATTCTCGATCGAGTAGGAACTGTGGCCTATAGACTCGCTTGACTGTCAAGTATGTCTCGTGTTTATAATGTTGTTTTTGCATTTCCACGCTACGTAAATATGTGAAAGACCCGAACTACGTTATTGAGTTAGAACTAGACGAGATAGCCGAAGATTTAATGTACTAGGAGGTACCTGTCAAGATCTTGAATAGGAAGGAGCATGTCCTACAATCAAAGGTTATACCACAAGTCAAAGTTTTATGGATTGAAACACCAGGTACGTACGTCAATTTTGAAGACGAAATTTCATAAGGAGGGGAGGTTGTAAGACCCCAACTTTTTATAAATAAAGATTTAATTTCTCTAATTATTATTTTAAAATAGTAAGGGGTTAATTTAATTAATGTGATTAGTTATGGGTAAAATGTGTAAATATTTTAAATAAGCAAGTGATTTTAAAATATTCATTGTTTTCGAGGAATATTCGTTTGGTCGTGGAATAATCTTACTATCGGGAAATATTCGTAGACGGCGCAGCCATTTGTGGGCCCAATAACGGGAAAATTATCGGATGAAAAAAATGACAAGAATGAGTTTTCTAAAAATAATGGCGTAGTTGTTACAGTTAACACTGTTGGAATACCCGGTGGTTAAAATACAGTAATACGCGGTATTGCATAGTAGCACATGGTATTGCACCAATTATTGATTATTACGTAAGAAGTCACTAGTCAATAATTGTTACAGTAATTACTATTCAATATTTTATTTTATTGATTCAATAATTGCTACGTTGATATTTTATATTGTTGACTCAAAAATTGTCATTGCACAGTATTTCAAATTATCAGATCAATAATTTATATTATTTGAATAATATTATTAGATAGCATTATTGGCAATGTTTAAGGAAGTTCTGTCTAGGACAGGTTATTTAATTGCGCGCTAGTAAGGAGAAATCTTTACCGGAAGGCCCCCTCTTTCCTGAGAACGATCTAGTTGTCATTATTGTGATTCTATAATATTATTTGTGAATAATTAATTATTGATTTATATGATAAGGAAAATATTTATTTATGTGAATATAAATGGAGGAATTTTTAGAAAAGTGACAATTGTTAAAAATTGATATTTTATCTTTTCTGATAAAATAATTCATTCAAATATATTATTATATTACATTATAAATGTTTAATGCGATAATATAATAATATAATAATGGTGATATTTTTATAATGAATGTGTGATATATGAATAAATGAGGAGAAAGAGTATTTTTGTTACAATAAATGCTAAAAATATGTAAACATGTTTGTGGATCCCATTTTTGACTGAAATTTGATTATAGCCTGCAAAATCGTCCGTATGTGGATTTCGGTCAATTTTTATTTAGAATTTAGAAAAATTTAAAGCTACAAAGTTGTAGAGAATTAAATTTCTTATGAAATTGACATAAGATTCAAATTTTTATGATAAAAGGGCTATTTATTATGAATTATTGAAGTTCCGGAATATTGGGTCTGGATTAATTTTGTTACAAAAAATGTTTAAAATATATTTTTCATGTTGGTGGGCCCCACTTGCATGTGGTAAATGCTGAATTCAGATTGTCAAAGTGGGTGTAAGAAAATTTTTAATAAATAATATTAATTTATTAAATTTTTTACTTTGGTGTTCTAAGCATTTTTTTATAAATAGGATGTTTAAGTTAGAATTGAAAATCACACAAGAAACGGAAGTTTTCTCTTTCTATATTATCGAGCGTATTTTTGTGAGTATTTAGATATCTTGAGTGTTGCTATACGGTGCAAGTTTTTTTCAGCGTTATATCTAATATTCCAGCCAGAAGTACTATTCTTTTGAGATAAGGAATGTTATTTTTTTTATAAATGATCCTATTTCTTTCAATATCATTATACCGAAATATTGATATGAATTTTATTATAAAATTTTTACCTTTTTATGCCGGGATTACTATTCACGAGTTACTATTCATGAGTTAATATTCACGAGTTACTATTCACAAGTACTATTCACGAAGTATGATGATTTTTCTTATGGAATTTCTACCTTTTAGTGTCGGGATTACTATTCACGTATACGACACTATTCACAAATGCAATACTATTCACAGAAAAATTAAATTTTCTTTTCTGTGTCCAAGATTGTCTGTTATGGTTCCTATCTTTGATTGGATCTATTTTTTGATCTTCATTCTTGAATTTTGCTCCACAATTGATTATTATGGAGTATTTTTAAACTTGGATAAACTAAAGTATGAATCCCTAATCTTTGTCTTTTTATCTCTCTGGATTCGTTTTCTTGAAAATATTTTTATCATCCTCAGTCTTAAATGGTGATATAACTGAATATCTTTGGCCTATAGTGCAAAGATGAACAATTACATGATGAATATCTTTGGCCCGTACTGCAAAGATGAACAAGTGTTGAGATGAACAGATGTTGAGATGAACATGACCAACTGGTGATACAAATGAATATCTTTGGCCCGTAGTGCAGAGATGAATATTTGATGATTGATGTTACAGGGATAAAATATTGATGATGGACTTTTAAATTCATAGATGATAGTAGATTTCATTCTCTACTTAACTCTTCTAATCAATTGTTGTTTCCGCTGTAGTTGTTAATCTAAAACTTGTTGTCTATTGTATTCTATCATATTTTTCCCTGTTGAAGACTAAGGATAATTTGTTGTACATTATCTTAGTTATAATATTCTTTACTGGGCTAGTTGAGCTCACCCTTTTCCTTTATGTTCCATTTTTTTTCTCAGGAAGCGAGAATGTAGCGGGTACTAGTCGGGGTATGGAATAATGGTTCTAGATAGTTGTTTTAGTAGTCTTCACTATTTTATAAAATAATGTATCAATAATTGTAATGAGGACTTATTTGAGTTTGAATAATGTCTAGAAGACAATATTTGTATTTAAACTCATAGTATATGTGTTGTCGTATTTTGCACGACAATTGTAATAATAAAGTTGTAGTTGTTTTCTGTACCATGTATTTGGCGACTCAGAATGGGTTGGGTGGAATGGACCTATTTTGGGGGCGTCACACGTGAAGTCTGCAAAACGAGCAAGTAGAGATCGTAGTCTATCAGAGCTTAAGAGAAATCGCAATGTTCTCTTCGATCAAGGCTGAATCAAGCACGAGCATGACAAGACAGAACGATCATAGTACAAAGACAATAATCGTGGTGTCTCTCCAATCAGCATCAGAAGCACCAAGTTTCGTCTATTTGATGAAGGATGAAGTATAACAAATGAAGAATGGCTTATAGACGTAGAAATTTTGGGAATCCCAATGATCCAACACTCATCCTTAGTATGTATAAAAGCAGCGTATAGAAAAAGCAAAGGAAAGGACTGCATGCCAGCTAAAAACACCTTTTCAGGTGTTAGGTGAGAAACCAGTCTGCTGTGTCAGTGGGCCAGACGGCAAAACAGCAAATTTCCAGGAAGTCAACATCAGTGCTCACAAATGTCCGAAGCATTAAATGCTACAACGGATGCCTTCAACGGAAACATTTCAAAGGTTCCTTCATAAGCAAATCAAATAGAGATTCAAAAAAAAAGAAGCAAGCAAGAATGAAAAAAGCTCAAGAACTCTCAACGTCCAAACTCTATGATCAAGAAAGAAAAGCTTGCACAACTACTCAATTCTTTCGAACGTATGCTTAACTGCAACTGAGTAGCATAACCTAAGAAATCAACTCTCATCAAGTGTATTCAAAGTCTGCTAGACTTGAAGAGTTCTAAGTGAACTAAGAAGTTCCAAGACTGCGGGTCTTGAAGGAATTTAAGTGATTCAAAGATTGTAAAGATATCCTTAGTGGATTTCCTACTCGTGGAGTAGAAAAGTGGACTAGGAGCTTTAAGTGCTCTGAACCACTTAAAATCATTGTGTATGATATATCTGCTATAACTGCTATATCTGTCATACCTATTTATCACCTATAAACTTGGTTTATCTTAAAGGGGAACAAAAAAATCATATATTCCACTTGGTTAATTTATTAACAAATTTGATAAGTATATTGAAAAGGAAAAAGTTTTTAAAAATATCTATTCAGCCCCCCTTCTAGATAACTATTGTGCCTCTGGGAACTAACAATTGGTATCAGAGCAGGTTCTCTCAACCTACCTGTAAACCTTAAGTAGATCCAATGGCACAACTGATAAGCGAGTCCAAGACCGGTGGAGGCAGCAAGCCACCAATGTGCAACAAAGACAAATTTGCCAACTGGAAAGTTCGTATGCAAGCCTACATGGATTCAATAGATGACGAGATATTGGAAACCGTTATGAATGGACGCTACGTTCCAATAAAGCTTGCACCAACTCCAGACGATCCAAATAGAATTAAGATAAAGATAAAATCAAAATGGACTGACAACGACAAGAAAGTTATCCAACTAGACAAAAAGGCCAAGAACATTTTGTTCCAGTCTTTGGATGATGATCTGTTCGAAAATGTGGTTAACTGCAAAACTGCCAAAGAAGTCTGGGAAGCATTGCTCATTATGCACGAAGGACCAAAAGAAGTTAGAGAAAATAAGTAATCTCTTCTGACTCAACAATATGAGATGTTCGCCCAAGTTCCAGGAGAACACGTCACTTCTACCTATGAGAGATTCAATGTGCTGCTCAACTCTTTTTGAGCTTTCGGAAATATCTATCTAAATAATGATCTTATCATAAAGTTCATGACGTCTTTACCGAGCAATTGGGATGCCAAAACCACTGCCATTAGAGAATCAAAGAACCTCCATGAAATGACAGTTCAACAGCTCTATGGCAACCTTCTTACCTACAAACTAGAACTAACCCAACGAGCAGAGACTCTATCTGAAGGAAAAAAGAAGGACAAAGGAGTTGCTCTCAAGGCAACAAAGACCACCTCCAAAGCTCATGCTGAAAATGAATTTGACTCTGAGGAAGATGATGATGAGGACATTGCAATGTTGGTTAGAAGACTTAAAAGGTTAATGCACAAAGGCAGAAGCAGCAAACCTAAGAGATTCAACAACAACAGCAGCCTGGAGCAGATCAATGACTTATGCTACAACTGCAAGAAGTCTGGTCATTTCATTGCAAACTGCAACAAACCTCTTAGAGAAGAGCTAAAGAGGAAAACAAATCCAAAGAAGGAGTTCAAAGGCTACAAAAAGCTCCAGAAGAAAGACAAAGGTCCTGTGGCTGGAGGATTGTAGAGTGACTCAGACAATGACACAAATTCTAAGTCTGGAGATGATAAAGAGCCTCAAGTAGCAAATCTATGTCTAATGACCAAAGATGCAATGGACAAGAAGAGCACTAACCATCATGAAGTAAGTATCAATAATGTATTCAACTTTAACTCTCCCGATGTAGACATTGATGATTTAAGAACTGCACTACATGTCATAACATCTTATATGCATCAATACATGAAGTGGTTCAGATTTGTCTAAAGATTATTCTCTTTTTCAAAAAGAGAAAGAGAAAGTTCAAGTAGAACTAGAGATAGCTCTACTAAGTACCACTTCTCTCTCTAAATTTGAGAGTAAGAATAAAATCTTAAGACATATCAATGACCTCAACACACAAAGAGAATGAAATCTAACCTCTAAGATTAAGGAACTAGAAAAGACAATCTTAATGTGGAATAGATCCTCTTCATCCATGAACTCCCTGATCTCCAGTCAGAGAAGTGCATCTAACAAAATAAGTTTAGGTTTTGGGGAATCTATCTCAGAAGCTTATATGGAAAAGCTAAAGGAAACTAACATTAGTAGTGCTTCAAATTTTAATAGAAGCAATACATTTGTGAAATCCTCACAGAAGGAAGAACCAGTGCATCCCTGCTCTTCTGATCCAAGTCATGTCCCAAAATATAATGGATCATATGCTAGCCTAGGGTTCAGAAAAGAGAAGAGTAACTCAGTCACTACTATCCAACCTCGAAGGATCGTGGAGTCAAGTAAAACCAACTCCATGAACCAACCAAGAAGGAATAGTAGAGTTGAGTTTCACTCATCACAAATCGTGAATCACAAGGATGCATGGAAAAAGAAGAATCAGTAGAAGGGAAAGACCACCAAGAATCCACACAACTCCAAATGGAGAAAGAATCCACACACACACACAAGCATGTATCATGCTAGATGCTTTATATGTGATAAATATGGTCATAAGGATGTACTATGATACTATAATCCTCTGCATAATAGACCCAAAGTCAAGTAAATTTGGTTCCCCAAGGGTACTAACAAGGTAGGACCCATGCAAATCTGGGTACCAAAATGAAAGCTTAACCTTACTGAAGGAATAGAGCTCCACGATCACAACTTGGTATCTAGACAGTGGATGCTCAAGGCACATGACTAGGAACAAAGCCCTCATATCTAACTTCATAAAGAAAGAGGGTCCAATAGTCATCTTTGGAGACAACGACTCTAGCAAGCCAAGAGGATATGGCTCAGCTGGGAATGGTGCAATATCCTTCAGCAAAGTAGCCTATATGGAAGGACTAAAGCACAATCTTCTGAGCATCAGCCAACTCTGCAACAAGGGTCATCAAGTCACCTTCCTCAACAATCAGTGTCAAGTTAGAGATTGTTGGTCGAATTCTAAATACGCACAAACACGCAAGTATACGTGTTCAACAAGAAATATAATGATAAAAAAAATAATCGTTCCCATAGAGAATAGTAAGAAATTAATTCTAACAATTACCAATTTTATATTAACCCAATTTTATTAAACTATCCAAATCAATGATTATAAAAAAAACAAAGAAACTAAAAATACCAATCAATCAACACAACTTAAAAACCGTAATTTCAAACAAATAATGGAGAATTAGGCTTGCAACTTCACTTTAAGTTTCACTCCAATTATCACACCTTATTCCAATTTAATTCATTATCTCAATTTATTAATCAAGAACACTTATGTAGAATTAGCCATCTCTCGATGCACTAATACCGTATTAACTTAAATCCACAAAGAAGATAGAATTAAGCCAAACACCTTAATTAACTAATTCAGTATATCTCTATGTGAATTAAAATTAAAAAGAGTTTAAATTCCAAGTTCGTTACCCGATTACATGCGATGCTAGGTATATCTCTATCCTAAACATTCATCAAGATTTCATGCAAACACAGAATTCAAGAACACATGCTATTGTGATTAGGTCTAGATTCATACATCATCTCTCGAATCTATACAAATCCACATAAAATTGGTGATCAAGCAATTCATAAATTAAATACAAGTCACAATAGATAAACTGAATTGATAGTTTATTAAACTTAAATCAAGGCATGTTAATTATCATTCAACACTAAAGATCCATTGTAAGCCTAAAAAGTAATTTAGTTCATAATTAATGAATTAAAAACTGAATAAAGTAAAGAAATCATCATCTCAATTACAAGAACTGAATTTAAAAAGAATAGTAATAAACCACCCTTCTTGGCCTTCAATTCTATAATCTTCGTGAAATCACCTCATTCCTTTGTTCCTCCAAGATCTTCTTTTAAGTTATGGCTCCTCAAAGTGTAATTAAATTATTGGATAAGTTTAACACTCTGCCAATTGACATAAATTAATTTTCCTCAGTTGAACCAAATCCAATCCCAATCCATTTCAAAGTCATCCCATCCAATCCAATTGGGAATTCAAATAAAAATTAATCTCTTATTTGTACCTAACAAGTTTTTAAGAAACGAATCCCAATTACTATGAAATAACTTCCTTGCCACACTCCTAACTTGACCCTATTATATAAAGAAGTCATAGCTTCCAACAAAACTCGATATCATGCAAGAATAACCAGCTCAGCAACTGCCCCGTCCGACCGGTGCACCCCACGATGGGTCTTTATGTAATGCAGTGCAGCCCGTGTTAGTATAACAGTATGTACTTTCCATGCAGCGCGCCCCGCGCTATCTTCTATGTAGTCACGGCGCGCCCCGCGCCTGTGATGAAGAATTTCCAAAATCACCAATTTCTTCACATTTTAACTCTTAACCATCATCAACCTATTCTCCTGCACACACAATAAAAATCCATCAAAAGCAACATGAAAAATCTCAAAAACTAACAATATATCAAGCTAAATAAGGTTAAATCGTAGGTTAAAAACCTACTCATCAAAGATATGAAGACCTCTTCTATAAAGCTGACTGGAACAAGAGAAGGGAATGTCTACACTGTTAATCTTGCTTAACTAAGTTCTGATGAGACAATATTCTTGCTTGCTAAAGCCTATGAAGAAATGAGCTGGCTATGGCATAAAAGGTTGTCTCATCTCAACTTCAAGAATATGTCAAAATTGGCCTCCAAATATCTAGTAGCAGGTTTAACCAAGCTTAGCTTCGTCAAAGAAAGGCCATGCAACGCCTGCCAACTTGGAAAGTAAACTAGGAGCCCATTCAAAGGCAAAGCAGTCAAATCAATTGATAAGCCCCTATAGTTACTTCACATGGATCTGTTCGGTTCAATTCTAATTGTAAGCCTTGGAGGGAAGAGATACTCACTTGTCATAGTGGATGACTACACCATATTTACATGGGTGTTCTTTCTAGATTCTAAAGATGAAACAAGCTTCTAACTCATCAAGATGTTCAAGCTGGTGATGAATGAAAAAGAAGAGAAGATCAAGGCTATAAAAAGTGATCATGGAAGAGAGTTCAACTTCTCTGAGATGGATCAGTTTTGCGCAGACAATGGCATCAGTCACAACTTCTCAGCTCCATGAATTCCATAGCAAAACAGAGTAGCTGAAAGGAAGAACTGAACACTGATTGAAGTAGGAAGGACTCTACTAGCATCAGTTCATCTGCCTGAATAATTCTGGGCAGAAGCTATCAACACTGCGTGCTACACTCAAAACAGGTCTCTTGTTCACTCTACACTAAAGAAGACTCCCTACGAGCTGTGGAGAGGAAGAAAACCAAATTTCAGTTACTTCCATGTGTTTAGCTGTGTATGCTACATTCTCAACAATGGAAAATAATATCTGACTAAGTTCCAACCTAAGTCAGACGAAGGAATCTTTCTTGAATATACCACAAATAGCAAGGCCTATAGAGTGTTCAATAAGAAGACGCTAAGTCTTGAAGTCTCGATTCACATCATCTTTGATGAAACAAACTCAGAAAAGTTTATACCACAAGGCATTGTGATCGACGATCTAGACACTACGAATGAGGTGGTCGAGCCCAACACCACGATCACAGCCCCAGTAGATGGCTTCGTCGAGCCTGAAGAAGAGATCGTGAAGAGAAATACACCAGACGACGAACCTCTGCAACATGAGACAGAAGTTGATCTTGAATAATTTAGATAAGAAGGCACCAAAATAGATGTTCCAACAGGGAATAGATGGGCAAGAGATCACACTCAAGACCTGATTATTGGAGATCCAAATGCAAGAATCAAGATGAGATCTGCCACCTAGAATGAGTGTTTCTACCTGAGCTTTCTGCCCTAAATGGAACCCAAGAAGATAGAAGATGCCATGAAAGATTCGAGCTAGATAGAAGCCATACAAGAGGAGTTGAATCAGTTTAAAAGAAGAAAAGTCTGGAGATTAGTTCCTAGACCAAGAAGTCACCCAATTATTGGCACCAAATGGGTCTTCAAAAATAAAATAGATAAAGATGGGGTGATCACAAGGAATAAGGCATGACTACTGGCCAAAGGTTATTCCCAAGAAGAAGGCATTGACTACGACGAGATGGATGTTAAGAGTGCATTTTTGAATGGTGAACTTCAAGAAGAAGCATATGTAAAGCACCCTCCAGGTTTCATCAATCCAACTCTCACTAATTATATCTATAGATTAGACAAAGCCTTATATGGACTTAAACAAGCACCTAGAGCATGGTACGAAACACTAACTAACTTTTTTATTGAAAAAGGATTCACTAGAGGAAGAGTAGATACCACATTATTTCTTAGGAAGCACAAAGATAAAGTTTTGCTAGTTCGAATATATGTAGATGATATTATCTTTGGTTCTACTGATGAAAATCTATGCAAGAGATTTGCCAAACTTATGTTGTTAGGTTTTGTGAAAATCAAAGTAGCAATTAAATCGCAAAAATAGCGGAAGCAAAGTTAAAATCAGATTTTAAAATTCTTCACAAACAAATTACCCGGATCATCCCTTATGCATATTATTAAATAAAATGAAGAACAAGAAGTTATGGAATCACACCCTTGTAGATACGACCTTCCACAGAGTTCAACTTATACTTCCACGCGATCTCCTTGATTCTCCAGGTAGATTCCTTCCTGTTAGTTCCCAGAGGCACAATAGTTATCTAGAAGGGCGGGTTGAATAGATATTTTAAATTTTTCTTTTACAAAAAACTTGTCAGATTTGTTAATGATTTAATCACGGTGAAATTTGAAATTTCCTTGTTTTCCTTTAAGATAAACCGAGTTAATAGGTGATAAGCAGTTATGACAGATATAGCAGTTATAGTAAGAATATAAGATGCACAGTGTTTTTAAGTGGTTCAAAGCACTCAAAGCTCCTAGTCCACTCTTCTACTCCTTGGGTAGGAAATCCACTAAGGATGTCTTTACAATCTTCGAATCACTTAGATTCCTTCAAGACCAACAGTCTTGGAACTTCTTAGTTCACTTAGAACTCCTCAAGTCCAACAGACTTGGAACTTTTTAGTTCACTTAGAACTCTTAAAGTCCAACAGACTTAGAAATTCTTACTTCACTTAATGATAGGTGTGTTCTTGAATGGTGCTACTCAGTTGCCGTTAAGCTTGTGTTTGAAAGAACTGAGTAGCTAAGCAAGCTTTCTTTTTAGATCACAGAGTTTGAGCGTTGAGTGTTCTTCAACTTTTCGTTGTGTACTTGCTAACCCCTTGCATCTGCATCTGATTTGTATATAAGGTGCCCTTGAAATGTATCCGTTTGAAGTCATCCGTTGAAGAATTAATTGTATTTGACATTTCTGAACACTGATGGTGACTTTCTATAAATCTTCTGTTTAGCCGTCTGGCCCACTGACACAGCAGACTGCTATCTCACCTAACACCTAAAAAGGTGTTTTCGGCTGACATGTAGTATTTTCCTTAGCTTCTTCAGTACATTTCTTTGTTATATATTAATGATGAGTGTTGGGTCATTGGGATTCCCGAGAGTCTCAACGTCTATAATCTATTCCACATTTATTGTAATTTATTCTTAAACAAATGGACAAAGCTCGATGTTTCTGATGCAGACAGATGATGCACTACGATCATGAGCGTGGTATCTTGCCACATTAGTGCTTGATTCGGTACTAGTAGAAGAGAACACTATGATTTTTCTTAAGCACTGGTAGACTACGATCTTTGCTTGCTTGATTTGCAGACTCTACGCTTCCGAGAGCACACTACGATTCTTGAGTTGGCTCAGCAAGCATTTGGACCACTCTACAATTCTAGGAGAGGCCATTCAAAGTAGACAGACGACGATTCTCGATGCTCTACGATTCTGCCTTAGCTTCTGCAATCTCTTAACTGGCTTGACAGACTACGATTCTGTTGAAGCCTATCTATTACATCTTAAAATTTAGATCAACCTAATAGCTTTGATCTTTTTTTCTATACATTTATTTACAGAATGATAAACATAAAGCACATATCAAACCTAACAATTTTGATCTAACATTAAGTCCTTGTACATATATTTCTTAAAGGACTTTTCATATAAGCATGATTATTTACTTTCAACATCAAATTTAAATATGTAATTCCCAATAATCTCCCTTTATTTGATGTTGACATAACCAATAAGATTTGTATCATGATCAACAATTTCTAGATGCAGTTGCTAAAAAGTAAATATGACTTAGTGTTTCAGTGAGCAGCTAAAATCTCTAGAGAATAAGCATGAATTTATTGATGTTTGTAAAGACAGATATTACAATAAATCTTGGTTACATCAATAAGAAATGAATTCTAACTTATCTCTATTTCTTCTGCCTTTTGCTCCTTAGAGGATCGGCATGCTCTACAGCTCTCCTTATTCTGCTGGCTTCGTCTCTTCATGAATTATCTTCCAGCTCGCTTTGACTCAACCTTTTTCTATGATCATGTCTATTCATAAAGGTAGGGTCTCCTATCGACATATGTAGGCCAGTAGTGGTTACCCCTTATGAGCTAGGAGATGGCCCTAGACTCCTTAGCGGTTGCGGCATGATAATTTGCTGCTATTCATGTCGTGTAGTCTGATGGCGAGGTTGTCATGAGGGAGGGCTCCTGAGTTTCCCTTTGCCTTTTCCTTTCTCCCATTCCCCTTTATTTTCCCTCTTTATGTCAGCATCAAGGGTTCGAATATCTTCAGACAGTCGATGCATGCCTTGGACAAGCTCGTGGAGCTAATTTCTGGATTAAGCAACGTCTTCACAGTTTTCTTGAACCAGAGAATCAGTTCGAGACTTGTTCTTGTGTAGAATGGCCAAGACATTTTCTGTTTGTTGCATTTGACCCATTGAAAATTCTTGGAATTCTTTCATTGAGATTCGTAGACTTGATATACTATCCATCATAATCTTATTTTGAGCTTGAGTCTTCTGCAGAAGGAGAACTGCTTCCTTGTGCTTCCTGGCAGCTTAAAAGTGAATTTGATCCCTTTTATTAATATTGTGGATCATTTCCTTGATGATTTCCATAAGCTTAGTTGTAAGCTCAGTACTCAGATTGCTGGGGAGGGTGTTGGCAACGTAGATCAAATGATTCAGTCTCATATGAACAAGCTCAAAGTGAATTTCAAGATCTTCTTAAATATCCTGTGTCACCTTCTGGGAAGCATTAGATGTAAGACCCCAAATTTTATGAAATAAAAGTATTCAATTTTTCTTATAATTACTATTCAGTAAATGGTTAAATTGATAAAAGTTTAAAGTTATGAGTGAAATATGATTTTTTTTCAAAATAAGCAAGTGGTTATAAAATAATCATTGTTGTCGGGGAATATTCGTTTAGTCGTGGAATATTCTTTCTGTCGGGGAATATTCGTACGACGGCGCAGCCATTTGTGGGCCCCATAACAGAATAACTGTCGGGTGAAGAAAACGACAAATTTGAGTTTTTACAAATAACGGCGTAGTTGTTACCGTTAACACTGTTGGAATACCCGGTGGTTAAAATATAGTAATACGCGTTATTGCACAGTAGCACACGGTATTGCATAGTATTTTTGAAATTATTGATTCTTACGTAAGAAGGCACTACTCAATAATTGTTACAGTAATTACTGTTCAATATTTTATTTTATTGATTCAATAATTGCTACGTTGAAATTTTATATTATTGTTGTTCAATAATTGTCACTGCACAGTATTTCCCATTATCAGATCAATAATTCATATTATTTGAATAATATTATTAGATAACATTATTGGCAATGACTAGAAAGTTCTGTCTAAGGAGAGGTTTGGTCACCTAATTGCGCGCCAGTAAGGAGAAATTGTTATTGGAAAGCCCCCTCTTTCCTGGGAACGGCCTGGTTGTCATAAATGTGATTCTGTAATATTATTTGTGAATAATTAATTATTGATTCATATGATAAGGAACTATTTATTTTATGTGGATATAAATGAGGAATATATTTTTGTGGTTAAAAATAAAGGAGTTAATGTTGAGGTTTTTATCAATATTTTTGTCGGAATGGAGGTATTAAAAATCAGGATTTTTGAGATATTTTGCGGGGGTTATAATTTTTAATCCGACCGTTGGATCGTGGTAATTTTTGGATATGTTATACATATATAAGTTGAGTATATGCCCACAAATTTTGAACCGTTAAAAATGAACGTATGATTTATTATGAATTTTACGAGATGACTGGTTCAGAAATTGTTGAATTTTCGGAGTTTATCATTTTGGTGGAAAATTCTAGAATTGGTGGGCCCCACTTGTGGTTGGTGAAGAAATGTGCTGAATTATATTTCAAATGTGATGGGTGGGAATAGTAGCAGGTAAAGCCATCATGTTGCAGGTCAAACCTACCAAAATTTTCCTATAAATAGAGGGCTAAGTTAGAATTGAAAATCACACCAGAAACATAAGCTTTCTCTCTTTCTCTCTCTATATTATGAAGCATATTTTGTGAGTATTTAGATACTTTGAGAGTTGCTATTCAGTGCAAGTTTCCTTCGGCTTTGCATACCGATCAGAAGTACTGCTATTTTGAGGTAAGGGATAGTAAGGGATATTAAGGGATTTTAAGGGTTGTTATGATTTTCAGTTTCGTAATTTTTCTGATTTTCAAAAATTCTGGAAAAATTTGAAATGATATTTTAATGAGTTTTCTTGATTGTGTCCAAAAATAGTGATTTTTGGATGTATAGATTGAGAGTTATGAATTTTATGAGAAAAGACTATTTTAAAAGTAACAGCTTATAATTCCTTGTGGTTAACTCCAAAATTAATGAAATTTTTATTGGGAGTACATGTATATGATAGAAGTATACTCTGTAAATTTCAGAATTTTTAAACAAAAGTACAATTTTTGATAAATGTCTAAATATTCGGCTATTTTGGTCATATGAAAAATAGTAAAGTACTTTTAAAAATTCTGAGAAAAATATATGTTCACTATGTGACTATATTATGCTAAATCCCAGAAAAGAAATATTTTTGGAACTGATTTGGTATTTTTCATGAAAATGGTCTAGTTATGAGTAAATGAATTAAATATGTTTTGTGAAGAAAGAAAATTGGAAAATAGGATTTTATGGCTTGAGAATCCTATATGAGGTATATGCAGATTTTTGATGAGGGTTTTGGTTATTGATGATGAATTTATAAGAGTTGGCATTTTATGATGATTAAATGCATTAATTAGTAAAGTGTAAACAATTAAAATAAATTGTTTATAAATTTAAGTAATGTTATTCTTTCAATATCATTATACCAAAATATTGGTATGAATTTTATTGTAGAATTTCTATCTTTTGTGTCGGGGTTACTATTCATGAGTTACGAATATTACTCTTGAGATTAAAACTATATGTTGATCATATTATTTTTATCATCATATATAACATTTTTATAACCCTGATGTTGAAATTCTCTTTTACTGGAGTGTAAAGATGGGTAGATTATTGGTATGATCATGACTAGGGTTCTCTTTGGCCTGTAGTGCAAAGTTGAATTGTGACTGGTATGATCATGACCATTAAATTTATAATTGAATATCTTAAGCTTAAGTGCAAAGGTGAATTGATCAACATGGTTATAATTATTGTTTATATAAATTCTGAAATGATTATATATTTCTTTGAGATATGAATATATTTGGCCTGTAGTGCAAATATGAATTGTTGAGGAATATCTTTGGCATGTAGTGCAAAGATTGCCTGTTGATGAATATCTTTGGCCTGTAGTGCAAAGATGAACTGTTGTTGAATATCTTTGGCCCGTAGTGCAAAGATGGTTTGTTGATGAATATCTTTGGCCCGTAGTGCAAAGATGGATTTGTTAGTATGATTATAAACAGGAATTGTGATTTGGTATAACCATGATCTTTGATGTTTCAGGTAAAGACAGGTGATGAAAATATTCTTCGTCCTGGGTGCGAAGAAAAATTTATAGTCACAATTATGATTATGAGTTATTCATATGATTGTGGAAAGGAACTGTTGAGTGATGTTACATGGATAAAACATTGTTGGTGGATTTTTAACATGGAGAAGATAATAGACTTTATAGTCTATTTGACTCTTCTAATGGATTGCTCGTTCCGCTGCAACTATGGTTGAAATTTTTATCATTTACCATATGTTCTAAATCTCTGATTTATTGTTGATGAAGGCTATTGATAATTGAATTATCTTTAGTCATGATATTCTTTACTGAGCTAGTTGTGCT
Organism: Panax notoginseng; assembly: GCA_016801055.1. Classification (NCBI taxonomy): domain Eukaryota; kingdom Viridiplantae; phylum Streptophyta; class Magnoliopsida; order Apiales; family Araliaceae; genus Panax; species Panax notoginseng. Next base: position 32,891,605 of record CM029023.1, on the reverse strand, counting down.
CACCCTTTTGCTTCACAATTCCTTTCAGGTAATAAGAGTGTAGCTGGGTCGAGCGGGGGTAACAAGGGAATAGAACGGTGGTCATCATTTAGTAGTTATATTTGGTGAAGAAAATAGGGTGAGGCGAACCCAACGTTGGAAGGGTGTTTTGTCACTATCATACAAGATGTCTAATGACATACAACCTCGTGTCATCATAAGACAGGGTTGTGCTCATCCACTTGCTGAGTATATCTATGGGCACTACCTATATAATCTTGGTGTTTGTTTGAAGTATAATTCTCAATTAGAGACAGTGGAGATAATGATAAGTCAAGAGAAGACTCACCATTGGGAAGAATATGATAGTAATCTTCTCGTTTTTCTTTGGGGTCTATTGGGTCAACCAAGGATAATTCTGTGGCCATATGATATCTATCATAACCTAGATGCGTGGCCTCCCATGTACGAAGGTTTCCTTGAGCACTTCCCAAAGATTCTAATTTCTAAAACAGTTTTTGACTATACCTTTATGTAAGGTGTTATTGTGAGGTGATGTCCACGGTTGGAACATGAGTCACATTTGGTATATATTTGTATCCAAACTCACAGCATATGTGTTGTTGTATTTTGCACGACAATTGTTGTAATAAAGTTGTAGTTGTTTTCTGTACCATGTATTTGGCGACTCAGAATAGGTTGGATGGAATGAACCTATTTTGGGGTTGTCACAGGTGGTATCAGAGCTTAGGGATATGATCTCTGGCGGAGATTGGGAAATATAACTAGGAGGGGAGAGATGAGTAAATCCTTCGCTAGTGTGTCCTACCTAAGCTTATTTGTTGGTCAGTCATAATATCAGGATATTATGTGATATGTTAATTTGTCAAATTAACCCTTATTTTGAAGCTGTATTCTAGAATGATATTTGAAATACAGGAGATGAGCAATGGAGAAATTATGATGATAGGGAAGATGGAATCTGAAATGAAAGCAAGGTATTCTCAACTCTTTGAAATACCAGGTACGTAAATTTCGGGGACGAAATTTCATAAGGAGGGGAGATTGTAAGACCCCGAATTTTATGAAATAAAAGTATTCAATTTTTCTTATAATTACTATTCAGTAAATGGTTAAATTGATAAAAGTTTAAAGTTATGAGTGAAATATGATTTTTTTTCAAAATAAGCAAGTGGTTATAAAATAATCATTGTTGTCGGGGAATATTCGTTTGGTCGTGGAATATTCTTTCTGTCGGGGAATATTCGTACGACGGCGCAGCCATTTGTGGGCCCCATAACAGAATAACTGTCGGGTGAAGAAAACGACAAATTTGAGTTTTTACAAATAACGGCGTAGTTGTTACCGTTAACACTGTTGGAATACCCGGTGGTTAAAATACAGTAATACGCGTTATTGCACAGTAGCACACGGTATTGCATAGTATTTTTGAAATTATTGATTCTTACGTAAGAAGGCACTACTCAATAATTGTTACAGTAATTACTGTTCAATATTTTATTTTATTGATTCAATAATTGCTACGTTGAAATTTTATATTATTGTTGTTCAATAATTGTTGCTGCACAGTATTTCCCATTATCAGATCAATAATTCATATTATTTGAATAATATTATTAGATAACATTATTGGCAATGTCTAGAAAGTTCTGTCTAAGGAGAGGTTTGGTCATCTAATTGCGCGCCAGTAAGGAGAAATTCTTATTGGAAAGCCCCCTCTTTCCTGGGAACGGCCTGGTTGTCATAAATGTGATTCTGTAATATTATTTGTGAATAATTAATTATTGATTCATATGATAAGGAAATATTTATTTTATGTGGATATAAATGAGGAATATATTTTTGTGGTTAAAAATGAAGGAGTTAATGTTGAGGTTTTTATCAGTATTTTTGTCGGAATGGAGGTATTAAAAATCAGGGTTTTTGAGATATTTTGCGGGGGTTATAATTTTTAATCCGACCGTTGGATCGTGGTAATTTTTGGATATGTTATACATATATAAGTTGAGTATATGCCCACAAATTTTGAACCGTTAAAAATGAACGTATGATTTATTATGAATTTTACGAGATGACTGGTTCAGAAATTGTTGAATTTTCGGAGTTTATCATTTTGGTGGAAAATTCTAGAATTGGTGGGCCCCACTTGTGGTTGGTGAAGAAATGTGCTGAATTATATTTCAAATGTGGTGGGTGGGAATAGTAGCAGGTAAAGCCATCAGGTTGCAGGTCAAACCTACCAAAATTTTCCTATAAATAGAGGGCTAAGTTAGAATTGAAAATCACACCAGAAACATAAGCTTTCTCTCTTTCTCTCTCTATATTATGAAGCATATTTTGTGAGTATTTAGATACTTTGAGAGTTGCTATTCAGTGCAAGTTTCCTTCAGCTTTGCATACCGATCAGAAGTACTGCTCTTTTGAGGTAAGGGATAGTAAGGGATATTAAGGAATTTTAAGGGTTGTTATGATTTTCAGTTTCGTAATTTTTCTGATTTCAAAAATTCTGGAAAAATTTGAAATGATATTTTGATGAGTTTTCTTGATTGTGTCCAAAAATGGTGATTTTTGGATGTATAGATTGAGAGTTATGAATTTTATGAGAAAAGACTATTTTAAAAGTAACAGCTTATAATTCCTTGTGGTTAACTCCAAAATTGATGAAATTTTTATTGGGAGTACATGTATATGATAGAAGTATACTCTGTAAATTTCAGAATTTTTAGACAAAAGTACAATTTTTGATAAATGTCTAAATATTCGGCTATTTTGGCCATATGAAAAATAGTAAATGACTTTTAAAAATTCTGAGAAAAATATATGTTCACTATGGGACTATATTATGCTAAATCCCAGAAAAGAAATATTTTTGGAACTGATTTGGTATTTTTCATGAAAATGGTCTAGTTATGAGTAAATGAATTAAATATGTTTTGTGAAGAAAGAAAATTGGAAAATAGGATTTTATGGCTTGAGAATCCTATATGAGGTATATGCAGATTTTTGATGAGGGTTTTGGTTATTGATGATGAAATTATAAGAGTTGGCATTTTATGATGATTAAATGCATTAATTAGTAAAGTGTAAACAATTAAAATAAATTGTTTATAAATTTAAGTAATGTTATTCTTTCAATATCATTATACCGAAATATTGGTATGAATTTTATTGTAGAATTTCTATCTTTTGTGTCGGGGTTACTATTCATGAGTTACGAATATTACTCTTGAGATTAAAACTATATGTTGATCATATTATTTTTATCATCATATATAACATTTTTATAACCCTGATGTTGAAATTCTCTTTCACTGGAGTGTAAAGATGGGTAGATTATTGGTATGATCATGACTAGGGTTCTCTTTGGCCTGTAGTGCAAAGTTGAATTGTGACTGGTATGATCATGACCATTGAATTTATAATTGAATATCTTAAGCTTAAGTGCAAAGGTGAATTGATCAACATGGTTATAATTATTGTTTATATAAATTCTGAAATGATTATATATTTCTTTGAGATATGAATATATTTGGCCTGTAGTGCAAATATGAATTGTTGATGAATATCTTTGGCATGTAGTGCAAAGATGGCCTGTTGATGAATATCTTTGGCCTGTAGTGCAAAGATGAACTGTTGTTGAATATCTTTGGCCCGTAGTGCAAAGATGGTTTGTTGATGAATATCTTTGGCCCGTAGTGCAAAGATGGATTTGTTAGTATGATTATAAACAGGAATTGTGATTTGGTATAACCATGATCTTTGATGTTTCAGGTAAAGACAGGTGATGAAAATATTCTTCGTCCTGGGTGCGAAGAAAAATTTATAGTCACAATTATGATTATGAGTTATTCATATGATTGTGGAAAGGAACTGTTGAGTGATGTTACATGGATAAAACATTGTTGGTGGATTTTTAACATGGAGAAGATAATAGACTTTATAGTCTATTTGACTCTTCTAATGGATTGCTCGTTCCGCTGCAACTATGGTTGAAATTTTTATCATTTACCATATGTTCTAAATCTCTGATTTATTGTTGATGAAGGCTATTGATAATTGAATTATCTTTAGTCATGATATTCTTTACTGAGCTAGTTGTGCTCACCCTTTTGCTTCACAATTCCTTTCAGGTAATAAGAGTGTAGCTGGGTCGAGCGGGGGTAACAAGGGAATAGAACGGTGGTCATCATTTAGTAGTTATATTTGGTGAAGAAAATAGGGTGAGGTGAACCCAACGTTGGAAGGGTGTTTTGTCACTATCATACAAGATGTCTAATGACATACAACCTCGTGTCATCATAAGACAGGGTTGTGCTCATCCACTTGCTGAGTATATCTATGGGCACTACCTATATAATCTTGGTGTTTGTTTGAAGTATAATTCTCAATTAGAGACAGTGGAGATAATGATAAGTCAAGAGAAGACTCACCATTGGGAAGAATATGATAGTAATCTTCTCGTTTTTCTTTGGGGTCTATTGGGTCAACCAAGGATAATTCTGTGGCCATATGATATCTATCATAACCTAGATGCGTGGCCTCCCATGTACGAAGGTTTCCTTGAGCACTTCCCAAAGATTCTAATTTCTAAAACAGTTTTTGACTATACCTTTATGTAAGGTGTTATTGTGAGGTGATGTCCACGGTTGGAACATGAGTCACATTTGGTATATATTTGTATCCAAACTCACAGCATATGTGTTGTTGTATTTTGCACGACAATTGTTGTAATAAAGTTGTAGTTGTTTTCTGTACCATGTATTTGGCGACTCAGAATAGGTTGGATGGAATGAACCTATTTTGGGGTTGTCACAGGTGGTATCAGAGCTTAGGGATATGATCTCTGGCGGAGATCGGGAAATACAACTAGGAGGGGAGAGATGAGTAAATCCTTCGCTAGTGTGTCCTACCTAAGCTTATTTGTTGGTCAGTCATAATATCAGGATATTATGTGATATGTTAATTTGTTAAATTAACCCTTGTTTTGAAGCTGTATTCTAGAATGATATTTGAAATACAGGAGATGAGCAATGGAGAAATTATGATGACAGGGAAGATGGAATCTGAAATGAAAGCAAGGTATTCTCAACTCTTTGAAATACCAGGTACGTAAATTTCGGGGACGAAATTTCATAAGGAGGGGAGATTGTAAGACCCCGAATTTTATGAAATAAAAGTATTCAATTTTTCTTATAATTACTATTCAGTAAATGGTTAAATTGATAAAAGTTTAAAGTTATGAGTGAAATATGATTTTTTTTTTCAAAATAAGCAAGTGGTTATAAAATAATCATTGTTGTCGGGGAATATTCGTTTGGTCGTGGAATATTCTTTCTGTCGGAGAATATTCGTACGACGGCGCAGCTATTTGTGGGCCCCATAACGAATAACTGTCGGGTGAAGAAAACGACAAATTTGAGTTTTTACAAATAACGGCGTAGTTGTTACCGTTAACACTGTTGGAATACCCGGTGGTTAAAATACAGTAATACGCGTTATTGCACAGTAGCACACGGTATTGCATAGTATTTTTGAAATTATTGATTCTTACGTAAGAAGGCACTACTCAATAATTGTTACAGTAATTACTGTTCAATATTTTATTTTATTGATTCAATAATTGCTACGTTGAAATTTTATATTATTGTTGTTCAATAATTGTTGCTGCACAGTATTTCCCATTATCAGATCAATAATTCATATTATTTGAATAATATTATTAGATAACATTATTGGCAATGTCTAGAAAGTTCTGTCTAAGGAGAGGTTTGGTCATCTAATTGCGCGCCAGTAAGGAGAAATTCTTATTGGAAAGCCCCCTCTTTCCTGGGAACGGCCTGGTTGTCATAAATGTGATTCTGTAATATTATTTGTGAATAATTAATTATTGATTCATATGATAAGGAAATATTTATTTTATGTGGATATAAATGAGGATATATTTTTGTGGTTAAAAATGAAGGAGTTAATGTTGAGATTTTTATCAGTATTTTTGTCGGAATGGAGGTATTAAAAATCAGGGTTTTTGAGATATTTTGCGGGGGTTATAATTTTTAATCCGACCGTTGGATCGTGGTAATTTTTGGATATGTTATACATATATAAGTTGAGTATATGCCCACAAATTTTGAACCGTTAAAAATGAACGTATGATTTATTATGAATTTTACGAGATGACTGGTTCAGAAATTGTTGAATTTTCGGAGTTTATCATTTTGGTGGAAAATTCTAGAATTGGTGGGCCCCACTTGTGGTTGGTGAAGAAATGTGCTGAATTATATTTCAAATGTGGTGGGTGGGAATAGTAGCAGGTAAAGCCATCAGGTTGCAGGTCAAACCTACCAAAATTTTCCTATAAATAGAGGGCTAAGTTAGAATTGAAAATCACACCAGAAACATAAGCTTTCTCTCTTTCTCTCTCTATATTATGAAGCATATTTTGTGAGTATTTAGATACTTTGAGAGTTGCTATTCAGTGCAAGTTTCCTTCAGCTTTGCATACCGATCAGAAGTACTGCTCTTTTGAGGTAAGGGATAGTAAGGGATATTAAGGGATTTTAAGGGTTGTTATGATTTTCAGTTTCGTAATTTTTTTGATCTTCAAAAATTCTGGAAAAATTTGAAATGATATTTTGATGAGTTTTCTTGATTGTGTCCAAAAATGGTGATTTTTGGATGTATAGATTGAGAGTTATGAATTTTATGAGAAAAGACTATTTTAAAAGTAACAGCTTATAATTCCTTGTGGTTAACTCCAAAATTGATGAAATTTTTATTGGGAGTACATGTATATGATAGAAGTATACTCTGTAAATTTCAGAATTTTTAGACAAAAGTACAATTTTTGATAAATGTCTAAATATTCGGCTATTTTGGCCATATGAAAAATAGTAAATGACTTTTAAAAATTCTGAGAAAAATATATGTTCACTATGGGACTATATTATGCTAAATCCCAGAAAAGAAATATTTTTGGAACTGATTTGGTATTTTTCATGAAAATGGTCTAGTTATGAGTAAATGAATTAAATATGTTTTGTGAAGAAAGAAAATTGGAAAATAGGATTTTATGGCTTGAGAATCCTATATGAGGTATATGCAGATTTTTGATGAGGGTTTTGGTTATTGATGATGAAATTGTAAGAGTTGGCATTTTATGATGATTAAATGCATTAATTAGTAAAGTGTAAACAATTAAAATAAATTGTTTATAAATTTAAGTAATGTTATTCTTTCAATATCATTATACCGAAATATTGGTATGAATTTTATTGTAGAATTTCTATCTTTTGTGTCGGGGTTACTATTCATGAGTTACGAATATTACTCTTGAGATTAAAACTATATGTTGATCATATTATTTTTATCATCATATATAACATTTTTATAACCCTGATGTTGAAATTCTCTTTCACTGGAGTGTAAAGATGGGTAGATTATTGGTATGATCATGACTAGGGTTCTCTTTGGCCTGTAGTGCAAAGTTGAATTGTGACTGGTATGATCATGACCATTGAATTTATAATTGAATATCTTAAGCTTAAGTGCAAAGGTGAATTGATCAACATGGTTATAATTATTGTTTATATAAATTCTGAAATGATTATATATTTCTTTGAGATATGAATATATTTGGCCTGTAGTGCAAATATGAATTGTTGATGAATATCTTTGGCATGTAGTGCAAAGATGGCCTGTTGATGAATATCTTTGGCCTGTAGTGCAAAGATGAACTGTTGTTGAATATCTTTGGCCCGTAGTGCAAAGATGGTTTGTTGATGAATATCTTTGGCCCGTAGTGCAAAGATGGATTTGTTAGTATGATTATAAACAGGAATTGTGATTTGGTATAACCATGATCTTTGATGTTTCAGGTAAAGACAGGTGATGAAAATATTCTTCGTCCTGGGTGCGAAGAAAAATTTATAGTCACAATTATGATTATGAGTTATTCATATGATTGTGGAAAGGAACTGTTGAGTGATGTTACATGGATAAAACATTGTTGGTGGATTTTTAACATGGAGAAGATAATAGACTTTATAGTCTATTTGACTCTTCTAATGGATTGCTCGTTCCGCTGCAACTATGGTTGAAATTTTTATCATTTACCATATGTTCTAAATCTCTGATTTATTGTTGATGAAGGCTATTGATAATTGAATTATCTTTAGTCATGATATTCTTTACTGAGCTAGTTGTGCTCACCCTTTTGCTTCACAATTCCTTTCAGGTAATAAGAGTGTAGCTGGGTCGAGCGGGGGTAACAAGGGAATAGAACGGTGGTCATCATTTAGTAGTTATATTTGGTGAAGAAAATAGGGTGAGGCGAACCCAACGTTGGAAGGGTGTTTTGTCACTATCATACAAGATGTCTAATGACATACAACCTCGTGTCATCATAAGACAGGGTTGTGCTCATCCACTTGCTGAGTATATCTATGGGCACTACCTATATAATCTTGGTGTTTGTTTGAAGTATAATTCTCAATTAGAGACAGTGGAGATAATGATAAGTCAAGAGAAGACTCACCATTGGGAAGAATATGATAGTAATCTTCTCGTTTTTCTTTGGGGTCTATTGGGTCAACCAAGGATAATTCTGTGGCCATATGATATCTATCATAACCTAGATGCGTGGCCTCCCATGTACGAAGGTTTCCTTGAGCACTTCCCAAAGATTCTAATTTCTAAAACAGTTTTTGACTATACCTTTATGTAAGGTGTTATTGTGAGGTGATGTCCACGGTTGGAACATGAGTCACATTTGGTATATATTTGTATCCAAACTCACAGCATATGTGTTGTTGTATTTTGCACGACAATTGTTGTAATAAAGTTGTAGTTGTTTTCTGTACCATGTATTTGGCGACTCAGAATAGGTTGGATGGAATGAACCTATTTTGGGGTTGTCACAGGTGGTATCAGAGCTTAGGGATATGATCTCTGGCGGAGATCGGGAAATATAACTAGGAGGGGAGAGATGAGTAAATCCTTCGCTAGTGTGTCCTACCTAAGCTTATTTGTTGGTCAGTCATAATATCAGGATATTGTGTGATATGTTAATTTGTTAAATTAACCCTTGTTTTGAAGCTGTATTCTAGAATGATATTTGAAATACAGGAGATGAGCAATGGAGAAATTATGATGATAGGGAAGATGGAATCTGAAATGAAAGCAAGGTATTCTCAACTCTTTGAAATACCAGGTACGTAAATTTCGGGGACGAAATTTCATAAGGAGGGGAGATTGTAAGACCCCGAATTTTATGAAATAAAAGTATTCAATTTTTCTTATAATTACTATTCAGTAAATGGTTAAATTGATAAAAGTTTAAAGTTATGAGTGAAATATGATTTTTTTTTCAAAATAAGCAAGTGGTTATAAAATAATCATTGTTGTCGGGGAATATTCGTTTGGTCGTGGAATATTCTTTCTGTCGGGGAATATTCGTACGACGGCGCAGCCATTTGTGGGCCCCATAACAGAATAACTGTCGGGTGAAGAAAACGACAAATTTGAGTTTTTACAAATAACGGCGTAGTTGTTACCGTTAACACTGTTGGAATACCCGGTGGTTAAAATACAGTAATACGCGTTATTGCACAGTAGCACACGGTATTGCATAGTATTTTTGAAATTATTGATTCTTACGTAAGAAGGCACTACTCAATAATTGTTACAGTAATTATTGTTCAATATTTTATTTTATTGATTCAATAATTGCTACGTTGAAATTTTATATTATTGTTGTTCAATAATTGTCACTGCACAGTATTTCCCATTATCAGATCAATAATTCATATTATTTGAATAATATTATTAGATAACATTATTGGCAATGACTAGAAAGTTCTGTCTAAGGAGAGGTTTGGTCACCTAATTGCGCGCCAGTAAGGAGAAATTCTTATTGGAAAGCCCCCTCTTTCCTGGGAACGGCCTGGTTGTCATAAATGTGATTCTGTAATATTATTTGTGAATAATTAATTATTGATTCATATGATAAGGAAATATTTATTTTATGTGGATATAAATGAGGAATATATTTTTGTGGTTAAAAATAAAGGAGTTAATGTTGAGGTTTTTATCAGTATTTTTGTCGGAATGGAGGTATTAAAAATCAGGGTTTTTGAGATATTTTGCGGAGGTTATAATTTTTAATCTGACCGTTGGATCGTGGTAATTTTTGGATATATTATACATATATAAGTTGAGTATATGCCCACAAATTTTGAACCGTTAAAAATGAACGTATGATTTATTATGAATTTTACGAGATGACTGGTTCAGAAATTGTTGAATTTTCGGAGTTTATCATTTTGGTGGAAAATTCTAGAATTTGTGGGCCCCACTTGTGGTTGGTGAAGAAATGTGCTGAATTATATTTCAAATGTGGTGGGTGGGAATAGTAGCCGGTAAAGCCATCATGTTGCAGGTCAAACCTACCAAAATTTTCCTATAAATAGAGGGCTAAGTTAGAATTGAAAATCACACCAGAAACATAAGCTTTCTCTCTTTCTCTCTCTATATTATGAAGCATATTTTGTGAGTATTTAGATACTTTGAGAGTTACTATTCAGTGCAAGTTTCCTTCGGCTTTGCATACCGATCAGAAGTACTGCTCTTTTGAGGTAAGGGATAGTAAGGGATATTAAGGGATTTTAAGGGTTGTTATGATTTTCAGTTTCGTAATTTTTCTGATTTTCAAAAATTCTGGAAAAATTTGAAATGATATTTTAATGAGTTTTCTTGATTGTGTCCAAAAATGGTGATTTTTGGATGTATAGATTGAGAGTTATGAATTTTATGAGAAAAGACTATTTTAAAAGTAACAGCTTATAATTCCTTGTGGTTAACTCCAAAATTGATGAAATTTTTATTGGGAGTACATGTATATGATAGAAGTATACTCTGTAAATTTCAGAATTTGTAAACAAAAGTACAATTTTTGATAAATGTCTAAATATTCGGCTATTTTGGTCATATGAAAAATAGTAAATGACTTTTAAAAATTCTGAGAAAAATATATGTTCACTATGTGACTATATTATGCTAAATCCCAGAAAAGAAATATTTTTGGAACTGATTTGGTATTTTTCATGAAAATGGTCTAGTTATGAGTAAATGAATTAAATATGTTTTGTGAAGAAAGAAAATTGGAAAATAGGATTTTATGGCTTGAGAATCCTATATGAGGTATATGCAGATTTTTGATGAGGGTTTTTGTTATTGATGATGAAATTGTAAGAGTTGGCATTTTATGATGATTAAATGCATTAATTAGTAAAGTGTAAACAATTAAAATAAATTGTTTATAAATTTAAGTAATGTTATTCTTTCAATATCATTATACCGAAATATTGGTATGAATTTTATTGTAGAATTTCTATCTTTTGTGTCGGGGTTACTATTCATGAGTTACGAATATTACTCTTGAGATTAAAACTATATGTTGATCATATTATTTTTATCATCATATATAACATTTTTATAACCCTGATGTTGAAATTCTCTTTCACTGGAGTGTAAAGATGGGTAGATTATTGGTATGATCATGACTAGGGTTCTCTTTGGCCTGTAGTGCAAAGTTGAATTGTGACTGGTATGATCATGACCATTAAATTTATAATTGAATATCTTAAGCTTAAGTGCAAAGGTGAATTGATCAACATGGTTATAATTATTGTTTATATAAATTCTGAAATGATTATATATTTCTTTGAGATATGAATATATTTGGCCTGTAGTGCAAATATGAATTGTTGATGAATATCTTTGGCATGTAGTGCAAAGATGGCCTGTTGATGAATATCTTTGGCCTGTAGTGCAAAGATGAACTGTTGTTGAATATCTTTGGCCCGTAGTGCAAAGATGGTTTGTTGATGAATATCTTTGGCCCGTAGTGCAAAGATGGATTTGTTAGTATGATTATAAACAGGAATTGTAATTTGGTATAACCATGATCTTTGATGTTTCAGGTAAAGACATGTGATGAAAATATTCTTCGTCCTGGGTGCGAAGAAAAATTTATAGTCACAATTATGATTATGAGTTATTCATATGATTGTGGAAAGGAACTGTTGAGTGATGTTACATGGATAAAACATTGTTGGTGGATTTTTAACATGGAGAAGATAATAGACTTTATAGTCTATTTGACTCTTCTAATGGATTGCTCGTTCCGCTGCAACTATGGTTGAAATTTTTATCATTTACCATATGTTCTAAATCTCTGATTTATTGTTGATGAAGGCTATTGATAATTGAATTATCTTTAGTCATGATATTCTTTACTGAGCTAGTTGTGCTCACCCTTTTGCTTCACAATTCCTTTCAGGTAATAAGAGTGTAGCTGGGTCGAGCGGGGGTAACAAGGGAATAGAACGGTGGTCATCATTTAGTAGTTATATTTGGTGAAGAAAATAGGGTGAGGCGAACCCAACGTTGGAAGGGTGTTTTGTCACTGTCATGCAAGATGTCTAATGACATACAACCTCGTGTCATCATAAGACAGGGTTGTGCTCATCCACTTGCTGAGTATATCTATGGGCACTACCTATATAATCTTGGTGTTTGTTTGAAGTATAATTCTCAATTAGAGACAGTGGAGATAATGATAAGTCAAGAGAAGACTCACCATTGGGAAGAATATGATAGTAATCTTCTCGTTTTTCTTTGGGGTCTATTGGGTCAACCAAGGATAATTCTGTGGCCATATGATATCTATCATAACCTAGATGCGTGGCCTCCCATGTACGAAGGTTTCCTTGAGCACTTCCCAAAGATTCTAATTTCTAAAACAGTTTTTGACTATACCTTTATGTAAGGTGTTATTGTGAGGTGATGTCCACGGTTGGAACATGAGTCACATTTGGTATATATTTGTATCCAAACTCACAGCATATGTGTTGTTGTATTTTGCACGACAATTGTTGTAATAAAGTTGTAGTTGTTTTCTGTACCATGTATTTGGCGACTCAGAATAGGTTGGATGGAATGAACCTATTTTGGGGTTGTCACATTAGACATCTCCATTTTGGTAGGAAGATCCGATAGAAGCTCAAGGAGTTGTTGAGTGTTTGGAGGAGAGGCTCTAGTACTTTGATTTACCAGATTGTAGAGAGCAAGATCAATATCAAAACAATTATTGGTTGATATGGAAGAGATATCTGAAGGAGGGGCAGGTGTGAGGTTGAGTTTCAGGAGGAGGTGATATTGGTACTTGTTGAGTGGGTGACTCTACAATTGGAGTAGTATCAATAATCATAGAGTGAGAGATGGTAGGAGACTGGATCAATATAAAATTAGGCATATTTGGCTCATCAGGTACAGAATGTTGGGATTCTGTAGCTAGAAATTGGTTTAGTGGATGCAGTTTCACTTCCAACCATCTTAGCAATTAGTAGAATTGGTTGAAGGTTGATGGAGGACAATGATTAACCCTGAAAGAGATGGGAATTAATTGTACCTCATGCCCAATTTCTGAAGAAGGATGGTTAGTGATTAGCTTCTGTGCAAACGTGAGGTTTCCTGGGAATCCGTGAGCAAGCACTGAGATTACTAGATAAACTTTGAAAGTCCAGAACATGTGATCCAGCAGTTGAGAATTTGGGCTCTGTAATAGGGCATCATAGGTAAATAGGAAAATAGTTGATTGTAGGTGGCTCTCCTATATCCATCCCAGCCCACTGCTATAATCTTAACTTTATCTTCCTCTTCTTTTTCATTTTCTTCATTTGAAATTTCCATTACTTCAACCATCTCCTCATTCTTTGTCTGATCATCACCCTTTTCTTCCTCCACAGCTCTTACACCTTTGATTTCCCTTTCTTGCAACTCCCCCTCAGCTATAGCTTTTTCTTGCACGGGAACTTTGAGATACTCCCCCTCAATCTGATCATTTATTTGAACTTCAGGCAGCTCCCCCTCAGTTGGAGCACTCTCTAGTGCAGGAACTTCAGGAAGCTCCTTTTCTACTAATGTTTTCCTTTCTTCTTCCTTCAAAGCTTTCACATTTTCAAGTACATATGTCTTGACGAGCTTTCTCCTTGCCTTTCTGGGTTGAGTTTCAGCCTTGGTACTTTCTTTAGCTATAACTTTGAAGAATAATTGAGATACTGTTGCAGCATCCACTTTTGGAGTGATGTCAAGTCTGGACTCTACGATCGGTAGTGACTCTACGATCGAAGAGAGTGAAGACTTATTTGTTTTGTGGCTGCATTTTCCCTTCTTAAGCAGCTGAAAAATGGTAGCTCTGTCTTCTTCCTCCTCAGAATGTTGTTCTTTCCTCGTTATTTCCTTTAGAGTTTCAAGCCCCTAACTCTCTTAGGGTGCATCATTAGTTGAGCGAAATGGTAGCTCTGCATTCTCATGAGGCTCTTCTATTGTTTGAGCCTTCATTTCCCTCTTACCCTTTCTTTTTCTGATCAAAGCGATAGGTTCCTCTTGATTAATTTCTTCTTCTTCATCAGCTTCCTTTACAACTGACATGTTTCCTAATAGCCCAGATTCCTTGGCTTCACCAGTCCTTCCACTGGATTCAGACATTATTCTGACATTTTCTATAGGATTTCTTTTCCAGTTTTGAAATAGCTGCTGGGTCATTTTTCTGTTGGGATTAATGGATTCTCCCTCATTGTCCCCAATTTTGTCACCCAGAGCCGATTGCAGGATTATGCTTATGAACCTCCCATAAAGCATTTTTCCAAAGCTCTTTGATTTCTTTGAACTGAGTATCCACTTCCTAATTCAATCGATAAGTAGGGATCCATAGTTAAGTTGAAACATGAAGCAGATTGATGTCATGAGCTTTAGTTGAACTTCATTTACAGAGTCGTTGCCTGAGCTTTTACAGCATATGCACTTTCCCAACAATGTCAGCCAGAAACTCATACTTCTGGGGAAACTCTTTCTTCTTGTATCCCTTGACGTTCTGAAACTTTTTGTGGTGCATCTTCTTTAGACCTTCATAAAAGTCGATGACATCCATAGATACGAGTCCCTTTGATTTGAAACCTAGGGCTAGGTTTATACCTTCAGTTTTGAGTTTAATTTGTTCCCCCTTAACTCTTGTAGTGATGAAGTCATTCTCAAAGACTCCATTGTTGTAGAACTCTTTCACCAGCTTTGCTATATCCATGTGCTGGTGCTTAGAGCTTCTTCAGGACTAGCTTTCTTTAGAAGAGACAGAATCTTGTGAAACTGAGGGTCAGCTGTCTTGAATTCATCAAAGCAGAGTTGTTAACCAGAGATAACATTGGAAGCAACCATTGATTTTCTTGAACTGAGGTTGGTTGAGCGTTCTAAAGGCTAGGGTTTCTGCTGGTAGAGAGATAGAGAGAGAGGAATGAGTTTTTTGAAATTCTGAGGTGAATTTTAAAAACATTTTCAAACTGTACTTGTAAATTCCATCCACACGATCTGCATAGTGGGGCACGTGTCGAGTTATGTCGGTCTCTACGATTTTAAGTAGTGTTTAAAATATTGATATGCCCTTAGCTCCCCCTAAGCTATTGTATCTTTTGGGAGGACTACGATCGTCGAGGTTGCACTACGATAGTAGAGTTCATTGCTGACTCTTCTCTACTATCACTGTCTGTCCTGGTCCTTGTGATGAGCTTTGACATAGCATTCCTTCTGAGTTAAGGTAGCTCAAGAAGGGCCAACCTCTTAGACTGAACTAAGGGTCAGGTTTGTCCCTGAGGCGCTTATCAGAGGGGTTGCTTGGATTTTATAGAAGTGATGTCATCACAGGATGCTTTTCTGTTATGTCGAGGTTGCTCTACGATCGTGGTTCCTCTTTAGTCATCTCTACAATTTTAAACATAGCCTTTTTTATCTGCATGGTTAGCATAAACTAGAGCATAGAGTTTATGGTTGCAGATTTAGCATGCCTAACTCACTTATCAATTTATTAGATCTGGATTCATCTAAAGGCTTTGTAAAGACATCAACAAGTTGATTTTCAGTAGGGAGGTATTGTAACGATATAGTTCCATTTTGAATATGGTCCCTTATAAAATGATATCTTATTTCTATATGCTTAGTCGTAGAATGCATGATAGGATTATGTGTTATTGCTATAGCACTTGCGTTATCACAATGAATAGGTATAGATTTGAAACCAAACCCATAGGCAGCTAGCTGATTCTTCATCCATAAGATTTGAGCACAGTAGCTACCAACAGCAATATATTCAGCTCCTGTTGTTGAGATAGATACTGAGTTTTGCTTCTTGTTGAACCAGGACACAAGTCTGTTTCCTAGCAACTGACAAGTGCCACTGGTACTTTTTCTATCGATCTTGTAGTCTGCAAAATTAGCATCTGTACATCTTGTCAGTTCAAAGGAGGACTCCTTGGGATACCAAAGTTCCAAGTGAGGTGTGCCTTTGAGATACCTGAATTTTTTTAAGCAATTAAGTGTGATTCCTTAGGATTTACTTGAAATCTAGCACATATACGTATTGCAAACATTATGCATGGTCTACTGGTAGTTAGATATAGAAGAGAG
Organism: Panax notoginseng; assembly: GCA_016801055.1. Lineage (NCBI taxonomy): Eukaryota > Viridiplantae > Streptophyta > Magnoliopsida > Apiales > Araliaceae > Panax > Panax notoginseng. Next base: position 32,875,093 of record CM029023.1, on the reverse strand, counting down.
CCTATCATACATCTATATTGAGTAATGTCAATACTTTTACCTTTTTCATCTTTGTCAAGCTTAGTTGCTGGGGCAATTGGTGTTTTCATGGGAGAGGCTGATTCCATACCATACTTTTTAAGTAAGTCTTTAATTTACTTGGCTTGATTAATGAAGATACCTTCATCAGTCTGCTTTGCTTGTAATCCAAGGAAGAAATTCAGCTTACCCATCATACTCATTTCGAACTTGCTATGCATTAGCTTGGAAAATCTCTTACATAGTTTTTCATTAGTAGAGCCAAAGATAATGTTATCTACATATATTTGATCTAATAGGACTTTGTTTTTGTGCTTTCTAAGGAATAATGTGGTATCTACTCTACCTCTAGTGAAGCCATTTTTAATAAAAAAGTTAGTTAGTGTTTCATATCATGCTCTAGGTGCTTGTTTAAGTCCATATAAGGCTTTGTCTAATCTATAGACATAATTAGAGAGAGTTGGATTGATGAAACCTGGAGGTTGCTCCACATATACTTCTTCTTGAAGTTCACCATTCAAAAATGCACTTTTGACATCCATTTGAAAGACTTTGAACTTTATATGGGCAGCAAAAGAAAGGATATCCTGATGGCTTCTAATCTGGCAATAGGTACGAAGGTCTCGTCGTAGTCGATGCCTTCTTCTTGGGAGTAACCTTTGGCTACTAGTCTTGTCATGTTCCTTGTTATTACCCCATCTTCATCCATCTTGTTTTTGAAGACCCACTTGGTGCCAATAACTGGGTGGCTTCTAGGTCTTGGAACTAATCTCCATACTCTGCTTCTTTCAAACTGATTTAGTTCCTCTTGCATGGCTTCTATCCAACTTGAGTCTTCCATAGCATCTTTTATCTTCTTGGGTTCCATTTGTTACAGAAAGCTTAGATAGAAACACTCATTCTGGGTGGCAGATCTTGTCTTGACTCTTGCATTTGGATCTCCAATGATTAGGTCCTGAGTGTGATCTCGTGCCCATCTGTTTCCTATTGGAACATCTGACCTGATGTCTTCTTGTCTGAATTCTTTAAGATCAACCTCTTCTTCTTGATGGGAGGTTCGTTGTCTGGCATTGTTCTCTCTACGATCTCTTCTTCAGACTAGATGATTTCATTTTATGGGACTACGATCGTGGTGTTGAGCTCGACCACCTCGTTCGTAGTGTCTGAGTTGTAGTTCGTAGTGTCTTGAGGCACAGTTTTGTCTAAGTCTGTTTCATCGAAGATGATGTGAATCGAGACTTCAACCCTTAGCATCTTCTTGTTGAACACTCTATAAGCCTTACTGTCTGTGGCATATCCGAGAAAGATTCCTTCTTCTAACTTGGGTTGAAACTTAGTCAAATACTATTTTCCATTGTTGAGAATATAGCATGCACAATCGAACACATGGAAGTAGCTGATATTTGGCTTTTTTCCTCTCCATAGCTCGTAGGGAGTCTTCTTTAACGTAGAGTTCACAAGAGATCTGTTCTGAGTGTAGCATGCAGTGCTAACAGCTTCTGCCCAGAAGTATTCAGGCAGACGGGTTACTGCTAGTAGAGTTCTTCCAGCTTCAATCAATATTTTGTTCTTTCTTTCAGCTACTCCGTTTTGCTGTGGAGTTCTTAGAGCTGAGAAGTTATGACTGATGACATTGTCGGTGCAGAACTGATCCATCTCAGAGAAGTTGAATTCTCTAACATGATCACTGCTTATTGCCTTGATTTTCTCCCCTTTCTCGTTCATCACCAGCTTCAACATCTTGATGAGTTGGGAACTTATTTCATCTTTTGAGTTTAGAAATAACACCCATATAAACCTTATGTAGTCATCCACTACGACCAATGAGTATCTCTTCCCTCCAAGGCTCGTGGTTAGAATTGGTCCAAACAGATCCATGTGAAGTAGTTACAGGGGCTTATCAATTGAGTTGATAGTTTTTCTTTTAAAAGAGCTTCTAGTTTGCTTTCCATGTTGACAGGCATTGCATGGCCTTTCTTTAACAAAATTGAACTTGGGTAGGCCTGCTACTAGATCCTTGGAGACCAGTTTTGACATCCTTTTGAAGTTGACATGAGATAGCCTTCTATGGCATAGCCAGCTCATTTCTTTAGAGGCTTTAGCCAAAAAGCATATTATCTCGATAGAACTCAGTTGACCAAGATTAACAGTGTAGACGTTCCCTTCTCTTGTTCCGGTCTGCTTTATAGAAGAGGTCTTCAAGTCTCTAACTTTATATTGATTGTTGAGAAAGGTAACTTGATGACCCTTATCGTAGAGCTAGCTTATACTTAGATTATTGTGCTTTAGTCCTTCCACATAGGCTACTTTGCTGAAGGATACTGAACCATTCCCAGCTGAGCCATAACCTCTTGTCTTCCCAGAGCCATTGTCTCCAAAGATGACTGTTGGACCCTCTTTCTCTATAAAGTTAGACATGAGGGCTTTATTCCCAGTCATGTGTTGTGAGCATCCACTGTCCAGCTACCAAGTTATGATCGTAGAGCTCCATTCCTGCATTGAGATTTAAGCTCTCATTTAGTACCCATACTTGCATGGGTCTTACCTTGTTAGTACCCTTGGGAACCCAAATATGCTTGACTTTGGGTTTGATATGCATAGGATTATTGTAGCATATTACAGCCTTATGACCAATCTTATCACATACAAAACATCTAATATGATACATGCTTGTGAGTGTGTGAGGATTCTTTTTCCATATGAACTTATGTGGATTTCTGGCAGTCCTTCCTTTATACTGATTCTTCCTTTTCAATGTGTCCTTATGATTCATGATTTGTGAAGAGTGTAACTTAACTATACTATTTCCACCTAGTTGATTCGTGGAGTTAATTTTGCTTGACTCCACGATCCTTCGAGGTAGGAGGGCAGTGACTAAGTTACTCTTCTCTTTTCTGAATCCTAGGCCAGCATGGGATTCGTTATGCCTTGTAGCATAGATTGGATCAGAAGGGCAGGGATGGGTTGGTTCTTCCTTCTGTGAGGATTTCACAAATGCAATGCTTCTATTGAGGTTTGAAGCACTGCTCATGTTAGTTTTCTTTGACTTTTCCACATGTGGTTCTGAGGTGGATTCCCCAAAACCTAATCTTGTTCTGTCAGATGCACTTCTCTGACTGGAGATCAGGGAGTCCATGGATGAAAAGGATCTATTCCATATTAAGATTGTCTTTTCTAGTTCCTCAATCTTAGAGGTTAGATTTGACTCTCTTTGTGCATTAAGTTCATTGGTCTGTTTTAAGAGTTTATTCTCAGCTTCAAATTTAGAGAGAGAGTTAGTACTTAGAAGAGGCTATTTCTAGTTCTTCCTGAACTTTCTCTTTCTCTTTTTGAAGAAGAGAATAATCTTTAGACAGAACTCTGAACCATTTCATGTACTGATGCAGATTAGATGTTATGCCATGCAGTGCAGTTCTTAAATCATCAATATCTACATCAGGAGAGTTAAAGTCAAATACCTCATCGATACTTACTTCATGATTGTCAGGGCTTTCCTTATCCTTTGCATGTTTGGCCATTAGACATAGATTTGCTACTTGAGGATCTTCATCATCTTCAGACTCAGGAGTTGTGTCGTTGTCTGAGTTACTTTATGATCCCCTGGACACAAGACCTTTGTCTTTCTTCTGGAGCCTCTTGTTGCCTTTGAATTCTTTCTTTGAATTTAATTTCCTCTTTAGTTCTTCTCTAAGAGGTTTATTGCAGTTTGCAATGAAATGGTCAGGCTTCTTGCAGTTGTAGCATAAGTCATGTATCTGCTCCTAGCTGTTGTTGTTGTTGAATCTCTTAGGTTTGTTGCTTCTACCTTTATGCATTAACCTCTTGAGTCTTCTTACTAGCATTGCAATATCCTCATCATCATCTTCCTTAGAGTCAGAGTCATTTTCAGTGTTAGCTTTAGAGATGGTATATGTTGCTTTGAGAGTAACTTCTTTGTCCTTTTTTCTTCCTTCAGGTAGAGTCTCTTGCTCACTGAGTCAGCTCCAGTTCATAGGTGAGAAGGTTGCCATAGAGTTGTTGAACAGTCATTTCATGGAGATTCTTTGACTCTCTGACGGTAGTGGTTTTAGCATCCCACTTGCTAGGTAAAGCTCTCATGAACTTTATGATCAGATCTTTATTTGGATAGATCTTTCCAAAAGCTCAAAGAGAGTTGAGCAGAACATTAAATCTTTCATAAGTGGAAGTGACATTTTCACCTTGAACATGGGCAAACATTTCATATTGTTGAGTCAGAAGAGAGTGCTTGTTTTCTCTGACTTCTTTTGTTCCTTCATGCATAATAAGCAACACTTCCTAGACTTCCTTGGCAGTTTTTCTGTTGACCACATTTTCGAACAGATCATCTTCTAAGGATTGGAATAAAATGTTCTTGGCCTTTTTGTCGAGTTGGACATCTTTCTTTTCGTTATAAGTCCACTCAGTTTTAACCTTGACTTGAACTTTGTTTGGATCTTCTGGAGTTGGTACAAGCTTTGTTGGAATGTAGGGCGCATTCATGACAGTTTCAAATAGTTCTTCATCTATTGAGTCCATGTATACTTGCATACGAACTTTCCAATAGGCAAATTTATCTTTGTTGCACATTGGTGGCTTTCTGCCTCCTCCAGTCTTTGATTCGTTTATCAGATGTGCCATTGGATCTACTCAACCTTTGTAGGCTGATTGAGAGAATTAACCTGCTTTGATACCAATTGTTAGTTCCCAGAGGCACAATAGTTATCTAGAATGGGGGTTGAATAGATATTTTAAAATTTTCTTTTACAAAATACTTATCAGATTTGTTAATGATTTAATCACAGTGGAATTCAAAATTTGTTTGTTTCCCTTTAAGATAAACCGAGTTAATAGGTGATAAGCAGTTTAACAGATATAGCAGTTATAGCAAGAATATAAGAGACACGGTATTTTTAAGTGGTTCAGAGCACTCAAGGCTCCTAGCCCAGTCTTCTACTCCTTGGGTAGGAAATCCACTAAGGATGTCTTTACAATCTTTGAATCACTTAGATTCCTTTAAGACCAACAGTCTTGGAACTTCTTAGTTCACTTATAACTCTTCAAGTCCAGTAAACTTGGAACTTTTTAGTTCACTTAGAACTTTTCAAGTCCAACAGACTTGGAACTTCTTACTTCACTTAATGATAGTTGAGTTCTTGAATGGTGCTACTCAGTTGTCGTTAAGCTTGTGTTCTAAAGAATTGAGTAGCTAAGCAAGCTTTGTTTTCAGATCGGACAGTTTGACCATTGAGTGTTCTTCAGCTTTTCATTGTGTACTTGCTTACCTCTTGCATCTGCATCTAATTTGTATATAAGGTGCCCTTGAAATGTATCCGTTTGAAGTCATCCGTTGAAGCATTAATTGTATTTGACATTTCTAAACACTGATGGTGACTTTCTGCAAATCTTCTGTTTAGCCGTTTGGCCCACTGACACAGCAGACTGCTATCTCACCTAACACCTAAAAAGATGTTTTCGGCTGATATGTAGTACTTTCCTTAGCTTCTTCAGTGCGTTTCTTTGTTATATATTAATGATGAGTGTTGGGCCATTGGGATTCCCGAGAGTCTCAACGTCTATAATCCATTCCACATTTGTTGTAATTTATTCTTAAACAAATGAACAAAGCTCGATTCTTCTGATGTAGACAGATGATGCACTACGATCATGATCGTGGTGTCTTTGCCACATTAGTGCTTGATCCGGTACTAGTAGAAGATAACACTATGATTTCTCTTATGTACTGGTAGACTACAATCTTTGCTTGCTTGATTTACAGACTCTACGCTTCCAACATCACACTACGATTCTTAAGTTGGCTCAGTAGGCGTTTGGACCACTCTATGATTCTGGGAGAGGCCCTTCAAAGCAGACAGACTACGATTCTCGATGCTCTACGATTCTGCCTTGGCTTCTACAATCTCTTGACTGGCTTGACAGACTACGATTTTGTTAAAGCCAATCTATTACATCTTAAAAATTAGATCAACCTAACAGCTTTGATCTTTTCTTCTATACATTCATTTACAGAATGATAAACATAAAGCACAGATCAAACCTAACAATTTTGATCTATCACTAAGTCCTTGTACATGTATTTCTTGAAGGACTTTTCATATAAGCATGATTATTTACTTTCAACATCAAATTTAAATATGCAATTCCCAACACTTCCATTGATCAATTTTAGCCACCTAAGTGTATGGCCTCTAGAGGTGATTCACCAAGGAAGAAGAATATTCAAGAAGAAGGGTGTATTGACTCAAACCCTAGTTTTTCATCTATATAGAAAAAGGGGGCGTACTCTCCAACTATTGGAATCACGTATATCTGATATATAATATAAGACTCCTCTTATAAAGATATCAGGTAACCCTATTTAATTAAAATAAGGTATTATATATTTAATTAAACTCTTTTAATTAATTGGGCTCCCTAATCTTATTAAGGATAATTAATTAAACTCCTTTAACTAATTTTGCCTCCTAATCCTATTAGGAATAAATGAGAGTACTTATATTAAATTAATTCATAAACTCTTTTAAAAATTAAAATAATAATAATTGTAATAATATTAATAAGACTCCTCTTATTATTTTATATTTAATATTTCTAAAATATTAAATGATAAATATTAAGCTATTTAATTTATTTCATCAACATAGATTAAATTAAATATACTTAACATATTATTACGACTATGTCATTAACTTCTTAAATTATTATTCTTCCTTTTATGGTGTGACCCTTTAGGTTCTCCATATTAAACCGGTTGTGTATAAATCAATTAGAACCATTCTAATCTTATTTAAATAAATAAATTAAACTATTAATTTATTTAAATAAATAATAATTATTCTATAATAGGGATAAGCCTCCCTAGCGATCAACGACTTTTCTGATAATATAGATTTCAACAGTAATCATAAAAGAACCTTTGAGTAAATAGTTACTGTACAATTCAATCCTTCCACCATACAATGTCCCAATTAAATATAAGACATAGAATTACTGTCAAGTCTTATTTTATTTAATTATATGTATTTCGATTCCTAAATGCACAACTCTTAATGAATGCAAATTAGAAACTACTTTTTAATTTCATTCCACCTTGACCAAGGATTCTTGGGTTGTCATTTATCGAATCACGTAGGACATTTCTCTTCTTTTACTAGAAGTGATAGATTCTTTATTGATCATTTATTATCTCCATATATAACGTATTACACCCAAGCATACTATTTGATATACTCTAAGAGTCTTAAGGAATAATTCAAAGTGTAATTCATTATATATAAGATATTATGATGATCTCAAGTCTAATGATCATTTGTACTACTATCACTACAGAAATTCTTATTGACATGCAAGTAAAACTCCATTAGGTATTCCTTAGCGAGTCATGTTCAGTGAACTTATTCTCCAATAAGCACCTGCATACTTGCTTTAGTGTCTCCACACAAATGATCATGAGATCAATCATTCTCATCCAATGAGAAAGTAACGTATGTATCAATCTATCCAGATTTACTAATCCTCTTTCTAGTAATCCATCGATTGAGAATATTTTAATTTTAAGATATCTAAGAATTTAGATCTCATCATGATTCTAAAAACATTGGTTAAAAATATGGGTTTATCACATATTATTAAAATAGCATCACGTAGATAATAAATGCCTTTAATAAATAATTCTTTTATTAATAAATAAATAAGATTGATTACAAAGTATATGCTTTATCATCATACATGATTGGCTTGTATGCATACTTCTTTCATATGTAGAGCAAGTTCGAAATAAGCATGATGCGTGAGTTGAATTTCTTCCTTGGACTGCAAGTGAAACAGACTGATGAAAGTATCTTCATTAACCAAGCCAAGTACATTAAAGAGTTGACAAAGATGAGAAAGGTAAATGTATTGACATTACTCAATACAGAGGTATGATAGACTCTCTTCTGTACCTAACTGCTAGTAAATTAGACATAATGTTTGCAACATGCATATGTGCTAGATTTCAAGCTAATCCTAAGGAATCACACTTAACTGCTGTAAAGAGAATTTTCAGGTATCTCAAAGGTAAACCTCACTTGGGACTTTGGTATCCCAAGGAGTCTTCCTTTGAACTGACAGGATATTCAGATGCTGATTTTGCAAGCTGCAAAATTTATAAAAAAAGTACCAGTGGCACTTGTCAACTGCTAGGAAACAGACTTGTGTCCTGGTTTAGCAAGAAGAAAAATTCAGTATCAACTTCAACAGTAGAAGCTGAATACATTATTGCAGGCAGCTGCTCTGCTCAAATCCTATGGATGAAGAACCATCTAACAGACTATGGGTTTGATTTCAAGTATATACCTGTTCACTGCGATAACACAAGTGCCATAACAATAACACATAATCCTGTCATGCATTCTAGGACTAAGCATATAGAAATAAGATATCATTTTATTAGGGATCATGTTCAAAATGGAACTATATCTTTACAATACATCCCTAATGAAAATCAACTTGCTAATGTCTTTACAAAACCCTTAGATGAATCCAGATTTAATAAATTGATAAGTGAGTTAGGTATGCTAAATCTACAACCATAAATTCTATGCTCTAGTTGGTGCTAACCATGTAGATAAAAAGGCTATGTTAAAATCGTAGAGATGACTAAGATAAACCACGATCGTGGAGTAGTCTCGACATGGCAGAGAAGCCAACTGTGATGACAGCATTTCTATCAAGTCTAAGCAGTCCTTCTGATAATCGCCTCAGGGACAAACCTGACCCTTAGTTTTAGACAGAGAGGTTCGCCCATCCTGAGCAACCTTAACCTAGAAGGGATGCTAATTCAGAGTGCATCACAAGAACATAGAGACAACGGTCGTGGAGCAGGTTCAACAATGAACTCAACAATCGTGGAGCAACCTCAACAATCGTAGTCATCTTGAAGGATACACTAGCTCAGAGGAGTTAAGGGCAGATCAGTACTTTTCATACTACTTAAAATCTTGGAGCCCTACAGAACTCGACACGTGCCCCATTCTGCAGTTCATGAGGAGGGAAGTTAAAAATACATTTTGAAAATCTCTTTTGATAGTTCACCTTTGAATTTCAAAAGCTCATTCCTCTCTTTCTCTCTCAAAAGAAACCCTAGCTTTCAGAATGCTCAACTAATTTCTGTTCGTTTCAAGAAAATTATAGTAATCAATGGTTGCTTCCAATGTTGTACCTGATTACAAACTATGCTTCGATGAATTCAAGACTGCTGACCCACAGTACCACAAAGTTCTTACCCTTCTAAAGAAAGCTGGTCTCGAAGAAGCTCTGAGCACCAGCACAAGGATTTACCCGAAGCTGGTGAAAGAATTTTACTGTAATGAAGTCTTCGAAAATGACATCATCACTACAAAGGTCAAGGGGGTGCAGATTCGGCTCAGAGCTGAAGATATAAACCTAGCCCTAAGTTTTAAATCAAAGGGCCTTTCATCTCTGAGTGTCATCGACATTCATGAAGGTTTGAACAAGATGCGCCACAAGAAGTTTCAAGGCATCAAGGGTTACAAGAAGAAAAAGTTTCCTCAGAAGTATGAATTTCTAGTTGATATTGTTGGAAAATGCATATGATGTAAAAACTCTGGCCACGACTTTGTGAATGAGAACTAATTGAAGCTCATGACAGCAATCTGCTTCAGAATTCAACTCAACTATGGGGCTTTTCTCATAGAATGGATTAGGAAGTCGATGCTCAGCTCAAAGAAGATGAAGAGCTCGGGCAAAATGCTCTATGGGAGATTAATCAGCATAATTCTACAATCTGCTCTGGGAGACAAAATCAGAGACAAGGAAGGAGAACCCATCAACCCCAGCAGAAAGATAACCAAGCAGCTATTTCAAAATTAGAAAAAAAAAACCCTACAAAAAATGTGAAGATGATGTCTGAGTCTAATCGAAGGACTGGTGAAGTGAAGAAATCGATTTTATAGGGAAATATGTCAGTTGTGAAGGAAGCTAAAGAAGAAGAAGAAGTCAATCAAGAGGAACCCACAACTCTGGTTAGAAAGAGTAAGGGTAAGAGGAAATTAAATAAAAGTGTTCAAATAACAGAAGAGCCTCAAGGCTCAACCACTGATGCGCCCCAAGGAGGTTCGAGCAAAGAGATTCAAGGTCTCTTCACACAGAGAGAACTTACCCTAGAAGTGACTAAATCACCAGAAGAAGTTCTGAACAAGAAGAAGAAGAAGAAGAAGCATGGTAAGGATAAGGCTGAAGGTTGTTCTGAGCCTTAGAAGAAGAAATGAATCCATCAATCAAAGAAGTCTTCACTCACCACGATCATGGAGTCATTACCGATTGTGGAGTCTAGACTTACCATCATTCCAGAGAAGGATGCTGCAACAGTATCTCAGCCTGAACAAATTGTTAGAGCTAAAGTTGAAGAGAGTGCTGAGGTTGTGGCTAAGCCCAGGACAACAAAGAAAAAGCTTGTCAAGAAATATATTCTTGTCAATAAAGAAGCCATAAATGAGGAAAAAAGAAGAATTATTGCTGAGAAGGCTGAACCAAGATCTGAGCCTCAAATAACTGATATTCACAATGAGTCCTTGGATGAGACCAAGATCATTACTAATGTGATAGTCAACCTTAACAATGCAGTAACCCCTACTACATCTGATCAGACTATGATTTACGCTGAAAAGGAGTTGCCCAAAGCCTTTGAGGAGAATACAGCTCATGTTGAGGGGGAGCTTCTTGAAGCACCTGAGCTAGAGAATGCTACAACTGAGGGGGAGCTGCCAGAAGATGTTCATGAAGCCCCCTCAGCCCCTCAAGAAATTGTAGTCTCTGAAGCTGTGGAAATGGAAAGTGTTGAAGCTATGGAGGTGGAGGAGGCTAAAGAACAATGAGGAGATGAGGAGATGAGGGATATGGTGGAAATGTTAAATGAAGGTGATGAAGACAGGGAAGAAAAAGAGGATGAAGAAGTTGAGATTATTGTAGTGGGCTGGAATGGATATACGAGAGCCAACTACAATCAGTTGTTCTCCTACTTGCCTATGATGTCCTATCACAAAGCCCTGATTGTCAACTCCTAGGATCACATGTTCTGGACTTACAAGCTTATCCAGCAATTTCAGAGCTAGCTCATGGATTCCCAAGAAACCTCAATTTTGCTCAGAAGCTGATCACCAATCATTCTTCTTCAAAGACTGAGCGTGAGGTACAATTTAGTCACATCTCTTTCATAGTTAACCACTACCCTCCATCAAACTTCAACCAATTTTATGAAATGCCAAGATGGTTCGAAGTGGTTCTTCACCCACTAAACCAATTTCTAGCTACAGAATCCCAACATTCTGTAACTGATGAACCAAAGACACCTAACTTCATTTTAGTACAATCTTCAACCACCTTTAACTCCACGAAAATAGCACAACGTGACACCACGAACGTTGCTCCTACTTAAATCATGGAGTAACCTGCTCTACTAGCTTCAACAGCCTCCTCTCTCACAACTCAAACCTCTATTCCTTCACCTCATTCAGATATTCCTTCTTCCTCAAACAATAATTATTTCGATCTTGCTCTTGTTATCTCAAATCTGCAAGAACAAAATACAAGAGCCTCTCATTCATACACTCAAAAAATACTTGAGCTTCTCTCAATTCTTCCCACCAAAACTGAGTTATCTAACACATCACAGAAAGTGACAACAGAAATTCAAGAAGATCTGGAAACACACTCTCTGGTCGTCCATCAACGGTTAAACCACTTGATTGATGCTACAAACACTCTTCCTATCAACCTGAGTTCTGAGCTCACAAAGAAGCTACGGGAGATCATCAAGGAAATGATCCAAAATATAAATGAAAGGGATCAAATTCACTTCCAATCTACTCGGAAGCATAAGGAAGCAGTTATCCTTCTTCAGCAGAATCAGGAGGCTTAAAACAAACTCATTACGGAAAGCCTTACTTGCCTAAGATCTTCTCTAACTGAATTCCAAGAATATTCTTTAAATTAGATGAAACAAATGAACGATGTCTTGGCCATTCTACAAAAACACAAATCACAAACAGATGCTCTAGTCCAAGAAAATCGAGAAGACATTGCTTAGTCGAGAAGTCAACTCCACAAATTTATACAAGGCATGAATCGCTTGTCTCAAGACATTCGAACCCTGGATGCTGACATAATATGGGAGAATAATGAGAAAAGTAAAGGGAACCAGGCCGAACACTCCCAAAGACCCTATTAGCAGCTTCGTACTTAGCCTCTAAGAGCAGTAGACAACAATCAATCTTAATGGCAAGTCTAATTTCGAGTTCACTTAATCGACAAGAAGTATCTCTTACATGTATGAGCATGCCCATTGGCCATCCTATCTTCATGAACAAACATGATCACAATAAACCTCTAGAGCAATATGAACTGGAAGAACTTGCAAGATAAAATGAAGCCAGCAGGAAAAGGAGGGAATATGAACATGCGCATCCTCCAAGGTTTAAGAAATCTAGAAGATAAGTTTCTATATTTATTTGATGTATTGGTTTTGAACTGTAATTCTATCCTATAAACATTAATAAATTCATTATTATCTTCTATAGATTCAGTTGATCACTGATCATTAAGTCATGTTTACTTTTCAAGCATCTTGCATTTAGAAATTGATGATATGATGCAAATCTCCTTGGTTATGTCAACATCAAATAGGGGGAGATTGTTGGGAATCTCATATTCAAATTTAATGTTGAAAGTAAATAAATATGCTTATGTGTAAAGTCCTTCATAGAACATATGTACAAGGACTTTGGTGGTAGATCAAAAGTGTTAGATTGATCTGTGCTTAATGTTTATCATTCTGTAAATGAATGTATAGAAGAAAGATCAAAGCTATTAGGTTGATCTATTTTGAGATGTAATAGATAGGCCTCAACAGAATCGTAGTCTAACGAGCCAGTTGAGAGATTGCAAAAGCCAAGGCATAATCGTGGATCATCGAAGAAGTTACTTCAGAATCGTAGTCTACCTTGGAAGCCACACTCAGAATCGTGGAGATAGTCCGAGCACCTGCCGAGCCAAGTCAAGAATCGTAGTCATCTCTTGAAAATGTAGAGTCTGCAAAACGAGCAAGTAGAGATCGTAGTCTAACAGATCTTAAGAGAAATCGTAGTGTTCTCTTCGATCAAGGTTGAATCAAGCACGAGCATGACACGACACAACGATCATGGTACAAAGATAATAATCGTGGTGTCTCTTTAGTCAGCATCAGAAGCACCAAGATTCATCTATTTGATGAAGGAGAAAGTATAACAAATGAAGAATGGCTTATAAACGTTGACATTTCGGGAATCCCAATGATCCAACACTCATCCTTAGTATGTATCGAAGAAGCATACAGAAGAAGCTAAGGAAAGAACTGTATGCCTACTAAAAACACCTTTTCAGGTGTTAGGTTAGAAAGCAGTTGTGACATCCTGGATTTTTAAGAATTAATAAATGAGAATTTAATAAATAAAATTCTTATTTTAAGATGTTTAAGTACGAGTATGTGTATATGTGTTATACATTGTGAAATATGTGAATTGGTGTGAAGAGAATTTAAATGTTAACTTAATATTTATTAAAGTAAATAAATATTTTAATTAAATTATTTATTAAGATTATGTGAGTAATATGGAGTAATGTAATTAACTGTATTATATTAATTAAATGATTATTTGATATTTAATTAATATGCAATAATTTTATGCTATAGTTCTAATTTAATTGAGATAATGTAATGATGTGGTAATTGTTACATGAAGTTATAATTAGCGAGTAATTATAATGTGACAATTTTATGTGATTAATTGATGTTAAACTTTTAATTAATTAAATTAATGTTAAGATTTAATTAATTAAAGGATAACATTAAGAATATGTGTTAAAAGATCTATTAAAAGAGTTAAAAGAGTTTTTAAAATCGTCTTCCCAAACAAGGCCTTACTTTTGTTTTAACTTGTTTTACCCAAGCAAGACCCCTTAACTATTAAAACCTGATTTTAAAATAATATGGTTTTGCCAAATAAGCCTTAGGGCTTTTAAAATTCCAATTTTTGCAACTTATATATTAAATTGATAATTAGTAAATATAATTATATTGGGAGTTACATATTCTATAATTATATATTTGATATGTATATTGTATATACACTAAGTTACGTTAGTTTTCTAAACCTAAGTCTAAACTAAGAACAAAGAGAAGAAGAAGATAAAGAAGAAGAAGAAAGGAAACCTTGAGAAAACAAAAGAAAAGCTTTCATCATCTCCATCTTTTCTCCTAATTCAACCTAGAAAGGTATCAAACTAACCCTTATACTAAATTAAGATGTTTTGTATTTAGTCTTTGTAAAATTAGGTTTTCATGATTATGAATTTATATGTATATATGGTGTTCATATGTTTTCATATGTGATTGTATGCCATGAAAGGATTTTCACAATACAAGTATTGTAAAAACAAGTTTTAAAATCGTGTTCTTCTATGTTTTCATAGTTTTAGAGTTCTATGTAAAAATCTTTTGGTGAAACTTTATAATTTTGATATGTGAATGAGATGTGTGTGTGTGTGTGTGTGTGTGTATATATATATATATATATATATATATATATATATATATACATATATATATATACGCTTACATGAGATTTTTATAGTTGTTCAAAAGTTTCAATTCACAAAGATATGATGCATGATGAAATCATGTTTATAGTGTTTGATTATGAAGTTATGTTGAAAATTGTGCTTAAATCTTTGATGTGAGCATGAGTTATGTGTAATATGGGTTATATTATGATAAATTATGAGTTATATGGTTGTTCTAGCAATTCAATCCATGTAATTTTGATAAACAAGAGGAATTTTGTTCATAATGATTTTCTGTGAATTAATTTATGAAAATGGCTTTTGTAACTATCAAATTGATGTTCGGTTATGATTTATTGTTAAAATTGATCATGTATTATGTTAGTATGTTAAGAATATGAGTTATCACAATTAGAATTACTTGAATTGGTTTAAAAACAAATTCACAGTGAAGAATTTCGCTATGAATGTCAAAATAAGAGGAAATAAGTGAAATAGTGAAATTAAAGGTTGTAATCTTTATATTTATGTTGTTTATGTAATTAGAAACAGGTTAGAAATATTGGTTTATGTTTCTATAAACATATTACATCTTGGGTAGGTTGGTATGGTTGTTAGAAAGGAGTTTGTAGGCCTAATTTGGCTTTCTGTAGTGTTCGGGATGATAATTTGCAAAATTACAGAAGGGATCCCCGCCCCGGCGGGTTCCCCTAGATCAAAAACCCCCGCCCTAGCGGGGGGTAGTCTATCTAGCAAAATTTTTGAAAAACAAACTGACCAGACATATTTTACTAAAATGAGCATAACATTTTTATACGAACTCTGATTGAGGCAGTTCAAGATGATCCGGAACGAGGACGAATAGACCTACAACTTTTATTCTTTAAGTTTTATTATTTAAGGTTGGGAACATGGGTCAAAATTGTCATCTTTAGGACTATTATATTTTTGGAGCCAATCGGAGGGCGTCGGGCATACACGTGTGCAAGTGTAGTGCTTCTGACGATAAAAGATGTTTTCCTAAGTTATAAAACATGAATGTTAGTAAATATAATGATGATTAATATTAATAAATGATTTATTAGATAAGTTATATAAGCACACTAAGCATACACAAAAGAGACGATTCGGGCGTGTGACGAATGAAAGTCGAAACGCCGTGACAAGTGTTAATGAACATTATAAGATATGGAATGGGTTAATATAAATTCATAAGTATTCCTAGCAAGACTTAAACACTTGAATGAATTTTGAATATTACATAAGTCAAAAAGTTAACACAATCTAATTGAACATTGTGTGCTAATTAACAGGAAGGATTATGATATGTGGAGTAGAGTTTATATTACAATTACTATGTGTTTCTATGTGACTAATAGTTGATGTGTATGATTATATCATTGTGTAGGGAGCGTGAAGTGCAGATAGATGTAAGTTGTTAATCTGTTATGGGTAAACAACGATCAAGGCAAGTCTTTTGGTTCCTCTTTTCTGCGTGGACTTGATGAACTGTTTTAAATTGCATGATATGTTATATGTGTTGTAAGCGAGCATGATATGTTATACATGTTGTAATCATGAAATGTTAAAGTCAATTTATGACTACATTGCTTTAGTTAAATAATGATGATTGAGTAGGAACTCAATCTTTATATTTGATATGTGAATTATAGCATGTATGACATGTTAGTTTAATTATTATGATATGTATGTTGAGCATATTATTATGTGTTATGTGATGCATGAAAACTGTTAGAACTTGCTGAGCTGTCGAGCTCACTCTTGCAAATAATAATTTTTGCATGTCAAGATTTCAAGGTAAGGATATGTGCTAAGTGAATTATAGAGATCCATATTCATGAAGATTACTTATGTTTTATGATAAATGTATTTAATATTTTGAATGTAACATGTTGTTGAATTGTAAGTTGAGCTATCCGGTGTATATGGATATCTATTTATGATGTAAGACTTTGTATAGTCATTTTGTTATAACAATTCATGATATAAATTTGAATCGAAGAGATGTAATGTAAAGGTTACGATTTAAGGCAATACAGAAGGAAATGTATAAAAGTATTAAATATTCTGGTTTTTTTTGTGATTTTAATATCGAATAATGATGTAAAGATAGATTAAAGTTGTATTGTTAACGATCGAGAAGGAGAATATTATTGTATAAATTTTGGGGTCGTTATAGTTGGTATCAAATCTGATAGGTTAGAAACCTTAGGTAAGAGTACCTTAGGCTATAACCTTAGAGAAGAGAGGTGAAGATAATGAACGAATAACCTCAAATAGAGTTTGAACAATAAGAAGTAATTTAAGAAATTTATAAAGAAAGGATTAAAATATGCGTAAGGGGATTCAAAGAAGAATCTTGTAGAGTTATAAGAAATATGAATGTGGGGTTACCCAATTCTAATAATAAGGATGTAAGGTGATAATAAATAGACAATGTCTATAAAAAGAGAATGATAAAGAAGTTAAGAATAAAAAGTTATATTTAAGTATGGTACAATCGTACTCTTTAATAGTTGATTTATGGTATCTGGGCTAAACGATTCCTTCATAGAGCGGAGATATATACGAACTAGTAACTCGGAACCTATTGTTGGTTGTTTATGGAAAATCACTCAGTGTACCATATTGAAGCTGTTACAGACTCGATGTGTACCAAGTATAGAAAATGGATATGTATAATGAAAATGTGGAACTCTAATGAAATGTTGAGCAATGCAAATGAAGTTAGAAATTCTTAAAGGAAGAATTGTTATATAAACAAGAAAAGAAAAATCTTGAAGAGATATAACGATAAGAAATGGGAGTTACCTAACTTCAATATCCAAGATAACAAATAATGATGAATAGACAAAGCCTGTAAGATTAAAAGCATAAATGAAATTGTAAATGATGAAAAAGGAAAGAAAGAGGATCATAAAACAAAACGATCACGAGTTAAAAAAAGAATTTTAAGGGAGATGATTATAGAATAAGATCACGACGTGATCTATTTAAGTTATAAAAGATAGGTGGTTTGTAATATTTGAATAATTATAGCTTGATGTTGTGAAGATAATGTACTATGATATAGTACAAGACAAACTCACAAGGAGTTATAGATAATGTGATACGAGGAATTCGTATTGAGCAAGTTAAGAGCAAGTTATGAGTAAGATAGAGTTAGGTGGGATTTCAATTAAAGACTCATGTAATAGCTGAGTTGTACAAACCTTTGTATGTGCTAGGGTTTTGTGCTTGCACTCAGTTTATCACATTGATAATCATTGGAATGTCGGTGTCGCGCTATCAATGTATATGTGATGAAAAGGTGATTCTTTTCTCATGTGTATATTTGATAGTTAGAAACTATTAAGATTAGTCAAATATTATTAGGATTAGGTGCGGTTCTTAAAACTAATGCATATGGTAAGTTCGTGACTCATAATAATATAGTATGTTTTGAACCACTCAGTGAATGGACGCCTATGGTCTGACTAAGATAAGTTCTTAAACTCATATTATTATGGCAAGTTCCTGAACTTTCAATGTGTAGTAAGTTTGATGAACTATACTGGGGGTATAGGAGGATGGTAAGTTGAAACACAAAAATATTTAGTATAAAGATTGAAATTGATGGAGAAAATTAGATATTCTCAATCTACTAGCTATACTAGACTTTTAAGATTTATTGACTTCGTGCCGATGGTTGTACTTTTGATTTTTTGAAAAATGCTGGATCACACTAGTGAACCAAAGAATTTTTAAAACAGTGCTATTATTCACGTATCTATGCTGTTTGTTTCGGCTAGATAAAAAAATAATTTTTAAATTTTCAAAATATATTTTAACTATATGTATCGGGTGATATGATAAATGATGGAGCCATAAATGCAATGGAACCTGGTGTTGGATGTGATCATATGATCGTCAGCCCACTGTGGTGAGATGTAGTATGACAACGTCATATTCATGACGCCAAAAAAAAAAGATTTTTGAGATTTCTTTAAGATATGAGAATATATATATATATATATATATATATATATATATATATATATATATATATATGTGTGTGTGTGTGTGTGTGTGTGTGTGTGTGTGTGTGTATATATGTATATTTCGATTGATGTCCGAATTGTTGTAGAAGTCTATGCTATTTGATTCAGCTAAACGAATATTGAAAGATGTTCATGAAATTCAAGTGTTTCTTGAGAAGTTATGCCAAATAAAATTGTTTTGGTGCGGATTCAGATATTAAAAAGTTGAGATGAACAACCCTATTATAGGGGAGTTATTTTACGCAATGCGTTTAGATGTTTGTGCACAATACATTGTACGAAGGGCTGATCCCCCTAAGTACGAGAAGTCCCTATAGTCTTATGACTGTTAAAGTTTGAGTTTAAAGAATACTTATAACTATGGACATATACGCATAATGTTTAGATGTTTGTGCACAATACATCGTACGAAGGGCTTAACACCCTAAGTACAGGAATCCCTATAGTCTAATAAATGTTAAGATTTAAGTTGAAAGAGTACTTATAACCGTGGACGTAGTTCAAGGTCTTATGACCCCTCAACATGATTTGGAATATTTTAAATTCATGAGTTATTCATACTGCTTCCCAATTATTGAGCAATTATAGAAGATTCTTGCTATTCTAAAATACGAATGTGGTAATGATGATATTCCTTAGAAAGAAGTTAGTCGTAGAATGCGACATTGAATGATGAATATGTTGAATAAGTGAAAAGAAATTTTGAAATGAGAAGGAGATGAGTTATTTAAGAATAATGTAAAACTTTTAATAGAAAAGTTAAATAATTGTAGAAAGATCTTTGTGAAAAGAAAGTGGTTATAGAACCCAATGAATGAATAAAGCATTAACGTAAAATCTATTTTGATAGATTGAATGAATGAAGATTAATAAATAAAATTTTGAGGACGAAACTCTTAGAAGAATGGGTAAATGTAATATCCCGAGTGTTTATGATAACGATCCTTAGAAAAAGAAATGAATGGGTTAAGAATATATAATACTCAAAATATAATTGAGCTTAAATGAAAGTTATGAAATAAAACCTAGAATTTGTTGAAGTAATGAATGTAGTAAGAAATATAAAACCTATATTAAGGTAATGTGTTGATGATATTCAACGATAAATTTTGAAAAGAGATTTGGTGAAAACCGAGTAAGGAAGGTTTCTTTGATTCCGAGGACGGAATCCTTATAAGGAGGGAAAGATGTGATATCCTGAATTTTTAAGAATTAATAAATGAGAATTTAATAAATAAAATTCTTATTTTAAGATGTTTAAGTACGAGTATGTGTATATGTGTTATACATTGTGAAATATGTGAATTGGTGTGAAGAGAATTTAAATGTTAACTTAATATTTATTAAAGTAAATAAATATTTTAATTAAATTAATTATTGAGATTATGTGAGTAATATGGAGTAATGTAATTAACTGTATTATATTAATTAAATGATTATTTGATATTTAATTAATATATAATGATTTTATGCTATAGTTCTAATTTAATTGAGATAATGTAGTGATGTGGTAATTGTTACATGAAGTTATAATTAGCGAGTAATTATAATATGACAATTTTATGTGATTAATTGATGTTAAACTTTTAATTAATTAAATTAATGTTGATTTAATTAATTAAAGGATAACATTAAGAATATGTGTTAAAGGATCTATTAAAAGAGTTAAAAGAGTTTTTAAAACCGTCTTCCCAAACAAGGCCTTACTTTTGTTTTAAACCTGTTTTACCCAAGCAAGACCTTAACTATTAAAACCTGATTTTAAAATAATATGGTTTTGCCAAATAAGCCTTAGGGCTTTTAAAATTCTAATTTTTGTAACTTATATATTAAATTGATAATTAGTATATATAATTATATTGGGAGTTACATATTCTATAATTATATGTATATTGTAAATACACTATGGTACGTTAGTTTTCTAAACCTAAGTCTAAACTAAGAACAAAGAGAAGAAGAAGAAGAAGAAGAAGGGAAACCTTGAGAAAACAAAAGAAAAGCTTTCATCATCTCCATCTTTTCTCCTAATTCAACCTAGAAATGTATCAAACTAACCTTTATACTAAATTAAGATGTTTTGTATTTAGACTTTATAAAATTAAGTTTTCACGATTATGAATTTATATATATATATATATATATATATATATATATATATATGGTGTTCATATGTTTTCATATGTGATTGTATGCCATGAAAGGATTTTCACAATACAAGTGTTGTAAAAACAAGTTTTAAAATTATGTTCTTCTATGTTTTCATAGTTTTAGAGTTCTATGTAAAAATCTTTTGGTGAAACTTCATAATTTTGATATGTGAATGGGATGCGTGTGTGTGTCTGTGTGTGTGTGTGTGTGTGTGTGTGTGTGTGTGTGTGTGTGTGTGTGTGTATATATATATATATATATATATATATATATATATATATATATATACGCTTACATGAGATTTTTATGGTTATTCAAAAGTTTCAATTCACAAAGATATATTAAACATGATGAAATCATGTTCATAGTGTTTGATTATGAAGTTATTCTGAAAATTGTGCTTAAATCTTTAATGTGAGCATGAGTTATGTGTAATATGGGTTATATTATAATATATTATGAGATATATGGTTGTTCTAGTAATACAATCCATGTAATTTTGATAAACAAGAGGAATTTTATTCATAATAATTTTTCTGTGAATTAATATCTGAAAATGGCTTTTAAAACTATCAAATTGATGTTTGGTTATGATTTATTGTTGAAATTGATCATGTATTATGTTAGCATGTTAAGAATATGAGCTATCACAATTGGAATTACTTGAATTGGTTTAAAAACAAATTCACAGTGAAGAATTTCGCTATGAATGTCAAAAGAAGAGGAAATAAGAGAAATAGTGAAATTAAAGGTTATAATCTTGATGTTTATGTTTTTTATGTGATTAGAAACGTGTTAGAAACATTGGTTTATGTTTCTGTAACATATTACACCTTGGGTAGGTTGGTATGATTGTTAGAAAGGAGTTTGCAGGCCTAATTTGGCTTTCTGTAGTGTTCGGGATGATAATTTGCAAAATTGCAGAAGGGACCCCCGCCCCGGCGGGGGGTAGTCTGTCTAGCAAAGATTTTGAAGAACAAAACTGACCAGACATGTTTTTCTAAAATGAGCATAAAGTTTTTATACGAACTCTGACTGAGGCGATTCAAGATGATCCGGAACGAGGACGAATAGACCTACAACTTTTATTCTTTAAGTTTTTTAATTTGAAGTCAGGAACAGGGGTCTAAATTGTCATCTTTAGGACTGTTGTGTTTTCGGAGGCAATCGGAGGGCGTCGGGCATGCACGTATGTAAGTGTAGTGCTTCTGACGATAAAAAATGTTTTCCTAAGTTATAAAACATGAATATTAGTAAATATAATAATGATTAACATTAATAAATGATGTATTAGATAAGTTATGTAAGCACACTAAGCATACCCAAGAGAGACGATTCGGGCGTGTGATGAATGAAAGTCGAAATGTCGTGACAAGTGTTAATGAACATTATAAGATATGGAATGGGTTACTATAAAACCCATAAGTATTCCTAGCATGACTTAAACCCTTGAATGAATTTCAAATATTACATAAGTCAAAAAGTTAACACAATCTAATTGAACATTGTGTGCTAATTAACAGGAAGGATTATGAGATGTGGAGTGGAGTTTACATTACAATTACTATGTGTTGCTATGTGACTAATAGTTGATGTGTATAATTATATAATTGTGTAGGGCACGTGAAGTGCAGATAGCTGTAAGCTGTTAATTTGTTATTGGTAAACAACGATCAAGGCAAGTCTTTCGGTTCCTATTTTCTATGTGGACTTGATGAACTGTTTTAAATTGCATGATATGTTATATGTGTTGTAAGCGAGCATGATATGTTATACATGTTGTAATCATGAAATGTTAAAGTCAATTTATGACTATATTGTTTTGGTTAAATAATGATGATTGAGTAAGGAACTCAATCTTTATATTTGCTATGTGAATTAAAGTATGTATGCCATTTAAGTTTAATTATTATGATAATGTTGAGCATATTATTATGTGCTATGTGATGCATGAAAACTGTTAGAACTTGCTGAGCTGTCGAGTTCACTCTTGTAAATAATAATTTTTGAAGGTCAAGATTTCAAGGTAAGGATATGTGCTAAGTGAATTATAGAGATTCATATTCATGAAGATTACTTATGTTTTATGAGAAATGTATTTAATATTTTGAATGTAACATGTTGTTCAATTATAAGTTGAGCTATCCGGTGTATATGGATATCTATTTATGATGTAAGACTTTGTACAGTCATTTTGTTGTAACGATTCATGATATAAATTTGAATCAAAGAAATGTAATGTAAAGGTTACGATTTAGGGCAATACAGAAGGAAATGTATAAAAGTTTTAAATATTCCACTTCTTTTTGGGATTTTAATATCGAATAATGATGTAAAGATAGATTAAAGTTGTATTGTTAACGATCGAGAAGGAGAATATTATTGTATGAATTTTGGGGTCGTTACAGTAGTTTGCTGTGTCAGTGGGCCAGACGACAGAACAACAGATTTCCAGGAAGTCAACATCAATGCTCAGAAATGTCTGAAGCATTAAATGCTACAACAGATGCTTTCAACAAAAACATTTCAAAGGTTCCTTCATAAGCAAATCAGACAGAGATTCAAAAAAAAAGCAAGCAAGAACGAAAATGCTCAAGAACTCTCAACGTCCAAACTCTACGATCAAGAAAGAAAAGCTTTCGCAGCTACTCAGTTCTTTCGAACGTATGCTTAACGGCAACTGAGTAGCACAACCCAAGAACTCAACTCTCATTAAGTGTATTCCAAGTCTGCTGGACTTGAAGAGTTTTAAGTGAACTAAGAAGTTCCAAGACTGCTGGTCTTGAAGGAATCTAAGTGATTCTAAGATTGTAAAGATATCCTTAGTGGAATTCTTATTCATGGAGTAGAAGAGTGGACTAAGAGCCTTGAGTTCTTTGAACCACTTAAAATTATTGTGTATGATATATTTGCTATAATTGTTATATCTGTCATACTTGCTTATCACCTATAAACTTGGTTTATCTTAAAGGGGAACAAACAAATCATATATTCCACTATGGTTAATTAATTAACAAATCTGATAAGTATTTTGAAAAGGAAAAAGTTTTTAAAAATATCTATCCAACCCCCCCCCCCTCTAGATAACTATTATGCGTCTGGGAACTAACACGTTATATGTTGATGATATATTATGTAACGACCACAAAATTCATACAATTTAAATCTCGACTTCGGTCGTTAACCATACATTTAGTCTCTAATTTTACATCATTATTCGATATTAAAAACTCTAAAATTGCGGAATATTTAAAACGTTTATGCATTTCCTTCTTTCTTGCCCTGAATCGCAACCTTTACACTACATCTCTTTAATTCAATCTTATATCATGAATCGTTACAACAAAATGACTATACAAAGTCTTACATCATAACTAAATATCCATATATATTGGATAGCTCAACTTACATTTTAACAACATGTTACGTTCAAAATAAGAAATATATTTTTCATAAAACATAAGTAATCTTCATGAATATAGATCTCTATAACTCACTTAGCACATATCTTTACGTTAAAATCTTGACCTGAAAAAGTGGTTATTTGCAAGAGTGAGCTCGACAGCCCAGCAAAGTCTAATAGTTTTCATGCATCACATAACACATAATAACATGCTCGATATACATCTCATTAAAGTAACATGGCATACATGCTTTTAATTCACATAGCAAATATAAAGATTGAGTTCCTTACTCTATCATCATTACTTAGCCAAAACAATGCAGTCATATATTGACTTTAACATTTCATGATTCAACATACATAACATATCATGCAATTTAAAATAGTTCATCAAGTCCACGTAGAAAATAGGAACCGAAAGACTTGTCTTGATCGTTGTTTACCAATAACAGTTTAACAGCTTACAGCTATCTGCACTTCACGTGCTCTACGCAATTATATAATCATACACATCAAATATTAGTCACATAATAACACATAGTAATTGTAATGTAAACTCTACTATATGTCTCATAATCTTTCCTATTAATAAATACACAATGTTCAACTTAATTGTGTTAACTTTCAACTTATATCTCACTATATTTCATATTCGCAGTTCATCCAAGTGCTTAAGTCTTGCTAGGACTACTTATTGGTTTTATATTAAACTCATTCCATATCTTATAATATCCATTTCAATTGAATTGAAACACTTTTTAAGTTCATTAACACTTGGCACGGCGTTTCGACGTTCATTCGTCACACACCCGATTTGCCTCTCTTGTGAATGCTTACTATGCTTCTATAACTCATCTAATATATCATGTATTAATGTTAAGCATCATTATAATTACAAATATTCATATTTTATAACTTAGGACATCATCTTTTATGGTCAAGAGGACTACACATGCATATGTGCATGTCTGACGCCCTCCGATTGCCTCCGAAAACACAACAGTCCTAAAGATGACCATTTTGACCCCTCCTAATGACCTCAAATTGAACAACTTAAAGAGCAAAAGTTGTATGTCTGCTCGTCCTCGTTCCGGATCATCTTGAATCACCTCAATCGGAGTTCGTATGAGGAAGTTATGGCTATTTTACTACAGGAGGTCAAAATTGTCCAAGTCAGACTACAAATCCGGCGCTGGGGCGCGAGGACTAGGCTATACAATGGCGCTGGGGTGCGAGATTGGCGCTGGGGCACAAATTTCAGCGCTGGGGCACCAACTTTTGGCGCTGGGGCGTGAATTTTGGCGCCGGGGCGCGATTTTTGGCGCTGGGGCTCAAATTTTGGCGCTGGGGCGCCGAAACTTGCAGAACCCAACCACGAAGAACATAACAAAGCTACTGTTTTTATTTTTAACAGCAATTAACCCCAATTAACATGTATAACTTATATAAATTACACATATACACACTACCCAACATGCATATACTAGTTTAAATTATTAAACAATAATCACAGAAAACTAAATTCTTTGAAAACCTTATTTTAAAACAAAACTCCATGTTTGACATTTGTTAAACACAGTGAACACTGTAATCTCTAATAACCACCAATTTGATTACTTTTAAACTACAATTCTCTGTAGTTCATAAACTCTCATCATACGTGTCCATTTCTACACTTGGTACACATCGAGTCTCTAACATTTTCAATATGGTACGCTGAGTGGTTTCCCACAAACAACCAACAAACTAGGTTCCGAGTTACTAGTTCGTATATACCTCCGCTCCATGAAGGAATCGTTTAGCCTAGATACCATACATCAACTATTAAAGAGTACAATTGTACCACACTTAGACATAACTCTCTATTCATAACTTCTTTATCCTTCTCTTTTTATAGACATTGTCTATTTATTATCACCTTACATCCTTATTATTAGAGTTGGGTAACCCCACATTTATATTCCTTATAACTCTGCGAGATTCTTCTTTGAATCCTTTCACGTAAGTTTTAATCCCTTATTGTTTAAACTCTATTTGAGCTTATTCGTTCATTATCTTCACCTCTCTTCTATAAGGTTATAGCCTACGGTACTCCTACCTAAGGTTTATAATCTACAGCTTTGATACCAACTGTAACGACCCCAAAATTCATACAATTTAAATCTCGACTTCGGTCGTTAACCATACATTTAATCTCTAATTTTACATCATTATTCGATATTAAAAACTCTAAAATTGCGGAATATTTAAAACGTTTATGCATTTTCTTCTTTCTTACCCAGAATCGCAACCTTTACACTACATCTCTTTGATTCAATCTTATATCATGAATCGTTACAACAAAATGACTATACAAAGTCTTACATCATAACTAAATATCCATATATATTGGATAACTCAACTTACATTTTAACAACATGTTACGTTCAAAATATTAAATACATTTTTCATAAAACATAAGTAATCTTCATGAATATAGATCTCTATAACTCACTTAGCACATATCTTTACGTTAAAATCTTGACCTGTAAAAGTGGTTATTTCCAAGAGTGAGCTCGACAGCCCAGCAAAGTCTAACAGTTTTCATGCATCACATAACACATAATAACATGCTCGATATACATCTCATTAAAGTAACATGGCATACATGCTTTTAATTCACATAGCAAATATAAAGATTGAGTTCCTTACTCAATCATCATTACTTAGCCAAAACAATGCAGTCATATATTGACTTTAACATTTCATGATTCAACATACATAACATATCATGCAATTTAAAATAGTTCATCAAGTCCACATAGAAAATAGGAACCGAAAGACTTGCCTTGATCGTTGTTTACCAATAACAGTTTAACAGCTTACAGCTATCTGCACTTCACGTGCCCTACGCAATTATATAATCATACACATCAAATATTAGTCACATAATAACACATAGTAATTGTAATGTAAACTCTACTATATGTCTCATAATCTTTCCTATTAATAAATACACAATGTTCAACTTAATTGTGTTAACTTTCAACTTATATCTCACTGTATTTCATATTCGCAGTTCATTCAAGTGCTTAAGTCTTGCTAGGACTACTTATTGGTTTTATATTAAACCCATTCCATATCTTATAATATCCATTTCAATTGAATTGAAACACTTTTTAAGTTCATTAACACTTGACACGGCGTTTCGACGTTCATTCGTCACACGCCCGATTTGCCTCTCTTGTGTATGCTTACTATGCTTCTATAACTCATCTAATACATTATGTATTAATGTTAAGCATCATTATAATTACTAATATTCATGTTTTATAACTTAGGACATCATCTTTTATGCTCAAGAGCACTACACATGCATATGTGCATGTCCGACGCCCTCCTATTGCCTCCGAAAACACAACAGTCCTAAAGATAACCATTTATACCCATCCTAATGACCTCAAATTGAAAACCGTAAAGAACGAAAGTTGTAGGTCTACTCGTCCTCGTTCCGGATCATCTTGAATCATCTCAATCGGAGTTCGTATGAGGAAGTTATGGCTATTTTACTATAGAAGGTCAAAATTGTCCAAGTCAGACTACAAATCCGGCGCTGGGGCGCGAGGACTAGGCTATACAGTGGCGCCGGGGAGCGATATTGGTGTTGGGGCGCGAATTTCAGCGCTGGGGCGCCAAATTTTGGCGCTGGGGCGCGATTTTTGGCGCCAGGGCGCGATTTTTGGCGCTGGGGCTCAAATTTTGGTGCTGGGGCGCCGAAACTTGCAAAACCCAACCACGAAGAACATAACAAAGCTACTCTCTTTATTTTTAACAGCAATTAACCCTAATTAACATGTATAACTTATATAAATTACACATATACACACTACCCAACATGCATATAATAGTTTAAATTACTAAACAATAATCACAGAAAACTAAATTCTTTGAGAACCTTATTTTAAAACAAAACTCCATGTTTGACATTTGTTAAACACAGTGAACACTGTAATCTCTAATAACCACCAATTTGATTACTTTTAAACTACAATTCTCTGTAGTTCATACCCAATTAACATACCCGACTTTCAATTCTACAATTAGAACATAATCAATTACTAATTTTGTTATCCTACAAAACATGTTCATACTCATATGTTTTTACTGTAAAAACTCTTTTCTTTCTTTTGATCGTAATTAGCATACAGTCGTATATATATATATATATATATATATATATATATATATATATATATATATATATGCTAGTTATAACAATTATCTTTACAAATACATGTAACATCATAACCAATTCTAAAACATGGTTTACATACAACTTTTGTAAAAACTTTATACATAAGTGAAGAACACAGAGACTTAGGCATAATGACGTAAAACATATATACTTACATATATTAAAGTTATAGCCACATACTTTTTCTTGCTTAAAAAAATACTTGTTAGACACCACATAAATTATTTGAAATTCTTAGACTTTCTCTCAGCTTCTCCCTCTATTCTTTCTCAAGTTCTCTGTACTCTCTCTTCCTCAGGATAGCAAATAATAAAACTGATAACTCAAGTATACGTAAAATAAAAGAAACCGATATGGCCTTAATTCCAATACTAAATATTTCAGTTACACTATAATAAACGTATATCCATTATAAATATATTTTATTTATTTATTTTGTTTTATTATTAATTCAAAATTAAAAAAAAAAAAAAACCAAAAGCAATAAGGCTTTGTTTGGCAAAACAATTTAAAACTGAGAGACTTAATAAACTTAAGCCTTGTTTGGCAAAATAAATTAAAACTACTTTAATTTATTTTAATAAGCACTTATAATATAGTTATTTGTCACACTTCTATCTAATTAAGTTTTTATACTTAATTTAATTAATTCTAATAACAATTCATTGCATAATATAATAATTTATTTAATCATTATAACTCTCTAACTTAATTATTAAATTAAATTAGAATACTAACTCATTAATTATTTATTAAACAAATAAATAATCAAATCACATCAAATCAATTAAACAAATACTTATTCAACGATAAACACATCTATTAAATATTTATAAATATTTATATAATTCATTAAATATTTAAATATTGTAATTAAAATCTGGATTGTTACATCATTCCCTCCTTACAAGGATTCTGTCCTCAGAATCACAACTCAAACCACTCATTCGTTACAATCTTCCCTACTTACAAATATTCTGTCCCCAGAATCGAAGACAGAAATTAAACAATTAACTCAGAGAAATCTTTCATCATTTTATCTAAATATAGATTTTATATTTTCTACTACATTCATTACCTAACAAATTCTAGGTTTCATTTCATAACTTTCATTTGAACTCAATTATATTCTGAATATTATATATTTTAACCCATTCATTTCCTTTTCTAAGGATCGTTATCATAAACACTCGGGAATCGCTATCATAAACACTCGGAATACTACATTCACCCTTTCTTCTAAGAATTTCGTCCTCGAAATTTTATTTATTAATTTTTATTCATTCATTCTATCAAAGTAGATTTTACATCACTACTTCATTCATTCATTGGTTTCTATAACCACTTTCTTTCCACAAAGATCATTCTACAATTATTGACTTTTCTATTAAAAGTTTCACATTATTCTTTTGATAACTCATCTACTTCTCACTTCAAAATATCTTTTCTCACTTATTCAACATACTCATCATTCAGTGTCGCATTATACGACTTACTTCTTTCTAAGGAATATTTTCCTTTTTCACTTCCATCTTGCAGAATAACAAGAATCTTCCACAATTGTTCAATAATTGGGAAGTAGTATGAATAACTCAGGAATATAAAAGATTCCAAATCATGCTGAGGGTCACAAGATCATGAACTCTATTCTCTAGGGTTAATAGTGTTTCACCCCCGGTTCTTCACACTTTAATCCCTCTTTGGCAGAATGTTTATCAATCACAAAGACTGAAAACACCCTCCGCAAGTACTCTAGGTGATTAACCTATTGTACATGTATTGTGCACAAACATTTTAGCGCAAAGTATAAACTAAGCGTAACCTCTAATAAAAGAGTTGTTCATCTCAGAATTTAGAGTGCAAGCATTCAACTGAGGGTCTAATGACCACGAACCTTGTCCATAGTTATAAGTAATCTTTCAACTTTAACTTTTATAGTCATACGACTATAATGACTTCAAGGTACTTAGGGGATCAATCCTTCGTACATGTATTGTGTACAAACATTTCAGCGCAAAGTATAAACTAAGTGTAACCCCTAATAATAGGGTTGTTCATCTCAGCTTTTCAACATCTGAATCCGCACCAAAACAATTTGGTTTGGCATAACTTCTCAAGAAACTCTTAAATTTCATGTACATCTTTCAATATTTGTCTAGCTGAATCAAATAGCATAGACCTCTATAATAACTCGGACATTAACCGAAATATACATATACATATATACATATGTATTCTCATATCTTAAAGAAATCTCAAAAATCTTTTTATGACGTCATGATACCGCACTGTATTTACAGTTCGTTGAGGATTCCGTCATTTGGTGACTTTATCATACTACATCATACCATAGTGGACTGACGATCCTTAGATCACCTCCAACACTAGGTAATACTGCATTGATGACTCCATCGTTTTTATCATCTTTGCACCAGGTTACATGATGCATTAATGATATAAAATACATTTTGATATATTGCAAATCATTTTTGTCTAGCCGAAGTAATTAGCATAGACATACGAATAACAGTATTGTTGTTAAAACTCATTGGTTCCATCATTTGATCCAATATTTTTCAAGAAAATAAAAGTGTAAACATCAGCACGAAGTCAATAAATTTCGAAAGTCTAGCATAGCTAGTAGATTTAGAATACATATGCTTCCATCATCAACTCCACTTTCTATAATGATCCATTGCTTAATAGGTCTATCTATTCCTATCATCCTCAACACTCCATTCACTCTTAATTATACCCTAGTTCATCAAACTTATCACACGTTATGAGTTCAGGAACTTGCCACAATCATATGAGTTTAAGAACTTATCCTAGTCAGACCATAGGCGTCCATTCGCTGAGGGGTTCAAAAATATACCATATAATTATGAGTCACGAACCTACCATAAGTATGAGTTTTAAGAACTCGCACTTAACCTTATAATATTCTCTAACTATACTCTACCTATCTGTTATACACATGAGAAAAGAATCACCTTCTCAACATGCATATAGCAAATAGCGCGACACAAACATTCCAATGATTGTCATTGTGATAAACTGAGTGCAAGCACAAAACCCTCGCCCATACAAAGGTTTGTACAACTCAGCCATCACATGAGTTCTCAATTGAAATCCCACATAACTCTATCTTTCTTTTAACTTGCTCTTTGCTCGATACGAATTTCTTGTATCACATCATCTATAACTCCTCATGAGTTATCTCGTACTATTTCATAGTACACCATCTTCATAGCATTAAGCTATAATCATTCAAACATTACAGACCATCTTTCTTTTATAACTTAAACAGATCACGTCGTGACCTTATTCTATAATCATCTCTCTTAAAATTCTTTTATTAACTCGTGATCGTTTTGTTTTACGATCCTCATTCTTTCTCTTTTTCATCATTTACGACATTATTCATTATCTTGACTATTGGAGTTAGGAAACTCTCATTTCTTATCTGTATATCTTCAAGATTCTTCTTTGAATCTTCTTGTTTATATAACAATTCTTCCTTTAAGAATTTCTAACTTCATTTACATCGCTCAAAATTTCATTCAAGTTCTAAACTCTCATCATACGTGTCCATTTCTACACTTGGTACACATCGAGTCTCTAACAGTTTCAATATGGTACGCTGAGTGGTTTCTCACAAACAACAAACAAACTAGGTTTGGAGTTACTAGTTCGTATATACCTCCGCTCCATGAAGGAATCGTTTAGCCCAGATACCATACATCAACTATTAAAGACTACAATTGTACCACACTTAGACATAACTCTCTATTCACAACTTCTTTATCATTCTCTTTTTATAGACATTGTCTATTTATTATCACCTTACATCCTTATTATTAGAGTTGGGTAACCCCACATTTATATTCCTTATAACTCTGCGAGATTCTTCTTTGAATCCTTTCACGTAAGTTTTAATCCCTTATTGTTCAAACTCTATTTGAGCTTATTCGTTCATTATCTTCACATCTCTTCTCTAAGGTTATAGCCTACGGTACTCCTACCTAAGGTTTATAACCTACAGCTTTGATACCAACTGTAACGACCCCAAAATTCATACAATTTAAATCTCGACTTCGGTCGTTAACCATACATTTAATCTCTAATTTTACATCATTATTCGATATTAAAAACTCTAAAATTGCGGAATATTTAAAACGTTTATGCATTTTCTTCTTTCTTACCCTGAATCGCAACCTTTACACTACATCTCTTTGATTCAATCTTATATCATGAATCGTTACAACAAAATGACTATACAAAGTCTTACATCATAACTAAATATCCATATATATTGGATAGCTCAACTTACATTTTAACAACATGTTACGTTCAAAATATGAAATATATTTTTCATAAAACATAAGTAATCTTCATGAATATAGATCTCTATAACTCACTTAGCACATATCTTTACGTTAAAATCTTGACCTGCAAAAGTGGTTATTTCCAAGAGTGATCTCGACAGCCCAGCAAAGTCTAACAGTTTTCATGCATCACATAACACATAATAACATGCTCGATATACATCTCATTAAAGTAACATGGCATACATGCTTTTAATTCACATAGCAAATATAAAGATTGAGTTCCTTACTCAATCATCATTACTTAGCCAAAACAATGCAGTCATATATTGACTTTAACATTTCATGATTCAACATACATAACATATTATGCAATTTAAAACGGTTCATCAAGTCCACATAGAAAATAGGAACCGAAAGACTTGCCTTGATCGTTATTTACCAATAACAGTTTAACAGCTTACAGCTATCTGCACTTCACGTGCCCTACGTAATTATATAATCATACACATCAAATATTAGTCACATAATAACACATAGTAATTGTAATGTAAACTCTACTATATGTCTCATAATCTTTCCTATTAATAAATACACAATGTTCAACTTAATTGTGTTAACTTTCAACTTATATCTCACTGTATTTCATATTCGCAGTTTATTCAAGTGCTTAAGTCTTGCTAGGACTACTTATTGGTTTTATATTAAACTCATTCCATATCTTATAATATCCATTTCAATTGAATTGAAACACTTTTTAAGTTCATTAACACTTGACACGGCGTTTCGACGTTCATTCGTCACACGCCCGATTTGCCTCTCTTGTGTACGCTTACTATGCTTCTATAACTCATCTAATACATCATGTATTAATGTTAAGCATCATTATAATTACTAATATTCATGTTTTATAACTTAGGACATCATCTTTTATGCTCAAGAGCACTACACATGCATATGTGCATGTCCGACGCCCTCCTATTGCCTCTGAAAACACAACAGTCCTAAAGATAACCATTTATACCCATCCTAATTACCTCAAATTGAAAAACTTAAAGAACAAAAGTTGTAGGTCTACTCGTTCTCGTTCCGGATCATCTTGAATCATCTCAATCGGAGTTCGTATGAGGAAGTTATGGCTATTTTACTATAGAAGGTCAAAATTGTCCAAGTCAGACTACAAATCCGGCGCTGGAGCGCGAGGACTAGGCTATACAGTGGCGCCGGGGCGTGATATTGGCGTTGGGGCGCGAATTTCAGCGCTGGGGCGCCAACTTTTGGCGTTGGGGCGCGATTTTTGGCGCCAGGGCGCGATTTTTGGCGCTGGGCCTCAAATTTTGGTGCTGGGGCGCCGAAACTTGCAGAACCCAACCACGAAGAACATAACAAAGCTACTCTCTTTATTTTTAACAGCAATTACCCCCAATTAACATGTATAACTTATATAAATTACACATATACACACTACCCAACATGCATATACTAGTTTAAATTACTAAACAATAATCACAGAAAACTAAATTCTTTGAGAACCTTATTTTAAAACAAAACTCCATGTTTGACATTTGTTAAACACAGTGAACACTGTAATCTCTAATAACCACCAATTTGATTACTTTTAAACTACAATTCTCTGTAGTTCATACCCAATTAACTTACCCGACTTTCAATTCTACAATTAAAACACAATCAATTTCTAATTTTGTTATCCTACAAAACATGTTCATACTCATATGTTTTTACTGTAAAAACTCTTTTCTTTCTTTTGATCGTAATTAGCATACAGTCATATATATATATATATATATATATATATATATATATATATATATATATATATATATATATATGCTAGTTATAACAATTATCTTTACAAATACATGTAACATCATAACCAATTCTAAAACATGGTTTACATACAAATTTTGTAAAAACTTTATACATAAGTGAAGAACACAGAGACTTAGGCATAATGACGTAAAACATATATACTTACATATATTAAAGTTATAGCCACATATCTTTTCTTGCTTAAAAAAATACTTGTTAGACACCACATAAATTATTTGAAATTCTTAGACTCTCTCTCAGCTTCTCCCTCTATTCTCTCTCAAGTTCTCTGTACTCTCTCTTCCTCAGGATAGCAAATAATAAAACTGATAACTCAAGTATACGTAAAATAAAAGAAACTGATATGGCCTTAATTCCAATACTAAATATATCAGTTACACTATAATAAACGTATATCCATTATAGATATATTTTATTTATTTAATTTGTTTTATTATTAATTCAAAATTAAAAAAAAAATAAAAGCCATAAGGCTTTGTTTGGCAAAACAATTTAAAACTGAGAGACTTAATAAACTTAAGCCTTGTTTGGCAAAATAAATTAAAACTACTTTAATTTATTTTAATAACCACTTATAATATAGTTATTTGTCACACTTCTATCTAATTAAGTTTTTATACTTAATTTAATTAATTCTAATAACAATTCATTGCATAATATAATAATTTATGTAATCATTATAACTCTCTAACTTAATTATTAAATTAAATTAGAATACTAACTCATTAATTATTTATTAAACAAATAAATAATCAAATCACATCAAATCAATTAAACAAATACTTATTCAACGATAAACACATCTATTAAATATTTATAAATATTTATATAATTCATTAAATATTTAAATATTATAATTAAAATCTGAATTGTTACATATTACTTATAGGAAATGATATTCTTATATTAAAATATATTTATCTAAACACTTCTCCATGAAAGACTTGGGAGAAGCATCCTATATTTTGAGGATAAAAATCTATAGAGATAGATCTAAAAGGATGTTTGGCTTGTCCTAAGGAACGTAAATTGGCATGATGCTAAAAAAGTTTAGCATGGATAATTTTAAGAGAGTTCTTATGCCGATGAGCCATGGAATACATCTCTCTAAGAAATAGGCCCCAAAGGCACCTAAGGAGAGAAACCATATGAGTAAGATCCATTATGCTTCAGTAATAGGATCTATCATGTACGGTATGATATGTACTAGACCGGATGTCACTCATACACTTAGTGTAATAAGAAGATATCAGTCAAATCCAGGGGAAGAGCACTGGAAGGCAGTGAAAAATATCTTAAAGTACTTTAGAAGAACTAAGGATGTATTTCTTGTCTACGGTGAGTCTGAATTGAAACTCGAGGGCTAAGATTTATCACATTTACTTTACAAGATAATCCTAAAAAATGGTCATATAGCCTACCAAATAATTACATATCAACCTGGGAGGGATTTGTTGTTATATTTCTAAAAAAATATTTTTTAAATCATAAAATTGCAAAAATTAGGACTGCAATTCATCAAATTTGCCAATTTGAAAAAAAGTCCTTTTAGAAATATTTTGATAGATTTAAAAACTTGTTATCCCAGTGCCCACACCATGGAATTGGGAAATGGCGATTATGTCAAATTG
Source organism: Panax notoginseng (assembly GCA_016801055.1). Classification (NCBI taxonomy): domain Eukaryota; kingdom Viridiplantae; phylum Streptophyta; class Magnoliopsida; order Apiales; family Araliaceae; genus Panax; species Panax notoginseng. The sequence goes on along the minus strand of CM029023.1, from coordinate 32,838,803 downwards.
CCTACAAAGGTTTAGACTGTCCCACTAAAACAATGTTAGAGTCAATGTGTCAAGGGAATTTTCTAAATAATGATGAGGAAAAGGCTTGGGAGTTTTTAGAAGATTTAACAAAAAAAGTCATGCAATGGAAAACCACCCGAGAGACCGATAAACCTAGTTCATTTAGAGGTGTTCATACAATTAATAATTCAATTGCTACCGAAGCTAAGTTGGCCGGTGTACTTAAAAGACTCGAAGCTTTAGAAACTAAGGGACTATCACATGTGAACCAAGTCTCTACACCAACACCTTTGTGTTTAAGGTTTAATTCACTAAGTCATGTGAGATTGAGGAATGTCCTAGACTTATGTCCCAACCTGAAGAATATGAACAAGTCAATTCTGTAATAACCCGATATTTTCTATATAAATAAATAAGAAATTTTGCATATTACATTTTATTTTATTTTTATTTTAAAGATGGGAATATGTGCCAAGTAATGTGTATGTAAAAATATGATAAATAAAATTTATTTATTACATGAATAATTTCAAATAATTTTATTTTAGAAGTTTTGATCATTATAAAGTATATTTTTATAATAATTAATTTTTTTGTAGAAATGTCATTATTATTTATTTTCTATGAAAATATGATTTTTATATTATTTAAATAATATATGAAATGCTTATTAGAATTATTAGAATTATTATTTTAGTACATAAATTTTAGTTCAGATTATTAAGTTAATTATTTTTAACTTAATTAATAATGTTATATATGAAAGATAAATCAGATATGGAATCCAAACCCTAATTTGGGATTTTGAGCTATGAATGAGAATAATAATGTTATATTAAATATAATATTATTTATCAGTGTTATAAATATATATTGTATATGTGTATTGATAATAGTTGGTCAATTATGGTGTATAATGTCAAAACCCTAATATTAATTTGTTAAACCCAATTTTGAAACTCAATTATGAGTTCAAAACTGTGTAGTATTGGTGTTATATAATTTATGTTGTGAATTATTAGATTTAATGTTAATTAGAGAAAACCCTAATTAATATTTGAAATTCCTAATTGTTAAAAATCCTAATTTCTAAATTAGTAAACCTAATTTGCTAGAATAAAACCCTAATTACTAATGGTAAGCCTTAACACTAATTGTGGGATCTTAAGCCCTAATTGTTCAACTAATGTAATTAGAAAACTAATTATAATTAGTAAATTCTAAATTTCATTTTTAAGAAACTAATATTTTATTTTATTATATTTTAAACCCTAAATGAGACCTAAGAAATCCAATTTTGGAAAAACCTTAGGGTTAAATCCTAAGGGTCAAACCCTAAGGGTTTGCCAAGTTTACAAGAATGCCATTTGAATTGTTTGCAAAATTACCATTATACCCTTTTTGTCCCATTTGGTAAATTATTGATAATAAAATCTTATCAAATCTTGACAAAGCCACCCTAAGCATAGACATGTGCCTATAAGCTATACTATTCAGCTAATCCACCAGCCACATTCATTGTATAAAAGTTTTATATAAGATCAAGAAAGAGAAAGTGTATTATTTTCCCCCATTTGTTCCCTTACACTTAGCCAAACTCTCTCAAGCTCAAACCCATGAAATTGCCTTGCTAGATCAGTCATAAATCAAGCCCCACGATCACACTTAACAAATCAGAAGCCTTGAATCAAAGATTTGTTCATAAAGGTATAAACCCTAAACCAAAAATCTGACTTTTGATGATATGGTTAATGTTATGATTAAGTGTTAAATATGTTGTTAGTAATGTATAATGATGATCTGGGTTGATAGATGTTAGATCTATAACATCTATAGGCTCAGATCTAGCATTGTACAAAATCTGGAAAAAAGTTAAAAATGAAGTCAGACAATGAATGTCAGGCCTTATATCTCTGTAATCTTTGATGATTTTTGTATTTTGAAAGTTTGTACTTGTAGTCTGTTATGAAATCATTAATATGGAACTTGAATCAGGTCCATATCTGTTGTAGATTAAAAGTTATTCGTAGTCAAAGTGGGTTGACCGGCATTGACCGAGCATTTCTGGGTAACCCAGATTTACCCAGATCGTGTCTGACAAGATTCTGTTGACCTCGTATCTGTCAGTGTGTTGTTGTTATAATTCTGTTTTTATAACTAAGTTGTAGCCTGATAGTTATACTCTAGATCCATGCCTTTAAATCACTCAAACAATCAACAGATTGTAAGTAGTGGATTGTCAAAATAGGTCTCTCGGCATTGACTTTTAAATTATGGGTAACCCATAATTGGTTTTCAGCGTCTGACAAGTTGTTCATGATCCCAGATCTTGCATGTGTTTGATATTTTGATTGTGTTATTGTATTAAGACTATACTCTTGTATGTGTACTACATATTCCTGCTCCTAAATCACTTAAATAACAAACAGATTGAAAGTTATTTACGGTCAAACTAGGCCACTCGCTCACGGATGAAGTTTCTGGGAAAAAACCCAGAAACCATATGAATGTTATTTCTGACAACGTTTGACCAGCTGCTAGCTAGTTATTTTGATGATGTTTGACTGACCTGATGATTGATAATTGTACCTTGACATGTGGACTACAAACTTGAATCATTAGACCACTATAACAATGACCAGAACCTAGATTAGATCGAGCGTCAAAGTAGCACTATGAAGCTGACTGGGTTTCTTGGTTACCCAGAAAACCCAGGCAACGTCTGACAATGATTTCTAAGGCTCAGATCTTGCATCTGAGTTGTTGTGTGACCAAGGTGATAAATGGTAATTATAGTACTACATGTATACTAAAATACTGAAGTCTTAGATTGTCCAGAACAAGCATGAACAGAAAATTAAAGGTGGTCAAACGAGACCCCTTGCTTACTACTTGTCAGTGTTCTTGAGCCCCAAGAACACCAACAGCGACGCTTAGTGTCGCTATAGGCTATAGCGACAGTTTTTAATAAAAAAATTTCATAATTTACGGAAAATGAATAAAAATAGAAAATAAATTCTAAAAATTATAAAAATGATTTTAAAAATTATTTTAAATTATAAAAAAAATAAATTTTGATAATTTGAGATATTTTTCATTAATAATTACTTATGTATTAATGGTATTTAATTTATTTAATTGTATATTCAATAAATTAGAGAAAAATGATTTTTATATTATAAAAAATTATTTTTAATGGGGATAAAGTGTTAGAAAATATTTTTAAGTTATAAAATGTAACTTTGAATATTTTGTGATAAATTTAATTAATTAATTAATATTAATGATATTATATTTAATTAGTAATTATATTAAATAAATTAATTAAAATTATTTTAATATTATAAAAATCATTTTAAATAAAAATAAATAGTTTAAAAATATTTTAAGTTTAAAAATATTTTATAACTTTTGATATTTAAAGGTAAATTTTATTAATAATTTAATTTTAATGATATTAGTTTTATTTAATAATTATATTAAATAAATAGTTTAAAAATAGTTTTACTAATTTAAAAATCATTTAAAAAGGGAATAAATAAATTAAAAATATTTTAAGTTATAATAAATGACTTTTAATATTTTAATAAATAATAGATTAATATTCTAATATTAATGGTAATTATTTAAAAATAATTTTTAATGTTTTAAAAATTATTTAAGGGTAATATTAATGTTTTAAAAATACTTTGAGTTATTATAAATAACTTTAATATTTTGGCAATCGTTTCATTAATAATTTAATATTAATTAAATATTAATGATAATAGAATTAGTTAATATTTAAATTATTTAATAATGATTCTAGTGTTTGAAAAATCATGATAAATTATAATAATTATTTAAAAATTATTATAAGTCAAATAAAATAATATGACTGATATTTCAGATATTGAACTACAGGATAGAATTTTAGACTCGATAAATACCCGATAAAGCCGTCGGTACACTGAAATATTTCAGAAATTGATCTAAACTAATATAATTGGACTCGATAAGTGTTTGTTTGTGATGCAATGATTGTTAAACATATGTGACAATGTGATTAGGTTATGTGATAACTGTAATTAGCAGTACTATATGTTATGATATGTATTTCTAATCGATAAAATGATCTTATTAATGATAGGTCTCGATATAAAAGATAAAACTAAGTTGCGTAACTGTAAGCAGCAGCTCAGGCAAGTATCTGAACTATCCTTTACATTGTGCAAGTATCCTAACTTTGTATTTCTTTTATGCAATGGACATGAGTAAGAAAGTTTCATAATCATATTATTGTGCCAAACTATTAACTCTATTGTTATTGATTACGTATCAAATCTTTGTATTCATACAAATTCTTACATTATCCAAATTATCCAATCATTGTATCATTGTATAATTCAGATATTTATTATGTTCGTTAATTCCTATATAGGGTTTGGCAAGTGTTCCCACTTGGATAATCATTGTATTTAATCACATGTTGATACATACTTATTGATTTCTAGTATGTATATGTTGACTTAGAAGCCATCTAAGCTATTTGATTTTGCTAGACATAAACTTAAAAATATTGTTGAGCAAGATAAAACTTTATTGTATCCAACCATATTATTTTAGTTCGAATTCCCGACTAAGTATGAACATCCCGAACATGGAAAAACTTTTTGTGCACCTAAGGTGGATAGAGTGAATGATAATATCGTTCTTGCATGTAGTATTGATCAATATTGGGCGCATTGGGATGATCAACCTCGTGCCCGTAAGTTATGACGATTTGCGGATGAAGTTCTGCTAAACCTTAGCGAAAATTAAAAACAATGTTCATAGTCTGTCGAATACTCTTCATTTATAGTCCGTACGTAGTTTCAAAAATTTGAGATAGATTTGATATGTTGTTATTATTAGTTCAGCTTACTTCAAAACTGTTGATTCGTTATAGAAGTGTTATGTAAGACCCTGAATTTTATGAAATAAAAGTATTCAATTTTTCTTATAATTACTATTCAGTAAATGGTTAAATTGATAAAAGTTTAAAGTTATGGGTGAAATATAGAAAATTTTCAAAATAAGCAAGTGGATATGAAATAATCATTATTGTCGGGAAATATTCGTTTGGTCGTAGAATATTCTTTCTGTCGGGGAATATTCGTACGACGGCGCAGCTATTTGTGGGCCCCATAACGAAAAATGATTGGATGAAGATAACGACAAAAATTGAGTTTTTATAAATAACGGCATAGTTGTTACCGTTAACACTGTTGGAATACCCGGTGGTTAAAATACAGTAATACGCGTGGTTGCACAATAGCACACGGATTGCACAGTATTTTAGAATTATTGATTCTTACGAAGGAAGGCACTACTCAATAATTGTTACAGTAGTTACTGTTTAATATTTTATTTTATTGATTCAATAATTGCTGCGTTAATATTTTATATTATTGTTGTTTCAATAATTGTTACTGCACAGTATTTTTTATTATCAGATCAATAATTCATATTATTTAAATAATATTATTAGATAATATTATTGGCAATGTCTAGAAAATCCTTATTAGAAAGCCCCCTCTTTCCTGGGAACGGTTTGATTGTCATTATTGTGATTCTGTAATATTATTTGTGAATAATTAATTATTAATTTATATGATAAGGAAAAATTTATTTGATGTAGATATAAATAATGGATTTATTTATGTAGTTATAAATGAAGGAATTAATGTTGAGGTGTTTCATCAGCATTTTGTTGGATTGAAGGTATTAAAAGATCAAATCGGTGTTCTTAAAGCTCTATTGCGTGAGTTATAATTTTGATCTAACCGTTGGATCATTGTAATTTTTGGGTACAAAAATGGTGATTTTTGGATGTATATATTAAGAGTTATGAATTTTACGGGAAAAGACTATTTTAAAAGTAACCGCTTATAACTCCTTATGGTTAACTCCAAAATTAATGAAATTTTTATTGGAAGTATATCTATATAATATCAGTATACTCTGTGAATTTCAGAATTTTTGGATAAAAGTATAATTTATGATAAATATCTAAATATTCAGCGGTTTTGACCATATGAAAAATAGTAAATGACTTTTAAAAATTTTGGGAAAAATATATGTTCAATATGGGACTATATTCTGCTAAATTTCAGAAAAGAAATATTTTTGAGACTGATTTGGTATTTTTCATGAAAATGGTCTAGTTATGAGTAAATGAATTAAATATGTTATGTGAAGTAAGAAAATTAGAAAATATGATTTTATGGCTTGAGAATCATATATGAGTTATATGCAGATTTTTGATGAGAGTTTTGATTATTGGTGATAAAATCTTATGAGTTTAGCATTTTAGAATGATTAAATGCATTATTTAGTAAAGTGTAAATAATTAAAATAAATTATTTATAAATTTAAGAAATGTTATTCTTTCAATATCATTATACCAAAATATTGGTATGGATTATATTGTGAAATTTCTACCTTTTTGTGTCGGGGTTACTATTCATGTGTTAGTATTCACGAGTTACTATTCACGAGTTACTATTCATGAGTTACTATTCACGAGTTACTATTCACGACAAAATTGGTTTCTTTTTCTAACCAAATTATAGTTGATTTATGAATATTACTATAGAAATTAAATCCATATTTTGATCATATTATTTTTATTATCATATATAACATTTTTATAACCCTGATGTTGAAATTCTCTTTCACTTGACTGTAAAGATGGGTAGATTGTTGGTATGATCATGACTATGGGTTCTCTTTGGCCAGTAGTGCAAAGTTGAATTGTTGACTAGTATGATCATGACCATTGAATTTATAACTGAATATCATTAGCTTAAGTGCAAAGGTGAATTGATCAACATGGTTATAATTATTGTTTATATAAATTCTGAAATGATTATATATTTCTTTGAGATATTAATATATTTGGCTTGTAGTGCAATATGAACTGTTGATGAATATATTTGGCCTGTAGTGCAAATATGAACTGTTGAGGAATATCTTTGGCCTGTAGTGCAAAGATGAATTATTGATAAAAATCTTTGGCCCGTAGTGCAAAGATGACCTGTTATTGAATATCTTTGGCCTGTAGTGCAAAGATGGTGTGTTGATGAATATCTTTGGCCGTAGTGCAAAGATGAAATTGTTAGTATGATTATAAACAGGAACTGTGATTTGGTATAACTATGATCTTTGATGTTTCAGCTAAAGACATGTGATGAAAATTATCTTCGTCTTGGATGCGAAGAGGAATTTAGAATCACAATTATGATTATGAGTTATTCATATGATTGTGGACCAGAACTGTTGATTGATGTTACAGGAATAAATTATTATTGGTGGATTTTTAACATGGAGGAGATAATAGACTTTATGGTCTATTTGACTCTTCTAATGGATTGCTTGTTCCGCTGCAACTATGGTTGAAATTTTTTATAATCTACCATATGTTCTAAATCTCTGATTTATTACTGTTGAAGGCTATTGATAATTTATTTATCTTTAGTCATGATATTCTTTACTGGGCTAGTTGTGTTCACCCTTCTGTTTCACAATTCTTTTCAGGTAATAAGAGTGTAGCTGGGTCGAGCGGGGGTAACAGTAGAATAGAACAGTGGTCGTCATTTAGTAGTTATATTTGGTGAATCAAATAGGGTGAGGCGAACCCAACGTTAGAAGGGTATTTTGTCACTATCATACAAGATGTCTAATAATATGCAATCTCGTGTCATCATAAGACAGGGATGTGCTCATCCACTTGCTGAGTATATCTACGAGCACTACCTATATAATCTTGGTGTTTGTTTGAAGTATAATTCTCAATTAGAGACAGTGGAGATAATGATATGTCAAGAGAAGACTCCCCATTGGGAAGAATATGATAGTAATCTTCTCGCTTTTCTTTGGAGTCTATTGGGTCAACCAAAGATAATTCTGTGGCCATATGATATCTACCATAACCTAGACGCATGGCCTCCCATATACGAAGGTTTCCTTGAGCACTTCTCACATATTTTAATTTCTAAAACAGTTATTGACTGTACCTTTATGTGATGTATCAATGTGAGGTGTTGTCCATAGTTGGGACATGAGTCACAGTTGGTATTAAAACTCACAGTATATGTGTTGTTGTATTTTGCACGACAATTGTGATAATGAAGTTGTAGCTATTTTCTGTACCATGTATTTGGCGACTCAGAATGGTTATTGTATACCTATTTTGGGGGCATCACAGTTGGTATCAGAGCTTAGGGATATGGTCTCTGGCGGAGATCGAGGAATATAACTAGGAGGGAAGAGATAAGTAAATCATTCGCTAGTGTGTTCTACCTAAGCTTATTTGTTGGTCAGTCATAATATCGGGATATTATGTGATATGTTAATTTGTTTAATTAACCCTTGTTTTATGGCAGTATTTAAGAATAGCTGCTGAGAATGTTAACAATGGAGTGAATGAGACCGTGGGGATACCTCTAATCATCAACCAGGATAATATGATGTCAGGCGAAGAAGGAATTAGAGAAATCCATGTGGTGAGTGAAGAATTGATAGTTGCACCCGAGTTAGTCGCAGAGGTAGCAGCTGAGAGTGAGGAAGAAGAGGAAAAAGAGGTACCTGAGGAGAATTTATTAGAGGTATTATATGATCAAAATATAGAATTGCAAAATCGTGTTCATGAGTTAAAAGAGCAGGCTGAAGAACGGCAGGCGGTCATGGAACAAAAGGATGCAACAATTCAAGCTTGTGTTACCCGATATGTGATGCTTGAACAGAAGTATTCTTTGGCAGAGTATAAGATGATAAAGATGGAATCTGAGATGAAAGAAGAAAAAACTGAACGAGTGAGAATAAGTGATGCATGGGCAAAAGCCGCACGACACGTGGATATTGTGGAAAGAGATGTCCAATCTAAGAAGGCTAAAATAGATGATATGAATTTCTCTTTTTGGAAAGCAATTGGGAGAACCCAACATCGACTTTTGAATTACCCGGTACAGAGCGGTCAACCTGAATTCGTTATGGATCGAAGATTGATGATTCAGATCATGAATCAGGAGTAAGACGAGGCAGTTGAGGGAGGAATATGCCCTATAGAAAAGTATATTCCAACCGTAGTGATGACGCCAAATGCTGCCCCAGACAAGTCAAAGTCGGGTAGTTCGAGGGATGGCGGTTGTCATGACTTTCTAACAAATGAGGAACCTAAATGAAGTTATCATTGGAGAGGACCAATGGAGAAATCATGATGATCTGAGAGATAGAATCTGAATTGAAAGCAAGGTATTCTCAACTCTTCGAAATACCAGGTACGTAAATTTCGGGGATAAAATTTCATAAGGAGGGGAGATTGTAAGACCCTGAATTTTGTGAAATAAAAGTATTCAATTTTTCTTATAATTACTATTCAGTAAATGGTTAAATTAATAAAAGTTTATAGTTATGGGTGAAATGTGGAAAATTTTTAAAATAAGCAAGTGGATATGAAATAATCATTGTTGTCGGGAAATATTCGTTTGGTCGTGGAATATTCTTTTTGTCGGGGAATATTCGTACGACGGCGTAGCTATTTGTGGGCCCCATAACGAAAAACAATTGGATGAAGATAACGACAAAAATTGAGTTTTTATAAATAACAGCATAGTTGTTACCGTTAACACTGTTGGAATACCCCGTGGTTAAAATACAGTAATACGCGTGGTTGCACAATAGCACACGGATTGCACAGTATTTTAGAATTATTGATTCTAACGAAGGAAGGCACTACTCAATAATTGTTACAGTAGTTACTGTTCAATATTTAATTTTATTGATTCAATAATTGCTGCGTTGATATTTTATATTATTGTTGTTTCAATAATTGTTGCTGCACAGTATTTTCCATTATCAGATCAATAATTCATATTATTTAAATAATATTATTAGATAGTATTATTGGTAATGTCTAGAAAGTTCTGTCTAAGGAGAGGTTTGGTCATCTAATTGCGCGCTAGTAAGGAGAAATTCTTATTAGAAAGCCCCCTCTTTTCTGGAAACGGCCTGATTGTCATTATTGTGATTTTGTAATATTATTTGTGAATAATTAATTATTGATTTATATGATAAGAAAATATTTATTTGATGTAGATATAAATAATAGATTTATTTATGTGGTTATAAATGAAGGAATTAATGTTGAGGTGTTTTATCAGTATTTTGTCTGATTGGAGGTATTAAAAGATCAAATCGGTGTTCTTAAAGCTCTATTGCGTGAGTTATAATTTTGATCTAACCGTTGGATCATTGTAATTTTTGGGTAGGTTATACATATATGAGTTAAGTATATGTCCACAAATTTTGAACCGTTGAAAATTAACGCATGATTTGTTATGAATTTTAAAAGGTGTCGAAACGATATTTAAAATCATCCGTTTGTGAATTTCGGAAATTTTCGGTCTAGAATTTGGAAAAACTTTCTTATGCAAAGTTGTAGAGAATACAATTTCAGTCAGAATGGACATAAAAATCTTATTTTTCTGATAAACGGGCTATTTTTTATGAATTATTGAATTTTCAGAAAATAAAATAATTTTTATTAAATTTGGATGGGACCCATTTTGGTTGGTGTACAAAAATGTGCTAGAATTGTTTTGTCAAATGTGGTGGCTGGTCATTGATGGCTGGTGTGGTGGCGTAGGAAATGAGAAAATAATAATAATATTATTATATTTTATTAATTTAGTCTCCTTTGGCGTTCTAGCATTTTCCTATAAATAGGTGCTTATGTTAGAATTGAAAATCACACCAGAAATAAGTTTTCTTTCTCTTTATATTATCGAGTGTATTTTGTGAGTATTTAGATACTTGGTGAGTTGCTATTCATCAGTGCAAGTTTCCTTCAGCGTCATATCCGATATCCAGTCAGAAGTGCTGTTCTTTTGAGGTAAGGGATTTTAAGGGTTATTATATTTTTCAGTTTCGTAATTTTTTTGACCTTCAGAAAATTATGAAAAAATTTGAAATAATATTTTGATGAGTTTTATTGATTGTGTCCAAAAATGGTGATTTTTGGATGTATATATTAAGAGTTATGAATTTTACGGGAAAAGACTATTTGAAAAGTAACCGCTTATAACTCCTTGTGGTTAACTCCAAAATTAATGAAATTTTTATTGTAAGTATATCTATATAATATCAATATACTAGGTGAATTTCGAAATTTTTGGATAAAAGTATAATTTATGATAAATGTCTAAATATTCAGCGGTTTTGACCATATGAAAAATAGTAAATGACTTTTAAAAATTCTGGGAAAAATATATGTTTAATATGAGACTATATTCTGCTAAATCCCAGAAAAGAAATATTTTTGGTACTGATTTGGTATTTTTCATAAAAATAGTCTAGTTATGAGTAAATGAATTAAATATGTTATGTGAAGTAAGAAAATTAGAAAATATGATTTTATGGCTTGAGAATCATATATGAGTTATATGCAGATTTTTGATGAGGGTTTTGATTATTGGTGATAAAATTTTATGAGTTTGGTATTTTAGAATGATTAAATGCATTATTTAGTAAAGTGTAAACAATTAAAATAAATTGTTTATAAATTTAAGAAATGTTATTATTTCAATATCATTATACCGAAATATTGGTATGGATTTTATTGTGGAATTTTTACCTTTTTATGTCGGGGTTACTATTCATGAGTTACCTATCACGAGTTACTATTCACGACTTACTATTCACGAGTTACTATTCACGACAAAATTGGTTTCTTTTTCTAACCAAATTATAGTTGATTTATGAATATTACTCTTAAAATTAAATCCATATTTTGATCATATTATTTTTATTATCATATATAACATTTTTATAACCCTGATGTTGAAATTCTCTTTCACTTGAGTGTAAAGATGGGTAGATTGTTGGTATGATCATGACTATGGGTTCTCTTTGGCTAGTAATGTAAAGTTGAATTGTTGACTGGTATGATCATGACCATTGAATTTATAACTGAATATCTTTAGCTTAAGTGCAAAGGTGAATTGATCAACATGGTTATAATTATTGTTTATATAAATTCTGAAATGATTATATATTTTTTTGAGATATTAATATATTTGGCCTGTAGTGCAATATGAACTGTTGAGGAATATCTTTTGCCTGTAGTGCAAAGATGAATTGTTGATAAAAATCTTTGGTCCGTAGTGCAAAGATGACCTGTTGTTGAATATCTTTGGCCTGTAGTGCAAAGATGGTCTGTTGATGAATATCTTTGGCCGTAGTGCAAAGATGAAATTGTTAGTATGATTATAAACAGGAACTGTGATTTGGTATAACTATGATCTTTGATGTTTCAGCTAAAGACATGTGATGAAAATTATCTTCGTCTTGGATGCGAAGAGGAATTTAGAATTACAATTATAATTATGAGTTATTCATATGATTGTGGACCAGAATTGTTGATTGATATTACATGGATAAATTATTGTTGGTGGATTTTTAACATAGAGAAGATAATAGACTTTATGGTTTATTTGACTCTTCTAATGGATTGCTTGTTCCGCTGCAACTATGGTTGAAATTTTTTATCATCTACCATATGTTCTAAATCTCTGATTTATTACTGTTGAAGGCTATTGATAATTTATTTATCTTTATTCATGATATTCTTTACTGGGCTAGTTGTGTTCACCATTCTGTTTCACAATTCCTTTTAGGTAATAAGAGTGTAGCTGGGTCGAGTGGGGGTTACAGTGGAATAGAACGGTGGTCGTCATTTAGTTGTTATATTTGGTGAATCAAATAGGGTGAGGCGAACCTAACGTTGGAAGGGTGTTTTGTCACTATCATACAAGATGTCTAATGATATACAATCTCGTGTCATCATAAGACATGGATGTGCTCATCCACTTGCTGAGTATATCTACGAGCACTACCTATATAATCTTGGTGTTTGTTTGAAGTATAATTCTCAATTAGAGACAGTGGAGATAATGATATGTCAAGAGAAGACTCCCCATTGGGAAGAATATGATAGTAATCTTCTCGTTTTTCTTTGGGGTCTATTGGGTCAACCAATGATAATTCTGTGGCCATATGATATCTATCATAACCTAGACGCATGGCCTCCCATGTACGAAGGTTTCCTTGAGCACTTCCCAAATATTTTAATTTCTAAAACAGTTATTGACTGTACCTTTATGTGATGTATCAATGTGAGGTGTTGTCCATAGTTGGGACATGAGTCACAGTTGGTATTAAAACTCACAGTATATGTGTTGTTGTATTTTGCACGACAATTGTGATAATGAAGTTGTAGTTATTTTCTGTACCATGTATTTGGCGACTCATAATAGATTGGGTGGAATGGACCTATTTTGGGGTTGTCACATGTTATTCAAAAAAACATTTGATTCTTTCAGCTTATATTTATTGTTGCTATTACTTGCTGGGCAATCAAATGCTCATTCTTGCTTTAAATTTAAATGTTTTCAGCTAAGCATGATCAACCGGAATGTTCAGGCGAGAACAAGGGAAAAGGAAAGAAATCAGAATAATCTTATGTTATCTTTTGTAATAGTTAGATAGTATTAAGACAATGATATTTATTATCTATCATGCAATGTATTATAGTAAAGGTTGCGTACTTGGAATTAGACTCTGATGTATGTAAATTAAGTTTGATATTTATATTATTGTTATTATTATTAGTATTATTCCGCTCATAGAAATGGTATCGTAAAGCACCGAGTTCGGGTTTCAAGTACCTGAATTTGAGGGTGTTACAAGTTGGTATTAGAGCTTTAGGGTTAAAAATCTTAGGTGGGATAGACCTTAGGCTATAACCTTAGAACAGAGGAAACGTTAAAAATATAAATAACTCATTTAAAGTTTAAAAGGAGATGAATTGAATAAATTCATCGTTAAACAAAATAAAAGATAACTTGTATAAAATTATTAATTACTGTGTGTATATACTACGTGCTAATCAGGACAATAAATGTGTGTAGATGCCAGATAGAAAGAATTAGGATACCCTCAGATCATAAAGAATGAGTCAACCTCCATAACCAAGCTAATATCAAAGTAAATAACTAAATTAGAGGCTCACTTTGAAGCAACCCTAATGAGGTGATTATGTTGGAAAAAGGTATTATCGGACCCAGAAATAATAGTATAACTGATGGGTAGAGTATAAATAGGGAATGTAAAGTTAAGCTCGAGTTCTTTAAACTCATACTTATGGTAAGTTCATGACTCATAATTATATGAAATTTTTAAACCCCTCAGCGAATGGACGCCAAAGGTCTGACTAGGACAAGTTCTTAAACTCATATGATTGTGGTAAGTTCCTGAACTTATAATATGCGGTAAGTTTGACGAACTTGGTATAGTTAAGTGAGAATGAATTATTAAGGATAATATGAATATATAGAATGCTAAACAATTGATCTTTAGTGAAGGCGTATGAAATAAGTAATATTAGTGTTACTTTAATGTGTATGATTCTATTATATGTATATGATAAGTATATGGATGTGATGTAATAGTCTCAACTTTTGTATAAGTTGTGGCAGCGATTCCCGACTTTTATGTCACATAAGGGGATAACCGATGTTTAAAGCAGTATGTGCTACGATATACGGTGAAAAGTATTATGAAATTAGTTAGATGAACATGATTTTATTTAATCAGATAATGCCGCCAAGACGTAAACGAAACCAAAAGGCAGAAGAACATGCCAACAAGGCTGAAGGACAACTAGACACGACACAAAATTTGGCGAGTATGGACGCTCAAGCTGTGTAGAATGGATTACCAGCCGTGGGAAATCAGTCTGATAATCGATCGACAAACTTCAAAGACTTCAAGGCAATCGAACCGCCAGGATTTAGAGGATCAACTGACCATGTAGAAATGTTTGAAACAGCTAGAGTAACGGAGGGGCAGAAGACAGCTTTTGTCACCTATACGATGAAAGGAGAGGCGAATTTTTGGTGGGAAACAAATCAAGCTAGAGTCGGAGAAGGAAATAGTGGTAGTAGGACTGGAAAAAGAAAAGGAGATAATTTCGGGAATACCAGAAGTAAGCCAGGATGTGGAAAGAAACCGGTTGCGTAGTGTGGGAATTGCGAAAAGAATCACTCGGGAGAGTGCCTTAAGGGTAAGTTTGTATGTTACAAATGTGGGCAGGAGAGAAATATCTCTCCTAACTGCCCCAATCCAAGGATGAATAAGGGGTGTTTCATGTGTGGATCAATGGAGCATAAGGTGAAGGACTGTTCAAAAAAGGGAAGGGATACAAGAAGCGTGAATACAGGAAAAGGCAGCAGGACTCTGGCGATAGCGGAACCAACTTCATCAAACAAACCAACAGAATTAACCGCAAGAGTTTTCAGTATGAAGGTCTAGTATACGGTTGCAGCTGGGAATGCAACTTCAGGTATTATTCATATAACTTGTATATTTTGATATATATCATTTTCCTATATATAATAAATTATTTTATAAAGAAATTTTGAAGGAGGAATTTGAGTTCTTTTAGAAATCAAACTTCCATTTAATCAGAGAGACAAGCTTATTGTTGAATAGTTAAAGATCGATTCGATCAAATCTGATCAATATCTATTTGAAATGACTGCATAGGCTATGTACCCTTGTATGTATGAGTTTTAAAGCGGTGATTCCGGGGACAGAATCTTTATAAGGGAGGGTGAATGTAATAACCCGATATTTTTTATATAAATAAAATAGAAATTTTGTATATTAATTTTTTTTTTATTATTTTAAAGATGGGAATATATGCCAAGTAATGTGTATGTATATATGTGATAAATAAAATTTATTTATTACATAAATAATTTCAAATAATTTTATTTTAGAATTTTTGATCATTATAAAGTATATTCTTATAATAATTAATTTTTTTTGTAGAAATGTCTTTATTATTTATTTTCTATGAAAATATGATTTTTATATTATTTAAATAATATATGAAATGATTATTGGAATTATTATAATTATTATTTTAGTATATGAATTTTAGTTCAGATTATTAAGTTAATTAGATAAATCAGATATGGAATCTAAATCCTAATTTTGGATTTTGGGCTATGAATAAGAATAATAATGTTATATTAAATATAATATTATTTATCAGTGTTATAAATATATACTGTATATATGTATTGATAATAGTTGGTCAATTATAGTGTATAATGTCAAAACCCTAATATTAATTTGTTAAACCCAATTTTGAAACTCAATTATGAGTTCAAAACTGTGTTGTATTGGTGTTATATAATTTATGTTGTGTATTATTAGATTGAATGTTAATTAGAGAAAACCCAAATTAATATTTGAAATTCCTAATTGTTAAAAATCCTAATATCTAAATTAGTAAACCTAATTTGCTAGAATGAAACCCTAATTACAAATGGTAAGCCTTAATACTAATTGTGGGATCTTAAACCCTAATTGTTCAACTAATGTAATTAGAAAACTAATTATAATTAGTAAATTCTAAATTTTATTTTTAGGAAACTAATATTTTATTTTATTGTATTTTAAACCCTAAATGAGATCTAAGAAATCCAATTTTGGAAAAACCTTAGGGTTAAATCCTAAGGGTCAAACCCTAAGAGTTTGCCAAGTTTACAAGAATGCCATTTGAATTGTTTGCAAAATTGCCATTATACCCTTTTTGTCCCATTTGGTGAATTATTGATAACAAAATCTTATCAAATCTTTACAAAGCCACCCTAAGCATAGACATGTGCCTATAAGCTATACTATTCAGCTAATCCACCAGCCACATTCATTGTATACAAGTTTTATATAAGATTAAGAGAGAGAAAGTGCATTATTTTCCCCCATTTGTTCACTTACACTTAGCCAAACTCTCTCAAGCTCAAACCCACGAAATTGCCTTCCTAGATCAGTCATAAATCAAGCCCCACAATCACACTCAACAAATCAGAAGCCTAGAATCAAAGATTTGTTCATAAAGGTATAAACCCTAAACTGAAAATCTGACTTTTCATGATATGTTAAATGTTATGATTATGTGTTAAAATATGTTGTTAATAGTGTATAATAATGATCTGAGTTGATAGATGTTAGATCCATAACATCTATAGGCTCAGATCTAGCATTTTACAAAATCTGGAAAAAAGTTAAAAATGAAGTCTGACAACGAATGTTAGGCCTTATATCTCTGTAATCTTTGATGATTTTTGTGTTTTGAAAGTTTGTACTTGTAGTCTGTTATGAAATCTTAAATATGGAACTTGAATCAGGTCCATATCTGTTGTAGATTAAAAGTTATCCGTAGTCAAAGTGGGTTGACCGGCATTGACCGAGCATTTCTGGGTAACCCAGATTTACCCAGATCGTGTCTGAAAAGATTATGTTGACCTCGTATATGTCAGTGTGTTGTTGTTGTAATTCTGTTTTTATAACTAAGTTGTAGCCTGTTAGTTATACTCCAGATCCATGCCTTTAAATCACTCAAACAATCAACAGATTGTATGTAGTGGATAGTCAAAATAGGTCTCTCGGCATTGACTTTCAAATTCTGGGTAACCAAGAATTGGTTTTCAGCGTCTGACAAGTTGTTCATGATCCCAGATCTTGCATGTGTTTGATATTTTGATTGTGTTATTGTATTAAAACTATACTCTTATATGTGTACTACATATTCATGCTCCTAAATCACTTAAATAACAAACAGATTGAAAGTTATTTACGGTCAAACTAGGCCACTCGCTCACGGATGGAGTTTCTGGGAAAAACCCCAGAAACCGTATGAATGTTATTTCTGACAACGTTTGACCAGCTGCTAGCTAGTTATTTTGATGATGTTTGACTGACCTGATGATTGATAATTGTACCTTGACATGTGGACTACAAACTTCAATCATTAGACCACTATAACATTGACCAGAACCTAAATTAGATCGAGCGTCAAAGTAGCACTATGAAGCTGACCGGGTTTTTGGGTTACCCTGAAAACCCAGGCAACGTCTGACAATGATTTCTAAGGCTCAGATCTTGCATCTGAGTTGTTGTGTGACATATGTGATAAATTGTAATTATAGTACTACATGTATACTAAAATATTGAAGTCTTAGATTATCCAGAACAAGCATGAACAGAAAATTAAAGGTGGTCAAACGAGACCCCTTGCTAACTGCTTGTCAGTGTTCTTGAGCCCCAAGAGCACCAACAGCGACGCTGAGTGTCACTATAGGCTATAGCGACAGTTTTTAATAATTTTATTTTTCTAATTTCTGGAAAATGAATAAAAATAGAAAATAAATTCTAAAAATTATAAAAATGGTTTTAAAAATTATTTTAAATTATAAAAAAATAACTTTTGATAATTTGAGATATTTTTCATTAATAATTATTTAGGTACTAATGGTATTTCATTTATTTAATTGTATATTCAATAAATTAGAGAAAAATGATTTTTATATTATAAAAAAATTATTTTTAATGGGGATTGTTGGGTCATGATATTTCCTTTATTAGGCCAGGCAGATTGT
This sequence comes from Panax notoginseng, assembly GCA_016801055.1. Lineage (NCBI taxonomy): Eukaryota > Viridiplantae > Streptophyta > Magnoliopsida > Apiales > Araliaceae > Panax > Panax notoginseng. The sequence continues at coordinate 32,820,276 of CM029023.1, read as the reverse complement.
GCCCATCTATTTAATTAGCCTAGTGGACCTTTACTATTAAATCTTATAATCATTGGGCTTAACCTTTACCCTATCTTTATTGCATCTCCTTAAAATTGGGCTGGGTCAAGCGGCCGGTCCATAAAATCTTTTAGTATCTAAGACTTTGACTGGTAATGATGAAAAAAGAGAACAGTTGACCCAAAGTCTGCAGATCATTAATGTGGATGGGATTTTATCCGGTCGGCGGCAGAAACAGTGGAAAAAAGGTGACAACCTGCATGCAGTCGGCTGAGACGAGAGTGCACTGGGGGCGGTGTCATATCAGGGTTGGTGGCACAAAAAACCGAGCATGAGAGCATAATCGGGCAAGGAAGTCTTCTAGCAAAAGGTACGCATACACTTTTCATCTGGCTCTACACACTAGACATTTTTACATCCTCCATTGTTAAACCTTGAAGGCCTGTATTAACTCTCACGCCGGAGCTATCCCCCGACGGTCCAACCGTCAAGCTTTTGGTGTTGATCGTGTTTACTGTGCAGGATTAGGACGTCTTACGTGATTGGGACGTCATCAAAGATCTTGGCGTTAACATTGGCGCTAGAAGGAGGGCTTGAGTTCTAGTGTTCCAGAGCTTTCAATCATAAATATTCATTTGTTCTACATTCTCAAAGATGGGGAAGAGCAGAGCAGATACACCTGAAGGACAGCCGATGACTGTCGGTGATTCACCACCATGAGTTTCTGCTAGAGATCGTTTGGGGCCTACACTAAGTGCTCATGCTAGCACAGCGTCCAAGCGATCACATGGAGATTCTCGTCCAAGGGCCGTGGGCAAAGCTAAGAAAAAGTTAATCTTCACGACGGATAAAGAGTCTGGTCACGGTCGGAAACAGCTAGACCATGACGAAAAGACCTCCTGATTGGCTAAGATGGCAGAAGAAGCAGATAGGGCCATGGAGTCACTTATGAAGCAGAGGCAGGATATAGCCGAGCAGATGTCCCGGATGGAAGAGTTGAGAGATGAAGCGTCCAGTTATGTTCAGTCCGAAGAGCGTGGGCATCGAAGTGGGAAGGAGCCGGTTCATTCGGAACATGAAATTCAGGGCCAACATCGGGAGAGAAAAAGATCGAGGAGCCCTACTCCTCGAAGATCGAAGGAAGCACTCCATCGTGATGTCCCTAGGGAGCAGATCCGAAGTGATCGGAGAGGCCGATCCATGGAATGAACTCCAGAGAACATGAAAAGGGCACTCATTGTTGCACATTCTCACCATAGTCATCGGACCTAGAGGCGAAGCAGATCTAGTGGCCGTACACCCGAAAGTCGGGTACTTCGCTCAAAAGACCGTCGTCGTAAAAGTCCTTCAAAGATTGGTGGTATTATGGTTAATGACCGATCTACTCAAAAAAGGAGAGAGTCATCAGAGAAGGAAGTGTCGTCACAACCGGAAGGAGTAGAGTACCTGGTAAAAGAGCTGAAGGCGCTCCAGAAGCAGTTAGCCGAGGTCCAGCAAGTAAAGGATACTCCGGGAAAGAAAGCATCCCCATTTTCCTCGGATATTCTTAAGGAGAAGGCGGACACCTCTAAGAAGTTGCCTCACATGGAAAGTTACGATGGTTCGGGAGATCCTTACGACCATAGCCAAGCATTTGACCGGTTAATGGACTACTACGATTTCACTGACGCTGCTAAATGTCATATGTTCGTTACGACGTTAAGAAAGGATGCGAGGCAGTGGATGGGGACTTTGCCAGCAGATTCAATTTCATCATGGTCCGAGCTCTGCGACAAATTCCATGCTCGTTTTGGGAGTAACCGAAGAAGAGGGAAGCCCACGGGCTCTTTGGCACAGGTCAGACAGTACACCAACAAGTCTTTGGGTCAGTATGTGAAAAGGTTCCGAGAAGCCGTTGGTCAGGTATCAGATTTGAACGATCTCCAAGCTGTGGGATTGTTTCAGAACGTTTTGGACTTAGTGAAGTCGGAGAAGCTGGTGAAGAAGCTGATGTTCAATCATCCGAAGAGCCTGGCAGAGGCGTTCGATAAGGCAGAAGGTTATATCGTTGTGGAAGAAGCTATGAGTAGCTTGAAGCGTTCCTCTTCGGAACAAGTGAAGGAGGCAAACGTCCCTAAAACCCAGGATGATCAGAAGAAGACGGGGGGGTATAATGATAGGTCGGAGAGCCGTTCTAAGAAGTACAACAACTCATGGCGACAAGGAGATACTTGTCCGCCTGCTTCCGCCCCGAAAGTGAATAAGGTTTATACCAAACTAAACACAGACAGGTCGGTGATTCTTGACCAAATTAGGAACCAGCCGTTCTTTGAGCCACCTCGGGACAATTATAGGACAGGGCAGGGCAACTCTCGGAAGTATTGTAACTATCATCAAGCCGTAGGCCATGGCACCAACGAGTGTTGGAATCTGAAGGATTTTGTAGAAAAGAAGATCCAGAGCGATCTGTTAGTCCAATATGTGGTCGAGAAGAATCAACAGAGTGCCGACCGCACCGTTCAGACAGTTCAAACGAATCCTCCTGTACAGCCCACCCCGAACCAGCCACCAAGGCATGTCATTGACGTAATAACAGGGGGGACGTCTGGAAAGTTGGTAGGAAAGAAGAGAAAGGGGTATCGGGATTCGGTTATGTCCGTATCAGATGCTCCTCTAAAAATTGATAGGCCCTTTCCAGGAACTATTATATCCTTTACAGATGCAGACTATCCTTTGAAGCCCATTGATCCACATGAAGGGGCGTTGGTGATCACCGCGCAAGTAGGCTCGGTGGACGTGAAACGTATGATGATAGATAACGGGTCTTCAGTGGATATTCTGTACGCCCACGCATATTAGAGAATGCACCTTGGTGGGCGAAAAATGGAAGTTGGGAAGGAGGCTCCTTTGTATGGCTTCAGCAACAATCCGGTCAAAGTTGCAGGCACTATTGAGCTCCCAGTGGTCTTCGGCACAGCCCCTCAACAGGAAGAAATAATGTGTAAATTTTATGTTGTGCATGTAGATTCGGCTTACAACGCCATACTGGGAAGACCTACGCTGACAGCTCTCCAAGCCGTGACTTCCATCCCCCATTTGAAAATCAAGTTCCCCACAGCGCACGGAGTCGGAGAGGTGGCTGGGGACTTGGATCTAGCCCGACGCTGTTATCGGAATGCATGCATCTCTTCCGGAGTAGGGGTCAGCAAACAGAAGCAAACCATGGCAATCGAGATTGAGCCCTTCACTGAAAGCAGTTTCGAGCCATTGGTAACACCTGCAAGGGAGACGGAGGAGATTGAGTTGATCCTTGGGAAGGCAGATAAGACAGTGAAAATTGGTTTGGGTCTACCAGAGCCTCTTCGGACAAATCTTATGGAACTCCTTCGCTGCTATGGGGACATTTTTGCATGGGAACCGCAGGACATGCCGGGGATTAGCAGAAAGGTCGCTGAGCACCGATTGGAGGTAGATCCCTCGAAGAAGCCTGTTCGGAAAAAGAGACGGATCTTCGCACCTGAGCGTCAAAAGATAATTGACGAAGAAATCGCCAAGCTGATGGCTGCTGATTTTATTTTTGAGATCGACTACCCACAGTGGATGGCCAATGTAGTATTGGTGCAGAAGCAGAACAGGAAATGGCGAGTTTGCATCGATTACACCGACCTGAATAAAGCTTGTCCGAAGGACTTTTATCCTTTGCCCCATATTGATCAACTTATTGACACGACTTTAGGATATGCCCTACTAAGCTTTATGGATGCTTTTTCAGGTTATCATCAAATATCTATGTGCAAGGAAGATATCCCGAAGACAGCGTTCATTACACACCGTTCGGTATACGCATATAAGAAGATGACCTTTGGCCTTATAAATGTTGGAGCCACCTAGCAAAGAATGATGAATCTTATCTTCCACAAGCAGCTGGGAAAGAATATGGAGGTTTATGTAGACGACATGATCGTGAAAAGCATGCAGGTTCAGAAACATTTGGATGATCTGGAGGAGTGTTTTCAGACTGTCTGTCATCACAAATTGAGGCTTAACCCAGCAAAATGCACCTTCGGCCTCGGTGCGGGAAAGTTTTTGGGGTATCTGGTCAGTCAGAGGGGCATCGAAGCCAATCCAGAGAAAATTCAGGCCGTCCTTGACATGAAGACTCCTCAGTCGTTTAAATACGTCCAACGTCTGACCGGTAGGATTGCAGCTCTGAGGAGGTTCATGTCCAAATCTGCAAAGAGGTGCCTACCATTCTTCGACACACTGAGGGGACCGAAGAATGCGAAGACTTTCCAATGGACTTCGGTCTGTGAGGAAGCCTTCCAAGGCATAAAGACCTACCTGTCTTCTGCTCCTCTATTGGTAAAACCTGCCCCAAAAGAGACCTTGTATCTCTACCTTGCAGCGAGTTCCTTAGCTGTTGGAGCGGTGCTGGTTCGGGAGATCAGTGGAAAGTAGCATCCGGTCTATTACGTCAATCACGTCGTACGAGACGCCGAAACCAGGTATCCAAATATTGAAAAATTTGCCTTTGCTTTAATAGTTGCTAGCCGAAAGCTTCGGCAATACTTTCAGGGCAGGCTCTTGATCGTCTACACGGATCAACTACTGAAGAAGGTAATGGGTAAGCCAGAGGTTTCGGGGAGATTGGAAGCATGGACCATGGAATTGTCCCAGTTTTTTCTTGAATACCATCCCCGAACCGCTATCAAAGGACAAGCTTTGGCCGATTTTATGGTGGAATGTTCCTTCACCAAAGCAGATGCCGAGTTATCAGAAGCTGGGACATCTGATCGAACTGTTACAGTTCTTCAACACGGTCAAAATGCATGGACGCTGTATGTAGATGGGTCTTCCACGGTAAATATCAGTGGAGCAGGGATTATCCTGACCAATCCAGAGGGGTTCAAGGTACAACAAGCTATTAGATTCGGGTTTAAGGCGACTAACAACGAGGCCGAGTATGAAGCAGTGCTAGCTGGGGTTCGGCTGGCGAAGAGTCTAGAAGTCTAGAAGCTGATCATTTATAGTGACTCTCAGCTGGTCCTCAAGCAGTTATCAGGAGAATATGAAGCCCGTGGGATGAGGATGATCAGGTATTTGGCAGAGTTGAAAGACAGACTCTGATACTTTGCTTTTCACGAATTTCAAGGCATAGAGCGTAACGATAATTCCATTGCCGATGCCTTATCAAAATTAGCCACTACAGATGCTGTCGTTTTCAATGGGTCAGTCTATTTGGAGGTCCTACAGCAGCCGAGTATTCAACATGACTCGGTGATATGTATCGAGCGATCTGACTGCTGGATGACTCCCTACATCAATTATCTGGCAGATGGCGTCCTTCCTTCGGATCAGATGTTAGCAAAGAAGGTCAAATATAAAAGTGTCAACTTCGTTCTTATTGACGGGGATCTTTATCGGAGGGCATTTTCGTCACCATTATTGAAATGTCTGGTCCCGTCCGAAGCCGAGTACGCCCTTCGGGAAGTCATGAGGGCATCTGCGGTGATCACATGATAGCTAAGTCGCTGGCATACAAAGTTCTTCGGTAGGGGTACTACTGGCCAACGATCTTCAAGGAGGCTACATAATACGTGAAAAAGTGTGATAAATGCCAGCTCAATAGTCCGATCCCACATCAGCCACCGAAAGAGCTATACTCGATTCTATCTCCTATACCCTTCGCTGTCTGGGGGTTGATATACTGGGTCTGTTACCGAAAGCTAAAGGGCAGGTTAGTTTCGTCATAGTTGCTATTGATTATATGACCAAATGGGTCGAGGCGAAACCACTTCGGCTGATAACAGAACAGGAGTGTCCGAAATTTATGAAAGAATCCGTAGTTTTTCGCTTCGGGATCCCTCAAGTGGTGATATCAGATAACGGACGCCAGTTTGTGGGATCAAAATTTGAAGGATTTCTGAAGGAACTGGGAGTCCAGCACAGGAAGACTTCAGTGGCTCATCCACAGTCAAATGGGCAGGTCGAGGTGACTAACAGAGCACTTCTAAACGGAATCAAGCGCAGATTGGACGAAGCCAAAGGAAGATGGCCGGAAGAATTACTTAGTGTATTGTGGGCTTACAGGACTACACCGAGGAAAATAACAGGAGACTCGCCTTTCAGACTAGCCTATGGCACTGATGCCTTGGTCCCAGTTGAGATTGGATCTCCAAGTCTTTGAGTTAGTCAGTTCAGAGAGATCTACAATGACGAGGGACTAAAGGCCAACTTGGACCTGTTAGAAGAAGTCAGAGAAGTGGCTTTGATCAAGTTAGCAGCCTACCAGAGGAGAGTTGCCAAGCATTACAACAAAGGGGTAAAGCTCCGAAGATTTGAGGTGGGAGACCTCGTTCTCAGAGAGGCCGAAGCGTCTACACTGCAGAACACGGGGAAGTTGATGCCGAACTGGGAAGGACCGTATGAAGTGACTGAAGTATCAAAGCCCGGGACGTATCGACTGAAGGCATTGGATGGATCCGAAATTAAGAACACGTGGCACGCAGGCAGGCTCCGAAAGTACTTTCAGTAGAAACCGAGTCAGTTCACCGGGAGTTTGTACATGACCGTTCATCATCAATAAAAAGTCACTTTTTTCACAACTGATCTTCGCATTTGTCCTAAGGTCACAGTGGAGTAAGGAGGTATGGTAGGACTCACTGGCCATTCGATGGCAGCCAATTTATTTGATACCCCGCGTGGTAGTCAAATCCTGGATCCTATATTATTTTTTACCAAGGGTGGTAAAATCAATGGTCACCGAAGTAAGGAGGTATGGTAGGACTCGCTGGCCATTCGATGGCAGCCAATTTATTTGATACCCCGCGTGGTAGTCAAATCCTGGATCCTATATTGTTTTTTACCAAGGGTGGTAAAATTAATGGTCACCGAAGTAAGGAGGTATGGTAGGACTCGCTGGCCATTTGATGGCAGCCAATTTATTTGATACCCCGCGTGGTAGTCAAATCCTGGATCCTATATTATTTTTTTTACCAAGGGTGGTGAAAACAATGGTCATTGAAGCAATCAAATCCTATGGTAGTTATATACTTGTTCTACCCCAAGTGGTAAACAAGATCTTAATGGTGCAAGGAGGATCAGCCGAATTCACCTCACACATGACCTGTCTCACACTTCGAAAACGATAAGTATACTTTACTTCATTTTTTACAAGTGATAAGTTCAGTTCAGTTCATTTCATTTCTTAATTTAACTGCTATACACCTTATCTGATTTACAGATTAAGTTAATTCATTTAAGGCAATTGATACTGAATTATTGACAAGACACGAAATAAACGAAAATCACGTTAATGCAAATTAAAATTGAAATTAAACACTTAAACAAATCCATTCAAATTTATTTACAACATTCGTGCACAAAATTTTAAAAGTCAAAAGCGACCCGATCATGTCTATACATCATTTTCGAAGTCAAGCAGGGCCGGATCTAATTGGGCTGCCACCAGCTTTTCCTTGCCTCGGCCTCGGCAATCTTCGAATCCTTCGTAGTACACTTTCACGATCTCTGCACCAAGCTCATCAGAAGTCCGATAGTCCTCCCGAATCTGCTTGAGCACTTCTTCAGTCTGAGGAAAGCCTCGTTCCTGAAGGGCCTTAACCTTACTACGAAGTTTACGGCACTTAGCCCTGTGGGCCTTCCTATCAACCCGAGCCTGTGCATGAACTTCGCCAAGTTGCGTCGCCAGATCCCGATGTGCCGCGGTGATCTCTTCATTCTTACTCTTCAGAACTTCGGTCTCTGCAGCGAAGCGGACATTCATATTCTTCAATTTCTGCTCGCTGACCTTTGTCGTCTTCAGTTCTTCCCTGACTAAGGTCAGCACCTCATGAGTTTCCCTCAGATCATCTCAATTTTGAGCAAATTCTCTCTGAAGGTCCTCGTTGGCACGAAAAACGGATTCATGTTCAGCTCTTTCCCGAGTTAACGTGGCCTTCAGCAGGTTAATCTCCCTCTTCATGGTTTTCTCATCAGATTCAGCATTCATTTGTCTAGGACGTAAACGCCCAAAGACTGCATTCGCCTGCACACATTCGACAGTACCTAATCAGCTTCAGATAATTAGACAAGAAAAGGAATATTTAGCCAAGAGAATTGCAATTTACCTTTGCCAGATAACTCATGCCTTCATCAAGAAAGTTACCATTCGTATGATCAACGAATCGATGATCGTCATTTTCCCGAACGAAAGCATCAAAAAGTTGGAAGGGGAAGTTGGAATTATACCGAGGCCATAGAGTCGGTGCCCCAGTGGCTTCATCATGAAATGTTCTTAATGAAGGCCCTGAAGGGGGAGGCACGGTCTGATCACGAACAGGAGAGGGATCCATGTAGACATTTTCAGTAGAAGAGGACTGAGCTGGAGTAGAATCTTGAACTAGTACAGGAATAGATCCCAAGATTGGGTGACTATCGGAGGGTTGTTTCCTTCTCCGAGAAGGGGTTGTAGTGTCATCAATTGGCCTTTCTTCATTCGCCGTTTGAGTGCTCACTGGGATTGCTGGAGGGAGAACCTTTGGAAGGGGTACCGTAAGCTCTTCGGCGGTTAAGGGGATGACCTGGGTCTTCCGCTTCTTGATTTGAATAGCCTGTCTACGATCGCCAGTAGGAAGATCGAGTAGGCTCCTTCGAACTGATGTAAATTTGACAACCGGTGCCGTTAGGACAGCAGCCGGTGGTGTTGGGTCAGCAGCCGGTGGAATTGGCTCGGTGACTGGCGGTAGTGGGTCAGCAGTGGATGATGGAATGGCGGCACTGATTCAACTGTTGGTGATGTTGGAAGGACAGGTGGGGGTGTCGGGGTGATATGTGGCTCAGATTCAGAAAAGCCTTCAGAATCGGATGGTAGAGAGATCGGTTTGGGCTTTCGGGCAGCATGTTTTCTTCTTCGAGGTTTGAGTTGTATTTCTGGAAGGACGGACTCTTCGACTTCTGGCTCAGCGGTCCGGGATACAACGTTGGTTCGAGGCGCTTCAGTGGGCGGTGCCCCAGCAGAAGGTTTGAATTGGGAAGAAGCCTCCGGTTGTGAAGATCCAGCGCCCACCCTTGCAGATTTTCTAACTACATCGTCTTCGGGTGGAATTTCCTGATGGGAGGATTCGGCAGTGGCTTCTATGGATTTGCCGGCAATAAAATCCTCCAACTCCCTCACCTCCGAAGACGATGGTCTGATCAAAGTCACTGCAGAAAATTAGCAGTTTTATGTCATAAATCTACGCCACGGTAAATTTCAAAATAAGGATAAAATAAGTCCATACTTACATTTGTGGTCATATAACCACGCCTGCTTCGACAGAAGTCCATATTTCCACTCGTCCTTCGGGAATTTGTCAAAAAGTTCTATCATCTCGGCTTCACGTTCTTCGGAAATGTCTCCGAAGTCAGTAGAGGTCTTCTCATCAACGGTCCAGTTCGGTAAAGAGGTAATTTCGGGCCCCTTAACGAAAAACCACCTCTCGTGCCACCCTCTATTACTCGAAGGAGTGTTTACCAACGAACGCCTCTCGAACTTCTCCCCCGTTCTTGAAAATTGCTTACTTACAGCCCTGAACCCTTTCTCCCTAGATTGGCCGATCTTGTACATGGTAAAGAAGAAGTCAAGCGTAGGTTCGACGCCCAGCTCTTGGCAAAAGGCTATGAATGCCAGGATATGAATATAAGAATTCGGCATTAGTTGGGCAAACCCGACACCCAAAAATCCTAAAATAGTCACTATGAAGGCATGAAGAGGGAATCGCACCCCTTTCTCCAAGATGGTCGTTGTAACTGCCATCCATCCCTCGGGGCGCTGGTACATCCGTTCTTCAGGTCTGGGAGCCCTCACCAAATGGGTGTCTGGGATATGACATCGAGCTCGAACCTTCTTCAGCTCCATTTCAGTAACAATTGAGGGCGTATTGGCGTGGGGGAAACGTTCCTTATTTATGAAAAATTCGGAGGGAACAGGAGAGGTTTTCGGAGGTGGTCTCTTGTTGGATTTCTTGACTGGAGGATTAGAGCTTGAGGTCTCTTTGCCAGGGTTGGGGTTAGGTGGAACGGTTGTTACTGGAATCGCTCGGATTGGAAAGCCTCATTCCGAATCTTGAGAAGCCATTGTTGATGATTCACAGAGAGAAGGAAGAAAGCTTGGAAGGGAGGAGGAGAGCTCGAGAGTCCGAAAATTCAAATTGGCAGGTAAAACTGTCAATTTTGGTAAAGTTTTCTTTTTGTACTGACGGTTACACAGCAATCGAGGGCGGCTCATCAATTTGACAGTCATTATTACGAATTTGAAAGGTTACGTCCGGTTTAAGCTTTAGATATTTAGCCCTTTGGACTTTCCTTTTGGATTTTCAGTTTTAATCCATCTTTTCAGTCTGTTTTCGCCCTTCACCAGATGGACATTGGTAAATTATTTTTGGGGCCTATGTCAACCATGTTGGATCTCATGACATCTTGGGCCGCTTATAGTTCTTTATTAAATATTCTACTTAATAAAAAACTAGGGGGCAATGTTGGGTCTTGCTATTTCCTTTATTGGGCCAGGCAGATTGGGCCCATCCATTTAATTAGCCTGGTGGACCTTTACTATTAAATCTTATAATCATTGGGGTTAACCTTTACCCTGTCTTTATTGCATCTCCTTAACATTGGGCTGGGTCAAGCGGCCGGTCCATAAAATCTTTTAGTATCTAAGACTTTGACTGGTAATGATGAAAAAAGAGAGCAGTTGACCCAAAGTCTGCAGATCATTAATGTGGATGAGATTTTATCCGGCCGGCGGCAGAAACAGTGGAAAAAAGGTGACAACCTGCATGCAGTCGGCTGAGACGAGAGTGCACTGGGGGGCGGTGTCATATCAGGGTTGGTGGCATAAAAAACCGAGCATGAGAGTATAACCGGGCAAGGAAGTCTTCTAGCAAAAGGTACGCATACACTTTTCATCTGGCTCTACACACTAGACATTTTTACATCCTCCATTGTTAAACCTTGAATGCCCGTATTGACTCTCACGCCGGAGCTATCCCCCGACGGTCCAGCCGTCAAGCTTTTGGTGTTGATCGTGTTTACTGTGCAGGATTAGGACGTCTTACGTGATTGGGACGTCATCAAAGATCTTGGCGTTAACAGGGATAAAGTGTTAGAAAATATTTTTAAGTTATAAAATGTAACTTTGAATATTTTGTGATAATTTAATTAGTTATTTAATATTAATGATATTAGATTTAATTAGTAATTATATTAAATAAATTAATTAAAAATAATTTTAATATTATAAAAATTATTTTAAATGAAAATAAATAGTTTAAAAATATTTTAAGTTATAAAATATAACTTTTGATATTTAAAGGTAAATTTTATTAATAATTTAATATTAATGATATTAGTTTTATTTAATAATTATATTAAATAAATAGTTTAAAAATAGTTTTATTAATTTAAAAATCATTTAAAAAAAGGAATAAATGAATTAAAAATATTTGAAGTTATAATAAATGACTTTTAATATTCTAATAAATAATAGATTAATATTCTAATATTAATGGTAATTATTTAAAAATAATTTTTAATGTTTTAAAAATCATTTAAGGATAATATTAATGTTTTAAAAATACTTTGAGTTATTATAAATAACTTTAATATTTTGGCAATCGTTTCATTAATAATTTAATATTAATTAAATATTAATGATAATAGAATTAGTTAATATTTAAATCATTTAATAATGATTCCAGTGTTTGAAAAATCATGATAAATTATAATAATTATTTAAAAATTATTATAAATCAAATAAAATAATATGACTGATATTTTCAGGTATTGAACTACATGATAGAGTTTTAGACTCGATAAATATTCGATAAAGCCGTCGGTACACCAAAATATTTCAGAAATGGATCTAAACTAATATAATTGGACTCGATAAGTGTTTGTTTGTGATGCAATGACTGTTAAACATATGTGACAATGTGATTAGGTTATGTACTAACTGTAATTAGCAGTACTATGTGTTATGATATGTATTTCTAATCGATAAAATGATCTTATTAATGATAGGTCTCGATATAAAAGATAAAACTAAGTTGCGTAACTGTAAGCAGCATCTCAAGCAAGTATCTGAACTATCCTTTACATTGTGCAAGTATCATAACTTTGCATTTCCTTTATGCAATGGACATGAGTAAGAAAGTTTCAGAATCATATTATTGTGCCAGATTATTAACTCTATTGTTATTGATTACGTATCAAATCTTTGTATTCATACAAGTTCTTACATTATTCGATCATTGTATCATTGTATAATTCAGATATATATTCTATTCGTTAATTCCTATATAGGGTTAGACAAGTGTCCCCACTTGGATAATCATTGTATTTAATCACATGTTGATACATACTTATTGATTTCGAGTATGTATACGTTGACTTAAAAGCCGTCTATGCTTTTTGATTTGGCTAGACATAAACTTAAAAATATTGTTGAACAAGATAGAACTTTATTGTATCCAACCAGATTGTTTTAGTTCGGATTCCTGACTAAGTATGAACATCCCGAATATGGAAAAACTTTTATGCACCTAAGGTGGATAGAGTGAACGATAATATCGTTCTTGCATGTAGTATTGATCAATACAGGGCGCATTGGGATGATCACCCTCGTGCCAGTAAGTTATGACGGTTTGCGGATGAAGTTCTGCTAAACCTTAGCGAAAATTAAAAACAATATTCATAGTCTATCGAATACTCTCCATTTATAGTCAGTACGTAGTTTCAAAAATTTGAGATAGATTTGATATGTTGTTATTATTAGTTCAGCTTACTTCACAACTGTTGATTCGTTGTAGAAGTGTTATTCAAAAAAAATATTTAATTCTTTCAGCTTATATTTATTGTTGTTATTACTTGATGGGCAATCAAATGCTCATTCTTGTTTTAAATTTAAATATTTTCAGCCAAGCATGACCAACCAAAATGTTCAGGCGAGAACAAGGGAAAAGGAAAGCAATCAGAATAATCTTATGTTATCTTTTGTAATAGTTAGATAGTATTAAGACAATGATATTTATTATCTATCATGTAATGTATTATAGTAAAGGTTGCGTACTTGGGATTAGACTCTAATGTATGTAAATTAAGTTTGATATTATTATTATTATTATTATTATTATTATTATTATTATTATTATTATTATTATTATTATTATTATTATTATTATTATTATTATTATTTCTCTCATAGAAATGGTATCGTAAAGCACCGAGTTCGGGTTTCAAGTACCTGAATTTGGGGGCGTTACAAATTCAATGTTTCAAAGACCTAGGAATGACCTATTTGCACCCACTTATAATTCAGGTTGGAGAAATCATCCTAATTTTGCATGGAGCCAAGAACCCTACCCAAATAACTCTTCAAACCAGGTTAATCAGTCTTTAAATCAATCTTTTCAACCTTAGCAAAAGCCAAATCCTGGACTATACCAAAATTCAAATTCAGCACCTCAATATCAACCAAGTTTTTCTAATGAAAGTGAGAGGAGACATAACACCTTAGAGAAGAGTGTGGAAACTTCAATAAAATTTTAGCAAATCACTACCAAGCCTTATCTCGTCTAGAGATTCAAATTAGTCAATTGGCCACTAAAGTTAGTGCAAGAGAGAAGGATAAGTTTCCTTGTCAACCCGAGACCAATCCAAAATTTCCAGTCCTTAATCAAAAATCTTATCATGCTAATTCACTTGAAAACAACCAAGTCAATCATATGAATTCAGCAATCTCTTTAAGGTCTGGAAATTATTTTAATAATCATGTTAGCATTGATAATGAAGAAGAGAAAAAATTTAATGTTGAATGTAATGATCCATTTTCAAAGTCAGCCCGGCCTGAAAAGCTAACAAACTCTGAGTCAGTAGGCCCATCTACTAAGCTTGTGTCAAAAATGATCAAACCACATCTTCTGAGTCAAATAAAAGTCTCTAAACTGAAGCCCCATTTTCTTAAAGACTTATTTTAAACAAGCAGTCAACCAAATTAGATAAAATTCTAGAAGTGTTTAAACAAGTAAAAATTATAATTCATCTTCTAGATGCCATTCAACAAGTTCCCTCATATGCTAAATGTCTAAAATATTTGTGAACACGTAAAAGAACCACTCATGTTCCTAAGAAAGCTTTTCTAACAACCCATGTTAGTTCTATCTTGTCATGCTAAGTCCCTATGAAGTATAAGGACCTCGGTTGTCCTACTATTTCATGCATCATATGTGACACTTTAATTGAAAAAGCTTTGCTTGATTTAGGAGATAGTGTGAACATGTTACCATTTTCTGTGTATCAAACCTTAGGCTTAGGGGAGTTGAAAAAGATAACTGTCACACTCCAACTAGCTAACTGTTTCGTTAAAGTGCCAAAAGAAATAGTTGAAGATGTACTCATTAAGGTTTTCAATTTTGTATTCCCTATTGATTTTGTTGTCCTTGAAACCTAACCTATTGTCAATCCCAAAGGTCAAATTCATGTCATTTTAGATAGACCATTTCTAGCAACCTCTAATGTATTAATCAATTGTAGAAATGGACTAATAAAATTGACATTTAGGAAAATGATAATTGATTTAAATGTGTCTAATGTTGGAAAGAAACCTATAGATTTTTCTAACCAACCCGTTGAAGTGAACATGATTCAGGAAATGTCTGAAAATGAATTTATGGGAGAAGACGAAATTTTTAATTTTTTTCTAAATTATTTTGGTCAAAATTGGGATGAGACAGAATATGTAAGTGGGGTGAATGAAATGTTAGAGTCATCCACATTAATATCTTACTCTAAATGGGAACCCGTGATTAAGCCAATCTAGCAATCTTCATAACCTCTTGAAAAGAGTCCACCAGATCTAGAACTTAAATCTCTTCCTGATAATCTTAAATATGCCTATCTAGGTCCCTCCAAAACTTTTCTTATGATCATTGCTTTCGATTTAACAAACATACAGGAGGAAGAGTTACTAACCATCCTTCGAGGAAACAAGGAAGCCATAGGATGTAGCACAATTGATATTAAGGGGTTCATTCCAACCATTGTCCAATATAGGATCCACTTAATAGATGATGCTAAACCAGTGAGAGACCCACAAATGTAGTTGAACCCAGTTCTAAAAGAGGTTGTTAAGAAAGCAATTCTTAAGTGTCTAGATAATGGTATCATCTATCCCATATCTGATAGCTTTTGGGTAAGTTCAGGTGGTGTCTAAAAAGTCTGGCTTAACTTTGGTTCCAAATGAAGCTAATGAGTTAGTTCCCACTCGTGTCCAATCTTGTTAGAGGGTTTTCATAGACTATAGAAAACTCAATGTTGTCACAAGAAATGATCATTTTCCTTTACCATTTATAAACCAAATTCTAGAAAAGTTAGCTGGTCATGCTTACTATTGTTTCCTTGATGGATACTCGGACTACTTTCAAATTCCATAGCCCTAGAAGACCAATAAAAGACCACATTCACTTATCCTTATGGAACCTTTGCATATCGTCTTCTACCCTTTAGGCTATATAGTGCCCCTGCCACTTTTCAAAGATGCATGATGAGCATTTTTCTGATATGGTGGAGAAATTCCTAGAAATTTTCATAGATGATTTTTTCATATTTGGGTCTGCATTTCATGAGTGTCTTCACCACCTTAACTTAGTTCTAAGGAAATGTAAGGAAACTAACTTAATCCTAAATTGAGAAAAATATCATTTTATGCTAAAAAAAAGAAGAAGAAAGAATTGTTATTGGTCATATCATATCTGAAAAGGGAATTGAATTAGACAAAGCCAAAATCGACATCATTGTTAATCTTCCACCACTTAGGACAGTCAAAGAAATTCGTTCGTTCCTAGGACATGCGAGCTTTTATAGGCTATTCATTAAAGATTTCAGTAAGAAAGCAAAACCTTAGACCAATCTTATAGGCAAAGAGGCAAAATTTAAATTTAATGAAAAATGCCTCCAATCCTTTGAACAACTTAAAAAGGAGTTGACGTCAGTTCCTATCATCAAATCATCTGATTGGAGTCAACCA
The DNA here is from genome assembly GCA_016801055.1 of Panax notoginseng. Classification (NCBI taxonomy): domain Eukaryota; kingdom Viridiplantae; phylum Streptophyta; class Magnoliopsida; order Apiales; family Araliaceae; genus Panax; species Panax notoginseng. Next base: position 32,804,234 of record CM029023.1, on the reverse strand, counting down.
TTTGAGTTAATGTGTGATGCATCTGACTATGCAGTTGGTACTGTTCTAGGGCAAAGAATCAACAAGATTCCCCATGTCATATAATATTCTAGTAGAACTTTCAATGATGCACAATTAAATTATTCCACTACTGAAAAAGAACTTCTAGCTGTAGTTTTTGCCCTAGAAAAGTTTTGATCTTATCTTATTGGGTTTAAAATAATTTTTTACACTGACCATGCTTCCCTTAGACATATTCTTTCCAAAAATGATTCAAAAGCCCGTTTAATTCGTTGGGTCTTATTGCTCCAAGAATTTTACCTAGAGATAAGGGACAAAAAAGGGTCTGAAAATATGGTAGCTGATCATTTTTCCCATTTAGTTGTGGAGTCTAACTCTGACTTTCCCTTCAATGAATCTTTCCCAGATTAGAAACTTTTCTCCACATATGCTATACATTGGTTTGTTGATATTGTGAACTATCTAGTAACTAGTGAGATTCCTTCACATTGGTCAAAACAGGACCGGTCCAAATTTTTTTCACAAGTCAATCACTTTTATTGGGACGACCCCTATTTGTTTAAATATTGCCTTGATCAAATCATTAGGAGGTGTGTACCTGACCATGAGTTTAAGAGTGTCCTGTCATTTTGTCATAACCAAGCTTGCGGAGGAAATTTAAGAGGCAAAAAAACGGTCACCAATGTAATAAACCCGGGAATTTAGACAATTTATTAAAATCTTAATTGATTAAATTAAGGTTCAATAATAGGACCTAGACTGGAAAATAGGTATGAATTTAAAATTTTTTGTGAAGGACTTGAATGATTTGATAGACTGTAAGTGATGGTCTAATAGTGAGGTATATGTTTGGTGTATACTGATATATGTGATTATATTTGTATAGTTTGTGGTTAAGGGTCCAGGGTTGATCAAATAAATTATATCAGTGACAAGCCCTAACGTTATGTTAAGAACTTTCACGTTCAGTTAGTGAACCCTAACGATTGATAAGAAACCCTAACGAATGGTTCAAAAACTCTCATTTCAGTTCTGGAAATCCGAAACCCTAATCAAGAATATTAAAACCCTAATTTGGGAGCTCAAAAGCTATGTATAAAGGCTTAAGTGTTATTGATTATAAACCTAATTAGGAAAACCCTAATGGTTAGTTAGAAAACCCTAATTGTTAAGTTAGAAACCCTAATGTACAATTAAGGAAAACCTAAATGTTAATTTAGAAAGTTTAATGTTAATTAGGAAACCTTAATCCTAATTTGCAAGCCTTGATGTGATTAGGAAACCTTAATATAATTAGGAAACCCTAATTTCTAATTTAAAAAGTTTAATTTTCTATTTTAAACCCTAATTAGAAAATCCTAAAAATTAATTTGCAAAACCTAAGGGTTAAGACCTAAGGGATAGGTCACATTACAAGATTGCCGTTAAATTTGTGAGCTAAAGGACTAAAATGCCCTTTTTGAAATTCTTTATTATGTTGGAGTGCAAATCTAGCCAAGATATTTGGATTCACCAACTCTTAGATATTCCATGTGCTCTATATCAATTCATATCAACCAAGTATTGACAACTTTATCAGCCAAATATATTGCATCAAATGATATATAGAGTGATTAAAGAGAGAGAAAATTCACAAATAAGCCTCATTTGTGATCTTACACTCAACTAGGTTATTCTCTCTCTGAAGTCACGAAATCCATAAGTGGATCAGTCCCTAATCAAACCCCTAGAACTCCAATATCAGTTTAGGAAGATCAGATTCAAGTGTTAAGCATGAATGAGGTATAAACCCTAATTTTTCTAAATCTTTATGATTCATGTTAATGTTGTTATCTGTTGTTTGGATTAGTGTTTAAAGATGTTATTTAGTGATCTGAGATGTTACATCAAGGATCCATAACATCTAGATGCAAGAAATTGGGATTTTCAGCAACTGACTTAGAACCCTAATTTGTGGTCTGCCAGCCATATGTCAGGGCCCATAGATCTTTGTGCGTTAGATGTTATGTTGGATTGGTGTTATAGACTTGTTCTCTGTCATGAGGAGAGTAGACTGGAAGTGGAATCAAGTCCATACCATGTCTAGATCTCAAGATATAAGTGGTCAAACATGGTTGACCTATCATGGAAACTGGAATCTGGGCAACCCAGAAACCCATAAATGGTCTGACAGTAACTTTGTAGGGCTTTGATCTTGCTGATGTTAAGTAGTTAGGCCATGTTAATGTATTGGTCTTGTAGTCTGACATGTAGACTACACAATCATGCTATTAGAACGCCCAGACCTTAAACAGAATCAAAGTTATGGACGGTCAAACAAGGGACTATCCGGATGAATTTTTGGAAAACCCAGAATTGGTCAAGAACAGCTTCTGACAAGCATTTGACCGGCTTAGATCTTTCATGTGTAATGTTGTAATGCTATAAAAGTGTAATACTTTTGTACCTTGACATCCCTACTGCAAGATTAAACCTCTTAAACACACTGAGCAAGGCTAGAAATCCAAAATTTAAATGTTGGAAAGTGAGACCTTGAACTGTTCTTCATTTCTGGGTAACTCAGAAAATGAAGAACAGCTTCTGACAAGTTTTGATGGGCTTATATCTCATTGATATGATGTTTTTTAGCTATGAAACTTGTTTGGGGTTGTAGCGCTACATCAATACTACAACACTAATGCACTTTGAAGCCCAAAAACATTAAGATCCAAAATCTATAAGTGGTCAAAGTAGGTACCCTGCACACTGACCATGAATGTTCTTGAGGGCTCAAGAACACCTATAGCGACAGTTTTGTCACTATAGCCACCTTTAGCGACAGTTTGTATTTGAACTAATTATTTTTATTAAATAATTTGAATAAATTGATTATTAATTATGAAAAATACATAATTAATTTTTAAAAATTATTTTAAAGTCTAAAAATAAATTTTTAATAATTTGGAATATATTTCATTAATATTTTAATTTTTTTAAATATTAATGATATTTAATTTATTTAATTATTATATTAAATAAATTACTTTAAAATGATTTTAATATTTTAAAAATTATTTAAAATTATATTAAAGTGTTAGAAAATATTTGAAGTTATTTTGAATGACTTTTAATATTTTGGGATGTATTTTATTAATAATTTAATATTAATGATAATTAATTAATTTAATAAATTTATTAAATAAATTATGAAAAAATAGTTTTAATCTTTTAAAAATCATATAAAACTGGTTTAAAGGTTATAAAAATATTTTAAGCTATAAAACATAACTTTTAATATTTTTTCATAAAATACATTAATATTTAATATTAATGGCAGTTAATTAATAATGGTTTTAAATATTTTAAAATCATTTAAATATGATATTAAGGTATTAAAAATACTTTGAAATATTATAAATAATTTTTAATATTATGACATGTATTTCATTAATATTTGAAATTAAATAAGTATTAATGATAATGGAATAACTTGATATTTAAAGCATATAGTAATGATATTAATGATTGAAAAATCATTATAAATGGTAATAATTATTTGGAAATTATTATGAGCCTTTGAAAAATATTTTGATTATATAATAAATTATCTATGATAATTGTAAAGCGTTTAAGTAGAGTCCTATTGATATTAGGCTCGATAATTATCCAATTAGGCAATCGGGATGACGAAATAGTATCGAACGCAACTCAGACTAAAATAGTTTGACTTGATACTAAGTCATAAGTGTTTTATTGACTGATAGGATTATGTGTTAATGTTTTTAGGTTATTTTATAACTATAATTATTAATAGTATTAACTGTGATGATATTATTCTAATTTGGATATCGATATTATTAATATTAGGTCTTCAGATGAAGCTAAATAGATTACGTAGCAGTAGTCGATGGTTCAGGTAAGTTCCCTAACTCGAACTCGAGTTGTTATTGTACGATATGTTCGTGATTAATCATTGTTGATTATATCACATCTTTGATTATTGATTCTCACGTTGTGCATGTTGTATATGTTAATAATATATGAAAGGTTGATCGCCTTCATTATCATTTGGTTCAGTTGATTTATTCATGTTCCTTATTGACCATTTATTTTTATTGTCTCGGTCGTTCAGTTATATAAATTTGATTCATGCTATTTCATAATTTTTATATTGTTGAAAGCCAGCCAGCTTATTATTCATTCTTTTCAATCATGATATATCCTTTATATTGAACTTAAACTTGTTGCTCACCCTTGCTATATCATGATAAATATTTCAGATTAGTACGAATATGTAAGACCCCAACTTTTATGAATAAAGATTAATTTTTCTCGATATATATTTTTGATTATTATGGTGTGGATTTGATATAAGGTTATAGTTGTGGGTAATATTTACAAATTTTGCAAAGCAAGTTGTTATAAAATATTCGATTGGTCGGGGAATATTCGTTTTAATAGGGAATATTCGTACGACGACACAATCATTGGTGGACCCCACAACAGAAGTATTGTCATAGTTAGAAAACGATATAAATATCTTTTTATAAAAATAACAGCGACAATTTTACATTTAAATTGTTAAAATACCCGGTGGTAAAAGTATAGTAATACGCATGGTTGCATAGTAGCATACGGTATTGATTATTGAGGCTTACGTGAGAAGTTACTCAGTTATACTCAATTATTGCTACAGTAATTGTTGCATAATATCTCTCATATAATTGATTCAATTATTATCACAGTATCATCTATATAATATTTTATATTTTTTAAATCAATAATTGAGACGACAAAGTTATTCATATTATTATTTGCAATATTAACGATGTCTAAAAAGTTCTGTCGAGGAAAGGGGTTTGGTCACCTAATTGCGCGCCAATAGGGAGAAATCCTTATCGGAAAGCCCCCTCTTTCTTGGGAATGATCTGGTTGTTAAATACTGTGAGTTATAATATTATTGATGAATAAGTTCGTGTTGATTAAAGATGAAATTGATATTTTCATTGTGTTGGGATTATTAGTGTTAGTAGAAATTGACATTTATTTCGATAATAATTGATTTTTGGATTTTATATTGACCAATCGGGTAATTAATAGGATAAATGAGCAATTAATTGCTATTAGTTCACATGCATATAACTATTTGCTAATGTGAATGGAACTATTGATTCACATACATGTACTATTAGGGGAGGTGATGCAAGTATGATAATACTTGTAGGACTAAATTAAAGATGGAGAAAAAGATGAAGGTACTATACTGTAATAATTTGAGCCCTAAAATGTGTAATTATCGAAACTATGTTTTCCTATAAATAGAAGCTCATTCTTCTTTTATTCTCACCAATTCACTAAGACTCACAAGAGCAATTATAGAGAGAGAAGCTATAAAGAGAAAGAAGAAGAGTATTCTGCTGCTTCACTATTCCAGTATCCAGTCTTCTTCTAAGGTAAGGGATATTATTTTTGTTCAGTATTCGTAAGAAATAATATTTTCTTCCATACTCTGTAGTATGTGAGTAACATTATTTCGTTTCATATTCCTAATTCAACATTCATTTTGTTAAAGTATTGCTTCTATACTTCGTGAAATTAATAGAATATCCATGATATTTGCGCTTCATCCAGTATCTTTTTATGAAAATATTATTCTGAGCATTCTTGATAATTATTGATCGTTTCATGCCAAAATACTATTCACGAGTACTATTCACAAAGTATTATTCATAGGATACTATTCACGGATACTATTCACAAAGTACTATTCCTGAGTAATATTCACGAGTACTATTCATGAAGTACTATTCATGGGGTATTATTCACTCGGGTACTATTCACCTGGGGAACTATTCATAATAAAAATTGATTTCTTTGCTGTCCAAATCATTTTTGATACAATATCATTCTTAAATTTTACTCCACAAAGCAGTATCATGTTGACAATTTGGACATTATTGAATTCTGAATAAATTAAATTATAAATCTTTAAAAAGTTATCATTTGTTTTCTTTTAATTGAATTCTTATATCATTGTCATCATCCTCATGCTTATATTGTGATGAAAGTCATCTTTGACTTACATGCATAGATGGACTGTTGATTAGTATGATTATGACCAGGGATCATTCGGTATAATCATGACCTTAAATGTTACAAATGATGTGGTAAAAGTCTTCATTGGCCCGTAGTGCATTGATGGACAGTTGTTGACATGATCATGACCATTGATGATTACACGAATATCCTCGGCCCGTAGTGCATGGATAATTCATGGACATAATACTAATGAATATCCTTAACCGTAGTGCAGGGATGATTCAATGATGTGGATTATTTATTAAGCTGAGTCTCAGCGATAAAATTGATGATAAACTTTTTAAATCATAGAAGATAGTAGATATTATGCTCTACTTGACTCTTCTAATGGATTGCTTGTTCCGCTGTAGTTAAACTTGATATTTATTATATTTTATCAGTTTAACACTATTGAAGGCTAACGATAATTTATTCTGTATTATCTTAGTCATAATATTTCTTACTGGGCTAGTTAAGCTCACCCTTTTGCTTTCATTGTTCTCTTCAGGAAATGAGAACGTAGTCGGGAATAGTCGAAGAACGGAGTGATGGTCCGAGATGGTTGTTTTATTAGTCCTCACTATTTAGTGTGATAATAAATGTAATAAGGATTGAATTTGAGTTTGGATATTGTCTATGAGACAATATTCGTATAAAAACTCTCAGCTCATGTTGTATAATTAAGTTTGTATTTGTATTCAGTACCATGTATTTGGCGACCAAAGATGGGTGATGTATACCTATTTTGGGGGTGTCACATATATGGCAACCTTCTCACGTATAAACTGAAGCTGACTCAATGAGCAGAATCTCTATCTGAAGGAAGAAAGAAGAACAAAGGGGTTGCTCTCAAAGCAACAGATAACATCTCCAAAGCCAACACTGAAAATGACTCTGACTATGGTGAAGATGATGATGAGGACTTTGCAATGCTGGTAAGAAGACTCAAAAGGTTCATGCGTCAAGGCAGAGTAAGTAAACCAAAGAAATTCAACAACTACAGCAGTTAGGAGCAGATAAATGACTTATGCTACAATTGCAAGAAGCATTTGATTGCAAACTGCAACAAACCTCTTAGAGAAGAACTAAAGAGGAAATAAAATTCAAAGAAAGAATTCAAAGGCAACGAAAGGCCCCAGAAAAAAGACAAAGGTCTTGTGACCGAAGGATCATGGAGTGACTTAGACAACTACTCAACTCCCGAATCTGGAGATGATAAAGATCCTCAAATGGCAAATCTTTGTCTGATGGCCAAACATGCAAAGGATAAGAAGAGCTCTAACATTCATGTAGTAAGTATAGATGAGGTATTTGACTTTAACTCTCCTGATGTAGACATTGATGATTTAAGAACTACACTACATGGCATAACATCTGATATGTATCAATACATGAAATGGTTCAGAGTTATGTCCAAAGATTATTCTCTTCTTCAAAAAGAGAAAGATAAAGTTCAGGAAGAACTGAAAACAGCTCTTCTAAGTACTAACTCTCTCTCTCTCTAAATTTGAAGCTGAGAATAAACTCTTAAATTTATTATCATTAATAAATTTTTTTATTATTATATTAACATTGACTGTTAATATTATACTGTGTATCTGTGATATAAGTTTCGAGAAGTGGTCAATTTATGTATTGACTGAGAAATTAGAGTAGAGTTGTGTTTAACAGCTTTAGAAACCCTAACCATAATTTCTGGATAGGGATTCAATAGAAAATGCAATTAAAATAATTGTATCGATGAATACTTATTTGTACTGTATGGAGATTTTGATCAATGATAGATCGGATAAGGTTTTAAATTAGTAAACCCTAATGAGGGATTAGAAACCCTAATCTCAGGTTTAGAAATCCTAACGCACAGTTGGAAACCCTAATCGTATGTCGAGAAATCCTAATTTTAAATTCGGGAATCCTAAACCCTAATTAGGAAACCCTAATCCTAATTAGCAAGCTTAAAGCGATTAGTATGTGTTAATATAATTAGGAAACCCTAATTATACTTTAGAAATATTAATTTCTATTTAAAACCCTATTTATATTTTTGAAATTTTAATTTTTTATTTTAAAATCCTATTTTAGAAAATTCTAGAAAACTAAGGGTGTAAAACCTAAGGTTTAGAACCTTAGGGTTAAACCCTAAGGGTGTGGCAAATGGCAAGAATGCTCTTAAAATTATTTTGTAAAAGACCAAAATGCCCTTTTTATTTTCTTTAATTAGTTAAATTGTAAAAATGACCAAGAACTTTAGTAGGTAACCTAATATATTGACTTTGTGACATATAAATTCAACAAAAATCAGCCAACACATCAGATCTAGCAACATGTTAAGCCATATATATAGATTTGGGGAGAGAAAAAATCACATAATTTGCTTATTTTTCAACCAAGCTCTTACCAACTCCCTCTCACACAAAAACCTTCGAATTTATCAAGTAGACCAATCACTTAAACAGCCCCTTGATCAACCAAGATCAATTAGGAAGATTAAGATCAAGGATTTGAAGCTAGAAGGTATAAATCTAATTTTATTTTTGATCCAAGTTGCTAAGAAAAAAATATGTGTTTAGATCTTTTCTAGATGATGTTTTATGATGATCTATGTTGATATAACATAGATACATAGCATCAAAGTGGGTAAAAGTTAAGTTTTTCACAAACTGTTCTTGAGTTTGAAACATGGTCTGACAAGAAATGTTAGCAGCCGTAGATCTTGATATGTTTATGGTTTTTGATGTTTTAAAGTTGTTATAGGTAGCCTGGTATGTGGTCTTTAATCTGAAAGTGGAATCAGTCTCATTTGATGTCTAGATTTGTAGTTATTCATGGTCAAAACCCGTTGACCGGACATGACCATGAACTTTCTGGGTAACCCAGAAAGTGTAAGATCAGCGTCTGATAACTTTTGAACGGCCCAGATCTGACAGCTTTGATGCTTGTTTGTTGATGTTTTGGTAACCAAATTCTAGCCTGTAATGTGTACTTTAGATCAATATTTTTATATCTCTTAAACAACAAACATGTGGGACATAGTGGACTTTCAAACTGGGCATGTCAAACATGGAAACCATTTCTGGAAAACCCAGAAATCGGTTGAACCATGATTCTGATAAGGTTTGACTGGGATTAATCTAGCAGGTGTATTGTTGTTTAAACGATCTGTTGATTCCTATGTGTTCCTTGTCATGACTACTGCATGTTTGGACCAAATATCGAGCCATTTGATAACTGGAACATAGAATAAATCGAGCATAAAAGTGACTAGTTGAACAACTTGGGTTTCTGGAAAACCCAGAACCCACCTGACAGCATCTTTGAAGACTCAGATCTCTTTGTTGTTATGTTATTTGACCAAAGTGATGGTTGGATGTTGTAGTGTTACATTAACACTACAATATAAAAGTCTTGGATTGTCCAGAACAAGCTTGATCAGAGATTTAAAGATGGTCAAACATGACCCCTTAAGCACTGAGTTGTCAGTGTTCTTAAGGCTCAAGAACACCAACAGCGACGCTTAGTGCCGCTAAAGGTTTTTAGCGACGATTTTATTATTTTCTAATTTTTGATTTTTTGGAAATTATTTAAAAATAGAAATAAATTATAAAAAATTATTAAAAATGGTTTTAAAAATTAGTTTAAATTATGAAAAATAATTTTTGACATATTGGAATATTTTTCTTTAATATTTATAATTATTTAAATATTAAAGGTATTTAATTTATTTAATTAGTGTATTAAATAAATTAGAGAAAAATAATTTAATATTATAAAAAATTATTTTAAATAAGAATAATGTATTTAAAAATATTTTGAGTTATAAAATATAACTTTTGATATTTTTAGAGAATTTTTATTAATAATTTAATATTAATGATATTAGATTTATATAATTATTAAATTAAATAAATAAGATAAAAATGATTTTATTGATTTAAAAATCATTTTTAAATAAGAATAAAATGTTGAAAAATATTTAGAATTATAAACTATAATTTTCAATATTTTTGGAGAATTCTCATTAATAAATTAATATTAATGATATTAAATTTATTTAACTATTATATTAAATAAATGAATAAAAAATGATTTTATTGATTTAAAAATAATTTAAAAATGAGAAAAATATTTTTAAAATATTTTAAGTTATAATTAATGACTTTTAATATTTTGATAATAATTTCATTAATATTTAAATATTAATGGTGATAATTTAAAAATGATTTTAATTATTTTAAAAATTATTTAAGTAGAATATTGATGATTTAAAAATATTTTAAGTTATTAATAATAACTTTAATATTTTGACAAGTATAACATTAATATTTTTATATTATTAAATATTAATGATGATAAGATTATTTGATAATTAAATCATTTAAAAATGATTTAAGTGTTTGAAAAATTATTATACATTATAATAATTGTTTATAAACTACTAAAAGCTTCCGAAAAATATTATAAATGATAATTGACTTATCTAAATTAATATTGAAGCTTAGAAATCGAATTAAATTAACAATCAATGTGTAAATTGTCGGATAAGGTGACCAGAATACCGAGAATGGACCGAAGACTGAACTAGTTAGACTTGATAAGTGTTTATATAGGTTATAAACACTGATGTGGCTATATGGTAATGTGTATAGGAGAAGATTGACTGTGAATTACAGTATTATGTGTTATAAAATATTGTGCTAATTGTGAGACCGATATTGTTAATTATAGGTCTTACGAACGCAGATAAATTTATTGTGTAGATGTAATCAGCGGAGAAGGCAAGTTCCCTAACTCAACCTTTAGTTAATATTGTTTAATTATTATTGGTGGTTAATAATTGCTAATTAGACCACGTCCAGGGATTTATTATTTATTATTCGCAGTTAGTGCATGTTTAATAATTTAAATTGAATTACTGATTCGTAAAATATACATTTGTAGAATAACTGTTGTTGGATATTCATATTCGTAGAAGATAGAATTGACAGTACAGATAATTCCTATTTAATGTTGAATTATGTTGAGAAATGTCTTAGCCAATTATTCTGGACTAGATGAACATTTGTTAAAACTTGATAGGTTCGAGAAGAGAATTTAATTATTATTGACAGATCGATGCCAATTATTTCGGCTAGATCGAGAAGTAATTAGAAATTGAAATCACAGTATTTCGTTGTTAAATCAAAATCTTGATTCTGAGACTGAGAAGAACAACCTTTTATATAAAGGAAACATTTTATTGGTCGTATATTCGGCTTTTGCGCGCGATTAAGTATTATGCATAATATAGGGTATAATAAAGCTGATCACTTTATATACTTACAGAGGGGTATGATTTAATCTTTATGGTTATCTGATACACCTGGGTATATCAAAGTCAAACATTTGATAGTTACTCGAGAAGAGAAGTTCAAGATCCAATGGATCGCTCAGCATAAATCTGGAAAACATTCCACTTTGCTATTTCGTAGAATTAATTCTTGATTATTCATTTGAATATCGTAGAAAACCTTGAAAGCGTTGTACTCTTTCATTATCAAATTATTGTGTTGCATAGAAGGCGAGAAGACTTGTTATTGATTCTTATACCCTTATTGTATGACTTAACTTGCGGGGCAAACTTGTTGCTCACCCTTGTTAAATTAAACTTTTTAGCTATGGACGAAGTTGTAGAAGGTGCGGTGAAGAAGAATAAGGGAAAAGGCATAGTGATAAATTAGTATAATGAACATTATTATTATTATGTTGTATTGTAAACCCTTTTTGTATATCTAAGGGGTATGTTTGTAATGTTAAGGTTAGTGGACCTGGGACTAATGTATTAACAGCATATGTTAATGTGATATGTATTTCTATTTCTATATGAATGGGTAGTTAGTTAGTATTATATTGTGGATCGTGAACACCAAAATCGGGGTTCAGGTAACCCAAATTTGGGAGTGTCTCAGGTTGGTATCAAAGCTGTAGGTTATAAACCTTAAGTGGGGTGGGGGAAAACCCTAGAATTATAACCATACGCGAGATAGAGAAAACTTATTTAGAGTTCTAAGTGAGGGATTGCTGAAGTGCGTCAATACTTAGATAAGTGGACACATAGTGTGAGAAGTTTGTACTAATGAAGTACTAATCAAGTTATTTAAACTGATTGTAGGATGTCTGTAGAAGATGAAACGAGTGCGAAAATGCTAGCAGCTGTTGCACCAATGCTAGAAGTAGAGGTGCCAGTGCAAAGCGAATCAGTTGAGAAGGTGGGAGATGATGAACCTATGATTAATCTAGGGAGCGATCATGACGATTATCCCGAGATGTATCTGAGTGGTGATGAGGAGGCGGAGTCTGAGCAAGCTAAGATGGAGAAAGGGAATAAGATCAAAGTTGGAGAACAAGATCAACTATCGGCAGAAGTTCAAGAACTCTGGAGTAAAGTGTTTCTCTTGGAGGAGTTATGGAAGACAGAGCGAGCGTTACGTGAAATGACTGAAGAACAGAACGAGCTAAAAGCACAGGTGGAGAGAATGAAGGCTAAAGGTGGTGGATCGTCTGAAGGAACAATCAAGCAGCAGAAAGACAAGAAAAAGAGGAAGAGGGACAATGGCAGCCCTAATTCTAAAAATTCAAATACGAAGAAGAAGCAAGCCTGTAGCAAGCGTGGGAAGACTCACGCGGGAGAATGCATGATGTGGAAGAACGTGTGCTTCAACTGCAAGCAGGAAGGACATACTTCTTTGCATTGTCCTAAGCTAAATATGAGGAAGTGTTTCTCATGTGGAAGAACGGGTCACGAATTCAACAAGTGTCCCAAAAAGAAGAAGACTGGTGAAGGGACTGGACTGTAGATAGCTTAAGTGTGATCGTTTGTATCTTTTGGAAGAAGGTTATGATATTAAGTGTTATAATATCGAGAACGATGTTTGAACATATGTAAATATATATATATATATATATATATATATATATATATATATATATATATATATGTTTGTATGAATAAAATCTTTATTTTCTATATGAATATAAGATTAAGATTAATTTGTGTGTTCTTAAAACTCATACTTATGGTAAGTTCATGACTCATGATTATATAAAATGTTTTGAACCCCTCAGCGAATGGACGCCAAAGGTCTGACTAGGATAAGTTCATACACTCATATAATTGTGGCAAGTTACTGAACTCATAAGTGTGGTAAGTTTGATAAACTGGAAATAGTTATGTGAGAATGATAAATGTCAACTTTTTGTGTAAAGTTGGAGAATTGTAACTTTTTGTGTAAAGTTGTGTGTTAATCCTGAAATTATTTTAAAAAGGGGATAGTAATATGTGTTAAGTACTATATGTACTATATGATATTTGAATAAATATGCGATTATATGAGAATTATGTGTTGAATTCTTATTGTGTTAAGAATTTATATAGAGAAAGAGAATTAATATAATATTTTTATTTAAATCAGATCATGCCGCCTAGACGACAGAATCGAAACCAACAAGAAGAATAGTCAGTGAATAACGAAGGAGGTCAAGCAGAACCGATACAAAACTTTGCAAATATGATAGCCGAAGCTATGGAAAATAAGGCTCCAGCAAGAGGAAGAGCGAGAAATCAGCCAGCTGACAGATTGGCAAATTTTAAAGACTTTAAAGCGGTAGGACCGCCAGAATTCAAGGGAACCACGAATCTGATTGAAGCCCAAACATGGGTGAAGGAGATGGAGAAAGCATTCGTTATCGCCAAAGTAGCGAAGGAGCAAAAGACGGCTTTTGTAATATACTTGATGAAGGGAGAAGCTAATTACTGGTGGGATACTAATCAGCTGAGAGCTGGTATAGCCATAGTGACATGGAAAAGATTCAAGGAGTTGGTCTTTGAGAACTACTTTTCGCCGAGTATGCAATCCAGGATGGAAGTTAAATTTCTAGAATTGAAGCAGGAGAACATGTCGGTATTAGAATACGCTGCCAAATTCAACGAGTTAGCGAGATTTACACCTCATCAGGTGGACATAGAAGCAAGAAAAGCGAGAAGATTTGAGAATGGGCTGAAGCTGGGGATATTCAATAAGGTAGCGGTATTGCAGATCAATACATTTGCGGCTTTAATGGAGAAAGCATTAATTGTTGAAGGAGAGAGCGAAGCTGCATCTCGATTTCATCAGGAGAAGAAGAAAAAGACAAGTGATGGAGGAAGCAGTGGTGGTAGTAACCCAAATAAGACGAAGTGGAGTGAGAATACCCAATCGGGTAGCAAAACTGAAGAGAATAGGAAAGGGAGGGAACCATGTGTGACCAGCGGGAAGAATAATTCTGGAGTTTGTCTGAAGAAGAAAGGAGTTTGCTATAACTGTGGGTAAGAAGGAAACATGTCACCCAATTGCCCCAATTCGAAGAAAATTCAAGGTTATTTTACGTGCAGATCGATTGACCATATGGTACGGAACTGTCCGAAGAGGAATGTTGAGAAGGAAAGTGTCAACAAGGGACCCGGTGGTGGAACCTTAGCAATTCGAGGACCTGCATAGCCAGGAAGACCAAATGTCCGTACATTCAACTTGACGGTGCAGGATACGGAGGCTGCCCAGGAGGCAGTAGCAGGTAACGATTTCATTTAGAAATTTAATTACGCGAGTAATTTTAGTTAAATATCGTTGTGAATTGTTTTCTTTTATAGATTCAAGTCACACGTTGGAATTTGAGACACAAATTAATATTGTGTTGATAAAAATGAATTAATGATACAAATTTAAAAGATTGTAGAGAATAAAAAGGCGGTGATTCTGAGGACAGAATCCTTTTAAGGAGGGGTGAATGTGATAACCCGGGATTTCGAATAATATAAAATTTACGAATAAATTTTTATTATTATTATATTGTAATATTGATTGTTAATATTATACTGTGTATCTGTGATATGAGTTTCGAGAAGTGGCCAATTTGTGTATTGACTGAGAAATTAGAGTGGAGTTGTGCTTAACAGCTTTAAAAACCCTAACCCTAATTTCTGGATAGGGATTCGACAGAAAATGAAATTAAAATAATTATATCGATGAATACTTGTTTGTACTGTATGGAGATTTTGATCATTGATAGATCGAATAAGGTTTAAAATTAGTAAACCCTAATGAGGGATTAGAAACTCTAATCTCATGTTTAGAAACCCTAACGCACAGTTGGAAACCCTAATCGTATGCCGAGAAATCCTAATTTTAAATTCGGGAATCCTAAACCCTAATTAGGAAACCCTAATCCTAATTAGCAAGCTTAAAGCGATTAGTATGTGTTAATATAATTAGGAAACCCTAATTATACTTTAGAAATATTAATTTCTATTTAAAACCCTAATTATATTTTTGAAATTTTAATTTTTTATTTTAAAATCCTAATTTAGAAAATTCTAAAAAACTAAGGGTGTAAAACCTAAGGTTTATAACCTTAGGGTTAAACCCTAAGGGTGTGGAAAATGGCAAGAATGCTCTTAAAATTATTTTGTAAAACACCAAAATGCCCTTTTTATTTTATTTAATTAGTTAACTTGTAAAAATGACCAAGAGCTTTAGTAGGTAACCTAGTATATTGACTTTGTGACATAGAAATCCAACAAAAATCAGCCAACACATCAGATCTAGCAACATGTTAAGCAATATATATAGATTTGGGGAGAGAGAAAATCACATAATTTGCTTATTTTTCAACCAAGCTCTTACCAACTCCCTTTCACACAAAAACCTTCGAATTTATCAAGTAGATCAGTCACTTAAACAGCCCCTTGATCAACCAAGATCAATTAGGAAGATTAAGATCAAGGATTTGAAGCTAGAAGGTATAAATCTAATTTTATTTTTGATCCAAGTTGCTAAGAAAAAAATATGTGTTTAGATCTTTGCTAGATGATGTTTAACATAGATCCATAGCATCAAAGTGGGTAAAAGTTGAGTTTTTCACAAACTGTTCTTGGGTTTGAAACATGGTCTGACAAGAAATGTCAGTAGCCGTAGATATTGATATGTTTATGGTTTTTGATGTTTTAAAGTTGTTATAGGTAGCCTGGTATTTGGTCTTTAATCTGAAAGTAGAATCAGTCTCATTTGATGTCTAGATTTGTAGTTATTCATGGTCAAAACCCGTTGATCGGGCATGACCATGAACTTTTTGGGTAACCCAGAAAGTGTAAGATCAGCGTCTGACAACTTTTGAATGACCCAGATCTGACATCTTTGATGCTTGTTTATTGATGTTTTGGTAACCAAATTATAGCCTATAATATGTACTTTAGATCTATACTTTTATATCTCTTAAACAACAAACATGTGGGACATAGTGGACAGTCAAACTGGGCATGTCAAACATGGAAACCATTTCTGGAAAACCCAGAAATCGGTTGAACCATGATTCTGATAGGGTTTGACCGGGATTAATCTAGCAGGTGTGTTGTTGTTTAAACAATCTGTTGATTCCTATGTGTTCCTTGTCATGACTACTGCATGTTTGGACCAAAAATCGAGCCATTTGATAACTGGAACGTAGAATAAATCGAGCATGAAAGTGACTGGTTGAACAACCTGGGTTTCTGGAAAACCCAGAACCCACCTGATAGCATCTTTGAAGACTTAGATCTCTTTGTTGTTATGTTATTTGACCAAAGTGATGGTTGGATGTTGTAGTGTTACATTAACACTACAATATAAAAGTCTTGGATTGTCCAGAACAAGCTTGATCAGAGATTTAAATATAGTCAAACATGACCCCTTAACCACTGAGCTGTCAGTGTTCTTGAGGCTCAAAAACACCAACAGCAACGCTTAGTGTCGCTAAAGGTCTTTAGCGACGGTTTTATTATTTTCTAATTTCTAATTTTTCGGAAATTATTTAAAAATAGAAATTAATTATTAAAAATAGTTTTAAAAATTATTTTAAATTATGAAAAATAATTTTTGACCAATTGGAATATTTTTATTTAATATTTATAATTATTTAAATATTAAAGGTATTTAATTTATTTAATTAGTGTATTAAATAAATTAGAGAAAAATAATTTAATATTATAAAAAATCATTTTAAATAAGAATAATATATTTAAAAATATTTTGAGTTATAAAATATAACTTTTAATATTTTTAGAGAATTTTTATTAATAATTTAATATTAATGATATTAGATTTTTTTAATTACTAAATTAAATAAATAAGATAAAAATAATTTTATTGATTTAAAAATTATTTTTAAATAAGAATAAAGTGTTAGAAAATATTTAGAATTATAAACTATAATTTTCAATATTTTTGAAGAATTCTCATTAATAAATTAATATTAATGATATTAGATTTATTTAACTATTATATTAAATAAATGAATAAAAAATGATTTTATTGATTTAAAAATCATTTAAAAATATTTTAAAAATATTTTAAGTTATAATTAATGACTTTTAATATTTTGATAATAATTTCATTAATATTTAAATATTAATGATGATAATTTAAAAATGATTTTAATTATTTTAAAAATCATTTAAGTAGAATATTGATGATTTAAAAATATTTTAAGTTAGTAATAATAACTTTAATATTTTGACAAGTATAACATTAATATTTTTATATTATTAAATTGTGACGCCCCCAAAATTAGGTATACATCACCCATCTTGAGTTGCCAGATACATGGTACAGAATTCAAATACAACTTAATAATACAACTGTCGTGTATAATACGACAGAACATAAACTGTGAGTTTGAATACAAATAATGTCTTCTAGAGAGTATCCATACTCAAAAGGAGTCCACATTACAATTATTATCACACTATTACATAGAATAGTAAGGACTACTAATGCTATCATCTAGGACCATCACTCTGTTCCCCGACTAATCCCAGCTACATTCTCATTTCCTGAAGAGAACAGTGAAAGAAAGGGTGAGCTCAACTAGCCCAGTAAGAAATATTATGACTAAGATAATGTAGAATGAATTATCATTAGTCTTCAACAATGTTAAACTGATAAAATACAATAGACATCAAGTTTAACTGCAGCGAAACCAACAATCCATTAAAAGAGTCAAGTAGAAAATAAAATCTACTATCTTTTATGATTTAAAAGGTTTTTCATGACTTTTATCACTGAGACTCAGCTAAAAAAATAATCCATATCATCGAATCACCCTTGCACTACGGCCAAGGATATTCTTTAGTATCACGACCACGAATTATCCATGCTCTACGGGCCAAAGATAATCATATTTTCATCAACGGTCCTGATCATGCCATAAAACAATTCATCTTTGCACTACGGCTAAAGAGAATCCATAGCCATAATCATACCAAAACTGTCCATCAATGCACTACGGGCCAATGAGGACTTTTACCACATCATTTGTAACCTTACGGTCATGATTATACCGAATAATCCCTGGTCATAATCATACCAAGTCCATCTATGCACTACAGGCCACAGATGACTTTCAACATTTTATAAACATGAGGATGATGACAATGATATAAGAATTCAATAAAACAAGTTCAAGAATTAATTTATCTAAGAATTAACAACGTCCAAATTGTCAATATGATACTGCTTTGTGGAGTAAAATTCAAGAATTCTTAGAAGAATATTTCCATGAAAAGATACTAGATGAAGCGCAAATATCAAAGATATTCCACTAATTTCATGGGGTATAGAAGTCAAAGTTTTAACCAACTGAGTATAATAAAGAATGGAATAACAAAAGAAATTATCATGCATGCGATAGACCGCACAGACATGTTATTCCAACAGAATAATAAATAATGGAATCAGGTCCGGCGTAAAACGCATAGACAGGATATTCCAACAGAATAATAATAAAGACGGAACCAGGTCCGGTGTAAAACACACAGACAGGATGTTCCAACAGAATAATAATAAAGACGAAACCAGGTCCGGTGTAAAACACACAGACAGGATGTTCCAACAGAATAATAATAAAGACGAAACCAGGTCCGGCGTAAAACACACAGACAGGATGTTCCAACAGAATAATAAAAAAATGTCACCAAGTATAGGGTAGACCACGTATACAGGTTATTCCAACAGAATAATAAATAATGGAATAACAGAAGTTCTCTTCATGAATACAAAAAAAATAATACCCCTTACCATTTTAAAGAAGAACTGAAATAAAGAAGTAGTTAAGTAGCAGAATACTTTTCTTCTTTCTCTCTATAATTTCTCTCTATAGTTTCTCTATCTAGTGTTCAGTGAATTCGTAAGAAAATAATGAAGGAATGAGCGAAGGAATGAGCTTCTATTTATAGGAAAATAGAATGCATAGTAACTAATCCATGAATGGTCCAGATTGATTTACTTTAATCTGACGGTCCATATTTAAAGAAAAATCTTTTAAATAAAATATAATATATTCAATTTATAGAATAACTTTAATAAAGTATTCTGTTTTATATAAAAAGATGTTTCTGTTTTATTACGTTAATAATACGAATAAAGCAAAACTTCATTATCGCTAAATAATTCATATTATTAATTGACAATAATTGAATCAAACTGAGTGACTTCTCACATAAGCATTAATAATCAATACCGTGTGCTACTATGCAACCACACATATTACTGTACTTTTACTACTGAGTAGTTTAACAGTATCAACGGTAAAACTTCCGCCGTTATTTTTAATAAAATATTTTTGTCATTTTCTCAATCTGACAATAATTCCGTTGTGGGGTCCACCAATAATTGTGCCGTCGTACGAATATTCCCCGACAAAAATAATATTCCCCGACCAATCGAATATAATACAACAACTTGCATACTTTATAAAATTTATAAATACTACCCACAACTATAACATTATCTCAAATTCACACCATAATATTTAAAAAATATTTCGAAAAAATTAAATCTTTATTCATAAAATATGGGGTTTCACATAAATATTAATGATGATAAGATTATTTGATAATTAAATCATTTAAAAATAATTTAAGTGTTTGAAAAATTATTATAAATTATAATAATTGTTTATAAACTACTAAAAGCTTCCGAAAAATATTATAAATGATAATTGACTTATCTAAATTAATATTGAAACTTAGAAACCAAATTAAATTGACAATCAATGTGTAAATTATCGGATAAGGTGACCAGAACACCGAGAATGGACCGAAGTCCAACCAGACTGAACTAGTTAGACTTGATAAGTGTTATACAGGTTATAAACACTGATGTGGCTATATGGTAATGTGTACAGGAGAAGATTGACTGTGAATTAAAGTGTTGTGTGTTATGAAATATCGTGTTAATTGTGAGACCGATATTGTTAATTATAGGTCTTACGAGAACGCAGATAAGTTTATTGTGTATCTGTAATCAGCGGAGAAGGCAAGTTTCCTAACTCAACCTTGAGTTAATTTTGTTTAATTATTATTGGTGGTTAATTATTGTAACAACTCGATATTTTCTATATAAACAAATCAAAAATTTTAGGTATAAATTTTATTTTTATATTTTAAGGATGATGATTGGTACAAGATAAGATGTATATGTATTTATATGATAAATAAAAATATATTTATTACATGACTAATTGTAAATAATTTTATTTTAGAATTATTTATTATTATAAAGTATATTCTTATAATAATTAATTTTATGGTAGAAAGGTTTTTATTAAATATTTTTCATGATAATATAATCATATACTATTTAAATAATATATGGAGTGATTTTTAGAATAATTATAACAATTATTTTATTATATAAATTTTAGTACAGATTATTAAGTTAATTATTTTACCTTAATTATTAAGGTTAAATATAAAGAATAAATCAGATATGGAATCCAAAACCTAATTTTGGATTACTATCAAGGAATGGGAATAATAATGTAATATTAATTACATTTTGATTTTTTAGTGTTATAAATATGTACTGTATGTACGTATTGAGGATGGTTGGTCAAATATGGTGTTTAATGTCAAAACCCTAGTTTTACTATAGGAAACCCTAAATTGAAAATCAATTGTGAGTTTAAAACTGTTATATAACTGTGTTATATGTTTTATGTTGTGTATTATATAATGATTTGATTAACTAGGTAAACCCTAATTAAAAATTTAGAAACCCTAAATAATTGTTAGAAAACCCTAAGTTATTAAACCCTAATTTCAGAAATGAGAAACCCTAATTTGAAACTCAAATTAGAGTTCGAGATTGGTTGTAATCGTGATAAGGTGATTAATTAACAAGTATTAGAATTACAATTGTTAATTTTGGAAACCCTAAAATTTTTAAATCCTAATTTGGTAATTAGAAAACCTAATTAAAATTTGGTACCCCTAATTATCGGAATTGTAAACCCTAATTGCTAAATTAGCAAAGTTAATTATAATTAGCGATATTAAACCCTAATGTTCCTGTATAAATTAATTAGAAAATTAATCATAATTAAGAAACCCTAATTTCAAAATTTTAGACACTAAAATTTATTTAATTTTATTTTTGAGCAAACCCTAAATTGGAAATCCTATATTTCATTTGTGCTAAACCTTAGGGTTAAACCCTAAGGGTCAAACCCTAAAGGTTTAACAAGTTACAATAATGCCATTAAAATAATTTACCAATTGACCATATTGTCCCTAGTTGCATTATTTTGGCTAACTAGTAGGTTTTGACATTAGGAAAGGTTGTTCACCAAACTCAACAACTCCCTTGACTTAAAAAACTCCAGCACATGGGCTCTAAATCAGCCATTCATGCATCTTGTATGTCTATTTATAGATTGAAAGAGAGAGAAAGTCATTTTGCTAGCCATTTTTGTACTAAACTCTCAACTTATCTCTCTCAACTCAAAACCCACGAAAATATAAGCTAGATCAGTCACATAATCAAGCCCCACGAAATCCAACAACAAATCAGTAGCCTAAGATCAAGATTGATCAAAGTAAAGGTATAAACTCTAGCTTGAATTCTGACATTTGATGATGTGTTAGATGTTGTTTTTTTGTGTTAAATGTGTTGTTAGTAGTGTTTAATGATGATCTGGGTTGCTAGATGTTGAATCCATAACATCTAGAGGCTTGGATTTGAGTTTTTGCAAAATCTGGAAAAAAAAATTAAACTATGGCCTGACAACAAATGTCAGTGACCACAGATCTTTGGTCGATTATGATTTTTGTTGTTTTTAAGTTGCTATGTGTAGCTTGTAATGTGGTCTTTAATCTGGATCAAGAATAAGGCCTAGATCAGTTGTAGATTGTAAGTTATAATCGGTCAAAGGTCGTTGACCGGCATTGACCGGGCCATTTCTGGGTAACCTAGAATGAGCCCAGAAAGCTCTGACAAGTTCTTCAAGAGCGTGGATCTGACAGTGGTTTGATGTTTCGTTATGGTTCTTGCATCTAAGTTGTAGCATATTTGTTAGACTACATCATCATGCCTTAATATCACATATATAGTAAGCAGGTTGAAGATTGTGGCCGGTCAAACTAGTTAAGTCGGTCATGTTTTCTGTTTTCTGGGTAACCCAGAAAACATAAGAACATGACGACTGACATTGTTTGACCATACTAGATCTGACGATTGTGTTGTAATTTAGTTGATGTTATGTGATAGATCTCTTGTACTAAATGTTGTCTACACACTGAAGTTTATAGATCACAAAAACAGTACACGATCAGCATGTAGTGGAAGCCCGAAATTGCATGCTCGAATTGTTCTTCATTTTTGGGCAACCCAGAAATGAAGAACAGCTTATTTAGGCCCTTAGATCTCTCTAGTTGTGCATTATTTGATGATGTTTATTGTTGGATCATGTAGTCTTGTGCTTGTACTACATTATCAGACCATCAACATGTCCAGAAACAAATTGATCAACGTTTAATCGATGGTCAAAGTAGCACCCACGAAACTGCCTTATGAATGCTCAAAAACATGAAGAACGCCTATAGCGACAGTTTTGTCACTATAGGTGGCCTTTAGCGACAGACAGTATATATTATTTTTTAGAAATTAATTAAATAAATAGAAAAAAAAATAGTTTTTAATTATTAAAAATACAAAATAAATTATTTAAAAATGATTTTAATATTTAAAAAATCATTTAAAATTATATTACGGTAGAAGAAAATATTTTAAGTTATTTTTAGTGACTTTTAATATTTTGTGATAAAATTCATTAATAAATTAATATTAATGATAATTAAGTTATTTACTAAATGAATTAAATAAATTAATTAAAAATGATTTTATTATATTAAAAATCATTTTAAATAATAATAAGGTATTTAAGGATATTTTAAGTTATAAAATATAACTTTTAATATTTAAAGATTAATTTTATTAATTAATTATTATTAATGATATTAAGGTTATTTAATAATTATATTAAATAAATTTGTTTAAAAATAATTTTATTATTATAAAAATTATTTTAAATGAAAATAAAGCGTTTAAAGATATTTTAAGTTATAAAATATAACTTTTAATATTTAAAGGATAATTTCATTAATAATTTAATATTAATGATTATTAATTTATTATTAATGATATTAAATTTATTTAATAATAAATAGTTTAAAAATAGTTTTATTAATTTAAAAATCATTTAAAAACGATATTAATGAATTAAAAATATTTTAAGTTATAATTAATGACTTTTAATATTTTGACAAATAAAACATTAATATTTTAATATTAATGGTAATTATTAAAAATAATTTTTAATGTTTTAAAAAACATTTAAGGGTAATATAAATACTTTAAAAATATTCTAAGTTATTATAAATAACTTTAATATTTTGGCAATGGTTTCATTAATAGTTTAATATTAATTAAATATTAATGATAATAGAATTGTTTAATATTTAAATTATTTAAAAATGATTCCAGTATTTGAAAATTTATGATAAATTATAATAAATATTTTAAAAAATTATTATAAGTCATTTAAAAATAATATAACTGATACTTACAGATATTGAGTTACATAATAGAGTCCTAAACTCGATAATTACCCGATAAAGCCGTCGGTACACCGAATGTTTCAGAAATTGATCTGGACTTAGATAATTTGATTTGATACTGTTTATTTGTGATTCAATGGTTGTTAAACATATGTGATAATGTGATTAGGTAATGTGCTGACTGCAATAAACAGTGCTATGTGTTATAATATGTTATTCTAATCAGTAAAATGATCTTATTACTGATATGTGTTATATAAAAGATAAAGCTAAGTTGTAAATTGTAAGCAGCGCATCAGGCAAGTATCTTACCTTTGCATTTTCTTTATGCAATGGACATGAGTAAGAATATTTATGAATTATATTATTATTATACAGATTATTAAACTTATATTATATACTCATTGATTATCAACATGTTAGTATATATATATATATATATATATATATATATATATATATATATATATATATTGTTCGTTACTTTCTATAAATGGTTATACAAGTGTCCCCACTTGGATAATCATTGTATTTAATCACATGTTGATATACCTTTGTCAATTACCCGTATATATATATGTTGAATTATAGATTATTGTTGATCAAGATAAAACCTTTGATTTAGAACCCAGACTAGTATGAACATCCCTACACGGGAAAACTTTTATGCGCCCAAGGCGGACAGAGTGAATGATACCCTCGTTCTTACATGTAGTATTGATCAATGCAGGGTACAATGGGCTGATCACCCCTGTGCCCGTAAGTTATGACAATTTGCAGATGAATTTCTATTTAACCTTTTTGAAAATGAAAATAATGTTTATAGTATGTCACCTTAACCCTAAATATAGTTATTACGTAGTTTCAAAAATTTGAGAGAGGGTTGTTGT
The DNA here is from genome assembly GCA_016801055.1 of Panax notoginseng. NCBI lineage: Eukaryota > Viridiplantae > Streptophyta > Magnoliopsida > Apiales > Araliaceae > Panax > Panax notoginseng. The sequence goes on along the minus strand of CM029023.1, from coordinate 32,779,346 downwards.
GTTATTATTATTGGTACAGATTACTTCACAACTATTGATCTGTTGTAGAAGGATAGTATAAAGAAAATATTTAAATTCTTTCAGCTTATATATATATAATTGTTATCACTTGCTGGGCACTCAAATGCTCATCATTGCTTAATTTAAATGTTTTCAGCCAAGTGTGAAGAACCAGAAAGCTCATGCTGAAACAAAGAAAAAGGAAAGCTAACCAAATAAGATTTGTGGTAGTTATGTAATAGTTTGATATTATTGATTAAGACAAGAATGATATATATATATATATATATATATATATATATATATATATATATATATATATATATATATATTATCTATCATGGGTTGTAATGAATGTTTAAAGGTTACATACTTGGGATTCAGACTTTGATAAATATATAAATTAAGTTGATCTTTATATTATTGTTATTATTATTAGTATTATTCCGCTCATAGAAATGGTATCGTGAAGCACCGAGTTCGAGTTTCAAGTACCCGAATTTCGGGGCTTTACAGGTTGGTATCAGAGCTATAAGCATGAATTTGCGAAGAGCCTCGAGCCTCTCGCTGGTGACTTCCTTGTGTGGAATGCACCGAAGCCAGACTCTCCGTAGGGGACGCCAATTCAGTCGGTGGCAAGCTGATAGGTACCCTTGTAAGGTGCTATGGTTGGAAGCACCATAAAAGTTACAGGTTGGTATCAGAGCTATAAGCATGAATTTGTGAAGAGCCCCGAGCCTCTCGCTGGTGACTTCCTTGTGTGGAATGCACCGAAGCCAGACTCTCCGTAGGGGACGCTGATTCAGTCGATGGCAAGCTGATAGGTACCCTTGTAAGGTGTTATGGTTGGAAGCACCATGAAATTACAGGTTGGTATCAAAGATTAGGGTTAAAAACCTTAGGTGGGCTAGACCTTAGGCTATAAACTTAGAACAGAGGGATAACTGATGTTTAAAGCATTATGTGCTATGCTATATAAAATATTCGTTAAATGAATATGAATCTATGTTTGGGTAATGAAATAAGTTTAATATATTAAACTTATATGATAAGGTTTAGAATGTAAGTTAAATTTATGATTTTATTTAATCAGATAATGCCGCCAAGACGACGAACTCGAAATCAAAGGGCAGAAGAATCTGTCAACAACGTTGAAGGACAACAACAAGCAGACCCGATGCAGAACTTTACGAACATGATAGCACAAGCTATGCAGCAAGGGATACCAGTCGCTGGGAACCAGCCGGATAATCGCTTGGCAAACTTCAAGGATTTCAAGGCTATGGGACCACCGGAATTCAAAAGTACAACTGACCCTGTTGAAGCCCAGACTTGGGTTAAAGATATTAAAAAAGCATTCGTGATAGCTAGGGTAGCTGAGGGGCAAAAGACCGCTTTTGCCACCTACATGATGAAGGGTGAGGCAAATTTTTGGTGGGAAGCAAATCAGGTGAGAACAGGAGCAGGTGTAGTTACATAGGATAGGTTCAAAACTTGTTTTTTGAAAATTATTTTTCACCCAGTATGCAGGCTAGGATGGAGGTTAAATTTTTAGAATTGAAGCAGGATAATATGACGGTGTCTGAATATGCCGCCAAATTTAATGAGTTAGCTAGGTTTGCCCTGCATCAAGTTGATACGGTGGCTAGAAAAGAGAGAAGGTTTGAGCTGGGATTAAAACCCTGACTCTATAACAAGGTGGCGGTGTTGCAGATTCCTACATTTGTAGCACTCATAGAGAAGGCGATTATTGTTGAGTAGGGAAGTGAGGCCATGAGTCTCTACAGCAAAGAGATGAAGAATAAGGGTAAGACTGAAGGAGCTGGGAAAGTGGAAATTAATAGTGGGAATAGGGGTGGTAGTAGCAAGAGGAAGGGGAACTACTTTGGGAATGTGCAGGTGAAACAAGAAGGTGTTAAGAAGCCAGCGGTACAGTGCAAGACTTGTGGAAAGAACCATACAGGTGAGTGTCTGAAAGGAAAGTTTGTATGCTATAAGTGCGGGCAGGAGGGCCATATCTCTCCCAACTGCCCCAATCCAAGAATGAACAGTGGGTGTTTTCTGTGCGGATCGACTGAGCACAAGGTGAAGGATTGTCTGAAGAGGAGGGCGGAGGCAGGAAGTGTGAATACTGGCACTAGCAGCGGGACTTTAGCAATCACGGGACCTACGTCATCGAGTAAGCCAACAAAATCAACAACAAGGGTCTACAACATGATGGTCCAAGATTCGGTGGCAGCTGGTGGTGCAATTCCAGGTATTATTCGTATAACTTTTTTTTACATGATTTTCCTATATATAGTAAATTATTTTATAAAGGAATTTTGAGGGAGGAATTTGAGTTCTTTTAGAAATCAAATTTTTTTTCATTTGATCAGATAGATAAGCTTTATGTGAATAGTTAAAGATCAATTCGAACAAAGTTGGTCAAGATCTACTTGTGAAGATTGTGTGTGCTATGTACCCTAGTATCTATGAGTTTTAAAACGGTGATTCCGGGGACGGAATCTTTATAAGGGAGGGTGAATGTAACAACCCGATATTTTCTATATAAATAAATCAGAAATTTTGCGTATAAATTTTTTTTTATATTTTAAGGATGAGGATTGGTACAAGATAAGATGTATATGTATTTATGTGATAAATAAAAATATATTTATTACATGAATAATTGCAAATAATTTTATTTTAGAATTATTGATTATTATAAAGTATATTCTTATAATAATTAATTTTATGGTAGAAATGTTTTTATTAATTATTTTTCATGAAAATATAATCATATATTATTTAAATAATATATGGAGTGATTTTTAGAATAATTATAATAATTATTTTATTATATGAATTTTAGTACAGATTATTAAGTTAATTATTTTACCTTAATTATTAAGGTTAAATATGAAGAATAAATCAGATATGGAATCCAAAACCTAATTTTGGATTATCATCAAGGAATGAGAATAATAATATAATATTAATTATGTTTTGATTTTTTAGTGTTATAAATATGTACTGTGTGTACGTATTGAGGATGGTTGGTCAATTATGGTGTTTAATGTCAAAACCCTAGTTTTACTATGGGAAACCCTAGATTGAAAATCAATTGTGAGTTTAAAAATGTTATATATAACTGTGTTATATATTTTATGTTGTGTAGTATATAATAATTTGATTAATTAGGTAAACCCTAATTAAAAATTTAGAAACCCTAAATAATTGTTAGAAAACCCTAAGTTATTAAACCCTAATTTTGGAAATAAGAAACCCTAATTTGAAACTCAAATTAGAGTTCGAGAATGGTTGTAATCGTGATAAGGTGATTAATTAACAACTACTAGAATTACAATTGTTAATTTTGGAAACCCTAATTTGGTAATTAGAAAACCTAATTAAAATTTGGTAACCCTAATTATCGGAATTGTAAATCCCAATTGCTAAATTAGCAAAGTTAATTATAATTAGAGATATTAAACCCTAATGTTCCTGTATAAATTAATTAGAAAATTAATCATAATTAAGAAACCCTAATTTCAAAATTTTAGAAACTAAAATTTATTTAATTTTATTTTTGAACAAACCCTAAATTAGAAATCCTATATTTGATTTATGCTAAACCTTAAGGTTAAACCCTAAGGGTCAAACCCTAAGGGTTTGACAAATTACAATAATGCCATTAAAATGATTTACCAATTGACCATATTGCCCCTAGTTGCATTATTTTGGCTAACTAGTAGGTTTTGACATTAGGAGAGGTTGTTCACCAAACTCAACAACTCCCTTGACTTAAAAAACTCCAGCACATGGGCTCTAAATCAGCCATTCATGCATCTTGTATGTCTATTTATAGATTGAAAGAAAGTGAAAGTCATTTTGCTAGCCATTTTTGTACTAAACTCTCAACTTATCTCTCTCAACTCAAAACCCACGAAAATATAAGCTAGATCAGTCACATAATCAAGCCCCACGAAATCAAACAACAAATCAGTAGCCTAAGATCAAGATTGATCAAAGTAAAGGTATAAACCCTAGCTTGAATTCTGACCTTTGATGATGTGTTAGATGTTGTTTTTTTGTGTTAAATGTGTTGTTAGTAGTGTCTAATGATGATCTGGGTTGCTAGATGTTGAATCCATAACATCTAGAGGCTTGGATTTGAGTTTTTACAAAATTTGGAAAAAATTTAAACTGTGGTCTGACAACAAATGTCAGTGACCACAGATCTTTGGTCGATTATGATTTTTGTTGTTTTTAAGTTGCTATGTGTAGCTTGTAATGTGGTCTTTAATCTGGATCAAGAATCAGGCCTAGATCAGTTGTAGATTGCAAGTTATAACCGGTCAAAGGTCGTTGACCGACATTGACCGGGCCATTTCTGGGTAACCTAGAATGAGCCCAGAAAGCTCTGACAAGTTCTTCAAGAGCGTGGATCTGACAGTGGTTTGATGTTCCGTTATGGTTCTTGCATCTAAGTTGTAGCATATTTGTTAGAACTACATCATCATGCCTTAATATCACATATATAGTAAGCAGGTTGAAGATTGTGGCCGGTCAAACTAGTTAAGTCGGTCATGTTTTCTGTTTTCTGGGTAACCCAGAAAACATAAGAACATGACGACTGACATTGTTTGACCATACTAGATCTGACGATTGTGTTGTGATTTAGTTGATGTTATGTGATAGATCTCTTGTACTAAATGTTGTCTACACACTGAAGTTTATAGATCACAAAAACAGTACACGATCAGCATGTAGTGGAAGCCCGAAATTGCATGCTCGAACTGTTCTTCATTTCTAGGCAACCCAGAAATGAAGAACAGTCTCTGACAGCTTATTTAGGCCCTTAGATCTCTCTGGTTGTGAATTATTTGATGATGTTTATTATTGGATCGTGTAGTCTTGTGCTTGTACTACATTATCTAACCATCAACATGTCTAGAAACAAATTGATCAACGTTTAATCGATGGTCAAAGTAGCATCCACGAAACTGCCTTATGAATGATCAAGAACATGAAGAACACCAATAGCGATAGTTTTGTCACTATAGGTGGCCTTTAGCGACAGACAGTATATATGTTTAAAAAATGTTTGAAAATTTATGATAAATTATAATAAATGTTTAAAAAAATTATTATAAGTCATTTAAAAATAATATGACTGATACTTACAGATATTGAGTTACAGAATAGAGTCCTAGACTCGATAATTACCCGATAAAGCCGTCGGTACACCGACATATTTCAGAAATTGATCTGGACTTAGATAATTTGATTTGATAGTGTTTATTTGTGATTCAATGGTTGTTAAACATATGTGATAATGTGATTAGGTAATGTGTTGACTGCAATAAGCAGTGCTATGTGTTATAATATGTTATTCTAATCAATAAAATGATCTTATTACTAATAGGTGTTATATAAAAGATAAAACTAAGTTGCAAATTGTAAGCAGCGCATCAGGCAAGTATCTTACCTTTGCATTTTCTTTATGCAATGGACATGAGTAAGAATATTTATGAATTATATTATTATTGTACAGATTATTAACCTTATATTATATACTCATTGATTATTATTATGTTAGTATATAATAATTCAGATATACATATTCTGTTCGTTAATTTTTATAAATGGTTATACAAGTGTCCCCACTTGGATAATCATTGTATTTAATCACATGTTGATATACCTTTGTCAATTACCCGTATATATATATATATATATATATATATATATATATATATATATATATATATATATATATATATGTTGAATTATAGATTATTGTTGATCAAGATAAAACCTTTGATTTGGAACCCAGACTAGTATGAACATCCCTACACGGGAAAACTTTTATGCGCCTAAGGCGGATAGAGTGAACGATACCCTCGTTCTTGCATGTAGTATTGATCAATGCAGGGTACAACGGGCTGATCACCCCCGTGCCCGTAAGTTATGACGGTTTGCAGATGAATTTCTGTTTAACCTTTTCGAAAATGAAAACAATGTTCATAGTATGTCACCTTAACCCTAAATATAGTCATTACGTAGTTTCAAAAATTTGAGAGAGGGTTGTTGTGTTATTATTATCGGTACAGATTACTTCGCAACTATTGATCTGTTTTAGAAGGATAGTATAAAGAAAATATTTAAATTCTTTCAGCTTATATATATATATATATATATATATATATATATATATATATATATATATAATTGTTATCACTTGCTGGGCACTCAAATGCTCATCCTTACTTAATTTAAATGTTTTCAGCCAAGTGTGAAGAACCAGAAAGCTCATGCAGAAACAAAGGAAAAGGAAAGCTAACCAAATAAGATTTGTGGTAGTTATGTAATAGTTTGATATTATTGATTAAGACAAGAATGATATATATATATATATATATATATATATATATATATATATATATATATATATATATATATATATATATATATATATATATATTATCTATCATGGGTTGTAATGAATGTTTAAAGGTTACGTACTTGGGATTTAGACTCTGATAATTATGTAAATTTAGTTGATCTTTATATTATTGTTATTATTATTAGTATTATTCCGCTCATAGAAATGGTATCGTGAAGCACCGAGTTCGGGTTTCAAGTACACGGATTTGGGGACTTTACAATTATTGCTAATTAGACCATGTCTAGGGATTTATTGTTGATTATTCGCAGTTTGTGCATATTTAATAATTCAAATTGAATTACTGATTAAAAAATATACATTTGTAGAATAACTGTTGTTGGATATTCATATTCGTAGAAGATAGAATTGACAGTACAGATAATTCCTATTTATTATCGAATTATGTTGAGAAATGTCTTAGCCAATTATTCTGGACTAGACGAATATTTGTTAAAACTTGATAGGTTCGAGAAGAGAATTCAATTATTGTTGACAGATCGATGCCAATTATTTCGGCTAGATCGAGAAGTAATTAGAAATTGAAATCACAGTATTTCGTTATTAAATCAAAATCTTGATTCTGAGACTGAGAAGAACAACCTTTTATATAAAGGGAACATTTTATTGGTCGTATATTCGGCTTTTGCGCGCGATTAAGTATTATGCATAATATAGGGTATAATAAAGCTGATAACTTTATATACTTGTAGAGGGGTATGATTTAATCTTTATGGTTATCTGATACACCTGGGTATATCAAAGTCAAACCTTTGATAGTTACTCGAGAAGAAAAGTTCAAGATCCAATGGATCGTTCGGCATAAATCTTGAAAATATTCCACTTTGCTATTCCGTAGAATTAATTCTTGATTATTCATTTGAATATCGTAGAAAACCTTGAAAGCATTGTACTCTTTCATTATCAAATTATTGTGTTGCATAGAAGGCGAGAAGACTTGTTATTGATTCTTATACCCTTATTGTATGACTTAACTTGCGGGGCAAACTTGTTACTCACCCATGCTAAATAAAACTTTTCAGCTAGGGACGAAGTTGCAGAAGGTGCGGTGAAGAAGAACAAGGGAAAAGGCATAGTTATAAATTAGTATAATGAACATTATTATTATTATGTTGTATTGTAAACCTTTTTTGTATATCTAAGGGGTATGTTTGTAATGTTAAGGTTAGCGAACCTGGGACTAATGTATTAACAGCATATGTTAATGTGATATGTGTTTCTATATCTATATGAATGGGTAGTTAGTTAGTATTATATTGTGGATCGTGAACACCAAACTCGGGGTTCAGGTAACCCGAATTTGGGGGTGTCTCAGGTACCATGGCGGAATTTAATTATCAATGGCAGTATACGAGAATGACTTAGCCAAGGGGAGCGAGGATTGATGATCTCAATTAATTTTCTGCATTATCAGCACAGCTTGAGACACTTTCGAGGAGGTTGGACGTTGTTGTAGCCCAACGTAATCGAAGGATAGCAGTTAATTACAATTATTGTGCTGGTAATCATCCGAGTCATCAATGCACCGTTAGTTTTGGGCTAAGACAACACGGTGGTGAATACCTCAACGATTATACATATGCTAATTACCATCCATATGCTAATTACCATCAAGTTTGGAGGTATCACCCGGATTCGTCACGGAGCTATACTTATGAAGACTAATATTATGCTCTAAATTTAACATACACACCTGAATTTTCATGTCCACCTCCATTGCCACAAGAAGAAAAGCCAAATCCGAGGGATGTAATATTGAAGGGCATAGCAAACCTAGAGGAGATGAGGATTAGCCAAGAGCTGTCAACCCAAAATTTTAATAATCGGATGGAACAACTCGTCACTACCTGTAACAACCCGATATTTTCTACATAAATAAATAAGAAATTTTGAGTATAATTTTTTTATATATATTAAGGATGAGGATTTGTACAAGATTATATGTATATGTATTTATGTGGTAAGTGAAAATATATTTATTACATAATTATTTACAAATGAATTTATTTTTTTAAAATTATTGATTATTAAAAAGTATATACTTATAATAATTAATTTATGGTAGAAATGTTTTATTAATTATTTTCAATGAAAATATATAATCATATATTATTTAAAGTGATTTTTAGAATAATTATAATAATTATTTTTTTATATGAATTTTGTTCAGGTTATTAAGTAAATTATTTTTACTTAATTATAAGGTTAATTATGGCAGATAAAATCAGATATGGAATCCAAACCCTAATTCTGAGTTTTGATCAAGAAATGATAATAATATTTTAATGTTATAATATTTTGATTTTTCAGTGCTATAAATATGTACTGTAAAAATGTACTGTTGATGGTTGGTCAATTATGGTATATTGATTAAACCCTAGCATTAATTGCTTTAACCCTATTTATCAATTTAAATGGGAAATTTAAGATTATTTAATATGTGTTATGTGTTACTTCGTGTTATGCTAATTAGGAAACCCTAATTATAAATTTAAAACCCTAATTATATGAATTTCTATTAAACCCTAATCCGGAAACCTAGACCGGAGGTTTGATCTGTCAAGAATTGTGTTACAGTGATTAATGTCAGGTATAATAGGTTTTATATCGCTAATTTAAATAAACCTAATTAGTTATTTAAGACCATAGCGATTAAAACCCTAAATTTGAAATCGAAACCTTAATCGCGAAATTAAAACTCTAACCGATATTTCTTGGAACCCTAATTGCTTATTTTAAACACTAATTATTTAAATAGCAAAGTTAATTATGTTATAATACCCTAATGTTCCTGTATAATAAAATTATTAATTTAATCTAATTAATAATTTTAATTTTTCAAATTTTGGAAACTAAATTTAGTTTATAATTTTACAAACCCTAGTTGCTAAATAGTATTTTTGTTTTTTACTAAACCTTAGGGTTAAACCCTAAGGGTCAAACCCTAAGGGTTTGCCAAGTTCTATTTTACCATAAAAATTTGCAAGCGAAATGACCGAAATACCCCTCTTGGGATTTTCTTTATTAGGTAAATTGCAAAGATTGACATGTGGGGAGTGGGTGACCTAATATAACTACTCCATTGACTTAAAATTCCAGCAAATCAGTCTTTATAGCAGCATTACATGTATCTAGCCTTTGTATAAATAGATTGGAGGAGAGAAAAATGTTATTTGTTACTTACATTTTTCACAATACACATCCAAGACCTCCCTCTCTCCAAACCAACGAAATTATCTAGCATTATAGTTCCATTATCAAGCCCCACTAACACCATACCCAAATCAGAAACACAAAATCAAAAATTTATTCATCAAAGGTATAAACCCTAACCATAATTTTTTTCAATGATCTGTTGTTAGATCTTGTAATTTGTTGTTAAAAGATGTTGTTTATAGTCTACTTTAATGATCTGGGTTGGTATATTATAAGTCCATAACATCTAAATGCTCAAATCAATGATTTTTAAATTCTGGAAAAATTTCATGTTATGGTCTGACAACGAATGTCAGACCTTGTAGATCCATTTCTGTAATTGGGTTATGTGTTTTAAAGGTTGCTACTTGTAGTATGTTATGTTGTCTTTAATCTGGAACTGATAGATAGCTCAAATCACGCTCAGAATGAAAGTTATGGGCGGTCAAACCTCGTTGACCGGCCATGACTTTCAAAATCTGGAAAAAACCCAGAACAGCCCAGAAGCCTCTGACAGGTTCTTTGCGGGCTTAGATCTAACTGCTTGATGATGATTATGTAAAGATCTGTGTATCTAGGTTATACTCTGTTGTTTGGACTACAATATTATAGCACTATATCACTAAAATATTGATCAAGTAGATCTCAGTAGGCGGTCAAACTAGGCCGGACGTTCATGAAATGCATTTTCTGGGTAACCCAGAAAACGCATGATCATAACGTCTGACAAGGTTTGACCGGTTCGGATCTGTCAATTGTGTTGTGATTTTGTTGATGTTTTGGGATAGATATACTCTATTACATGCTGGTTACACACTTAACCCTTTATATCACACAAATATTACAAGGATTGCAAGTTGTGGAAGCCCAAATATAGCTTGTCTAACTGTTCTTCATTTCTGGGTAACCCAGAAAATGAAGAACAGCTCTGACAGCTTCTTTGAGGGCTTTGATCTCCTTTGTTATGCAGTTTAGGATCATGGTTGTTGTTGGATCGTGTACTTCTGCACTAGTACTACACGATCGGCTCAATATCTAACCCAAAAGCACTTTACACCGTGCACGATTAATGGTCAAAGTAGCTAGCCTAGGTTCTGACATGGAATTTTGGGTTTGTATGAAGAACATGAAGAACACCTATAGCGACGGTTCTGTCGCTATAGGCGGCCTTTAGCGACAGTTTTTGCGAAAATTAATTATTTTTATTTAATAATTAGTATTAATTAGTTTTTAATTCTAAAAAATACAAAATAAATTATTAAAAATTATTTTAAAGTCTGAAAATTATATTTTAATTATTTTGAATATATTTCATAAATATTTAATATTTTTGAAATATTAAAAGTATTTAATTTATTTAATTGTAATATTAAATAAATTATTTAAAAATGATTTAAATACATAAAAAAATCATTAAAAATTATATTATGATATATGAAAATATTTTAAGTTATTTTTAATGACTTTTAATATTTCGTGATAATTTTCATTAATAAATTAATATTAATGATAATTAAGTTGTTTAATAAATGAATTAAATAAATAATGTTAAGATGATTTTATTATTTTAAAAATTATTTTAAATAATAATAAGATATTTAGGAATATTTTAAGTTATAAAATATAACTTTTAATATTTAAAGGTAAAATTCATTAATTAATTATTATTAATGATATTAAAGATATTTAATATTTACATTAAATAAATTAGTTTAAAAATGATATTAATATTTTAAAAATTATTTTAAATGAAGATAAAATGTTTAAAGATATTTTAAGTTATAAAATATAACTTTTAATATTTAAAGGATAATTTCATTAATAATTTGATATTAATGATATTAATTTAAATCTAGTGATATTAAATTTATTTAATAATTATATTAAATAAATAGTTTTAAAATAGTTTTATTAATCATTTAAAAAGGGATATAAATGAATTAAAAATATTCTAAGTTATAATTAATAACTTTTAATATTAAATAAATAGTTCATTAATAATTTAATATTAATGGTAATTATTTTATAATAATTTTTAAATGTTTTAAAAATCATTTAAGGGTAATATAAATATTTTAAAAATATTTTAAGTTATTATTAATGACTTTAATATTTTGGCAATGATTTCATTAATAGCTTAATATTAATTAAATATTAATAATAATAGAATTATTTATTATTAAATCATTTAAAAATGATTCTGATATTTCAAAATTATGATAAATGGTAATAATTATTTAAAAATTATTATAATGTCATGAAAAATAGTGTGACGGGTGTTTAAGATATCCAAATGAATATTGAACTACTGTTTAGAGTTTTAGACTCGATATTTATCCGATAAAGCTGTCGGTAGACTGACATGTTTCAGAAATTGATCTGGACTTAGATAGGATGACTGGGTAACTGTTTATTTGTGATTCAATGGTGTTAAAGTTATGTGACAATGTGATTAGGAATGTGCTGACTCCAATAAGCAGTATTATATGATATGTTATTCTAATCAGACCAATGATCTATTTAATGATAGGGATTGATAGAAAAGATAAATCTAAGTTGTGTAAGCAGCTGACAAGGCAAGTATCTAAACATTTGCATTTACTTTATGCAACGGACATGCGTAAGATAATATCTGAATTGTTCATATCAATTGTTCAAATATTTCAACCTTTGTATTTACTTATGCAATGATTCTGTATAAGTAAGCTATTAAGCAATAATTGTTGTACAATTTCCTTTATCCTATTAATATTGATCAAGTTATTTATTTTGTTCGCTAAATTTCTATAACATGGTTATACCAGTGTCCCCACTTGGATAATCATTATATTTTATCACATGCTGATACATACTTATAGTTGCCTAGTATGTATACGTTGAAATAAAAGTCGTCTAAGCTATTTGATTCAGCTAGACATAAAATTTAAAGTTGTTGTTGAACAATATAAAACTTATCCAACCGAATTGTTTTGGTATGGATTCAAGACTGTCATGAACATCCCAATCATGGGAAATTTTTATGCGCTAAGGCGGACAAAGGATGAACGATAATATCATTCTAGCAATGTAGTATTGATCAATACAGAGCATAACGGGCTGATCACCCCCGTGCCCGTAAGTTATGACGGTTTACAGATGAATTTCTGTTTAACCCTTTCGAAAATAGAAAATAATGTTCATAGTCTGATAATTGATCCTCATTGATAGTCAATATGTAGTTTCTAAAAATTTAAAATAAAAATGATATGTTGTTATTTATTGGTTCGGCTTACTTCACAACTGTTGCTTCGTTGTAGAAGTATCATTTCAAGAAAACATTTAATTCATTCTGATAACCATTATTGTTGCTATTACTTGCTGGACACTCAAATGCTCATCCTTGCTTTAATTTAAATGTTTTCAGCTAAGGGTGATCAACCCAAAGGATCTGCCAAGAATAAAGGGAAAGGAAAAGTTGCTGAATGACTGTTTATGATATCTTTAGTAATAATCAAACTTTATTAGGATATGGATGATAAATATTATTATTATCATGTAATGAATGTTGAAGGTTTCGTACTTGGGATTTGGGAAACTCTGATAATATGTAAATTATGTTTGATAAATCTATATTATTGTTATTATTATTAGTATTATTCCGCTCATAGAAATGGTATCGTGAAGCACCGAGTTCGGGTTTCAAGTATCCGAATTTGGGGGCGTCACACTACCTAAACCAATGGTCCTCAATACATGACTTCCGAGACTGAGACAGATAATTCAAGGTTGGAGGAATTGTTGTCCAAGGTCGTAGCATCAAATGAGGAATGGAGGATTAATCAAGAGTGGTCAATTCAGAATCAAGAGATATCAATTCAAAATTTACAGAACCAGATAGATCAAATGCTCAAAGCCCTGAACAACTGTCCTCAAAACAATTGGTGTTATGACGAGGATTCCGAGATTGATGAAGTGCTCAAGCCAAATCTACAACTGGATGAGCCACGAGATGTTGAAAAAGAGGGGACAAGTGGGGATAATGAAAACAAGGTCGGTGAAGAACTAACTATGAGTACTAACGAGGATGAGCCGATGTTATTAATGCCTCAAGTGCCTTCTCCACCAAAGTTCAAGAATCTAGTTAGATTTGTAAAACTTTATCCGCTAGGTAGTCATGTCGTCGACAATACTCCTTGTGACGTAAAAGCGAGTACAACTTCGAAGCCCTGGTGCGATGAGCTGGAGAAGATAGAAGAAAAGATTGTTGTGTTTGACAAGCTTCAATGCCAGATTCTATTCGCAGACACAATGAAGAAAACACCTAGATGTTGGACGTTCTTGAATGTGATATTATCTAAACAAAGCATGCTAGGTGACTTTAATGCAATGGCTATCACAAATGGGAACCTACCAAAAGCTACATTATTTCCAATGGATGGAGGGTTCCTCAACTTTCGAAGAGGAATTGGATAGCGTTGACCAGACAAAGTCAGGCTGAAAGACTGTAAATCAAGCGCTGACTGGGAGGCAACCTAGGAATTTTTATATTTATATGTTTTACTAGTTTAATTAGTGTTGTTAGTTCGTAAAAAATTTAGGAGTTAATTTGCTTATTAAGTTCTCTTATAATCTAATCCATGTTGTCTCTCTTCATTGCAGGTATTGGAGGTTCAATGGATAGGAAAATGATCGTAGCCGCCATCGGCAGCATCACCTCACGCTTAGCTGATTACAGGGAAGTTCTCTTGTACTTACCGCTATATTCTTACAATGAGGACATTGTAATTGCTAAGTTTGGGGGAGTTTAGTTTAGTTCATTATTGCATGTTTAGTTTCATATTTATGTTATGTTATTTTGCATATGTTTTTAATTTAGTTTAGGTTCATTATGTTTGCATTCATGTAGTACAACTGCATAAGTAGTTGCATAGTAGTATAGTTTAAATAGCATTATATTCAGTTTTTAGAAGAAAAAATTTCAAAAATTCAAAAATTCAAAAATAATAGTTAGTTACTATGTTCATCTCGCATGATTCCAGCTGTTAGATAGTTTACGTTTATTTTGGTCAATGATGAAAACGGAATTGGGTAGATAAGTATAGTACTGACTATTAGAGCTTTGATGTGATTTCTTGTTATGAATTGAGTCTTTTTCTGTTTGAAACTGGTATAATAAGGATAGCACAGTAAAAATAACTTGTTAATTGATTGAGTTTAAATTGATACATAATGGGACTCTATTGGATAATGCTAGTTTAAAAAAAAGAATGACAAGAATAAGTAGTGATGACTAAAGTTAGACAAGAACCTAAGTTTGGTGGAATATTTGGGGTATATAAGCTATAAAAAAAAGAAAAAAAGAAAGAAAGTATGAATAAACACCATGGCGTGCTTGTCGAGTTTTGTGGCCTTTGTTACTTGAGTAAGTAAGCTCGAGGGGATTGTCTTTACACCTAACGCCCTAAGGTCTTAATGGTCTGGGAGTCGTTGGCCGAAAGCTCGTTAAGGTAGCATTGAAAAGCCTAAGGGAATAAGAAATTGCATAGCTATGTGTATATAAAAAAAATGAATAAAACGGGAAATAAGAGCAAAAAGCCCCAGTAGATGAAAAATAAAGCATAAGTATCACATGTTGACCCTCCTTATTGGTAATTATTTGATTTTAGTTGGATCTAGCTTGTTTTTGGATTTCTTGAGTTTACACTGTCTGATGCCTTCGAAGAGACTTGTTATGTGTTAAATTTGATTTTATATCAGTTAACATTGTTGTGGAACACACACGCACTATATTAGTGATAACAGTCTATGATTTGATGATTGATTGGGAAGTTAATGATTTGTTTTGATATGATGTATTATCATGTTTACTTGATTTCTCTAAGACCGGTTGAATAGACTTGTTCTGTCATTACTGCTGGATTCGTAGGCATGTAGATTAGTTGCATTGCATAGTATTGTTGTTTTGTGTTTTTGCTTGAGGGCAAGCAAAGGTTTAAGTTTAGGGGTATTTGATAAGTAGGTTTTATACCTACTTATCCGGTATCTGTTACTTGAATTAGTTGCTTAAACCTATGTTTCTTAGTTATTTTTCATACATTTTATGTTATTTTGTAGGCTATGACATAACATTGGCATTAAGAAACAACGAAAAGCAATTCGGACATCATTTGGACTAAAATATGCAAGAAAATACAAGAAGGAAAGATTGTAGGGATTTTAACACCAAGTGGGATGAATGTTCTTGGCTTGAAACTTGGATTATACTGTAGAGCTTCTTCTTAGCTTTCCGGAACATCTTGAATCATTCCAATCGGAGTTCGGATGCGAGAGTTATGGCTTTCTTATCAACGAAGATCAAAGTTAAGAGTTCTCATGTTTGCAATTTACATAGCATCTACTTCAAACCCGATTTCCACCTTGATCCAATCCGAATATGTCAATTTTCAAAGAATAAAAGTTGTAGAGCTCGTCGATATCTTTGATTTGATAGGTGACAGCCCTCGTAACTTCTTCCGAATCAAAAGTTATGGTCGTTTTCCCAAAGGACGTCAGAGCAAAAACAAGACCCCAGCCGGGGCGGGCTTTTTCTTCACAAAACCCCCGTCAGGGCTGGTATACCAGCTGCAAAACAGTGGGTATGCCAGCTGGGACGGGCCCTTTAAGCCTTATACCCCCCGCCGGGGCGGGGGTACGCGCAGAAAACTCGGTTTTTATCCAAATTTGAGTTCGAGAAGGATTGTTTCAATCTGATTGACTCAAGGACTTCCAAGAGGACTTAAAGACATATAAAGAGACTTATAAAAGGAGGAGATTCACATAGATTAGATGAGAAAGATTATTCCATTAGATTAGTTTAGAGTAGATTAGATCAAAACCCTAGTTCTTATGAGTTTTGGAGATTGAAGCAACTTGGAGACCATTGAAGATTTAAAGTAGGAGCAAGGAGAGATCATCAAATCTACAGACAATAGATTATATCTTCTCATCTTCTTCTATCTTTGTATTTTAATGATTATTCAACTGTGGATTCTTAGTTTTAATTTAATAATCATGAACTAATTCTTTGTTTGAGATTACAATGGATCTTATTGTGTAGTTTATTTTAATATATTTCGCTATCAATTATTATGTTCTATTATGAGGATTATCTATTGTGATTTGGACTTAATTATTTAATTGATTGGCCATCAATTACCGTGATAATCTATATGAACTCGAGAGATGAAGTATAGATTTAGATCTGATCATGATATCATGTGTTTGTGATTTCTGCATAGATGGAATTCATGATTCGTGTTTAGGATAGAGATATGCCTTTACGCCATACATAATCTTATAGAGAACTTGTGCTTTAAATCCTTTTTAATTGTAATTCACATAGAGATATAGTGGATTAGTTAATTAGGGTGTCTTGCTTAATTTTATCATCTGTGGATTTAAGTGAGTATGGGTATTATGCATCGAGAGGTGGATTTATCTACTTTAGTGTTCTTGATTAACAATTCATGATAGAAAATAATTGATGAGAAGTGTGTTAACTTAAATTAAGCAATAAGTAAAGTTGTGATCTTAAATCTCCTTAATCTGATTTTTAATTAGTGGTAATTATAATTAGTGTAATTAAATAATTTAATTTATATAATTTAAAATTCATTCATTTAAATAAGATTGAGTTGGTTACGGGTTAGTACTTAGTGATTTTTATTAAATAATTCTTCGTGGGAACGATACTCTACTTACTATTATATTACTTGTTGACCACGTATACTTGCGTGTTGTGTGTAATTAGATTTTACCCAACATGCATCGAGAATTGTAGTGTGTCTGCCTTAGAGGGCCTCTCCTGGAATCGTAGAGTGGTCCAAACGCTTGCCAAGCCAAACTCAGAGATCGTAGTGTGCTCTCGGAAGCGTAGAGTCTGCAAGTGAAGCAAGTGAAGCAAGTGAAGATCGTAGTGTGTCAGTTCTTAAGAAAAATCGTAGTGTTCTCGTTTGCTAGTACCGGATCAAGCACCAAGGTGACAAGACACCACGATCAGAATCGTAGAGCTTTATCTATCTATGTCAGAAGCATCGAGCCCTGTCCATTTGTTTAAAGAATAAATTGCAACAAATATGGAATGGGTTATAAACGTTGAAGTCCTCGGGAGGCTCAATGTCACAACAGTCATCCTTAGTATATAACAAAGAAACGTATTGAAGAAGCTAAGGAAAGTACTATGGGTCAGCAGAAAACACCTTTTCAGATGTTAGGTGAGACAGTAGTCTGTTGTGTCAGTGGGCCAGACTACAAATTAGAAGTTGTGCAAAAAGTCCCCATCAAAGATTAGAAATGTCAAATGCATTTAATGCTTTAACGGATGTCTTCAACGGATACATTTCAAAGGCATCATATATACAAAACATAAGCAGATGAAAAATCTAAGCAAGCACAGAACAAAAATGTTGAAGAACACTCAACACCCAACTCTACGATCTGAAAAAGAAAGCTTACTCAGCTACTCAGTTCTTTCGAACACATGCTTAATGATAACTGAGTAGCACCATTCAACAACTCAACTATTATCAAGTGAAGTAAGAAGTTCCAAGTCAGAAGGACTTGAAGACTTCTAAGTGAACTGAAAAGTACCAAGTCTGCTGGACTTGAAGAATTCAAAAGTTAACTAAGAAGTTCCAAGACTGCTGGTCTTGAAGGAATCTGTGAGATTTAGAAAGTGTAAAGATATCCTTAGTGGATTTCCTACTCGACGAGTAGAAGAGTGGACTAGGAGCTTTAAGTGCTCTAAACCACTTAAAAATACTATGTCTCTTATATTCTTGCTATAACTGTTATAACTGTCATAACTGCTTAACTCCTATTAACTCGTTATATGTTAAAGGGAAAACAAACAAATCACAAATCCGATGTGTTTAAGTTATTATCAAAACTAACAAGTATTTCGAAAAAAAATTTAAATATCTATTCAACCCCCCTTTTAGATAACTATTGTGCCTATGGGAACTAACAGTTATTTTTATTGGCTTAGTCTATTCAAGGATACCACCGAATTTTGTGCCAATTGTAATAGGTGTTAACAATTAGGGAGGATTAGTAAGAGAAATATGATGCCAATGTTATCCATTCTAATTGTTGAATTATATGATGTGTGGGGAATAGATTTTATGGGCCCATTTCCAAATTCTTTTGAAAATTTGTACATTTTACTTGCAGTTGATTATATGTCGAAATGGGTAGAAGCTATACCAACCAAGACCAATGACAACAAGAAGGTTGTCAAATTTTTGAAGGAGAACATTTTCTCTCGCTTTGCTACCCCTAGGGCCATAATCAGTGATCAAGAAAAACATTTTCGAAATCAGCCATTTGTATCCTTGTTGAAAAAGTATTCCATCACCCACAAGCTTGCAACACTATATTACCCGCAGACAAGTGGTCAGGTGGAAGTCTTGAATAGTAAAATAAAACAAATCTTGGGAAAAACGGTGAGTTCCAATAGAAAATATTGGTCTCTAAAATTGTTAGATGCATTGTGGGCTTATCGTACTGCCTTTAAGACTAATTTAAGAATGTCATCGTATAGGCTTGTGTTTGGGAAAGCTTATCACTTTCCTGTTGAACTTGAACATCGTGCTTTGAGTTATAAAAAAATTGAATTTTGATATGTCCACTGGTGGGAGTCATAGACAATTGCAATTAGTTGAGTTAGATGAGATTAGGAATGATGTTTATGAAAATGCTAAAATTTACAAGGAATAACAAAAGTGTTTCATGATAAATCAATTTTGAGAAAATTATTTTCACCTGGTCAAAAAGTTCTCTTGTATAATTCTAGGTTAAATCTATTTCCTGGAAAATTACGTTCTAGATGGGATGGACCTTTTGTAATAAAGGTAGTTTACTCTAATGCGGTAGTCAATATTGAAAATCCAAAGAGTGGGGAAATTTTCTAAGTGAATGGCCAACGACCCAAACCCTTTTTAGAAAAGCCAAACGAACTAGAGGAGGCGGTGTACCTTGTTGACCCACCTGATTCAGAATGACTAGCATTGTACTTGTATTTGTAAGTTTGCACGTATATTTTTCTTTTGTACAATATTGTCATCCGGTTATTGCCTCATCCTACGAGGTATAATTTTTTTCATTTTGTGTTCTCTTTCTTCATTTGTATATATTGAGGACAATGTATGATTTAGGTATGGGGGGGGGGGGTTTTGCATTTTTATTATTAGATATTTTTTTCTCTTTTCTTTTTAGGAAATTAACTCTTTTTGTAAAAAAAATTGAAAAAAAATGAAAAATTTTGTTTGACTTTTTATGGATTGAATTTATTCTAATAAGTGTTCATGGAGTTAATACTCATATGAGTAAAATTGAAAGATTTAAAACTCTTGAATCTTTAATTACGAAATCTTAGTTTGAAATACCATCTGGAATAAATTTAATTTCATAAACTTTTTTTGTACTTCATGTTTGCACTAATTCTTAGTTGTGGGGTATAAACTACGATTCGAGTAATTTAAAAAAAATTAAAATAGAAAAAAAGTTGAAAAATGTTGAAAGAAAGAAATAACTACTTTAATGTTCGTTGAACGAAATAACTGGGTATCCAAGCCTCAGGAAGTATTGATATTCAAGCTGAAAAGTGTGATGGATATAATCAGCTTGACTATTCTAGTTTTGTTACCCGAGTTAGTAAGCTCTCAGGGGTGTCTCTACACCTGGTGTCCTAAAGTCAACTGGTCAAAGAGTCATTGGTCCAACGTTCACTACATAGGTAACTCTGAAAAGCCTAAGAAAACGAAACATTGGACAAGTCAATAAAAAATCAAAAAATGGAAAAAAAAATGAATGAAATATAAAAAATGAGTTTGCTTGATTTTCATGGTAAAAATCTCTACTAAGAGTTACATCATATACACATGCATGCATTACATGAAATTAATTTTTTGAAGGATGATGTCTAAAATAAATATTGAATATTTTTGATAAGGTAAAAGTGTGATTTTGAATTTAATCCTGCTTATGTATAATGCCCGTGGATATTAGAAGTTTTCTTTCAATTTCATAACTCGTTGAATCCAAAAATATTTTTGAATTTTGTGGGTATATTTACTACAAACCCTCACGATTCACAACTCGTCCACTTGGGGTAACCTTGGGGTTTAAAGGCTTGTGCACATGCTAAATACAATTGTATTTCCTATGAAAAATAGGGTAGTATAATTTTTGTTTTATTTTTATTTTCTTTTTTATTTTACTCAAGGACGAGCAACAGTTAAGTATGGGGGTATTTCACATAATTAATACATTTTAATATTACCATATTTATTATTTTATATACTTATTTTATTTAACTAATACATTTTATTTAGTTTTGTAGGATTTATCTTGTTTATATTGGGGAGCAAATAAAATATTACTATCCAATTTTTAAAGATAACATGAGACTCTTAAAAGATTATTATGAAGAAGTTGAAGTCAATTTGAAGATAGAAAAAAGAAGACCAAATTCAATGTATCTTAGATTAGGTTACAATTTATTTTTTCCTATAAATAGTTATCTTGTTTTGAGGGAGAGGACGACTTTTGAAAAAAAAAAATTGTACTTTGAATTGGAACAAGGAGGAGTATTGCTCGAGTTTACTTTTTCTTGTTTTTTTAATTGCCGAATGCCTTTGATTTGGCCACCGTAATTGGCTATAGCTTCAAGATATTGGTTTTAGTTATTTTAATAAACGCATCAATTTTGTTGGACTTAATATATGATGTTTTTATTTTGCTGCTTTATATGTAGTGGTAGTTTTTGTTGCTTTTATTCATCCTTAATTAATCAGTTTCCTCGCGTTAATAGTGGAAGTTAGTTTTCCTTTTTAACTTTTAGTTGGATATCACATTCTGTTTAGTTATTATTAATAAATTTTATGCGATTAATAGAAAATCTTGTTCGTTAGTTATCAATTCTATGGCTAACTAAATTTCTAATACTTGATAAAGCTAAGTATTACATATTAATATTTTTTTTCTGTTTTGATATTAATGCCTAATTGTTTACTCCTTCATTTTTACCTTCGCAAAATTCAATGTGGTTCTTATATTAATTGTATAAGTTATAGTTAATTTGTGAATTTTTCATAACTTATATTTGTCCATGTTAATTATATGAGTCATTATTTTTAAAGGAAATGAAAAATAATTTGCGAATTAATTTGGAAAATAGAAAATGTTTATTATGTTAGTATTTAGTGGATTCAGATTCTAAGTAGCCTTTTTCATTAATAGTTTGGGTTATTATTATTAGTTTGCATAATTTAGTTAGTTAATCATCAACACTATATTTATTTCTAATTTACCTAAAATATTAATAAAGGATTTGATAATTAGTTTACTCTATGTGGTTCGATCTGTATTTATCAAATATACAATAGACGGTGTACATTTATAGTACATAATTTTAACACATCACACTCCTTTACCAACATTCATTTTATATTAGGAGCAAAATACTGAGGCCCAAGTCCAACTTATACCGACGGTCAATAATATAACTGCCGGTATATGGGCAATATTTTTCAACCGTCGTAGATTGTTGCAACGTCGTCCTTTTGTTGTAGACTGTCTATAAGGACTGGAAGGCAGTCGACGCTAGGGATAGCCAGTTCTGTTTTAGCTTTTAATAATCATTGCGGGGCCTCAATTTCTTTAGGATTTCAGAACAATAAGGCAGATTCTAATTGAGGTCAAAGTCATATTGTTTAGCAGCTGTTGGTTTTTTGGGGCTCAAAGATGATAAACAGTAGCTAAAATTCTCTCATTATGCAAAAAATAATGCTACTATCACATAATAGTGACTCACATAATTCTCACATATACACATACATATTTGTTGGCCTCACATGTCAGTATGCATGTGTGTGTATGTGAGCATTATGTAAATTTTTTTTATATAATAGTAGTGTTGTTATGCAAAATGTTTACCTATGACTTTGATCTGGTTATTCTCTAACACTATTTTTGAATTTTAAAATGAACAAGAAAAAAAAGAATGAAAGAAAAATTTAGTTATTTTTTTTTGTCAAGATTTGTACAAAAAATTAAATAATATATATAAACAAGTATTTTATAATTCTTATATATTATTTCCTATAAATTACAAATATAATAAAACTAATCTAAGAATAAAATAGCAATCCAAATTAAAATTGCAAGAAATTCTTCTGTTTTAATTTCGTTCCTTCTCAATCCTGAATCTTAGTGTTATTAAGCATATCTTCTCAATTAGTTCATGAAACTTACTCCATCCGTTCCTAAATAAGTGACGTTTTAGATGAAAAAATTTATTTTAATTTATTTGTCGTTTACAATTTTTAAGGAGAATAAATTATTTACTTTCCTATATCACCCCTATCTTCTCTCATTGTCCCAAGACCCTTAGTATTAATAGTTTTCAACTTCCCATAAAGGGATAGTGATAGAATTTTACACATATTTTAACTATTAAATGATAGTATTAAATGACTTCTATGTATAAAAACCTTAAACGATATTTATTTAAGAATGGAGGGAGCATTTGTATCTAAAATTGCCCGAAGTTTAAGATAGCGTTTGGTGTATTTAAACTTTTAAATGCATTGCAATATTTTGAATGTAATGTGTTTGAACTTAAATGCTTTATTAAATATAGTAAGTTGTATATAAAATAAATTAATTTTAGACAAATTAAATTTTAAAGTATGTTTGAAGTTCTAGACACACAAAACATACCAAGTGCATCAAATGTTCTCTAATCAAACAAACACTTAATATTTTGAAGTCTAAAAACACTTGCAATTTTTATTATTTAATAATAATTTATTTAAAACCCAATACATGCATCAAAAATATACAATGCAATTGAAAATGGATGAACCTAAGGTAACTCAATGTGATGTTTTTATTCAATGATAGTTCTTATTATTACAAGAAAAAGATAAAATATTAACAAAATTAAATATTGAGAAACACTATTTTTATATATAATTTTGATATTTTAACATGATCTTCTTCCATAAAATAATAAATTTTATCTTTATATAAAGAAAACACATGTAAAAATATTAAAATTACAGAGAAAATATCATTTTCCTCAAATATTTTGTTTTCATATGAAAATTTTGATGGCAATTAAGGTGATAGGGAATTAGATTGCTAGCTTTGCGACAGTAATAAAAGAGGAAGCAAGTACAGTAGGACCATGGGTCAAAAACTAATAATTGTAGTAGTATTAGAAATAAAATATCCATTAGCAACATAAAGTTGGAAAAAAAAAAAAAGTGGCCGGCTGGGTGGGACTTAATGGCGATTGAGTTATTGAAGGGTTGAGAAAAATATGGGCCCCAATGCACAACGAAAAGTATGTGGGTCCCATATTATGTACGGCAGGCTGTTACATCACGCCACCTCCGTAAATTTAGGCTCTCTTGTCTACGATGTCTCTTCTTGAGCACCGAGCCCCATTTCACTCTCACTTTATATTTTAAATACGTATATTGTATATCACAATTTTATCATTCCGTATCACTATTAAATTAGACATTTTACTACATATATTCCATAATAAATGATTTTTTTAAAAAAAAATTATTTTAATTTATTTATCGTTTACAACTTTTAAAAAAATAAATTATTTATTTTTTTATATCACTCTTAATTTCTTTTATTATTCTATTTTTTTTGTATTAATAGTTTTTAACTTCTCATAAAAAGATAATAACAAAAATTTCATATAAATTTTAATTATTAAATGATAATATTAAATAATTTTTTTAATTCATGTGCATAAAACTAAAATAATTATTACTATGAAATGGATGTACAGTATAATATAAGACTACAAAATAAGAAAATTATATTCTTTCAATGTATGAATTTCACAAATTATGCTGCTTTTGTGAAAAGAAGGAAGACAATTTAAAATATAGCATTTATATATGTTAAGGATATGTTTAAAGGAATTTAGTTATTCTTAAAAATAATTAATTTTAAAATATATCACTAATTTTGAAATATAATAAATAGTATAAAAAAATTTAAATTCAAAAATGTGATATTAAATTAGTCTAAAACATTGTCTCTAGTCCGATTATTGCTTTTAGGAAAAAAAGAAGTTCATTACGTTTTCAAGTCTACGTTGGTCTGTAAAATGATAAATGAGACATGATTATTTGGATTAACTTTCTATTAATATTATTTTGGATTATTTTATTTTAAAATTAGCCTATATATAATGTCATCGAGTAGACCTGATAAATATGGTCCAAATCCGCGGGCCAGACTTCGTACTACAGAATTTTAGCCCAATAAATTTGAACATTTTTGGCCTTGCCCGGCCCGTCACTCGCCCAGCCCGTTTGAGCTTGACCCGCCCGTTTATCAGGTCTATCATCGAGCATATTTTTATCATTTGATCATTTGATAACATATTATAATTCCAAGTAAATAAGATAACATATTAATACTCATTTCATCCTTGGATAGAAGTTATAGTTGATTTTTTTTTTGCATATTAAGAAAAATAATTAAATGATAAAATTGTTAATATTTAAATTCTCATTTACTTGTATAATTTTTTGCACATGACTAACAATACTCTATAAATATGCATAAAAAAATAAAAATATGACAATAAATACTAAGGGTTGTAAAAATAGATTATTTAAGGTAAATATATATTTAATTTAGGATTACCTAAAATAGTAATAATGATTTTTATCTTAGGACATAGGGAATAATAAAGTAGAATAATTAAAAATTATAATAAATTAATAAAAATAATCTTATTTCAACTATCATTTTTACAAATAATTACTCATTCTGTTTCAAAATTAGATACATAATTTAATTTTTAAAATTAAACGATAATATATTAAATTTCAAATTAATGTAAATTTATTTAATTTATTAAGTCTGGATAAAAATATTTCGATAATGGAAATTGGAAAGTTAGAACTTTTAGATTGTTTGTCACGTGGGTACAACTTCTCTTTATTACCCCCATAAATAAAAAATCACCGACCATATCGGATCGTCCATGACGTTACACGTCACACTTTTTGGGACCCATATGGTATGAAGGTTGGTTTGTTTAAGAAAAACAAATAGGAGTATATATATCAATACCATTATCCTTAAATAGTATTTCGCCTTAAATAGTATTTTTTTATTAAAACTACGTCGTTTTGGAAGGACGCGGTGGTATTTTTATAAATACGCCGTGGCATTGTATTTACAAAAATATCACCGCGTCCCTCCAAAACGACGTAGTTTTAATAAAAGAATGCTATTTAAGACGGAATGTTATTTAACGAGAATGTTCTTGATCCTTACCGTATATATATATATATATATATATATATATATATATATATATATATATATATATATATATATATATATATATATATATAGGGGTTCCATCTAAAGCAACCGGTTGCTGTGGAGTAATCCATTTTTTGGCCTGCTGAATTTTCGGCTGGAGCAAAAAAAATAAAATAAAAATTCAGTAGGCCAAAAAAAGGGGTTGCTCCACAGCAACCGGTTGCTGTGGATGGAACCCTATATATATAGAGTCCGGATCTTAAGCTCACCTTTTATTCAACTCACCCGAGTTCACTCACCTTTAGCGACGGACCCGACTACGGTTCGGTCATACAACCGTCGTCTATACTTTTAGCGACGCTATATGTTGTCTGTCGCTAAAAGTATAGACGACGGTTGTATGACCGAACCGTCGCGGGTCTGTCGCTAAAGGGGAGTGAGCTCGGGTGAGTTGGATAAGGGGTGAATTTAAGATCCGGACTATATATATATATATATATATATATATATATATATATATATATATATATATATATATATATATATATATATATATGGATTCTCATCTATAACAACCGGTTGTTATTGACACTATTCCAACAACTAACATGTAGTCGTTGATCAAATTAATGGAAGATTAAGATTGAAAGGGAATTTTGTCCAGCCGGTTGGCTGGATAATATGTAGCGGCTGCTATTTTAATAATGGTCAATTTAACTTACTAATGTGGGCCCACTTTGTCACATAGAAAGATAAAAAAGTTTTTTTTTTATTTTAATATATCAACTGCTACAGCTACAAGCTGTAGTGGCTTGGTATTTAATTTTTTTTTACATGCCTTCTGTTGTCCCACTTTGTTAGATAAAAAAATAAAAAAGGAATTTTTTTTTATATACCAACTGCTACAAGCTGTAACGACTTGGTCTTCAATTTTTTTTTACATGCCTTCCGTTGTCCCAATTTGTCAAATATAAAGATAAAAAAGGGAAAAAAAAATTATATACCAACCGCTAAAAGTTGTAGCGGCTTGGTCTCATTTTTTTTTACATGTCTTCCTTTGTAGGGGATGTGTTCAAATGTTATATACTACTTTATTATTATTATTATTATTATTATTATTATTATTATTATTATTATTATTATTATTATATTAAACTTATAATAAATTATAAAAGATTAATGGGGGATTGATTTAAAATTCTTAATAATTTACGAAATATTTTATTTAATAAAACAAAATTATAAAAAATATTAATTGAATTTTAGGTAATAATAATAATAATAGTAATATTATTATTATTAAAATTATTATTATTATTGTTATTGTTATTAATATTATTGTTATTATTTTTAATAATAATAGTAATAATATTACTATTACTATTAATATTATTGTTATTGTTATTAATATTATTTTTATTATAATAAGATTATTACGTGAATCGAGGCAAAGTAAAAAAAAACTTGGGCTGCTACAGCTTGTAGCGGCTGTGTTCTAACTTTAGTAGTAGTAGTAGTAATAATAATAGTAATAAAATTATGGAAAGTGTTTATCATGTTTATTTGGCATTATGCACCAGTAATAGTCAAACTATTATAGAAAGTCCTTAATAGCATTAGAACATAGACGCTACAAGCTCTAGCGGCCTAAGTTTTTTTTACTTTACCTCGATTCACGTAATAGTCTTATTATAATAAAAATAATATTAATAACAATAATATTAATAGTAATAGTAATATTTGTTGGGAGATTGCATATTTAAATTTGATGTTGAAAGTAAATATTCATGATTATATGTAAAGTTTTTAAAGGAATATATGTATAAGGACTTAGTGATAGATCAAAATTGTTAGGTTGATATGAGCTATTAATGTTTATCATTCTGTAAATGAATGTATAGATGAAAAGATCAAAGTTGTTAGATTGATTTATATCTTGAGATGTAATAGATAGGCTTCAACAGAATCGTAGTCTATCAATCTGATCAAGAGATTGTAGAAGCTAAGGCAGAATTGTAGAGCATCGAGAATCGTAGTGTGTCTACTTTGAAGGGCCTCTCCCAAAATCGCAGAGTGGTCCAAACGCCTGCCGAGCCAACTCAGAGATCGTAGTGTGCTCTCAGAAGCGTAGAGTTTGCAAGCTAAGCAAGTAAAGATTGTAGTGTGCCAGTACTTAAGAGAAATCATAGTGTTCTCGTTTGCTAGTATCAGATCAAGCACCAAGGTGACTAGACACCACGATCAGAATCGTAAAGCATCATTTATCTGCATCAGAAGCATCGAGCCTTGCCCATTTGTTTAAAGAATAAATCCCAACAAATGTGGAATGGATTATAGACGTTGAAGTCATAGGCAGTCCCAATGTCAACAGTCATCCTTAGTATACAACAAAGAAGCATATTGAAGAAGCTAAGGAAAGTACTATTGGTCAGCAGAAAATATATTTTTAGGTGTTAAGTGAGACAACAGTCTGCTGTGTCAGTGGGTCAGACTGCAAATCAGAAGTTATGCAAAAAGCATCCATCAAAGCTCAGAAATGTCAAACGCATTTAATGCTTCAATGGATGTCTTCAACGGATACATTTCAAAGACCTCATATATGCAAAACATTAGCAGATGATAACACTAAGCAAGCATTGAACAAAATCGCTGAAGAACACTCAACACTCAACTCTACGATCTGAAAGAGAAAGCTTGCTCAGCTACTCAGTTCTTTCGAACATAAGCTTAATGGCAACTGAGTAACACCACACAAGAACTCAACTACTATCAAGTGAAGTGAGAAATTCCAAGTCAGAAGGACTTGAAGAGTTGTAAGTGAACTGTGAAGTACCAAGTCTGCTGGACTTGAAGAGTTCAAAAGTGAACTAAAAAGTTCCAAGACTGCTGGTCTTATAGGAATCTATGAGATTCAGAAAGTGTAAAGATATCCTTAGTGGATTTTCTACTCGAGGAGTAGAAGAGTGGACTAGGAGCTTTAAGTGCTCTGAACCACTTAAAATCACTGTGTCTTTTCTATAACTGCTTACCACTCATTAACTCGTTATATCTTAAAGGGGAAACAAACAACTCACAATTCCGCTGTGTTTAAGTCATTATCAAAACTAACAAGTATTTCGAAAAAGAATTTAAAATATCTATTTAACCCCCCTTCTAGATAACTATTGTGCCTCTGGGAACTAACAATTGGTATTAGAGCAGGTTCTATCAAATAGCCTACAAAGCTTAAGTAGATCCAATGACACATCTGATAAGAGAATCAAAGACTAGAGGAGGCAGCGAGCCACTTATGTGTAACAAAGACAAATTCGCCAACTGGAAAGTTCGTATGCAAGCCTACATGGATTCAATAGATGAAGATCTATTTGAAACTATTCAAAATGGGCCCTACGTTCCTACAAAGCTTGCACTAACTTCAGACGACCCAAACAGAATCCAGATCAAGGTTAAAGAAGAATGGATTGACAACGAAAAGAAAACTGTCCAACTCGACAAAAAAGGCCAAGAACATTTTGTTCCAATCCTTAGAAGATGATCTGTTCGAGAATGTGGTCAATAAAAAAATAGCAAAGGAGGTATGGGAAGCATTGCTCATCATGCATGAAGGAACAGAAGAATTCAGAGAAAACAAGCAATCTCTCCTAACTCAGCAATATGAAATGTTTGCACACGTTGAAGGAGAAAATGTCACTTCCACCTATGAAAGATTTAATGTACTACTCAACTCTCTCCGAGCCTACGGAAAGATATATCCAAATAAAGATATAATCATAAAGTTCATGAGAGTTTTACCTAGCAAGTGGGATGCCAAAACCACTGCCATCAGAGAATCAAAGAATCTCCATGAAATGACTGTTCAACAGTTATATGACAACCTTCTTACATATGAACTGGAGCTGACTCAACGATCAAAAACTTTATCTGAAGAAAGAAAGAAGGAAAGGGGTTGCTCTCAAAGCAACTGACAACATCTCCAAAGCCAATACTGAAAATGACTCTGACTGATGAAGATGAGGATGAGGACTTTGCAATGCTGGTAAGAAAACTCAGAAGGTTCATGCGTCATGGCAGAATAAGCAAACCTAAGAAAGTCAACAACTACAGCAGCCAAGAGCAGATAAATGACCTATGCTACAATTACAAGAAGCCTGACCACTTTATTGAAACTACAACAAAGCTCTTAGAGAAGAACTGAAGAAGAAATCAAATTCAAAGAAAGAATTCAAAGGCCGCAAAAGACCTCAGAAGAAAGATAAAGGTCTAGTGGCTGGAGGATCATGGAGTGACTCAGACAACGACTCAACTCCCGAATCTGGAGATGATGAAGATCCTCAAATGGCAAATCTTTGCCTGATGGCCAAACATGGAAATGATAAGAAGAGATATGAAATTCATGAAGTAAGTATAGATGAGGTATTTGACTTTAACTCTCCTGATGTAGACATTGATGATTTAAGAACTGCACTACATGACATAACATCTGATATGCATCAATATATGAAATTGTTCAGAGTTCTGTTTAAAGATTATTCTCTTCTTCAAAAGGAGAAAGAGAAAGTTCAGGAAGAACTGGAAACAACCCTTCTAAGTACTGACACTCTCTTCAAGTTTGAAGCTGAGAATAAGCTCTTAAAACATACCAATGAGCTCAATGCACAAAGAGAGTCAAGTCTAACCTCTAAAATTAAGGAACTAGAAAGGACAATCTCTACATGGAATAAATCCTCTTCGTCCATGGACTCCCTGATCTCCAGTCAGAGAAGTGCATCTGATAGGACATGTTTAGGCTTTGGGGAATCCACCTCAGAGCTATATGTGGAAAAGATAAAGAAAACTAGCACTAGTAATGCTTCAAGTTTTAGTAGAAGCATTACATTTGTGAAATTCTCATAGAAGGAAGAACTAGTTAAACCCTGCTCTTCTGATCCAATCCATATTCTATAGAATAAAGGATACCATACTGGCCTGGGTTTCACAAAAGAGAAGAGTAACTTAGTCACTACTTTCCAACCTCGAAGGATCGTAGAGTCGAGTAAAATCAACTCCACGAACCAACTGGGAAAGAACAGTAGAGGTAAGCTTCACTCCTCACAAATCATGAAACACAAGGATACATGGAAAAAGGAGAACCGGTATAAAGGAAGGAGTGTTGAGAATCCACATAAGTCCAAATGGAGGAAGAATTCACATACACACACAAGCATGCATCATATTAGATGTTTTGTGTGCAATAAGGTTGGTCATAAGACTGCAATATGCTGTCATAATCCTATGTATGTGAGACCCAAAATCAAGCAGATTTGGGTTCTCAAGGGTACTAACAAAGTAGGACCCATGCAAGTATGGGTACCAAAATGAAAGTTTAACATTACCACAGGAACAGAGCTCCACGATCACAACCTTGTATCTGGACAGTGGATGCTCAAGGTACATGACTGGGAAAAAGCCCTTCTGTCTAACTACATAGAGAAGGAGGGTCCCTCAGTCATCTTCGGAGACAATGACTCTGGCAAGACAAGAGGAAATGGCTCAGCTGGGAATGGTGCAGTGTCCTTCAGTAAAGTAGCCTATGTGGAAGGTTTACAACACAATCTTCTGAGCATAAGTCAACTCTGCGACAAGGGTCATCAAGTCACCTTCCTCAACAACCAATGTCAAGTCAGAGATCTGAAGACATCATTTATAAAGCTGACTGGAACAAGAGAAGGAAACGTCTACACTGTAAGACCCCAAATTATATGAAATGAAAGTATCCAATTTTCTTATAATTATTATTCTATTTAATAAATGGTTAAATTTATAAAAGGTTAAAGTTAAGGGTGATATTTAAAAATTTTGCAAAGTAAGCAAGTTGATATAAAATATTCATTGTGTCGGGAAATATTCGATTGGTCGGGAAATATTTGTTTTAACAGGGAATATTCTTACGACGACACAATCATTGGTGGACTCCACAACGGAAGTATTTTCGTAGATAGAAAATGATAGAAATATCTTTTTATAAAAATAACGGCAAAAGTTTTACCGTTAAACTGTTGAACTACCTGGTGGTAAAACTACAGTAATACGCGTGGTTGCATAGTAACACACGGTATTGATTATTGGTGCTTACGTAAGAAGCCACTCAGTTTACTCAATTATTGCTACAGTAATTGTTGCATAATATCTCACATTATTTGATTCAATTATTGTCACAATATCATCTGTATAATATTTTATATTATCAAATCAATAATTGAGACAACAAAGTTATTCATATTATTATTTATAATATTGACGATGTCTAGAAAGTTCTATCGAGGAGAGGTTTGGTCATCTAATTGCGCGCCAATAAGGATAAATCCTTATCGAAAAGCCCCCTCTTTCCCAGGAATGATCTGGTTGTTAAATATTGTGAGTTATAATATTAATGATGAATAATTATTGAATTATTAAGAATGTGTTTATTGAAGATAAGTGAATTACAAAAGTTAGAGGGGAATAATGCAAACTTAGAAAACTTTAGGGGTACTAAAGTGTAATAAGTGAAATTAATCTGGACCATTGGTGGTGATTTTAATAGTAAATCAATCTGGACCACTGGTGGTGATTTTAATAGTAAATCAATCTGGACCGTCTATGATAGTTTTAATAGTAAATCAATCTGGACCGTCGATGATGGTTTTAATAGTAAATTAATCTGGACCGTCGGTGGTGATTTTAATAGTAAATCAATATGGACCGTCGGTGGTGGTTTTAAAAGTAAATCAATCTAGACCGTCGGTTGTGGTTTTAATAGTAATCAATCTGGACCGTCCGTTCTAATAGTAAATCAATCTGGACCGTTCTTGAATTAGTTACTATTTAGTCATTTCTCCTATAAATAGAATCTTAATTCTTCTTTCATTCTCACCAATACACTGAGACTCACAAGAGAACTATAGAGAGAGAAACTATTAAGAGCAAGAAGAAGAGTATTCTGCTACTTCACTATTGCAGTATCCAGTCTTCTACTAAGGTAAGAGATATTATTTGTTATATGCGTAAGGGATGTTATTTCTTTTGTATTCGTAAGGGGTATTAATTCTTTCGTATTCATAAGGAATACTATTTTTTTCATATTCATCCTTTAATATGCCAGATTAACCTGTCTACGCGGATTACGTACCGTATGACAGGTGAAAATCCATTTGCAGTTTCGTATGTTATTTCTTTTCATATTCTTAAATCTAAACTTATTATGGTAAGTATTGCTTCTATAATCCTTGAAGTTAGTGGAATATCCTTGAGTTTTGCGCTTCATCCAGTATCGTTTCGTTGGAATATTGATATGAACTTTCTTATTAAATATCAATATTTTCACCGGGGTACTATTCACCCGATTACTAATTACTAAAATATTATTCACTCGGATATTCGGGGCACTTTTCATACTGGGTTACTATTCACGAGCTACTATTTACCCAATTACTATTCACTCAAATATTATTCACTTAGATATTCGGGGTACTTTTCATGCCGGGGTACTATTCACGGGATACTATTCTCGAAGTACTATTCACGGGGTACTATTCACCGAAAAATTTATTTCTTTTCTGTCCAAATTATTTTTGATACACGGATATTATTCTTAAATTTAACTCCACAAAGCAGTATCATGTTGACAATTTGGACATTATTGAATTCTGGATAAATTAAATTATAAATCTTTAAAATTTATCCTGTGCTTTATTTTAATTGAATTCTTATATCATTGTCATCATCCTCATGTTTATATTGTGATGGAAGTCATCTTTAGCTTATGTGCATAGATGGACTGTTGATTGGTATAATTATGACCAGGGATCATTCAGTATAATCATGACCCATAATATTACAAATGATGTGGTAAAAATCCTCATTGGCCTGTAGTGCATTAATGGATAGTTGTTGGTATGATTATGACCAGGGATTATTCGGTATAATAATGACCATTGATGATTACATGAATATACTTGGCCCGTAGTGCAGGGATGATTCAATGATGTGGTTTATTTATTAAGCTGAGTCTCAGCGATAAAGTTGATGAAAACCTTCTTAAATCATAGAAGATAGTAGATATTATGCTCTACTTGACTCTTCTAATGGATTACTTGTTCTGCTGCAATTAAACTTGTTGTCTATTATATTCTATCAGTTTAACATTATTGAAGGCTAATGATAACTTATTCTGCATTATCTTAGTCATAATATTTCTTACTGGGCTAGTTGAACTCACCCTTTTGCTTTCATTATTTTCTTCAGGAAATGAGAACATAGCCGAGACTAGTCGGGGAACGGAGTGATGGTCTGAGATGGTTGTTTTAGTAATCCTCACTATTTAGTGTGATAATAAATGTAATGAGGATTGAACTTGAGTTTGGATATTGTCTATGAAACAATATTCGTGTAAAAACTCTCTGCTCTTGTTGTATAATTAAGTTTGTATTTGTATTCTGTACCATGTATTTGGCGACCCAAAATGGGTGATGTATACCTATTTTGGGGGCGTCACAGTTGGTACCAAAGCTTAGGAATATGATCCCTGGCTGAGATGTGAGATAAGAACTAGGAGGGGAGAGACGGGGTATTCTTTCGCTAGCTAGTACGACCTACCAAAGTTTATTTGGTATTTAATTGGTCGATCAGAGTATAGGGATAATATGTGACATGTCAATTGACCTTTATTTTGTGGCAGTGTTCGAAAATAGCATCTGAAAATGTTGAGATCAACAATGAAGCACATGAGATCGTTGAGTCACCAACGATCAATACCCAGGATAATGTGCAATAGGAAGACAATAATCCTCAGATAAACAACAACACCGATCAAATGATGAACAATGGGATGTTCAGAGGCTTTATGCAATTCATGCAATATCAAGCGAGAGCGGCTCGTGTTCAAAATACAGGTGAAAACACTGGCAACTCACAGATGGTCATCGCTAAGCAATTCAAGGAGCTGGGACCATCGGAGTTTTGGGGAAAGCCAGAACCACTTAAGGCGGAGACGTGGATAAAGCAGATCACCAAGATATTCAAAGTCTTGGGATGCTCTGAAGAGTAAAAGGTTCCCTTTGCCACCTTCATGTTGAGAGAAAAGGCAAATTACTGGTGGAAATCAGTAAAGCGTACTTAGTCTGCCGCACTCAAAATGTCTTGGGAGAAGTTTCAAGAGCTGTTCAACGACAAGTACTTTCCCAAAAGTATTCGTCACATGAAAGAGGTGGAGTTCATTAAGCTAGAGCAAAATAATATGACCGTGTCATAGTACGAAGCTAAGTTTGCTGAGTTGTTCCGGTTTGTGCCCCACTTGGTTGATAATGAGGAGAGAATGACGCGGATATTTCTAAGAGGTTTGAAACCCGAGATACGTCAATACCTAATTTCTCTCAAATTGTGTTTGTATTCAGATGTTGTAAATATGGCTCAGTTATTTGAGCGCGATAATGAGTTAACCTGTGACTCCCCCAAAATAGGTATATAACACCCATTCTGAGTCGCCAAATACATGGTACAGAAAGCAAACTACAACTTCAATAATACAATTGTCGTGCAAAATATGACAACACATATTGTGAGTTTAAATACAATTATTGTCTTCTAGACAATATCCATACTCAAATAAGTCATCATTACAATTATTCAAACACTATTTTACAGAAATAGTGAGGACTGTTAAAATATCTTTCTAGAACCATCACTCCACACCCCGACTAGTTCCCGCTATATTCTCGCATCCTTAGAAAAATGGAACAAAAAGGAAAAGGGTGAGCCCAACTAGCACAGTAAAGAATATTATGACTAAGATAATATACAACAAATTATCATTAGTCTTCAACAGGAAAAAGTCTGATAAAATATAATAGACAACAAATTTTAGATCAACAACTGCAGCAGAAACAGCAAACCATTATAAGAGTCAAGTAGAGAATGAGTTCTACTATCTTCTAAGATTTAAAAGTCCATCATCAATATTTTATCCCTGTAACAACAATCAATAGCCATCTTTAATCAAATATTCATCTTTGTACTATAGGCCAAAGATATTCATTTGTATCACCAGTCGGTCATGTTCATCTCAACACCTGTTCATCTTTGCACCACGGGCCAAAGATATTCATCAGTTAATCATTCATCTTTACACTATAGGCCAAAGATATTCAGTAATATCATCATTTAGGACTGAAGATGATGAAAAATATCTTAAAAAAAACGAATTTAGCGAGACAGAAGGACAAATATTAAGGATTCGTATAATAGTTTATCGAAGATCAATAATACTCCATACTAACTAATTTTGAAGCAGAATTCAAAAATAAAGACCAAAACATGGATACAATCAAAGATAGTAATCATAATAGACATCTTGGACAAAAATAAGAAAATTTTATTTTTCGATGAATAGTGTCGTATTCGTGAATAGTACCGTAAATAGTGCCGTATACGTGAATAGTAACCTCGACACAAAAAATTCCAAATTTGATAAAAAAACTCATATCAATATTTCAGCATAATGATATTGAAGAAAATAATATCATTTAAGAAGAAAATAATATCCCTTACCTCAAAATAACCGTACTTCTGACTGAATTTCGGATATAGTGCTGACAGAAACTTGCACCATATAGCAACACTGAAAGTATACTCACAAGAATACGCTCGATAATATAGAGAGAAAAAGAGAGAAAACTTATTTCTGGTGTGATTTTTAATTCTAACTTAGCCCTCTATTTATAGGAAAATGCTAGAACGCCATAGGAGACTAAATAATAAAATAATATTATTATTAATCAAAATTTCTTACGCATGCTATATAGGCCATGACCAGCCACCACCTTGGAAAAAATTTCCAGCAGCCCATGTGTTTGAAAAACCAAAAGTGGGTCCCCCCATAAATTTAATAAAAATTATTTTATTTTTCGAAACTTCAACAATTCATAGAAAATAGTCTGGTTATCAGAAAAATATGAATTTTATGTCCATTCTGCCTAAAATCGAATTCTCTACAACTTCGTAGCTTTGAGTTTTTCCAAATTCCAAGCAAAAATATCCGAAATCCACAAACGGATGCTTTTTAATACTTCCCTTCCGACAAAATACTGATAAAACACCTCAGCATTAATTCTTTCATTTTTATCCACATAAAAATAAATATATCCATCATTTATATCCATATAAAATAAATATTTCTTATCATATAAATTAATAATTAATTATTCACAAATAATATTACAGAATCACAATTATGACAACCAGGTCATTCCCAGGAAAGAGGGGGCTTTTCAATAAGGATTTCTCCTTACTGGCGTGCAATTAGGTGACCAAACCTCTCCTTAGACAGAACTTTTTAGACATTGCCAATAATGCTATCTAATAATATTATTCAAATAATATGAATTATTGATCTGATAATGGGAAATACTGTACAGTGATAATTATTGAAACGACAATAATATAAAATATCAACGCAGCAATTATTGAAGCAATAAAATAAAATCTTGAATATTAATTACTGTAACAATTATTGAGTAGTGCCTTCTTACGTACGAATTAATAATTCAACTATACTGTGTAATACCGTGTGCTACTGTGCAACTACGCGTATTACTGTATTTTAACCACCGGATATTCCAACAGTGTTAACGGTAACAACTACGTCGTTATTTGTAAAAACTCAAATTTGTCATTTTCTTCATCCGACCGTTATCCGTTATGGGGCCCACAAATTGTTGCGCCATCGTACGAATATTCCCCGACAGAAAGAATATTCCACGACCAAACGAATATTCTCCGACAAAATGAATATTTTATAACCACTTGCTTATTTTACAAAATTTTCACATTTCACCCATATCCAAAGCATTATATCAAATTAATACCTTATTAATTTAGAATAATGAATAGAGAAAAATTCACTTTTATTTATAATAAGTTGGGGTCTTACAACCTCTCCTCCTTATGAAATTTCGTCCTCAAAATTGACGTACGTACCTGGTGTTTCGAACAGGTGAGGGTACCTTGCTTTCATTTCCGATTCCAACTCCCAGGTCATTTCTTCAATAGCATGGTTCCTCCACGAAACCTTAACTTGTGGTATAACCTTGGTGCGTAGGACATGCTCTTTCCTATCCATGATCTTAACAGGTACCTCTTTGTACGTTAAATCTTCGGCTATCTCGTCTGGTTCTAGCGCAATAATATGGTTCAGGTCTTTCATATATTTACGAAGCATGGATATGTGAAAAACATTAT
Organism: Panax notoginseng; assembly: GCA_016801055.1. NCBI lineage: Eukaryota > Viridiplantae > Streptophyta > Magnoliopsida > Apiales > Araliaceae > Panax > Panax notoginseng. Next base: position 32,741,116 of record CM029023.1, on the reverse strand, counting down.
GAACACGAGACATACTTGGAGGTAATGCGAGTCTATAGGCCACATTTCTTATTCGGTCAAGAATCTCAAATTGACCAACAAATCTTGGATTGAGCTTTCCTTTCTTTCCAAATCTTGTAACTCCCTTCCATGGAGCAACACGTAATAGTACATGATCTCCAATATTAAACTCCACGTCCTTTCTATGAAGATCATCATAACTCTTTTGTCGATCTTGTGAGGTTTGAATACGTTTTCGAATCATTTAGATCTTTTCTATAGTCATGCGTACTAATTCTGGTCCCAACAACGTTGCTTCTCCCACCTCGTCCCAACATACTGGAGAGCGACATTTTCTTCCATACAACGCCTCGAATGGAGCCATGCCTATACTTGCTTGATAACTGTTGTTGTAGGAGAATTCCACCAATGGTAGGTACTTATCGCAACTTCTTTTGAAATCTAGGACACAGAGTCTTAATAGATCTTCAAGAGTTTGAATAGTCCTCTCTGATTGTCCGTCCGTTTGAGGATGGTATGCCGAACTAAATCGTAAATTCGTGCCCATAGCTTTCTGCAAGCTAACCCAAAATCGTGAAGTGAATCTTGGGTCACGATTCGAAACTATGGATACTGGCATGCCATGCAATCTCACAATCTCATTCACGTATATACGAGCAAGACGTTCAAGGGAATAAGTCTCACGTATCGACAAGAAATGGGCAGACTTGGTTAATCTATCAACAATAACCCAAATCGCATCTATACCTTGAGAAACTTTGGGAAGACCTGTAACGAAATCCATAGTAATGTGTTCCCACTTCTATTTCGGAATCTCAAGTGGTTGCAATGGTCCTTTTGGCACTTGATGCTCCGCCTTTATACGTTGACAAGTTAAGCACCTCGAGATAAACTCTGCGATTTCTCTCTTCATATTATTCCATCAAAATGTATGTCGAATATCATGATACATTTTGGTACTCCCAAGATGGATTGCAAATGGGGTGTTGTGTGCCTCCATCAAGATTCTATGCTTCAAGTTAGAATTGTTAGGAACACAAAGTCTGGAGTTGAATCTAAGTATTCCTTCTTCATCGATTCTCGCTTCTGGAATAGCTCCTTCTTGCACTTTTTTCTTCATACGTATCAGTCCCAGGTCCGTAGCTTGAGCAGCTTTAACTTTATCGATTAAAGTCGGTTCTACTCATATATTCGTCATCATCATGTGGGTCCCTGGAGTCTTTAATTATACCTCTATCCTTTGCAAGACATACAGAATGGGCCTTTGCATTGACAATATCGCACTCGTACTCGCATATGATCTTATACTCAATGTGTCAGCTACTACGTTCGCTTTTCCAGGATGATGTTGAATAGTGTGATCGTAATCTTTCAATAGTTCAAGCCAAAGTCGTTGCCGCATATTGAGTTCTTTTTGGGTGAATAAATATTTGAGACTTTTATGGTCCGTATAAATCTCCACTTTCTCCCCATACAAGTAATGTCTCCAAATTTTCAACGCGAATACGACTGCTGCCAACTCCAGATCATGAGTAGGATAATTCCTCTCATATTCTTTGAGTTGTCGTGAGGCATAGGCTATGACTTTCCCATGTTGCATGAGAACACATCCTAACCCTTTGCCTGAAGCATCGCTGTATATAACAAATCCATCCGAACTAGATGGTATTGCCAGAACAGGTGCCGAAATGAGTCTCCTTTTGAGCTCTTGGAAACTCTTTTCGCATTCCTCGCTCCATACGAATTTTGTATCTTTCCGAGTCAGCTGAGTTAACGGAGTAGCGATTCGAGAAAATCCTTCCACGAATCTCCGATAATAACCAGTTAAACCCAGAAAGGTACGCACTTCGGTCACCGACTTCGGTTGCTCCCAACTTTGTACTGCTTCAATCTTCGCCGGGTCAACAGATACTCCATGTTTTGACACCACGTGCCCAAGGAATGCTACTTCTTCAAGCCAGAACTCGCATTTTTTCAGCTTGGCATAAAGTTTGTTTTCACGAAGCCTTCCAAGTATCAGCTTCAAATGGTGCTCATGATCTTCACGACTTTTGGAATAGATGAGGATGTCATCAATAAAGACAACAACGAACTAATCCAAATATTCATTGAATACACAGTTCATCATATCCATGAAAGTAGCTGGAGCATTAGTCAATCCAAAAGGCATGACTAAGAATTCATAATGCCCGTATCGAGTTCTGAAGGCAGTCTTTAGAATATTCTCAGTTTTAATCTTCAGCTGATGATATCCAGAATGAAGGTCGATCTTTGAAAAGAATTGTGCTCCTTGCAACTGGTCGAACAGGTCATCAATGCGAGGTAACGGATACCTATTCTTGATGGTGACATGGTTCAATTCTCGGTAGTCAATACAAAGTCGCATACTCCCGTCTTTCTTCTTTACGAATAAAATAGGAGCACCCCAAGGAGATGTACTAGGACGAATAAAACTGATGTCTAATAACTCCTCTAGTTGGATTTTTAACTCCTGAAGTTCAATAGGAGCCATTCGATATGGGGTTTTAGAAATGGGTTTTGTACCCAGTTTAAGGTCAATAAAGAATTCAACATCACGTTCTGGGAGTAGACCGGGAAGTTCTTCAGGAAATACATCGGAAAATTCTCTAACAATAGAAATATTATTCAAATCTGACTTGTCTTTGTTCAAATCCATAACATGGGCTAAGAAAACTTTACATCCGTTTTTCAATAAACGAATAGCTTTGTGGCTTGATATGACAGTGACTAATTTTAGTGGTTTAGTAGTTTGAATTCGTATGACAGGTTGGTTAGGAATATGAAAACTAACAACTTTACGAAAATAATCAATTTTAGCATGATGAGTGGTTAACCAATTAATTCCTAAAATCACATCAAAAGAAAGTATCTTTAAAGAGATAAGATCAACAGGTAATGTGATAGTGCCAACTTGGATCATGCAAGATTTATAAACTGTAGATGTAACGAAGGTTTCACCCAACGGAGTTTCAACAGATAAGTCAAAGTCCAATTTCTTTAGAGTCAAGTTTAAACGTTGAGCACAAGCAGGAGAGATAAAAGAATGGGTAGAACCGGTATCTAGTAAGGTATAAACTTCACAAGAGTTCAAGATTAGCTTACCCGTGATCACCTCGTTCGGGTTCCTCACGTTTTGGCCAGTCACGACAAACACTCTTCTAGGAACCGCTGATTTCGACTTATCCGGGATAGCCCTTGGAGTCACCATCCCCATTGAACTTGGTTTTGCTATAGAACAATCCCGAGCTATGTGGCCTTCCTTTCCACAGTTGTAACATACTTGGATTGTTGTGGACAGTTTGGGCTGATATGTCCCTCTTTCCCGCATTTGTAACATCTAACTGGCAGTCGTTCTCCTCCCCTAGAATTTATTGTTGGTGCTGGTGCTGCTGCTGATGTCTTCCCATCATTGTTGAATCTCCTCTTTCTGAAATTTTCACTTGACTCACCTCTCCTATTATCATGGCCACGATGACCACCCGAGTGGTTACCGCCTTTGTTCGTATTTTTCCCTCCTCGTTGGTTATCATCGCTCTGATGACTGCTGTCACCGGTATGACCCTGGTTGTGGTCCCTCGGTTGAACATACTCACTATCTCGCTCTAATAATTGAGCCATGTTGACAACATCTGAATACAGAGAAAATTTATGAGAGATAAGGTATTGACGAATCTCTGGTTTTAGACCTCTCAGAAACATCCTTGTCATTCGTTCCTCATTCTCTACCAAATGAGGTGCAAACCTAGATAACTCAGCGAACTTCGCCTCGTACTGGGACACCGTCATGTTGTTTTGTTCCAATCTGATAAACTCCACCTCCTTCATATGACGAATACTTTTAGGAAAGTACTTGTTATTGAATAGTTTCTAAAATGTTTTCCAAGACATGCTGAGTGCGGCTGGCTGGGTACGCTTCACAGACTCCCACCAGTAGTCTGCCTCACCGCGGAACATAAAGGTGGCGAATGGAACCTTCTGTTCCTCCGTGCATCCCAAGACATCGAATAGCATGATAATTTGCTTAACCCACGTTTCCGCCATGATCAGATCCGACTTTCCCTTAAATTCTGGTGGTCCCAACTCTTTGAATTGCTTGGCTATGACAAACCGCGTGTTGCTATCACTTTCACCTGTATTTTGTACACGAGTCTCCCTCGTCTGATTTTGCATGAACTGCAAAAAGCTCCTAAACATTCCATCATTCATCGTTTGCTCGGTAGTGTTGTTTACAGGAGGAATATTGCCTTCCTGTTGTACGTTCTCCTAGTTTGTAACTAAAGGTTGTTCCACAGTCTCATGCACTCCATTGTTAACGTTCTCAGCAGCCATTCTTAAATACTTCCATAAAACAAGGGTTAATTAAATAAATTAACAAATCACATAGTATCCCTATATTATGACCGACCAACAAATAAGCTTAGGTAGGATATACTAGCGAAAGATTTATTCATCTCTCCCCTCCTAATTCTATTCCCCGATCTCCGCCAAAGACCATATCCCTAAGCTCTGATACCAACTGTGACGCCCCCAAAATAGGTATACAACACTCATTCTGAGTCGCAGAATACATGGTACAGAAAGTAAACTACAACTTCAAAATACAATTGTCGTGCAAAATACGACAACACATACTGTGAGTTTAAATACAATTATTGTCTTCTAGACAATATCCATACTCAAATAAGTCCTCATTACAATTATTCAAATACTATTTTACAGAAATAGTGAGGACTGCTAAAACATCTTTCTAGAACCATCACTCCACACCCCGACTAGTTCCCACTACATTCTCGCCTCCTGAGAAAAATGGAACAAAAAGGAAAAGGGTGAGCTCAACTAGCCCAGTAAAGAGATGAGAACATAGCCGGGACTAGTCGGGGAACGGATCGATGGTCTGAGATGGTTGTTTTAGTAATCCTCACTATTTAGTGTGATAATAAATGTAATGAGGATTGAACTTGAGTTTGGTTATTGTCTATGAAACAATATTCGTGTAAAAACTCTCTGCTCTTGTTGTATAATTAAGTTTGTATTTGTATTCTGTACCATGTATTTGGCGACCCAAAATGAGTGATGTATACATATTTTGGGGGCGTCACAGTTGGTACCAAAGCTTAGGAATATGATCCCTGGCTGAGATGTGAGACAAGAACTAGGAGGGGAGAGACGGGGTATTCCTTCGCTAGCTAGTACGACCTACCTAAGTTTATTTGGTATTTAATTGGTCGATCAGAGTATAGGGATAATATGTGACATGTCAATTAACCTTTATTTTGTGGCAGTGTTCGAAAATGGCATCTAAAAATGTTGAGATCAACAATGGAGCACATGAGATCGTTGAGTCACCAACGATCAATACCCAGGATAATGTGCAATAGGAAGACAATAATCCTCAGATAAACAACAACACCGATGAAATGATGAACGATGGGATGTTCAGAGGCTTTATGCAATTCATGCAACATCAAGCGAGAGCGGCTCGTGTTCAAAATGCAGTTGAAAACACTGGCAACTCACAGATGGTCACCGCTAAGCAATTCAGGGAGCTGGGACCATCGGAGTTTTGGGGAAAGCCAGAACCACTTAAGGCAGAGACGTGGATAAAGCAGATCACCAAGATATTCGAAGTCTTGGGATGCTCTGAGGAGCAAAAGGTTCCCTTTGCCACCTTCATGTTGAGAGGAAAAGCAAATTACTGGTGAAAATCAGTAAAGCGTACTCAGTCTGCCGTACTCAAAATGTCTTGGGAGAAGTTTCAAGAGCTGTTCAACGACAAGTACTTTCCCGAAAGTATTCGTCACATGAAAGAGGTGGAGTTCATTAAGCTAGAGCAAAATAATATGACCGTGTCATAGTACGAAGCTAAGTTTGCTGAGTTGTTCCAGTTTGCGCCCTACTTGGTTGATAATGAGGAGAGAATGACGCGGATATTTCTAAGAGGTTTGAAACCCGAGATACGTCAATACCTAATTTCTCCCAAATTGTGTTTGTATTCAGATGTTGTAAATAGGGCTCAGTTATTGGAGCGCGATAATGAGTCAACCTGTGACGCCCCCAAAATAGGTATATAACACCCATTCTGAGTCGCCAAATACATGGTACAGAAAGCAAACTACAACTTCAATAATACAATTATCGTGCAAAATACGACAACACACATTGTGAGTTTAAATACAATTATTGTCTTCTAGACAATATCCATACTCAAATAAGTCCTCATTACAATTATTCAAACACTATTTTACAGAAATAGTGAGGACTGTTAAAATATCTTTCTAGAACCATCACTCCACACCCCGACTAGTTCCCGCTATATTCTCGCCTCCTGAGAAAAATGGAACAAAAAGGAAAAGAGTGAGCCCAACTAGCCCAGTAAAGAATATTATGACTAAGATAATATACAACAAATTATCATTAGTCTTCAACAGGAAAAAGTCTGATAAAATATAATAGACAACAAATTTTAGATCAACAACTGCAGCGAAAACTGCAAACAATTAGAAGAGTCAAGTAGAGAATGAGTTCTACTATCTTCTAAGATTTAAAAGTCCATCATCAATATTTTATTCCTGTAACAAAAATCAATAGCCATCTTTAATCAAATATTCATCTTTGTACTATAGGCCAAAGATATTCATTTGTATCACCAGTCGGTCATGTTCATCTCAACATCTGTTCATCTTTGCACTACGGGCCAAAGATATTCATCAGTTAATCATTCATCTTTGCAGTACAGGCCAAAGATATTTAGTAATATCATCATTTAGGAATGAAGATGATGAAAAATATCTTAAAGAAAACGAATCCAGTGAGACAGAAGGACAAATATTAAGGATTCGTATAACAGTTTATCCAAGATCAATAATACTCCATACTAACTAATTTTGAAGCAGAATTCAAAAATAAAGACCAAAATATGGATACAATCAAAGATAGTAATCATAATAGACATCTTGGACAAAAATAAGAAAATTTCATTTTTCGATGAATAGTGTCGTATTCGTGAATAGTGCCGTAAATAGTGTCGTATACGTGAATAGTAACCCCGACACAAAAAGTTCCAAATTTGATAAAAAAACTCATATTAATATTTCAGCATAATGATATTGAAAAAAATAATATCATTTAAGAAGAAAATAATATCCCTTACCTCAAAATAACCGTACTTCTGACTGAATTTTGGATATAGTGCTGACAGAAACTTGCACCGTATAGCAACACTGAAAGTATACTCACAAGAATACTGTAAGACCCCAAATTATTAATAAATGAAATTTAATTTCTTCTATTTATTATTCTGAAATAGTAAGAGTTGATTTGATTAATGAGGTTAGTTGTGGGTAAAATGCGCAAATATTTCAAATAAGCAGGTGGTTATAAAATATTCATTGTTGTCGGAGAATATTCGTTTGGTCGTGGAATATTCTTCCTGTCGGGGAATATTCGTACGACGGCGCAGCCTTGTGTGGGCCCCATAACGGAAAGCGATTGGATGAAGAAAACGACAAAAATAAGTTGTTTATAAATAACGGCGTAGTTGTTACCGTTAATACTGTTGGAATACCCGGAGGTTAAAACACAGTAATACGCGTTGTTGCACAGTAGCACACGGTATTGCACCAATTATTGATTCTTACGTAAGAAGGCACTACTCAATAATTGTTACAGTAATTACTGTTTAATATTGTATTTTATTGATTCAATAATTGCTGCGTTGATATTTTATATTACTGTTGTTTCAATAATTGTCACTACGCAGTATTTTTCATTATCGGAGCAATAATTCATATTATCTGAGTAATATTATTAGATAACATTATTGGCAATGCCTAGAAAGTTCTGTCTAAGGAGAGGTTTGGTCATCTAATTACGCGCCAGTAAGGAGAAATCCTTATTAGAAAGCTCCCTCTTTCCTGGGAACTGCCTGGTTGCCAGTACTGTGGTTTTGTAATATTATTTGTGTATAATTAATTATTGATTTATATGATGAGGAAAATAGTAATTTTATGTGGATATAGATAGAGAAAAATTTTAATGTGACAATTGTTAAAAATTAATATTTTATCTTTTTCTGATAAAATAATTCATTTAAATATATTATTTTAATAATATATTGATGGTGGTATTTTTACAATGAATGTGGGATATATGAGTATATGAGGAGGAAGAATATTTTTGTGGCATTAAATGATTAACACATATTTTGTGTGTTGGTGGACATAATTCTTGACTGAAAATTTATTATTGACTGTAAAATTGCCCGTTTGTGAATTTCGGTCAATTTTTGTTTAGAATTTGGAAAAACTTTCTTCTGCAAAGTTGTAGAGAATTGAATTTCCTATAAAAACTCGCGAGATTCGAATTTTCTGATAAAATGGCTATTTATTATGAATTATTGAAGTTCTGAAGTTCCGAAATAATTGATTTTTGGAAGTTTTATTTATTATTTTAAAGAAAAACGTTTTTTGGCATTTAAGTGGGCTAACATGTGATATAAATGGGCTGAGATCAGATGTCTAGAGGTGGGCTAAGGAAAATTTGATAAATATATTATTATTATATTAAATTTTCTACTTTGGTGTTCTAAGCATTTTCCTATAAATAGGGTGCTTAGGTTAGAATTGAAATCACACCAGAAACACAAGTTTCTCTCTATTTCTCTCTCTATAACGAGCGTATTCTTGTAAGTATTTGATACTTTGAGTGTTGCTTTACGGTGCAAGTTTCCTTCAGCACTATATCTAGTATTCCAGTCAGAAGTACCGTCTTTTCGAGGTAAGGGATGTTATTTCTTCTTAAATGATATTATTTTCTTCAATATCATTATGCCGAAATATTGATATGAACTTTTTATCAAATTTGAAACTTTTCATGTCGGGGTTACTATTCATGAGTTACTATTCACGAGTTACTATTCACGAGTTACTATTCACCGAAAAATAAAATTTTCTTCTTTTCGTCCAAAATATCTATTCTGGATACTAGCTTTGATTGTATCCATGTTTTGATCATTCTTGAATTTTACTCCACTATGATTATTTATGAGGTATTTTTGGACATAGAATAGCTGAAATACGAATCCTTAACATTTATTATTTTGTTTCACTGGATTCGTTTCCTTAAAAAAATATTTTTCATCATCCTCAGTTCTAAATGATGACATAAATGAATATCTTTGGCCTGTAGTGCAAAGATTAATGATTTCTGATGAATATCTTTGGCCCGTAGTGCAAAGATGAACAGGCGTTGAGGTGAACATGACCAACTGATGAATATCTTTGGCCTGTAGTGCAAAGATGACTATTTGATTCAAGATATTTATTGATTGATATTACAGGGATAAAATGTTGATGATGAGCTTTTAAATTCATAGATAATCGTAGATTTCATTCTTTACGTAACTTCTCTATGAATTATTATTTTCCGCTGCGAATATTGATTTAAAACTTGTTGTCTATTGTATTCTATTAAATTTTTCCCTGTTGAAGACTAACGATAATTTGTTGTATATTATCTTAGTCATAATATTCTTTACTGGGCTAGCTGAGCTCACCCTTTTCCTTGTTGTTCCATTTTCTTTTCAGGAGGCGAGAATGTAGCAAGTACTAGTCGGGGTATGGAATGAAGGTTCTAGAAAGTTGTTTTAGTAGTCTTCACCATTTTTTTTTGTAAAGTATTGTACCAATAATTGTAATGAGGACTTATTTGAGTGTGGATATTGTCTAGATGACAATATTTGTATTTACACTCACAGTTTTTTATGTTGTATTAATAAAGTTGTAGTTATTTCTGTACCATGTTATTGACGACTCAGAATGGGTGTTGTATACCTGTTTTGGGGGCGTCACAAATACGCTCGATAAATATAGAGAGTAAAAAAGAGAAAACTTATTTTTGGTGTGATTTTCAATTCTAACTTAGCCATCTATTTGTAGAAAAATGCTAGAACGCCATAGGAGAGTAAATAATAAAATAATATTATTATTAATCAAAATTTCCGACGCATGCTATATAGACCATGACCAGCCACCACCTTGGAAAAAATTTCCAGCAGCCCATGTGTTTGAAAAACCAAAAGTGGGTCCCCCTATAAATTTAATAAAAATTATTTTATTTTCTGAAACTTCAACAATTCATAGAAAATAGCCCGGTTATCAGAAAAATACGAATTTTATGTCCATTCTGCCTGAAATCGAATTCTCTACAACTTTGTAGCTTTGAGTTTTTTCAAATTCCAAACCAAAAATATCTAAAATCCACAAACGGATGCTTTTTAATACTTCTCTTCCAACAAAATACGAATAAAACACCTCAGCATTAATTCTTTCATTTTTATCCACATAAAAATAAATATATCCATCATTTATATTCACATAAAATAAATATTTCCTTGTCATATAAATCAATAATTAATTATTGACAAATAATATTACAGAATCACAATTATGACAACCAGGCCGTTCCCAAGAAAGAGGGGGCTTTCCAATAAGGATTTTTTCTTACTGGCGCGCAATTAGGTGACCAAACCTCTCCTTAGACAGAACTTTCTAGACATTGCCAATAATGCTATCTAATAATATTATTCAAATAATATGAATTATTGATCTGATAATGGAAAATACTGTGCAGTGATAATTATTGAAACAACAATAATATAAAATATCAACGCAGTAATTAGTGAAGCAATAAAATAAAATATTGAACAGTAATTACTGTAACAATTATTGAGTAGTGCCTTCTTACGTACGAATCAATAATTCAACTATACTGTGTAATACCGTGTGCTACTGTGTAACTATGCGTATTACTGTATTTTAACCATCGGGTATTCCAACAATGTTAACGGTAACAACTACGCCGTTATTTGTAAAAACTCAAATTTATCATTTTCTTCATCGGACCGTTATCCGTTATGGGGCCCACAAATTGCTGCGCCGTTGTACGAATATTCTCCGATAGAAAGAATATTCCACGACCAAACGAATATTCCCCGACAAAATGAATATTTTATAACCACTTGCTTATTTTGCAAAATTTTTACATTTCACCCATATCCAAAGCATTATATCAAATTAATACCTTATTAATTTAGAATAATGAATAGAGAAAAATTCACTTTTATTTATAATAAGTTGGGGTCTTACACAACCCAACCAAGAGAGAGCAGCCGACAAGTCGATAATACCAGTGATAGCAGTCATAGAAGTGGTGATAATAAACGTGGAGGGAATCAACATGCCAGAAATGGTAACCACTCCGGTGGTAATCATGGCCAAGATAATAGAAGTGGAAATTTTAAGAAGAGGAGATTCAATAATGATGGAAAGACGTCAGCACCAGCACATGTTGTTAAGGAAGGAGAACGACCGCCGGTCGTATGTTACAAATACGGAGGGGAGAGACACATCAGTCCAAACTGCACGATGCAGTCCAAAGCGTGTTACAATTGTGAAAAAAAGGTCACCTAGCTCGATTTTGTCGTGTAGTGAAGCCAAGTTCAGCTGGGATGGTGACGCCAAAGGATGTTCCAGACAAGTCAGAATCGATGTTTTAAGAGAGAGCATTTTTTATGACGAGAAACCCGAACGAGGTTATCATGGGTAAGCTAATCATAAACTGTTGCGAAGTCTATACTTTATTTGATACCGGTTCTACCCACTCTTTTATTTTTACCTAATTGTGGTCAACGTTTAAACTCGACTTCGGAGAAATTAGACTTTGACTTATTTGATGAAACTCCGTTCGGAGAAACCTTCATTACATGCACTGTTTATAAATCTTATTTGATTTGAATCGGCACCCGCACGTTACCTGTCGATCTTATCTCTTTGAAAATACTTGCATTCGATGTGATTTTAAGAATTGATTGATTAACTACTCATCATGCTAAAATTGATTATTTTCGTAAGGTTGTTAGCTTTCATATTCCTAACCAACCTATTATGAGAATTCAAGCAACCAAACCACTAAAGTCGATCAATGTCATATCAAGCCATAAAGCTATTTATTTTTTGAAAAACGGATGTCAAGCTTTCTTAGCCATGTCACAGATTTAAACAAAAAATACGTCAGATCTGAATGATATTTTTATTGTTAATAAATTTCCTGACGTATTTCCCGAAGAACTTCCTGGCCTACCCTCAGAGCGTGAAATCAAATTTTTTATCGACCTTGAAACTGATACAAAACCCTCAAATATTTTCACCCAAAACGAACGTAACATGCACCAAAGACATTAGCTCAAGCTGTTGAAGAGCGAACGTGGTAGCTAACGAGTTGAGTAGAAGATCGTATGCGGTTACGAGTGTGACGTTGTTAACATAAAGACTCATTTCGTACGACTTACAAAAGATGGAGATAGAGTTAAAGACTCTAAGAACCTACATGAAGATAGTGAATATAAGATTAGAACCGACTTGAATCGATAAAGTTAAAGTTGCTCAAGTTACAGACCTGGAGCTGATGCGTATGAAGAAGAAAGTACAAGAAGGTGCTATTTCAGATGCAAGAATCGATGAAGAAGGAATACTACGAGTCAACTCCAGACTTTGTGATCTAAACAACCCTGATTTAAAGTATAAGATCATGATGGAGGTGCACAACACACCGTTTGCAATCCATCCTGGGAGTACCAAGATGTATCGTGATCTTCGACATATATTTTGGTGGAGCAATATGAAGAGAGAGGCAGCGGAGTTTATCTCAAGGTGTCTAACTTGTCAACGAGTCAAGGCAGAGCATCAAGTGCTAAAAGGTCCATTGGAACCACTTAAAATTCCAGAATGGAAGTGGGAGCACATTACCATAGATTTCGTTACTGGTCTTCCTAAGGTTTCTCAAGGCATAGATGCGATTTGGGTCATTGTTGATATATTGACCAAGTCTACTCATTTCTTACCTATACGAGAAACTTATTCACTTGAACGTCTTGCTCGCATGTACATAAATAAGATTGAGACAGCAAGGCATGTCAGTATCCATGGTTTCTGATCGAGACCCAAGATTTACTTCACGATTTTGAGTTAGTTTGTCAAAAGCTATAGGCACGGATTTACGATTTAGTTTGGCATATCATCCTCAAACGGACGGGCAGTCGGAGAGGACTATTCAAACTCTTGAGGATTATTAAGACTCTGTGTCCTTGACTTCAAAGGAAGTTGGGACAAGTTCTTGCCATTAGTGGAATTCTCCTACAACAACAGTTATCAAGCAAGTATTGGCATGGCTCCATTCGAGGCGTTGTATGGATGCAAGTGTCGTTCTCCAGTATGCTGGGATGAGGTGGGTGAAGCAACATTATTGGGTCCAAAATTGGTACGCATGACAACGGAAAAGATTCAAATGATCCGACAACATATAAAACCTCACAAGATCAACAAAAGAGTTATGTTGATCTTCATCGAAAGGACGTGGAGTTCAATGTTGGATATCATGTGTTGTTACGTGTTGCTCCATGAAAAGGAGTTACAAGATTTTGAAAGAGAGAAAAGCTCAATCCTCGATTCATTGGGCCATTCAAAATCCTCGATCGAGTAGGAACTGTGGCTTATAGACTCTCATTATCGCCAAGTATGTCTCGTGTTTATAATATTTTTCATATATCTATGTTACGTAAATATGTGGAAGACCCGAACCATATTATTGAGTTGAACCAGACGAAATAGCGGAAGATTTAACGTATGAAGAGGTACCTGTTAAAATCTTGGATAAAAAGGAACATATTCTACGCTCTAAGATTATACCTTAAGTCAAAGTTTTGTGGAGAAATCACGATGTTGAGGAAATGACCTGGGAGTTAGAATCTGAAATGAAATCAAAGTATCCTCACCTCTTCACCATACCAAGTACGTACACCAATTTCGAGGACGAAATTTCATAAGGAGGGGAGATTGTAAGACCCCAAATTATATGAAATAAAAGTATCCAATTTTCTTGTAATTATTATTCTATTTAATAAATGGTTAAATTGATAAAAGGTTAAAGTTAAGGGTGATATTTGAAAATTTTGCAAAGTAAGCAAGTTGATATAAAATATTCATTGTGTCGGGGAATATTCGATTGGTCGGAGAATATTCGTTTTAACAGAGAATATTTGTACGACGACACAATCATTGGTGAACCCCACAACGGAAGTATTGTTGTAGATAGAAAACGACAGAAATATCTTTTTATAAAAATAACAGCGAAAGTTTTACCGTTAAACTGTTGAACTACCAGGTGGTAAAAGTACAGTAATACGCGTGGTTGCATAGTAGCACACGGTATTGATTATTGATGCTTACGTAAGAAGCCACTCAGTTTACTCAATTATTGCTACAGTAATTGTTGCATAGTATCTCACGTTATTTGATTCAATTATTGTCACAGTATCATCTGCATAATATTTTATATTATTAAATCTATAATTGAGACAACAAAGTTATTCATATTATTATTTGTAATATTGACGATGTCTAGAAAGTTCTGTCGAGGAGAGGTTTGGTCACCTAATTGCGTGCCAATAGAGAGAAATCCTTATCGGAATGTCCCCTCTTTCTTGAGAATGATCTGGTTGTTAAATATTGTGAGTTATAATATTAATAATGAATTATTGTTGAATTATTAAGAACGTGTTTATTGAAGATAAGTGAATTACAAAAGTTAGAGGGGAATAATGCAAACTTGGAAAACTTTAGGGATACTAAAGTGTAATAAGTTAAATCAATCTGGACCATTGGTGGTATTTTTAATAGTAAATCAATCTGGACCATTGATGGTGGTTTTAATAATAAATCAATCTGGACCGTCGATGGTGGTTTTAATAGTAAATCAATCTGGACCGTCGATGGTGGTTTTAATAGTAAATCAATCTGGACCGTCGGTGGTGGTTTTAAAAGTAAATCAATCTGGACCGTCGGTTGTGGTTTTAATAGTAATCAATCTGGACCGTCCGTTCTAATAGTAAATCAATCTGGACCGTTCGCGAATTAGTTACTATTTAGTCATTTCTCCTATAAATAAAAGCTTAATTCTTCTTTCATTCTCACCAATTCACTGAGACTCACAAGAAAAACTATAGAGAGACAAACTATAGAGAGCAAGAAGAAGAGTATTCTGCTACTTCACTATTGCAGTATCCATTCTTCTACTAAGGTAAGGAATATTATTTGTTGTATTCGTAAGGGATGTTATTTCTTTTGTATTCGTAAGGGGTATTAATTTTTTCGTATTCATATGGAATACTATTTTTTTTCGTATTCATCCTTTAATATGTCGGATTAACCTGTCTACGCGCATTACGTACCGTATGACAGGTGAAAATTTATTTACAGTTTCGTATGTTATTTTTTTTCATATTCTTAAATCTAAACTTATTATGGTAAGTATTGCTTCTATAATCCTTGAAATTAGTGAAATATCCTTGAGTTTTGCGCTTCATCCAGTATCGTTTCGTTGGAATATTGATCTGAACTTTCTTATTAAATATCAATATTTTCACCGGGTTACTATTCACGGGTTACTATTCACCCGATTACTATTTACTAAAATATTATTCACTTAGGTATTCGGGGCACTTTTCATACCGGGGTACTATTCACGAGTTACTATTCACCTAATTACTATTCACTCAAATATTATTCACTTAGGTATTCGGGGCACTTTTCATGCCGGAGTACTATTCACGGGATACTATTCCTGAAGTACTATTCACAGGGTACTATTCACCGAAAAAATTATTTCTTTTCTGTCCAAATTATTTTTGATACATGGATATTATTCTTGAATTTTACTCTACAAAGTAGTATCATGTTGACAATTTGAACATTATTGAATTCTGGATAAATTAAATTATAAATCTTTAAAATCTATCCTGTGATTTATTTTAATTGAATTCTTATATCATTGTCATCATCCTCATGCTTATATTGTGATGGAAGTCATCTTTGGCTTATGTACATAGATGGACTGTTGATTGGTATGATTATGACCAGGGATCATTCAGTATAATCATGACCCGTAATATTACAAATGATGTGGTAAAAATCTTCATTGGCCTGTAGTGCATTGATGGATAGTTGTTGGTATGATTATGACCATGGATTATTCGGTATAATCATGACCATTGATGATTACATGAATATACTTGGCCCATAGTGCAGGGATGATTCAATGATGTGGTTTATTTATTAAGCTGAGTCTCAACGATAAAGTTGATGAAAACTTTTTTAAATCATAGAAAATAGTAGATATCATGCTCTACTTGACTCTTCTAATGGATTACTTGTTCCGCTACAGTTAAACTTGTTGTCTATTATATTCTATCAGTTTAACATTGTTGAAGGCTAACGATAACTTATTCTGCATTATCTTAGTCATAATATTTCTTACTGGGCTAGTTGAGCTTACCCTTTTGCTTTCATTATTCTCTTCAGGAAATGAGAACATAACCGGGACTAGGGGTGCTCATCGGTAAAAAATCGAACCGGTAACGAAAATACCAAACCGATACCGATCCGAAATTATCGAAAAAATAAGAACCGAAATACCTGTTTCGGTACCGATTTGGTACAAAATCGGTACCGATTTTTTTTGTTCGGTTTTCGATTATACCGCATGGTAATATATATAATTATTAATAATAATTAAATAAATTTTTTTATATATTAATAATTTTTTTAAAAACTAAAAAATCATTAACAATTAATAATAATTAATATATAAAATAAAACTACAAAACATTATTAATATATTTAAAAAAATTAATAAAACTACTATTATATAGAAATTATTAATATATAAAAAAAATTATTTAATATATAAAATTATAAAACATTAAATATTAATTATTAAATTATTAAATTTCGGTATTTTTGGTATTTCAGTTTTTACCGAATTCAAAAAAGTCATTACCGCTATCGGTACCGAAAAGTTTTAAAATACCGAAAAACCGGTACCGAAAAAATTGTTACCAAAAATAATCGGTACCGAAAAAACTGGTACCGCCGGTACCGGTAAAAAACTGAAAAAATCAAAAATTTTGAGCACCCCTTGCCGAGACTAGTCGGGGAACGGAGTGATGGTCCGAGATGGCTATTTTAGTAATCCTCACTATTTAGTGTGATAATAAATGTAATGAGGATTGAATTTGAGTTTAGATATTGTCTATGAGACAATAATCGTGTAAACACTCTTAGCTCTTTTTGTATAATTATGTTTGTATTTGTATTCTGTACCATGTATTTGACGACCTAAGATGGGTGATGTATACCTATTTTGGGGGCGTCACATACACTATTAATCTTGGTCAACTGAGCTCGGATGAGACGATATGCTTTCTGGCTAAAGCATTTGAAGAAATGAGCTGGTTATGGCATAGAAGACTGTCTCATCACAACTTCAAAAACATGTCTAAACTAGCCTCCAAAGATCTAGTTGCAGGCTTACCCAAGTCCAACTTCGTCAAAGAAAGGCCATGCAATGCCTATCAACTTGGAAAGCAGACTAAAAGCTCATTCAAGAGCAAAACTGTCAACTCAATCGACAAGCCTCTGCAGCTGCTTCACATGGATCTATTTGGGCCAATTCCAACAACAAGCCTTGGAGGGAAGAGATACTATCTGGTTGTAGTGGATGAATACACCAGATTCACATGGGTGTTCTTTCTAAACTCAAAAGATGAAACGAGCTCCCAACTAATCAAGATGTTTAGACTGGTGATGAACGAGAAAGGGGAGAAAATCAAGGCTATAAGGAGTGATCATGGCAGAGAATTTGACTTCTCTGGGATGGACCAGTTCTGTACAGACAATGGCATCAATCACAACTTCTCAGCTCCACGAACTCCTCAACAAAATGGAGTAGCTAAGAGAAATAACAGAACGTTGATAGAGGCTGGAAGAACTCTACTAGCAGTAGCCCATCTGCCTGAATACTTATGAGCAGAAGCTGTCAACATTGCATGCTACACTCAGAACAGATCGCTCATACACTCTACAATAAAGAAGACTCCCTACGAACTGTGGAAAGGAAGGAAGCCAAGTGTCAGCTACTTTCATGTATTCGGTTGTGCATGCTACATTCTCAACAATGGGATATAGTATCTAACAAAGTTCCAACCCAAGTCAGACGAAGGAATCTTTCTTGGATATGCCACAGACAGTAACACCTATAGAGTGTTCAACAAGAAAACGCTGAGTGTTGAAGTCTCAATTCACATCATCTTTGATGAAACAGACTTGGACAAAATAGTGTCTCAAGACACTACGAATGACAGTTCAGACACTACGAACGAGGTTGTAGAGCTCGACACCACGATCGTAGTTCCAGATAATGAAATCGTTGAATAAGGAAATGAGATTGTAGAGAGGAATACGCAAGACAATGAACCTCCACATCAAGAAGCAAAAATTAATCTTAAAGGTCTCAGACAAGAAGGAATCAGGACAGATGTTCCAACAGGAAACAGATGGGCAAAAGATCACACTCAAGACTGAGTTGCCACCCAGAATAAGTGTCTCTATCTAAGCTTTCTATCATAAATGGAACCCAAGAAAATAGAAGATACTATGGAAGACTCTAGTTGAATAGAAGCCATGCAAGAAGAACAAAATTAATTTGAAAGAAACAAAGTGTGGAGATTAGTTCCAAGACCAAGAAGTCGTCCAGTCATTGGCACCAAGTGGGTCTTTAGAAACAAGATGGATGAAGATGGAGTAATAACAAGGAATAAAGCAAGACTAGTGGCCAAAGGTTACTGTGACGCCCCCAAAATTAGGTATACATCACCCATCTTGGGTCGTCAGATACATGGTACAGAATACAAATACAACTTACTAATACAACTGTCGTGTACAATACGACAAAACATAACTGTGAGTTTGAATACAATTATTCTCTACTAGAGACAATATAAACTCAAAAGGAGTCCTCATTACAATTATTTTCACACTATTTAATAGAATAGTTAGGACTACTAATACTATCATCTGGTCCATCACTCCGTTCCTCGACTCGTCCCAGCTATATTCTCATTTCCTGAAGAGAACAGTGAAAAAAAGGGTGAGCTCAACTAGCCCAGTAAGAAATATTATGACTAAGATAATGCAGAATAAATTATTATTAGCCTTCAACAGTGTTAAACTGATAAAATGTAACGAACATCAAGTTTAACTGCAGCGGAACAAGCAATCCATTAAAAGAGTCAAGTAGAGAATAAAATCTACTATCTTTTATGATTTAAAAGGTTTTTCAACACTGTTATCGCTGGGACTTAGCTTAATAAAATAATCCACATCATCGAATCACCCCTGCACTACAGCTAATGATATTCGTGTATTCATTAATGGTCATGATCATGTCAACAACTGTCCATCAATGCACTACGGGCCCATGAGGACTTTTATCACATCATTTATAACATTACGGTCATGATTATACCGAATAATTCCTGGTCATAATCATATCAAGTCCATCTATGCACTACAGGCCACATATGACTTTCAACATTTTATAAACATGAGGATGATGACAATGATATAAGAATTCAATAAAACAAGTTCAAGAATTAATTTATCCAAGAATTAACAACGTCCAAATTGTCAACATGATACTGCTTTGTGGAGTAAAATTCAAGAATGCTTAGAAGAATATTTTCATGAAAAGATACTGGATGAAACGTAATTATCAAGGATATTCCACAAATTTCATGGAGTATAGAAGTCAAAACTTAACCAACTGAATATAATAAAGAATGGAATAACAAAAGAAATCACCATGCATGCGATAAACCGCACTGACAGGTTATTCCAACAGAATATTAAATAATAGAACCAGGTCCGGCGTAAAACGCACAGACAGGATATTCCAACAGAATAATAATAAAGACGGAACCAGGTTCGGTGTAAAACACACAGACAGGATGTTCCAACAGAAGAATAATAAAGACGGAACCAGGTCCGGTGTAAAACACACAGACATGATGTTCTAACAGAATAATAATAAAGACGGAACCAGATCCGGTGTAAAACACACAGACAAGATGTTCCAACAGAATAATAATAGAGACGGAACTAGGTCCGGTGTAAAATACACAGACATGATGTTCCAACAGAATAATAACAAGACGGAACCAGGTCCGGTGTAAAACACACAGACAGGATGTTCTAACAGAATAATAATAAAAACGGAACCAGGTGCGGTGTAAAACATACAGACAGGATGTTCCAACAGAATAATAGAAGAATGTCACCAAGTATAGGGTAGACCGCGTATACAGGTTATTCCAACAGAATAATAAGAAATGGAATAACAAAAGTTCTCTTCATGAATAAGAAAGAATAACACCCCTTACCGTTTTAAAGAAGAACTGAAATAAGGAAGTAGTTAAGTAGCAGAATGCTTTTCTTCTCTCTCTCTCTATAGTTTCTCTGTCAAGAGTTCAGTGAATTCGTAAGAAATAATGAAGGAATGAGCTGCTATTTATAGAAAAATAGAATGCATAGTAACTAATCCATGAACGGTCCAGATTGATTACTTTAATCTGACGGTCCATAGTTAAAGAAAAATCTTTTAAATAAAATATAATATATTCTATTTATAGAATAACTTTAATAAAGCATTCTGTTTTATATAAAAAGATGTTTCTATTTTATTACGTTAATAATACGAATAAAACAAAACTTCATTATCGCTAAATAATTCATATTATTAACTAACAATAATTGAATCAAACTGAGCGACTTCTCACATAAGCATTAATAATCAATACTGTGTGCTATTATTCAACCACACGTATTACTGTACTTTTACTACCGAGTAGTTCAACAGTATCAATGGTAAAACTTTTGTCGTTATTTTTAATAAAATATTTTTGTCGTTTTCTCAATCCGACAATAATTCTGTTGTGGGGTCCACCAATGATTGTGCCGTTGTACAAATATTCTCTGTTAAAACGAATATTCCCCGACCAATCGAATATTATATAACAACTTGCGTACTTTGTAAATTTTATAAATATTACCCACAACTATAACATTATATCAAATTTACTCCATAATATTCAAAAATAATATTTATAGAAAATTCATCTTTTTTTATAAAAGTTGGGGTCTTACAACCTCTCCTTCTTATGAAATTTCGCCCTCGAAATTATGGTACATACCTGGTATGTCGAAGAGGTAAGGATACCTTGATTTCATTTCAGATTCTAACTCAAAGTCATTTCCTCAACATCGTGGTTTCTCCACAAAACTTTGACTTGAGGTATAACCTTGGAGCGTAGAATATGTTCCTTCTTATCCAAGATTTAAACATGAACTTCTTAATACGTCAAATCTTCTGCTATTTCGTCCGGTTCTAACTCAATAATATGGTTCGGGTCTTCCACATATTTACGTAACATGAATATGTGAAAAACATTATGAACACGAGACATACTTGGCGGTAAAGCGAGTCTATAAGCCACAGTTCCTACTCGATCGAGAATTAAAAATGGACCGATGAATCGAGGATTAAGCTTTCCTCTCTTTCCAAATCTCATAACTCCTTTCCATGGAGCAACACGTAAGAACATATGATCTCCTATATCAAATTCCACGTCCTTTCGATGAAGATCAGCATAACTCTTTTGTTGATCTTGTGAGGTTTTTATACGTTGTCGGATCGTTTGAATCTTTTCTGTAGTCATACGTACCAACTCCGGTCCCAACAACATTGCTTCACCCACCTCATCCCATCATACTAGAGAACGACATTTTCTTCCATACAATGCTTCGAATGGAGCCATGCCAATGCTTGCTTGATAACTGTTGTTGTAGGAAAACTCCACCAATGGTAATAACTTGTCCCAACTTCCTTTGAAGTTAAGGACACAGAGTCTTAATAAATCTTCTAGAGTTTGAATAGTCCTCTCTGATTGTCCGTCCGTCTGAGGATGATATGCCGAACTATATCGTAAATCCGTGCCCATAGCTTTTTGTAAACTAACCCAAAATCGTGAAGTGAATCTTGGGTCTCGATCAGAAACTATGGATACTGGCATACTATGCAGTCTTACAATCTCATTTATGTACATACGAGCAAGAACTTCAAGTGTATTAGTTTCTCGTATCGGTAAGAAATGAGCAGACTTGGTCAATCTATCAACAATGACCCAAATCGCATCTATGCCTTGAGAAGACCGATAACGAAATCCATGGTAATGTGCTCCCACTTCTATTTTGGAATTTCAAGTGGTTGTAATGGACCTTTTGGTACTTGATGCTCCGCTTTGACTCATTGACAAGTTAGACACCTTGAGATAAATAACGCTATCTCTCTCTTCATATTGCTCCACCAAAATGTATGACGAAGATCATGATACATTTTGGTACTTCCAGGATGGATTGCAAACGGTGTGTTGTGCGCCTCCATCATGATTTCATACTTTAAATCAGGGTTGTTAGGAACACAAATTCTAGAGTTGACTCGAAGTATTCCTTCTTCATCGATTCTTGCTTTCGGCATAACACCTTCTTACACTTTCTTCCTCATACGCATCAGCTCCAGGTCTGTAGCTTGAGCAGCTTTAACTTTATCGATTAAAGCTGGTTCTACTTGTATATTCGCCATCATCATATGGGTCCCTGGAGTCTTTAACTCTATCTCCATCCTTTGCAAGTCACACAAAATGGGCCTTTGTGTTGATAATATCGCACTCGTACTTGCATATGATCTTCTACTCAATACGTCAGCTACCACGTTCGCTTTTCCAGGATGGTATTGAATGGTATGATCATAATCTTTCAACAGTTCAAGCCAACGTCGTTGTCGCATGTTGAGTTCCTTTTGAGTGAAGAAATATTTGAGGCTTTTATGATCCATAAAGATCTCCACCTTCTCCCCATATAAGTAATGCGTCCAAATTTTAAGTGCAAAGACAATAGCTACCAACTCTAGATCATGAATAGGATAATTCCTCTCATATTCTTTGAGTTATCTTGATGTATAGGCTATGACTTTTTCATGTTGCATGAGAACGCATCCCAACCCTTTGCTCGATGCATCACTGTAGATGACAAATCCCTCCGAGCTAGATGGTATTGTTAGAACAGGTGCTGAAATGAGTCTCCTCTTGAGTTCTTGAAAACTCTTCTCACATTCTTCTCTCCAACCGAACTTTGTATCTTTTCGAGTCAGCTGAGTTAATGGTGTAGCGATTCGAGAAAATCCTTCCACGAATCTCCGATAATAACCAGCTAAACCAAGAAAGCTACGTACTTCGGTCACTGATTTAGGTTGCTCCCAGCTTTGAATGACTTCAATCTTTGTCGGGTCAACCGATATTCCACGATTTGATACTACGTGTCCAAGGAATGCTACCTCCTCCAACAGATCTCGCATTTCTTCAACTTGGCATAAAGCTTGTATTCATGAAAGCTTTTGAAGTACCAGCCTCAAGTATTGCTCATGATCTTCACGGCTTTTGAAATAAATAAGGATGTCATCAATAAAGACGACCACAAAGTGATCCAAATATTCCTTGAATACCCGGTTAATCATATCCATGAAGGCAGCAGGAGCATTAGTCAATCCAAAGGACATGACTAGGAATTCATAATGCCCGTACCGAGTTCTGAAAGCCGTCTTTAGAATATTCTCAGTTCTAACCTTCAGCTGATGATATCCAGAATGAAGATCGATCTTTAAAAAGAATCGTGCTCCTTGCAACTGGTCAAACAGGTCATCAATACGTGGCAATAGGTATCTGTTTTTGATGGTGACATGATTCAACTCCCGATAATCAATACAAAGTCGCATACTTCCATCTTTCTTCTTCACGAATAGCACAGGAGCACCCCAAGGAGAAGTACTAGGACGAATAAAGCCAATGTCTAACAATTCCTACAGTTGGATCTTTAACTCCTGAATTTCAATAGGAGCCATTCGATATGGGGCTTTGGAAATGGGTTTTATACTGGGTTCAAGGTCAATACAAAATTCAATTTTACGCTCTGGGGGTAGGCCAGGAAG
Source organism: Panax notoginseng (assembly GCA_016801055.1). NCBI lineage: Eukaryota > Viridiplantae > Streptophyta > Magnoliopsida > Apiales > Araliaceae > Panax > Panax notoginseng. The sequence goes on along the minus strand of CM029023.1, from coordinate 32,717,107 downwards.
TTCTTCAGGGAATACGTCAGGGAATTTATTAACAATAGAAATATAATTCAAAACTGACGCATTTTTGTTTAGATCCGTGACATGAGCTAAGAAAGCTTGACATCTGTTTTTCAATAAACGAATAGCTTTATGGCTTGAGATGACAGCGATTGATTTTTAATGGTTTGGTTGTTTGAATTCGCATAATAGGTCGATTAGGAATATGAAAGCTAACAACCTTACGAAAACAATCAATTTTTGCATGATGAGTAGTTAACCAATCAATCCCTAGAATCACGTCAAATGCAAGTATTTTTAATGAAATAAGATCGACAGGTAATGTGTGGGTACCAACTTGAACCAAACAAGATTTATAAACCGTGGATGTAATGAAGGTTTCTCCTAATGGAGTTTCAACAGATAAGTCAAAGTCTAATTTCTCCGGAGTCAAATTTAATCGATAAGCGCAAGTAGGAGAAATAAAAGAATGGGTAGAACCGGTATCAAATAAAGTATAGACTTCGTTAGAGTTTATGGTAAGCTTACTCGTGATGACCTCATTCGGGTTCCTTGCTTTCTGGGAGGTCACAACAAACGCTCTCCCTTGCACTATCGGTTTTGACTTTTCTGGGACGGCCTTTGGTGCCTCCATCCTAGCTGAACTTATTTTTGGTAAACGACAAAATCGAGCTAAATGACCTTCTCTTCCACAATTATAACATGCTTTAGACGGCATCGCGCAGTTTGGACTGATGTGCCCCTCCCCTCCGCATTTGAAACATATGATAGGTGGTCGTTCTCCTTCCTTAACAACGGGTGCTGGTGCTGACGTCTTTGCATCATTGCTGAATCTTCTCTTCTTGAAATGACCATTCTTATTGTTTTGGCCCTGATTACCACCGAAGTGGTTACCATTTCTGGCCTGTTGATTCCCTCCACGCTTGTTGTCACCGCTTCGATGACTGCTCTCACTGGTATTATCATTTTGCCGACTGCTCTCTTTTGGTTGCGTTGACTGGTTATCGCGCTCCACTAACTGAGCCCTATTCACAATATCTGAATACAAACACAATTTATGAGAAATAAGATGTTGACGTATCTCAGGTTTCAAACCTCGCAAAAACATTCGCGTCATTCGCTCTTCATTATCCACCAAGTGGGACGCAAATCGGGATAACTCAGCAAATTTAGCCTCATACTGCGACACGGTCATATTATTCTGCTCCAATTTGATGAACTCCACCTCCTTCACGTGACGAACACTTTCGGGAAAGTATTTGTCATTGAACAGCTCTTAGAACTTCTCCCAAGACATCTTCAGTGCGGCAGGTTTAGTACGCTTAATCGATTCCCACTAGTAATCTGCCTCTCCTCGCAACATAAAGGCGGCAAAGGGAACCTTTTGCTCCTTGGAGCATCCCAAGACATCAAATATCTTGGTGATCTGCTTTATCCATGTTTTCGCTATAATTGGTTTTGGCTCTCCCTTAAACTCCGGTGGTCTCAGCTCCTTGAACTGTTTAGCGGTGACCGTCCGAGAGTTTTCAGTGTTTCCACCTATATTTTGGACAGGAGCCGCTCTCGTCTGCTGTTGCATGAACTGCATAAAGCTTCTGAACATTCCATTATTCATCATCTAGTCAGTGTTATTGTTTACATAAGGATTGTCACCTTCCAGATGCACATTATCTTGATTATTGATATGTGGTGAATCAACAGTTGCCTGTGCTCCATTGCTATTCTCAACATTCTCAGATGCCATTTTTAGATACTGCCACAAAACAAAAGTTAATTGATATGTCATATATTATTCTTATATTATGACCGACCAATTAAATACCATGTAAATAAACTTAGATAGGTCATACTAGCAAAGGAATTCCCCGTTTCTCCCCTCCTAGTTCTATTCTCACATCTTAGCCAGGGATCATATCCCTAAGCTCTGATACCAACTGTGACGCCCCTAAAATTAGGTATACATCACCCATCTTGGGTCCTCAGATACATGGTACAGAATACAAATACAACTTACTAATACAACTGTCGTGTACAATACGACAAAACATAACTGTGAGTTTGAATACAATTATTGTCTACTAGAGACAATACAAACTCAAAAGGAGTCCTCATTACAATTATTTTCATACTATTTAATAGAATAGTGAGGACTACTAATACTATCATCTGGTCCATTACTCCGTTCCCCGACTCGTCCCAGCTATATTCTCATTTTCTGAAGAGAACAGTGAAAAATATTATGACTAAGATAATGCAGAATAAATTATCATTAGCCTTCAACAGTGTTAAATTGATAAAATATAACGAACATCAAGTTTAACTGCAGCGGAACAAGAAATCCATTAAAAGAGTCAAGTAGAGAATAAAATCTACTATCTTCTATGATTTAAAAGGTTTTTCAACACTGTTATCGCTGGGACTCAGCTTAATAAAATAATCCACATCATCGAATCACCCCTGCACTACGGCCAATGATATTCGTGTATTCATTAATGGTCATGATCTTGCCAACAACTATCCATCAATGCACTACGGGCCAATGAGGACTTTTATCACATCATTTATAACATTACGGTCATGATTATACCGAATAATTCCTGGTCATAATCATACCAAGTCCATCTATGCACTACAGGCCACATATGACTTTCAACATTTTATAAACATGAGGATGATGACAATGATATAAGAATTCAATAATACAAGTTCAAAAATTAATTTATCCAAGAATTAACAACGTCCAAATTGTCAACATGATACTGCTTTGTGGAGTAAAATTCAAGAATGCTTAGAAGAATATTTTCATAAAAAGATACTGGATGAAACGTAATTATCAAGGATATTCCACAAATTTCATGGAGTATAAAAGTCAAAACTTAACAACTGAATATAATAAAGAATGGAATAACAAAAGAAATCACCATGCATGCGATAGACCGCACAGACAGGTTATTCCAACAGAATAATAAATAATGGAACCAGGTCCGACGTAAAACGCACAGACAGGATATTCTAACAGAATAATAACAAAGACGGAACCAGGTCCGGTGTAAAACACACAGACAGGATGTTCCAACAGAATAATAATAAAGACGGAACCAGGTCCGGTGTAAAACACACAGACAGGATGTTCCAACAGAATAATAACAAGACGGAACCAGGTCCGGTGTAAAACACACAGACAGGATGTTCTAACAGAATAATAATAAAAACGGAACCAGGTGCGGTGTAAAACATACAGACAGGATGTTCCAACAGAATAATAGAAGAATGTCACCAAGTATAGGGTAGACCGCGTATACAGGTTATTCCAACAGAATAATAAGAAATGGAACAACAACAGCTCTCTTCATGAATAAGAAAGAATAACACCCCTTACCATTTTAAAGAAGAACTGAAATAAGGAAGTAGTTAAGTAGCAGAATACTTTTCTTCTCTCTCTCTATAGTTTCTCTCTATAGTTTCTCTCTCTAGAGTTCAGTGAATTCGTAAGAAATAATGAAGGAATGAGCTGCTATTTATAGAAAAATAGAATGCATAGTAACTAATCCATGAACGGTCCAGATTGATTACTTTAATCAATCTGACGGTCCATATTTAAAAAAAAATCTTTTAAATAAAATATAATATATTCTATTTATAGAATAACTTTAATAAAGCAATCTGTTTTATATAAAAAGATGTTTCTGTTTTATTACGTTAATAATACGAATAAAACAAAACTTCATTATCGCTAAATAATTCATATTATTAACTTACAATAATTGAATCAAACTGAGCGACTTCTCACATAAACATTAATAATCAATATCGTGTGCTACTATTCAACCGCACGTATTACTGTACTTTTACTACCGAGTAGTTCAACAGTATCAATGGTAAAACTTCCGCCGTTATTTTTAATAAAATATTTTGTCGTTTTTTCAATCCGACAATAATTCCGTTGTGGGGTCCACCAATAATTGTGCCGTTGTACGAATATTTCCTGTTAAAACGAATATTCCCTGACCAATCGAATATTATATAACAACTTGCGTACTTTGCAAATTTTATAAATATTACCCACAACTATAGCATTATATCAAATTAACTCCATAATATTCAAAAATGATATTTATAGAAAATTCATCTTTATTTATAAAAGTTGGGGTCTTACAGTTACTCTCAAGAAGAAGGCATTGACTATGACAAAACCTTTGCACCTGTTGCCAGACTAGAAGCTATCAAAATATTCTTTGCCTTTGCTGCTCACATGAAATTCAAAGTATTCCAGATGGATGTCAAAAGTGCATTCCTAAGCGGTGAACTTCAAGAAGAAGTATAAGTGGAGCAACCTCCAGGTTTCATCAATCCAACTCTCTCTAATTATGTCTATAGATTAGGCAAAGCCTTATATGGTGTTAAACAAGCACCTAGAGCATGGTATGAAATACTAATTAACTTTCTTATTAAAAATAGGTTCACTAGAGGTAGAGTAGATACCACATTATTTCTTAAAAAGCATAAAGACAAAGTCTTATTAGTTCAAATATACGTTGATGACATTATCTTTGGCTCTACTGATGAAAAATTATATAAGAGATTTGCCAAGCTTATGCAGAGCAAGTTTGAAATGAGCATGATGGGTGAGCTGGACTTCTTCCTTGGACTGCAAGTAAAGCAGAATTATGAAGGAATATTCATAAACCAAGCCAAGTACATTAAAGACTTACTTAAAAAGTATGACATGGAATCAACCTCTCCCATGAAAACCCCAATAGCTCCAGCAACCAAGCTTGACAATGATGAAAAAGGTAAAAGTATTGATATAACTCAATACAGAGGTATGATTAGCTCTCTTCTATATCTAACTGCCAGTAGACCAGACATAATGTTTGCAACATGCATATGTGCTAGATTTCAAGCTAATCCTAAGGAGTCACACTTAATTGCAGTAAAAAGGAATTTTAGGTATCTCAAGGGTACACCTTACTTGGGACTTTGGTATTTCAACGAGTCCTCCTTTGAACTAACAGGATATACAGATGCTGACTTTGCAGGTTGCAAAATAGATAGAAAAAGTACCAGTGGCACTTGTTAGTGCTAGGTTTGTAATATTCATGAACGCAATAAAATTGCCCAAAATAAGCGAAAACGTGGAAAATCAGAGTTTTAAAATTTTACAAACTATATACCCGGATCATCCTTTATGCACAATTATTAATTAAACGAAAAAGAAAGAACAAGAATCATACCCTTGAAGATCCGAGCTTTCAGGTACAAGTTCACCTCCAATCTTTTTCGCGTTCAACTTGAATCCATCAGGTTTGGTTCCTTTCTTTGATCAACGTTAGCCACCCAAGTGTTTGGCCTCTAGAGGTGATCCACTAAGGAAGAAGAAAGATTCAAGAAGATGGACGTTTGACTAAATCCTAGTTTTCTATCTCTACAGAAAAAGAACGTACTTTCCAACTATTGAAATTGCGTCTGTTGTCAACAACAACTCTACACCCATAATAAGACTCCTCTTATTTATAGATGTGGGCAACCCTCCTTAACCATTAAGAAATTGAGTTTTATTTTAATTAATTAAACTCTTTTAATTAATTAGCCTCTCAATCTTATTAGGAATAATTAATTAAAATTATTAAATTAATTAGCCTCCTAATCTTATTAAGAATATATGAGAGTACTTTTATTAATTAATTTTCAAACTCCTTTAGGAATTAAATAATAATAATAATAGTAATAATAATAATAAGACTCCTCTTATTAATTTATATTTAATATTTCTAAAATATTAAATAATAAATATTAAGTTATTTAATTTATTCTATCACCATAGATTAAATTAAATATACTTAACTTATTATTACGATTATGCCATTAACTTCTTAAATAATTATTCTTCCTTTTATGGTGTGACCCTTTAGGTTCTCCATATTAAACCGGTTGTGAATAAATTAATTAGAACAATTCTAATCTTATTTAAATAAATAAATTAAAATATTAATTTATTTAAATAAATAATATTTATTCTACAATAGGGATAAGCCTCCCTAGCGATTAACGACTTTCCAGATAATATAGATTTCAACATTAATCATAAAAGAACCTTTGAGTAAATTGTTACCATACAATTCAATCATTCCACCATACAATGTCCCAATTAAATATAAGACATGGAATTATTGTCAAGACTTATTTTATTTAATTACATGTATTTCGACTCTTAAATGCACAACACCATATAATGCAAATTAGAAACTCCTTTCTAATTTCATTCTGCCTTGGCTAAGGACTATTGGGTTGTCATTTATCGAATCACATAGGACATTTCTCTTCTTTTACTAGAAGCGGTAGATTCTTTATTGATCATACATTATCTCCATGTATCACTTATTATACCCAAACATACCATTTGATATACCCTAAGGGTCTTAAGGAATAAGTCAAAGTATAACTCATCATACACAAGATACTATGATGATCTCAAGTTCAAGGATCATTTGTACTACTACCACTACAGGAATTTCTATTGACAGACAAGTAAAACTCCATTAGGTATTCCTTAGCGAGCCACGTTCAGTGAACTTATTCTCTAATAAGCACCTACATACTTGTTTTAGTGTCTCCACACAAATGATCATGAGATCAATCATCCTCATCTAATGAGTAAGCAACGTATGTACCAATCTATCCGGATTCACTAATCCCCAATTTAGTAATCCAACGATTGGAAACTATTTAAGTTTTAAGCTTTCTAAGAATTTAGATCTCATTAGAATGATCATCATCATTATTCTAAAAATATTACTTAAAACTATGGGTTTATCACATATTATAAAATAACATTATGTAGATAATTAAAAGCCTTTAATAAATTAATACTTTTTATTAATAAATGAATAAGATTGTTACAAAGTATATGCTTTATCATCAAATATTATTGGCTTGTGTGTATACTACTTTCAATCTCCCACTTGCACTAAAGCCAATTGCCATGGTATCTCATACCCTTCTTCTCTAAGTGATGATTATTCTGCTGTTGGATAAGCTTTCGTTAATGGATATGTAATGTTGTTCTTGAGAGTCCACTATCTCTATAGTGGTTTTTCATCTTTCAATGATTCTTATAATCAAATGAAAGTGCCACAACACATGTTTAGATCCAAGATGAGACTTAGGAACTATTCCTAGTTCTGTAATGAACTTTTCATCCAAACAATCAACTTGTAGCTTCATTTATAGTTATATACTTTGTCTTTATCACTAAACTAACAACTCTTTACTGTTTGGAACCTTTTCAATTCACTAAACCACTGTTTAAGGTAACCCTTTACCTTAAAATGGATTTTCTGTCGTTTTGGTCTGTCTGAAAAACTTGAGTCTGTTAAGCCCTCTAGTTTTAATTTTGACCCACCATGAATATGATCACATCCTTAGTGCCGGTTAAATACTTTAAGATATTTTAACTGACTCATAGTGAACTTCTCCAGAATATGACTGATCATCATCAGGTCTCGTATATTTCATTGTATACATAATTTTCACTCATGCGATCTCTCTTTTCAGGAGTCTATGGGGACTATTAAGAGAGATTCACTCCATGGCTCATCAACATGAGACATCTCTTGGAGTTTGCCATACTAAATGACTTTAGCATCAAATGAATATACGTTCCTTGGGTTAAGTCAAGCATCCTCTTAAATCTATCTATATAGATTTTTATTCCCAATTACGATACTCTTCCCAAATCATTCATGGAGGAATGTTTAGACAACTTTATCTTTACTGATTATAGCATTGGTATGTCATTCCTTATCCATAGTATATCAACATATAATACTAGGAATGTCACGACGGTCCCACTGACCCTTTTATACACACTAGGTTCATTCTTGTTTTTGATAAAATCAAACTCTTTTGATTGTCTTATCAAAATGAATGTTCCATTTTTGAGAAACTTGCTTCAATCCATTTCTCTGACTGTCTACAACTCTTCCCTTATCGTATGTAACTGGATCATCATCTTCTATGATGTGTACCTCATCATCATCATCTATGATGAATCCATACCTCCCAGGTATCTTCAGTACTATTCCAGATTTACGATTCGATTGTAGTACAATAGGTCTATTTACAGGTTCTTCTTATTTGACTTATAGTGTTTCTTGGTTCTTGAACTCTTCAAGATTCTATTATCCTCCCATTAGCTCCTTCAATGATAAACACCTTTATCTGAGAAGGTAGCGTGTTTCATAACAAACACCTTTTGCTAAGTAGGATTATATAACATATACCCTAAACTTACTTTAAGATGTTCCACAAAATTGTACTTGTCAAATCTTGTCCCAAGCTTATCCTTTGAAACCTTTTCACATAAGCTGGACAACCCCTTATATTAACTTACTTAAAATTAGGAATCCTTCATGTCCATAACTTTTATAGAGTCTCGTGGCCGGATTTTGAGGTTACATTTTTCGTAGATATGCAACCATTTCTAGTGCATGATCCCAGAGGGATACTGGAATGTCGATAAAATTATTATGGACCGCACCATATCCAACAAGGTATGAATTTTTCTTTCAGATACATCAATCAATTATTGCGTATCAGGAGGAGTCCATTATGAGAAAACCATTTGAGATGATCTAGAAACTCATTGCACAAGTATTCCTTCCTTGATCCGATCAAAGAATCCTAATACTTTGCTAATTTGTTTCACTTCTGAATTCTTTGAACCTTTCAAATAATTCACACTTGTATTTCAACAAATACACACATTCAACTCTTTGAATGATCATCTTCTTTTCTTATACTAATTTGTTCAATATGCAAAATAATTTTTCACGTAAGTCAAGTATACAAAATCCATTAAGTAATATTCCAGTTCTATACAAAATATTATTATTATAAATAGAACAACAATTGTTCTTAAATATAATACCAAATTGTCCAACAACAAAATGGAAATAATATTTTTAACAAAAACTGGAATACAATAACAACTTATTGACTTAATAGATTTGCCCATAGGCATTGCTAAACTATAAGTTTCTATGGCTAATGTAGTAACCTTTGCTTCATTTCCCACACATAGGATTACTTATCTTTGTTTAGCTTTCTAATTCTGCTTGGTTCCTTCATAAATCTATATTTATGATAACCAAAGTCGGTATCCAATACCCAAGTAGAACCTTGACTTAAAGAAAAATTTATTTTAAATCATGAACAAAATTATATTTGTAACCGAAACTTCACTAAGCTTCTTCTGGTTAGCCTCTGCAAAATGCTTCTTGCAGTTTCTTTCTAGTGTCCAGGCTTATTGTAGTGGAAGCAAACTCCTTTGCTATCCGTATCAGTTTTGTTCTTATTATCTTTTATTTTTGCCTTTCTATTTACCTTCTTTGAATCGTTCTTCTTTTCAGAAGATCCTTTGGCCCCTACCAGTAAGACATGATCTTTCTTGGTTAGAAAGTGACTCTCAACATTTTCAACATGTTAAGCAAATCAGCGAGGCTGATATCTAGCTTGTTCATATGAAAAATTCACAACAATTGTGAAAGGAGTCCGGGAGTGAGTGTAAGATCAAATCTTGGCTCAACTCTCCATCCATGACAAAACCCGTTGTCCTAATTGATCAATCGAATTGATTATGTTAAGGACTTTTATCTGTACTGTAGTGTTATCGGTCATTCTAGATTGGAAGAGCTCCTTAGATATCTGATATCTATTAGTCCTACTTTCCTCACCATTAACTACTTGATGTGCAGGAATATAGTAAGAGCATCCATAGTTTCATGCTAACACTGAAGCTCGTTACTCATGGATGTGAGCATGATGAATTGAGCCAACTGTACATCATCTTGCCACTTTCTAAAAGTAGCAATCTCTTCCTCAGAGGCATTATATGCAACCATTGCAGGGATAGGCGTATTAAGGACATAAGATAGCTTTTCAGCCATGAGAACTATTCTCAAATTCCTTAACCAATCCGTTTAATTCGGTCCGGTTAATTTAGCATCTAATATGCTACGCAGTGATAGTAATTTAGACATTGTAAAATTCTTTAAATGAATTTGTAATTAACAATATTTTAGCATACATTCTTTTATTAATTACCAAAATAAATTAGGTCTTGTTTTAAATTGGTATCTCCCACTATTTCATCAAAATATATTACCCTCACTTATATAGTTCGATAAAATCTAATTAAAGATTTGCTAGTGAGAATAAGGATCACATTTCAAATGTATATACCCTTATGGTGACACAACAAATTATATATAAATAAATAGGTAGACAACTCTTGTCAATTACATCAACTATGCAACTCCTTGTATTTTGCCTCTTAGATTATTTTGATCAAGTGGTGGCACATCCGAATCAAAATTATCCAAGTTAAGTCTTACCTAGCACTCCATATATTCAAAAAAGAAAAATATTGTCCTTGTGGTGACACAACAAAATAACATTGTTCAATTTTCTTTATAAGCATCAAATGTGATAAAATTAACATCTCAAAGAATTAAGATAAGCCTTGTGGTGACATAACAAACTTATAATAATTAATTGATACTCTATTATTTTTATCATGCTAGAAGGCGACGTTCGATATTCCAAATATCTTTGAACGCTTAGGACTTAATATAAAAATTTGAGGGGTTTGTTATTAATTTGTCTCATCTTGTTTAGCGCGCATACACACACACACACATATATATATATATATATATATATATATATATATATATATATATATAAAATACGCGTCATATTAATTAACATGCGAAGCATATTTGCATAATATATAATATATATAGTATAAGCATGCACATATAGAATATAATATTCTACCTGGATTGATTATGGACTTTTATTCTAGTTTGGTTCACTAGAGCCACCAAGTGAACCAAAAGGTCAAACCCTAGGGGTGCAAGAATTAATATTTAAATATAACTATTACATTTAAACACGGGCTCCATTACAAACGGGTCTTCAAGCGCTCCTTGCTCCTTGATCTCCAATTCTTCAAAATTAATTCTAACTATTCCTATTACAAAACAATTTAAAATAAATAGAATCCTTGATCAACAGTCAAGGAGAAGTACATAGGAGGGAGATAAAATTTACATTAAGAAAAAATTAGAGAAGACGAGGTACGCAGACCCCATTTAATAAAACCCATACATTCATGCATCCAACTAAAATAAAATCCAATCACATTGGTCAATAGTCCATAATCAATCCCATTTATTATCATACAAATCACCATATGCATCAATAAATAACATTCATCTCATGAATAATAAACATTCAATATATATATTGATATCATTTAATGGGCAAATTTAGTTAGTATAAAATCTAATTTTGAATCAAAATAAACTCCTTTATTTTAATCCAAATTTAAATCAAAATAAACTCCTTTTATTTTAATTTATACAATTTTGAATAAAATAAACTATTTTATTTTAATCAAAATCTTTAATCAAAATAAACTCCTTTATTTAAATTAATTATGGAATCTAATTCCAAGTCAAAATAAACACTTTTATTTTGGACAATATGAACTCATATTACATATCTAAATAAACTCCTTTATTTAAGAAAACACAGATTCTCTTTTCTATTCACAAATAAACTCTTTTATTTTGAATAATATGATATCTTATTCCATATCTAAATAAACTCCTTTATTTAAGGAAACATGGATTCACTTTTCTATTCACAAATAAACTCCTTTATTTTAGAATAATATGAAATCTTATTTCATATATAAATAAACTTCTTTATTTAAGGAAATATGGAATCGAATTTTAACTTCAATTAGTTATCATGGAATCCAATTCCAACTTTAATTAGTTAGCATGAAATCTAATTTTAAAATTAAAATAAACTTTTTATTTTAATTATAAAATTATTAAGATATTATATTATATATATAATATAACCGTACGGTTGAAACACGTGACAAATAAAATCAATACCGAATCACGTCATTATCATATATATGATATAATCTGGATGATCCCTTCCTGCTAAATATCATATATAAACCGAATTCATATATATATATATATATATATATATATATATATATATATATATATATATATATATATATATATATATATATATATATATATATATATAATACCCAAGCATACTCTTTGATATACCCTAAGGGTCTTAAGGAATAAGTTAAAGTATAACTCATCATACACAAGATACAATGATGATCTCAAGTCCAAGAATCATTTGTACTACTATCACTATAGGAATTCCTATTGCTAGGAAACAGACTTGTGTCCTAGTTTAGCAAGATGCAAAACTTAGTATCTACTTCAACTACAGAAGCTGAATACATTGCTGTTGGTAGCTGTTGTGCTCAAATCTTATAGATGAAAAATTAGCTAGCAGACTATGGGTTTGATTTCAAATCTATACCTGTTCATTATGATAACACAAGTGCCATAGCAATAACACACAATCCTGTCATGCATTCTAGGACTAAGCATATAGAAATAAGATATCATTTTATTAGGGATCATGTGCAAAATGGAACCATATCTTTACAATATATCCCTACTGAAAATTAACTTGCTGATGTCTTTACAAAGCCTCTAGATGAATCCAGATTTAATAAATTGATAAGTGAGTTAGGCATGCTAAATCTACAACCATAAAATCTATGCTCTAGTTTATGCTAACCATGCAGATATAAAGGCTATGTTCAAAATCGTAGAGATGACTAAGGAAAATCCACGATCGTAGAGCTGCCGTAATATGAAAGACCATGATCGTAGAGTCTCCTCGACATAACTAAGAAGCATTCTGTGATGACAGCGTCTTCAACAAATTCAAGCAATCACTCTGTCAAGCGCCTCAGGGACAAACCTGATCCTTAGATCCTTCTAAGAGATTGGCCCTTCCTGAGCTACCTTGATTCGGAAGGAATGCTCAGTCATAATTTATCACAAGAACAAGGGCAGACAACGTTCGTAGAGCAGACTCAGCAGTGGACTCAACAATCGCAGTGTAGACTCAACGATCGTAAATACTACCTCAACGACCGTAATGCTACCTTGATGATCGTAGTCATCCCAAGGAATACATTAGCTCAGGAGGAGCTAAGGGCAAACCAGTATTTTCCACACAAGTTAAAATCGTGGAGCCAAGCAGAACTTGACACATGCCCCACTAAGCAAATCGAGAGGAGGAAAGTTACAAGTACAGTTTGAAAATATCTTTTTAAAATCAGAAGTTCAAAAAGCTCATTCCTCTTTCTCCCTTTCTCTCTCTACAAGCAGAAACCCTAGCTTTCAGAAAAGCTCAATTAACCTCAGTACAAAGAGATCAATGGCGGCTTCAAATGTTATCACTGGTTACAAACTTTGCTTCGACGAGTTCAAGACAGCTGACTCTCAATTCCATAAGATTCTGGCTCTATTGAAGAAAGCTGGTCTTGAAGAGGCTCTGGGTACCAGCACATGTGTGAGACCCCAAATTTTATGAATAAAGATTTAAATTTTTCGAAATATTTTTTTTGAATATTATGGTGTGGATTTGATATAATGTTATAGTTATGGGTAATATTTATAAATTTTGCAAAGTAAGCAAGTTGTTATATAATACTCGATTGGTCGGAAAATATTCGTTTTAACAGGAAATATTCGTACGATGGCACAATCATTAGTGGACCCCACAATGAAAGTATTGTCGTAGTAAAAAAATGACAGAATTATCTTTTTATAAAAATAACGGCGAAAGTGTTACCGTTAAAATTGTTGAATTACCCGGTAGTAAAAGTACAGTAATACGCATGGTTGCATAGTAGCACACGGTATTGATTGTTGATATTTACGTAAGAAGTCACTCAGTTATACTCAATTATTGCTACAGTAATTGCTGTATCATATCTCTCATATTATTGATTCAATTATTGTCATAGTATCATCTGCATAATATGTTATATTATTAAATCAATAATTGAGACGAAAAATTATTCATATTATTATTTGCAATATTGACAATGTCTAGAAGTTCTGTCAAAGAGAGGTTAGATAATCTAATTGCGCGCCAATAGAGAGAAATCCTTATCGGAAAGCCCCCTCTTTCCTGGGAACGACCTGGTTGTTAAATATTGTGAGTTATAATATTAATGATGAATAAGTTCATGTTGATTAAAGATAAAATTGATAGTTCTATTGTGTGAGAATTATTAGTGTTAGTAGAAATCGACATTTATTTCGATAATAATTAATGTCTGGAGGTTATATTGACCAATCGGGTAATTAACCGGATAAATGAGCAATTAATTGCTATTATTTCACATGCTTATAACTATTTATTCACATGTGTGTACTATTGATTCACATTCTTGTACTATTAGGGGAGTTGGTGCAAGATTGATAATACTTGCATGACTAAGTTAAAAATAGAGGTATAAATGGAGGTACTATATTGTAATTAGTTTTTTCACATGATTATACTATTGAGCCACATGAATGAACTATTAATTCACACGATTTACTATTAGGGGAGGTGGTGCAAGTTTGATAATACTTGCAGGACTAAATTAAAAATAAAAAAAAGAGGAAGGTATTATACTGTAATATTTTGAGACCCAAAATGTGCAATTATCAAAACTATATTTTCCTATAAATAGAAACTCATTCTTCCTTCATTTCTCACCAATTCACTAAGTCTCACAAGAGCAATCATTATAGAGAGAAATTATAGAGAGAAAGAAGAAGAGAAGTCTGCTACCTCAGTATTCCAGTATCCAGTTTCTTCTAAGGTAAGGGGTATTATTTCTTTTATATTCATGAAGAGAGCTTCTGTTATTCCATTCTTTATTATTATATTGGAATAACATGTCTATGCGAAGTACTACATACATGGTGAAATTCTTCTGTTATTCCATTCTTTATTATTATGTTGGAATAACCTGTCTATGCGAAGTACTGCATACATGGTAAAATTCTTCTGTTATTCCATTCTTTATTATTCTATTGGAATATCCTATCTGTGCAGATTACGCATGACCTGATTTCATTCTTTATTATTCTGTTGGAATATTTTGTCTATGCATATTACGCATGACCTGGTTCCATTATTTATTATTTTGTTAGAATAACATGTTTGTGCGGTCTATCGCATGCCTGATGAATTCTTCTGTTATTCCATTCTTTATTATTCTGTTGGGAATAACCTGTCTGTGCAGTCTATCGCATGCTTGGGGAATTCTTTTGTTATTCCATTCTTTATTATTCTGTTGGAAATGATCTGTCTACGTGGATTACCGCATGGTGGATGAAAATCCATTTGCAGCTTCGAATATTCTATTATACTCATATGAGATATCATTTCTTTTGTACTCGTCATGGAATATCATTTTTTTTTGGTATTTTTTTACGATTTACTATTCACCCATTTACTATTCACTCTAGTATCATTCACTCAGATATTCGGGGCACTTTTCGTGTCAGAGTACTATTCACGAGTTACTATTCACGGATTACTATTCACCCAAATTACTATTCACCCGAATATTATTCACTCGGGTATTTGGGGTACTTTTTATGTCGGAATACTATTCACAAGGTACTATTCCCGAAGTACTATTCACGGGATACTATTCACGGGGTACTATTTACCCAAAAAATATATTTATTTTCTGTCCAAATTATTTTTTGTACATGAATATTATTCTTGAATTTTACTCTACAAAGCAGTATCATGTTGACAATTTGGACGTTATTGATTTCTGGATAAATTAAATTATAAATCTTTAAAATTTATCCTTGAACTTGTTTTATTGAATTATTTTGTCATTGTCATCATCCTCATGCTTATATTGTGATTAAAGTCATCTTTGGCTTACGTGCATAGATGGACTTGGTATGATTATGACCAGAGATTATTTGGTATAATCATGACCGTAATGTGACGAATGATGTGGTAAAAGTCCTCATTGGCCTGTAGTTCATTGATGGACAGTTGTTGGTATGATTATAACCAGGGATTATGCGG
The DNA here is from genome assembly GCA_016801055.1 of Panax notoginseng. Lineage (NCBI taxonomy): Eukaryota > Viridiplantae > Streptophyta > Magnoliopsida > Apiales > Araliaceae > Panax > Panax notoginseng. The sequence continues at coordinate 32,701,090 of CM029023.1, read as the reverse complement.
TATAATCATGACCATTGATGATTACATGAATATCCTTGGTCGTGATGCAGGGATGATTCGACTTTATTTATTAAGCTGAGTCTTAGCGATAAAGTTGATGAAAAACTTTTTAAATCATAGAAGATAGTAGATTTTATACTCTATTTGACTCTTCTAATGGATTGCTTATTCCGCTGTAGTTGTTGATCTAAAACTTGTTGTCTATTATATTCTATCAGTTGTTATACTGTTGAAGGCTAATGATAATTTATTCTGCATTATCTTAGTCATAATATTTCTTACTGGGCTAGTTGAGCTAACCATTTCTTTCACCGTTCTCTTCAGGAAATGAGAATATAGCTGGGATGAGTCGGGGAACAGATTGACGCTCCAGTTAGTTGTTTTAGTAGTCCTCACTATTCTATAAAATAGTGTGACAATAAATGTAATGAGGACTCCATTGAGTGTGGATATTGTCTAGATGACAATATTCTTATTAAAACTCTTAGATTATGTTTTGTCGTATTTTACAAGACTGTTGTATAATTAAGTTGTATTTGAATTTTGTACCATGTATTTGGCGACCCAAGATGGGTGATGTATACCTGTTTTGGGGGCGTCACAACGTGGATTTACCCTAAGCTGGTAAATGAGTTCTACAGAAATGGAGCATTTGAGAACGATACTATAATCACAAGGGTCAATGGCATAGAAATTAAGCTCAAAGCTGAAGATATAAACCTAGCCCTAGGTTTCAAATCGAAAGGATTTCCATTTATGGAGGGCATCGATTTTCATGAAGGGCTAAAGAAGATGCATTATAAGAAGTTCCAGTCTGTCAAAGGGTACAAAAAGAAAGAGTTTCCCCAAAGGTATGAGTTTTTGGCTGACATTGTTGGGAAATGCATATGCTGCAAGAGCTCTGGCCATGACTCTGTGAACGAAATGCAACTTAAGCTCATGACAGCAATCAGTTGTGGGATTTAACTCAACTATGGAGCCCTACTCATTGACTGGATTGGGAAATGGATACTCAGTTCAAAAAAGTCAAAGAGCTTTGGAAAGATGCTCTACGGGCAGTTTATAAGCATCATCCTACAGTCAACATTGGGTGATAAGATTGGGGATAATGAAGGAGAATCCATCAATCTAAATAGAAGGATGACCCAACAGCTGTTTGAGAACTGGAAAAGAAATCCAGCAGAAAATGTCAGGATGATGTCTGAATCCAGTGGAAGAACTGGTGAAGCGAAGGAGTCTGGGATACCAGGGAATATGTCAGTTCTAAAGGAAACTGAAGAAGAAGAAGAAATCAACAAGGAGGAACCCGTTGCTTTGGTGAAAAAAAGCAAGGGTAAGAGAAAAATGAAGGTTCAAATGGCAGAGGATCCTCAAGGTTCAACTACTGATGCACCTCAAGAGTGTTCTGGCACTAAAACTCTGAGGAATTTGAAGAGGAAAGAACAACAGTCTGAGGAAGATGAAGACTGAGCTACCATCTCTCAGCTGCTTAAGAAGGGAAAACGCAGTTACAAGTCAAAGAAGCCCTCTTTCTCTTCGATTGTAGAGTCTCTACTGATCGTAGAGCCCAAAATTGATACCACTTCCGAAGAGGATGCTGCAACAGCTTCTCAGCCTGATCAACCTTTCGAAGATGAAGCTGAAGAAAGTGTTAAGTGTGACGCCCCCAAAATAGGTCCATTCCACCCAACCCATTCTGAGTCGCCAAATACATGGTACATAAACAACTATAACTTTATTAATACAATTGTCGGGCAAAATGCGACAACACTTAAGTGTGAGTTTAAAATATAACTATTGTCTTCTAGACAATATCCACACTCAAATAAGTCCTCATAACAATTATTGATACTTTATTTTATAAAAATGGTGAGGACTACTAAAATATCTTTCTAGAACCATCATTCCATATCCCAACTATTACTCGCTACATTCTCGCCTCCTAAGAAGAAAAATGGAACAAAAAGGAAGGGTGAGCTCAACTTGCCCAGTAAAGAATATTATGACTAAGATAATATAGAACAAATTATCGTTAGTCCTCAACAGGGAAAAATCTAATAGAATACAATAGACAACAAATTTTAAATCAATATTCACAGCGAAAATAATAATTCATTAGAAGAGTTAAGTAGAAGATGAAATCTACTATCATCTATGAATTTAAAAGTCCATCATTGATATTTTATCACTGTAACATCAATCAATATACATCTGGAATCAAATAGTCATCTTTGCACTACAGGCCAAAGATATTAATCAGTCGGTCATGTTCATCTCAACACCTGTTCATCTTTGCACTACGGGCCAAAGATATTCATCAAGAAATCATTCATCTTTGCACTACAGGCCAAAGATATTCAGTAATATCATCATTTAGGACTGAGGATGATGAAAAATATATTTTAAAGAAAACGAATCTAATGAGACAAAAGAACAAATATTAAGGATTCATACTTCGGTTTATCCATGTTCAAAAATACTCCATAATGAACTATTGTGGAGCAAAATTCAAAAATGAAGATCAAAACATTGATCTAATCAAATATAGGAACCATAACAGACAATCTTGGACACAGAAAAGAAAATTTTATTTTTAGTGTCGTATTCATGAATAGTGCCGTATACGTAAATAGTAACTCCGACATCAAAAGGTTGAAATTTTACAAGAAAAATCATCATGCTTTGTGGATAGTACTCGTGAATAGTAATTCGTGAATAGTAACTCGTGAATAGTAACTCATGAATAGTAACTCGTGAATAGTAACTCATAAATAGTAACTCCGACATGAAAAGATAAGAATTTCACAAGAAAAATCTTACCAATATTCCGGTATAATGATATTGAAAGAAATAATATCATTTATAAAAAAAATAACATCCCTTACATCGAAAAAACAGTACTTCTGACTGGAATACTGGATATAGTGCTGAAGGGAACTTGTACCGTATAGCAACACTTAAAGTATCAAAATACTCACAAGAATATGCTCGATAATATAGAGAGAGAAAGAGAGAGAAAACTTCAGTTTCTGGTGTGATTTTCAATTCTAACCTAAGCACCCTATTTATAGAAAAATGCTTAGAATACCAAAGCAGAAAATTTAATAAAATATTAATATATTTATAAAATTTTCCTTAGCCCACCTTGACCATCTGAATTCAGCCACCAAATAATGACAAAAACCAAAAAAATATTTTCATAAATAAAAATAATTAAAACTTTCAAAAACCAATTATTTTAGAACTATGGAACTTCAATAATTCATAATAAATAGTCCTTTTATCAGAAAAATTCAAACCACATGTCTTTTCGATAGGAAATTTCATTATCTACAACTTTACAGAAGAAAGTTTTTCTAAATTCCAACCAAAAATTGACCGAAATCTACAAACGGGCGATTTTACAAGCTATAATCAAATTTCAGTCAAGAAATGGGGTCCATCGACACACAAAACATGTGTTAATCATTTAATGCAACAAAAATACTCTTTCTCCTCATACTCATATATCCCACATTCATTGTAACAATATCACCTTTATTATATTATTAAAATATAATAATATATTTAAATGAATTATTTTATCAGAAAAAGATAAAATATTAATTTTCAACAATTGTCACATTAAAAATTTTCTCCATCTATATTCACATAAAATTAATATTTTCCTCATCATATAAATCAATAATTAATTATTCACAAATAATATTACAGAATCACAATATTGGCAACCAGGCCGTTCCCAAGAAAGAGGGGGCTTTCCAATAAGGATCTCTCCTTACTTGCGCGCAATTAGGTGACCAAACCTCTCCTTAGACAGAACTTTCTAGACATTGCCAATAATGTTATCTAATAATATTATTCAGATAATATGAATTATTACTCCGATAATGGAAAATACTGTGCAGTGACAATTATTGAAACAACAATAATATAAAATATCAACGTAGCAATTATTGAATCAATAAAATAAAATATTGAACTGTAACTATTGTAACAATTATTGAGTAGTGCCTTCTTACGTAAGAATCAATAATTGGTGCAATACCGTGTGCTACTGTGCAACAACGAGTATTACTATGTTTTAACCACCGGGTATTCCAACAGTATTAACGGTAACAACTACGTCGTTATTTATAAACAACTTATACTTGTCGTTTTCTTCATCCAATCGCTTTCCGTTATGGGGCCCACACAAGGCTGCGCCGTCGTACGAATATTCCCCGACAGCAAGAATATTCCACGACCAAACGAATATTTCCTGACAACAATGAATATTTTATAACCACTTGCTTATTTAAAAATGTTTGCGCATTTTACCCATAACTAACCACATTAATCAAACAAACCCTTACTATTTCAAAATAATAAATAAAGGAAATTCTATTTTATTAAAAAAATAATTTAGGGTCTTACAACCTCCCCTTCTTGTGAAATTTCGTCCTTGAAATTGACGTACGTACCTGGTGTTTTGAAAAGGTGAGGATACCTCATTTTTATTTCTGTTTCCAACTCCCAGATCATTTCTTAAATAGCATGGTTCCTCCACAAAACCTTAACTTGCGGTATGACCTTTGTGCGTAGGACATGCTCCTTCCTATCCAAGATCTTGACAGGTACCTCCTCGTACGTTAATTCTTCGGCTATTTCGTCTGGTTCTGACTCAATAACGTGGTTCGGGTCGTCCACATAATTTCGTAACTTCGATACGTAAAAAACGTTATGAACACGCGACATACTTGGCGGTAAAATGAGTCTATAGGCCACAGTTCCTATTCGATCGAGGATTTTAAATGGACTAATAAATCGAAGGTTTGAGCTTTCCTCACATCGTCGATTCTCACTTTTGGAATAACAACTTCTTGCACCTCCTTCTTTATATTCATCAGCTCCGGTGTGTAGCTTGATCGGTTTTAACTTTATCGATTAAAGTCGATTTTACTCGTATATCATCACGTGATCCATAGAGTCTTTAACTCTATCTCTATCATTTGTAAGTCATACGAAATGAGTCTTTTTGTTAAAAACATCGCACTTGTAACCACATACGATTTTCTACTCAACACGTCAGCTACCACGTTCGTTTTTGCAGGATGGTATGGTCAGAACAGGTGCCAAAATGAGTGTCCTCTTGAGTTCTTCGAAGCTCTTCCCACATTCCTTGCTCTATTCGAATTTTATATCTCTACGAGTCAGCTGAGTTAATGGAGTAGCGATTCGAGAAAATCTTTCCACGAATCTTCGATAATAACCAACTAAGCCTAGAAAGCTACGTATTTTGATTACTGACTTAGGTTGCTCTCAACTATGACTCATTTCCCAATCTCAGATAGCACGTCACAATGGTACCTATCAGTTTATTACCACACAAATACGGCGTCCCCTACGGAGAGTCTGGCTTTGGTGCATTCCACAAAGGAAGTCACCAGATAGAGGCTCGAGTACCAAATTCTATAGTTGAATTTTTAACTCCTGAAGTTCAATAGGAGCCATTCGATATGAGATTTTAGAAATGGGTTTTGTACCGGGTTCAAAGTCGATACAAAATTCAATATCACACTTTGGGAGTAAGCCAAGAAATTCTTCAGGAAATACATCAGGAATTTTACTAACAATAGAAATATCATTCAAATCTGACGTATTTTTGTTCAAGTCCATAACATGGGCTAAGAAAACTTGACATCCGTTTTTTAATAAACGAATGACTTTATGGCTTGATATGAAAATGTTTGAGTTTAATGGTTTGGTTGCTTGAATTCGAATAACAGGTTGCTTAGGAATATGAAAAATAACAACCTTACGAAAGCAATAAAATTTGGCATGATGAGTAGTTAATCAATCAATCCCTAAAATCACATCAAAAGTAAGTATCTCTAAAGAAATAAGGTCAACAGGTAATGTGATGGTGCCAACTTGGATCAAACAAGATTTATAAACAGTGGATGTAACGAAAGTTTCTCCTAACGGAGTTTTAACAGATAAGTTAAAGTCTAATTTTCTCCGGAGTCAAGTTTAAACGTTGAGTATAAGCAGGAGAGATAAATGAATGGGTAGAACCGATATCTAATAAGGTATAAACTTTGTAAGAATTTATAATTAACTAACCCATGCTAACTTCATTCGGGTTCCTTGCATTCTGACCAGTCACGACAAACGCTCTTCCAGAAACCGTTGACTTTGACTTTTCTGGGACAGCCTTTTGAGTCACCATCCCCGCTGGACTGGGTTTCGCTAGCGTACAATCTCAAGCGATATGACATTCTTTTCCATAATTATAACTTACCTTGGAAGGCTGTGAACAGTTTAGACTTATATGTCCCTCCTCTCCGCATTTGTAGCATCTAACTGGCGGTCGTTCTCCTCCCCTAAAATTTGTTGTTGGTACTGGTGCTGCTGCCGACATCTTTCCGTCATCGTTAAATCTTCTCTTCTTGAAATTTCCACTTGAGTTATTTCTTCTATTATCTTGGCCATGATTACCACCAAAGTGGTTATCATTTCTGGCACGATAATTTCCTCCACGATGGTTATCCTTATTCTGATGACCGTTGCTATCGGTACGATTATCATCGAGTTGAAGGTCGTTATTCTTTGATTAAGCTGACTCATTATCGCGCTCCAATAACTGAGCCCTATTCACAACATATGAATATAGAGAAAATTTATGAGAAATGAGATATTGGCGTATGTCGGGTTTCAAACCTCTCAAAAACATCCGCATCATACATTCCTCATTCTCCACCAAATGAGGTGCAAACCTGGATAACTCCGCGAACTTCGCCTCGTACTGGGACACCGTCATGTTGTTCTGTTCTAGTCTAATAAACTCTACCTCCTTCATATGACGAATACTTTTAGGAAAGTACTTGTCATTGAACAGTTTTTGAAATATTTCCCAAGACATATTGAGTGCGGTTGGCTGAGTACGCTTAACAGATTCTCACCAGTAATATGCCTCATTACGGAATATAAAAGTGGCGAATGGAACCTTCTGTTCCTCCGTGCATCCCAAGACATCGAATATCTTGGTAATTTGTTTGACCCATGTCTCCGCCTTAATCGGATCCGGCTTTCCCCAGAATTATGGTGGTCCCAACTCTTTAAACTATTTGGTTGTGACAAATCGTGCATTGCTATCATTTCCATCGGTATTTTTTACACGAGTCTCCCTCGTCTGATTTTGCATGAACTGCAAAAAGCTTCTAAATATCCCATCGTTTATCGTCTGATCAGTGGTGTTGTTCACAAGTGGAGCATTATCGGCCTGTTGCACGTTCTCCTCATTGGTGAGTAAAGGTGTCTCTACGGTCTCATTTACTCCACTATTAACATTCTCAGTTGTCATTCTCAAATACTGTCATAAAACAAGGGTTAATTAAAGAAATTAACATATAACATAATATCCCTATATTCTGACTAACCAACAAATAAGCTTAGGTAGGACATACTAGCGAAGGATTTACTCATCTCTCCCCTCCTAGTTCTATTCCCCGATCTCCGCCAAAGACCATATCCCTAAGCTCTGACACCAACTGTGACGCCCCCAAAATAGGTCCATTCCACCCAACCCATTCTGAGTCGCCAAATACATGGTACATAAACAACTATAACTTTATTAATACAATTGTCGGGCAAAATGCGACAACACTTAAGTGTGAGTTTAAAATATAACTATTGTCTTCTAGACAATATCCACACTCAAATAAGTCCTCATAACAATTATTGATACTTTATTTTATAAAAATGGTGAGGACTACTAAAATATCTTTCTAGAACCATCATTCCATATCCCAACTATTACTCGCTACATTCTCGCCTCCTAAGAAGAAAAATGGAACAAAAAGGAAGGGTGAGCTCAACTTGCCCAGTAAAGAATATTATGACTAAGATAATATAGAACAAATTATCGTTAGTCCTCAACAGGGAAAAATCTAATAGAATACAATAGACAACAAATTTTAAATCAATATTCACAGCGAAAATAATAATTCATTAGAAGAGTTAAGTAGAAGATGAAATCTACTATCATCTATGAATTTAAAAGTCCATCATTGATATTTTATCACTGTAACATCAATCAATATACATCTGGAATCAAATAGTCATCTTTGCACTACAGGCCAAAGATATTAATCAGTCGGTCATGTTCATCTCAACACCTGTTCATCTTTGCACTACGGGCCAAAGATATTCATCAAGAAATCATTCATCTTTGCACTACAGGCCAAAGATATTCAGTAATATCATCATTTAGGACTGAGGATGATGAAAAATATATTTTAAAGAAAACGAATCTAATGAGACAAAAGAACAAATATTAAGGATTCATACTTCGGTTTATCCATGTTCAAAAATACTCCATAATGAACTATTGTGGCACAAAATTCAAAAATGAAGATCAAAACATAGATCCAATCAAAGATAGGAACCATAACAGACAATCTTGGACACAAAAAAGAAAATTTAATTTTTCTGTGAATAGTGTCCTATTCATGAATAGTGCCGTATACGTGAATAGTGCCGTATATGTGAATAGTAACTCCAACACCAAAAGGTAGAAATTTTATAAGAAAAATTATCATGCTTTGTGAATAGTACTCATGAATAGTAACTCGTGAATAGTAACTCGTGAATAGTAATCCCGACATGAAAAGATAAGAATTTCACAAGAAAAATCTTACCAATATTCTGGTATAATGATATTGAAAGAAATAATATCATTTATAAAAAAATAACATCCCTTACCTCGAAAAGACAGTACTTCTGACTGAAATACTAGATATAATGCTGAAGGGAACTTGCACCGTATAGCAACACTCAAAGTATCAAAATACTCACAAGAATACGCTCGATAATATAGAGAGAGAAAACTTTAGTTTGTGGTGCGATTTTTAATTCTAACCCAAGCACCCTATTTATAGGAAAATGCTTAGAACACCAAAACAGAAAATTTAATAAAATATTAATATATTTATAAAAATTTTCTTAGCCCACCTTGACCATCTAAATTCAGCCACCAAATAATGACAAAAACCAAAAAAACGTTTTTGTAATTAAAAATAATTAAAACTTTCAAAAACCAATTATTTCAGAACTACGGAACTTCAATAATTCATAATAAATAGTCTTTTTATCAGAAAAATTCAAACCACATGTCTTTTTCATAGGAAATTTTATTATCTATAACTTTGCAGAAGAAAGTTTTTCCAAATTCCAACCAAAAATTGACCGAAATCCACAAACGGGCGATTTTATAAGCTATAATCAAATTTCAGTCAAGAAATGGGGTCCACTGACACACAAAACATGTGACAACCGAGATTTTTGTAAATTAAATTAAATATTTATTAAATTGAATAAATATTTTTTGATGAATTAATTATTAGATTAAATAATTAATTAATAAAATTATGGGGGATTAATGTAATTATATGTGTTATATTTATTAAATTAATGTGGAGAATATTGATTATTCAAGTATGTATTTATGTGAGCTTATTGTATTAAAAGAAATATTTAATAAGCCTAATGTTATTTTAATTAATTTAATTATTAATTAGAGAGTTAATAATTTGACATTATTTATTAATGAGAAATTGAATTATGTGACTATGTGAATTTATGAGAATTTATTATATTTTATTTAAAGTAAATTAAATAAGATATTGATTTATTTTATAAAGGAGTGTAATATTATTTAACTATAGTATAAGAGGTTTTATTAAATTAATGGGGTATAAGCTTTTAAAATGATAGCCAAACATGACCTTAGTGGGAGTTGAGGGAAGTTACCCATGACTGGGTAACTGACCACAACGCGTCAGTTCCTTCCCTTATTATTATTATACGTATTCTTCTTCTCTTCATTTTTTAAGTTCTACAAGGAAATCACAGAGAGAGAGAGAGAGAGAATTAAGAATTTGAGAGAATTGTTAGTTGTTTGATTATTTGAGAAGTTCATCTCTTCTATCTACACTAAGCTGTGAGTAATCTCCTCCTTCCCAAATTTTAATTTACGTATTAAAGTTTTTATAAAAATGGCTTTCAGTCTTCTGTAAAGTCTTTGTAATTGGAAATTGTAAGAGTTATGTGCATATATGTGTTAAGATATTGTTTTAATGTGTTTTAATATATATTGTATATAATTTCTTATCATCAGTTCATAATTTTACGTCGTACATGTTGCTCAAAATTTACAGAGTTTGGGTTTTGGCCATATGGCCCTTATACGTAAATTTAATGTGTCAAACATAAATGGTTTTGTAAAATTTATACTCTTATTTGATTATGCATGATAAAACGAACAAAGCGAAACTTGAATGGTTGGATTTTGCCTTATAACGAATCCGTAGTATTAAATTCCATGTTTGTGTTCAAGAACATCAATAACAGTGCAATTTGCATATTTTAATTATGTAATTATATGTTTTAATGGGTTAAAATCACTCTTTAAGTATTGGGTAATGATTATGTATGAATTATATCATGTGGGTATGTCTAAATTCGTGTAGAAATTAAGAAATTGGAAGAAATTGACATTTTCTGTGATTTTTCGCGAACTGCTATTTCTGCAACTGGTACGCCGCGCCGCAGCGCCGGCTGCCTACCTTTTTCGCGCGCCGCAACGCCACCGTGCCGCAGCGCCAGGTCTCAAGCCGCAGCGCCACGGCGCCGCAGCGCGAAGCCTTAGTACAAAAGTGGCGCCGCAGCGCCACTTTCCAGAAAATTCAAAAACAAAAATTTTAAAGTGTTTAAGTCCATGAATGTGATGTTAACTTAATGTAATGAACATAAAATTATGTTATAAGTATAATGAGATGTTAAAATAGATACTTAACATGTAAATAACATAATTACATGTGGATTAAATTATTGATTACATAATTAGCTTGTTAATTGTGAGGTGTAAATTATGTGACAATGAATGTGATAAATTGACCAAGTATAGTCATAATCAAAGCTAGACAAAGAGAATGAACTTATAATATTTAGTACGTTGTAATTGACTGGTATTGTGAACGTAATTGATATGTAGGATTTAAATCAAAGAATGAGATTAGTTAAAGTGTAATCTACGTACGATGCAAGTATCCTAACCCTACTTGTTATCATTATTCAAGTTTGTAACTTACTTCAAGCAATTCTTGTCATTATTAAATCAAGTTTGATTTGTTATATTAAAGACTAATTATCTTTTCAAAGTATGAATCTGTTATACAATACTTGTTCTATTATATATCTCTTGAGATTGTTATTCAATTTAAATACCATTTATTGTTGAACCTTGTTAGACTAACGAACCCTTATTGATTCGACTAGTCCATAGTTGATGAACGTTCTAAATTTCAGAACCCTTATTGATTTATCTAAACCAAACTTCCTTTAGTGCGGACTCTAATGTCAAAATGAGATGAACAACCCTGTAAAGGGATTACTTATGCGTTAGCGTTAAGTTATGGTGCACAGTATGGTACTAAGGGCTGATCCCCCTAAGTATGAGAAGAAGAGTCCATAGTCTTATAACTGTTAAATGTTTCAAGAATAATCCTTGATAACCTAAGACATAGTTCTAGGTCTTATGACCCTCAGAATTTTTGATTATTGGTAATCATTTTTTGTTCAAAAGTTGAGCTTCATTTCAGAATTCTTCGATTCACTCGCATGTTATTATATTATTATTTTATTTTTATACTTGTGGACAATCGTGCTCACTCTTGCGTAATAATAACATTGCAGTTAAGAACAAAAGAACCGACGAGCCTTCTTCTAGCAAAGGCAAGGGCAAAGCTATTAAGTGATGAAGACGTGTTATTAAATTTTAAGAATGTTATTGTTAAGACTCGATGTTGTTTAGACTTATTATTTGTTTATGTTTCCGCACAGATATTTAAGGTTAGTATGACCTGAGATTGTATTTATTATTCAGATGTTGTAAGGATTTATTTCTATTTATTGCATAGTTTACCTTTATTATGGGTTGATAGATATATGATTTTTGAATAGTGAACACCAAATCATGTGGAAATTGAAGTACCGAATTTGGGGGTGTCACAAGTTGGTATCAAAGTTGTAGGTTATAAACCTTAGGTAGGGGTACCTGAGGCTATAACCTTAGAGAAGAAAAGGTGAAGATAATGAATGAATAAGCTCAGATAGAGTTTGAACAATAAGAAGTAATTTAAGAAATTTTTATAGAAGGGATTAAAACTTGCATGACAGGATTCAAAGAAGAATCTCGTAGAGTTATAAGGAATATGAATGTGGGGTTACCCAACTCTAATAATAAGGATGTAAGGTGATAATAAGTAGACAATGCCTATAAAAAGAGAGTGGTAAAGAAGTTAAGAATAGAGAGTATTGTAAGACCCCGAATTTTATGAAATAAAAGTATTCAATTTTTTTTATAGTTACTATTCAGTAAATGGTTAAATTGATAAAAGTTAAAGTTAAGGGTGATATATGAAATTTTTTCAAACTACGCAAGTGGTTAAAAAATAATCATTATTGTCGGAGAATATTCGTTTAGTCGTGGAATATTCTTTCTGTCGGGGAATATTCGTACGACGGCGCAGCTATTTGTGGGCCCCATAACGAATAACTGTCGGGTGAAGAAAATGACAAATTTGAGTTTTTACAAATAACGGCGTAGTTGTTACCGTTAACACTGTTGGAATACCCGGTGGTTAAAATACAGTAATACGCGTTATTGCACAGTAGCACACGGTATTGCATAGTATTTTTGAAATTATTGATTCTTACGTAAGAAGGCACTACTCAATAATTGTTACAGTAGTTATTATTCAATATTTTATTTTATTGATTCAATAATTGCTGCGTTGATATTTTATATTATTGTTGTTTCAATAATTGTTGCTGCACAGTATTTTCATTTATCAGATCAATAATTCATATTATTTGAATAATATTATTAGATAACATTATTGGCAATGTCTAGAAAGTTCTGTCTAAGGAGAGGTTTGGTCATCTAATTGCGCGCCAGTAAGGAGAAATCCTTATTGGAAAGCCCCCTCTTTCCTAGGAACAGCCTGGTTGTCATAAATGTGATTCTGTAATATTATTTGTGAATAACTAATTATTGATTCATATGATAAGGAAATATTTATTTTATGTGGATATAAACGAGGGATATATTTTTGTGGTTAAAAATGAAGGAGATAATGTTGAGGTTTTTATCCGTATTTTTGTCGTAATGGAGGTATTAAAAATCAGGGTTTTTAAGATATTTTGCGGGGGTTATAATTTTTAATCCGACCGTTGGATCGTGGTAATTTTTGGATATGTTATACATATATAAGTTGAGTATATGTCCACAAATTTTGAACCGTTAAAAATGAACGTATGATTTATTATGAATTTTACGAGATGACTAGCTCAGAAATTGTTGAATTTTAGGAGTTTATCATTTTGATGGAAAATTCTAGAATTGGTGGGCCCCACTTGTGGTTGGTGAAGAAATGTGCTGAATTATATTTCAAATGTGGTGGGTGGGAATAGTAGCAGGTAAAGCCATCAGGTTGCAGGTCAAACCTACCAAAATTTTCCTATAAATAGAGGGCTAAGTTAGAATTGAAAATCACACCAGAAACATAAGCTTTCTCTCTTTTTCTCTCTATATTATGAAGCATATTTTGTGAGTATTTAGATACTTTGAGAGTTGCTATTCAGTGCAAGTTTCCTTCGGCTTTACATTCCAGTCAGAAGTACTGCTGTTTTGAGGTAAGGGATTGTAAGGGATAGTAAGGGATAGTAAGGAATAGTAAGGGATAGTAAGGGATTTTAAGGGTTGTTATGTTTTTCAGTTTCGTAATTTTTCTGAACTTCAAAAATTCTGAAAAAATTTGAAATGATATTTTGATGAGTTTTCTTGATTGTGTCCAAAAATGGTGATTTTTGGATGTATAGATTGAGAGTTATGAATTTTATGAGAAAAGACTATTTTAAAAGTAACAGCTTATAATTCCTTGTGGTTAACTCCAAAATTGATGAAATTTTTATTGGGAGTACATGTATATGATAGAAGTATACTCTGTAAATTTCAGAATTTTTAGACAAAAGTACAATTTTTGATAAATGTTTAAATATTCGGCTATTTTGGCCATATGAAAAATAGTAAATGACTTTTAAAAATTCTGAGAAAAATATATGTTCACTATGGGACTATATTATGCTAAATCCCAGAAAAGAAATATTTTTGGAACTGATTTGGTATTTTTTTATGAAAATGGTCTAGTTATGAGTAAATGAATTAAATATGTTTTGGTGAAGTAAGAAAATTAGAAAATAGGATTTTATGGCTTGAGAATCCTATATGAGGTATATGCAGATTTTTGATAAGGGTTTTGGTTATTGATGATGAAATTGTAAGAGTTGGCATTTTATGATGATTAAATGCATTAATTAGTAAAGTGTAAACAATTTAAATAAATTGTTTATAAGCTTAAGAAATGTTATTGTTTCAATATCATTATACCGAAGTATTGGTATGAATTTTATTGTGGAATTTTTACATTTTTGAGTCGGTGTTACTATTCACGAGTTACTATTCACGAGTTACTATTCATGAGTTACTATTCACGAGTTACTATTCACGACAAAATTGGTTTCTTTTACTAACCAAATTATAGTTGATTTATGAATATTACTCTTGAGATTAAATCTATATGTTGATTATATTAATTTTATTATCATATATAACATTTTTATAACCCTAATGATGATATTTCTCTTTGACTTGAGTGTAAAGATGGGTAAATTTTTGGTATGATCATGACTATGGGTTCTCTTTGGCCAGTAGTGCAAAGTTGAATTGTTGACTGGTATGATCATGACCATTGAATTTATAATTGAATATCTTTAGCTTAAGTGCAAAGGTGAAATGATCAACATGGTTATAATTATTATTTATATAAATTCTTAAATGATTATATATTCTTTGAGGTATTAATATATTTGGCATATAGTGCAAATATGAATTGTTGAGGAATATCTTTGGCCTGTAGTGCAAAGATGAATTGTAGATGAATATCTTTGGTCTGTAGTGCAAAGATGGTCTGTTGATGAATATCTTTGGCCCGTAGTGCAAAGATGACCTTTTGTTGAATATCTTTGGCCAGTAATGCAAAGATGAACTGTTGATGAATATCTTTGGCCTGTAGTGCAAAGATGACTTGTTGATGAATATCTTTGGCCCGTAGTGCAAAGATGATGTTATTAGTATGATTAGGAACAGGAACTGTGATTTGGTATAACCATGATGTTTGATGTTTCAGGTGATGAAAATTATCTTCGTCCTAGATGAGAAGAGGAATTTAGAACTACAGTTATGATTATGAGTTATTCATATGATTGTGGACCAGAATTGTTGATTGATGTTACAGGGATAAAACATTGTTGATGGATTTTTAACATGGAGAAGATAATAGACTTTATAGTCTATTTGACTCTTCTAATGGATTGCATGTTCCGCTGCAACTATGGTTGAAATTTTTATCATTTACCATATGTTCTAAATCTCTGATTTATTATTGATGAAGGCTATTGATAATTTAATTATCTTTAGTAATGATATTCTTTACTGAGCTAGTTGTGCTCACCCTTTTGCTTCACAATTCTTTTCAGGTAATAATAGTGTAGCTGGGTCGAGCGAGGGTAACAAGGGAATAGAACGGTGGTCATCATTTAGTAGTTATATTTGGTGAAGAAAATAGGGTGAGGCGAACCCAACGTTGGAAGGGTGTTTTGCCACTATCATACAAGATGTCTAACGACATACAACCTCGTGTCATCATAAGACATGATTGTGCACATCCGCTTACCGAGTATATCTACAAGCACTACCTATATAATCTTGGTGTTTGTTTAAAGTATAATTCTCAGTTAGATACAGTGGAGATAATGATAAGTCAAGAGAAGACTCACCATTGGGAAGAATATGATAGTAATCTTCTCGTTTTTGTTTGGGGTCTATTGGGTCAACCAAGGATAATTCTGTGGCCATATGATATCTATCATAACCTAGACGCGTGGCCTCCCATGTACGAAGGTTTCCTTGAGCACTTCCCAAAGATTCTAATTTCTAAAACAGTTTTTGACTATACCTTTATGTAAGGTGTTATTGTGAGGTGATGTCCACGGTTGGAACATGAGTCACATTTGGTATATATTTGTATCCAAACTCACAGCATATGTGTTGTTGTATTTTGCACGACAATTATTGTAATAAAGTTGTAGTTGTTTTCTGTACCATGTATTTGACGACTCAGAATGGGTTGGGTGGAATGAACCTATTTTGGGGTTGTTACAGTATGGTACAATTATACTCTTTAGTAGTTGATGTATGATATCTGGGCTAAACGATTCCTTCATAGAGCGGAGGTATATACGAACTAGCAACTCGGAACCTAGTTTGTTGGTTGTTTGTGGGAAACCACTAAGCGTACCATACTGAAACTGTTAGAGACTCGATGTGTACCAAGTGTAGAGAATGAATGTGTATGAGGAAAGTGTAGAACTCGAATGAAATGTTGAGCGATGTAAATGAAGTTAGAATTCTTAAAGGAAGAATTGTTATATAAACAAGAAAATTCAAAGAAGAATCTTGTAGAGATATAAAGATAAGAAATGTGAGTTTCTTAACTCCTATAGCCAAGATAACGAATAATGTCGAAAATGATGAAAAAGGGAAAGAATGAGGATCGTAAAACAAAACGATCACGAGTTAAAAAAAGAATTTTAAGGGAGATGATTATAGAATAAGATCACGACGTGATCTGTTTAAGTTATAAAAGGAAGATGGTCTGTAATGTTTGAATGATTATAACTTGATGCTATGAAGATAATGTACTATGATATAGTACAAGATAACTCACGAGGAGTTATAGATAATGTGGTACGAGGATTTCGTATTGAGAAAGTTAAGGGTAAGTGTTAAGAGTAAGATAGAGTTAGGTGGGATTTCAATTGAGGACTCATGTGATGGTTGAGTTGTACAAACCTTTGTATGGGCAGGGGCTTTGTGCTTGCACTCAGTTTATTACATTGATAATCATTGGAATGTTGGTGTTTCGCTATCAATGTATGTGTGGTGAAAAGGTGATTCTTTTCTCATGTGTATATTTGATAGTTAGAAACTATTAAGATTAGTCAGATATTGTTAAGATTAGGTGCGGTTCTTAAAACTAATGCATTTGGTAAGTTCGTGACTCATAATAATATGGTATATTTTGAACCCCTCAGCGAATGGACGCCTATGGTCTGACTAGGATAAGTTCTTAAACTCATATTATTGTGGTAAGTTCCTGAACTTCCAATATGCAGTAAGTTTGATGAACTATTTTGGGTAGAAAACGGTCATAGTATAGAGAGCATTGATGAAGTTGTAGAGTATTAGAATGGTTAAGTAATGAAGTAATGAAGTAAAGATTGAAGTTGATGGATACTTGGATATTCTAAATCTACTAGCTATGCTAGACTTTCGAAATTTATTGACTTCGTGTTGATATTTACACTTCTATTTTCTTGAAAAATATTGGATCAAATGATGAAACCAATGAGTTTTAACAACAATACTATTATTTGTATGTCTATACTAATTGCTTCGGCTAGACAAAAATGATTTGTAATATATCAAAATATATTTTATATATTATTAATGCATCATGTAACCTGGTGCAAAGATGATAAAAATGATGGAGTCATCAATCCAGTATTACTTAGTGTTGGATGTGATCTAAGGATCGTCAGCCCACTATGGTATGATGTAGTATGATAAAATCACCAAATGACAAAATTCTCAACGGACTATAAATACAGTGCGGTATCATGACGTCATAAAAAGATTTTTGAAATTTCTTGAAGATATGAGAATACATATGTATCTATGTATATGTGTATTTTGATTGATGTCCGAATTGTTGTAGAGGTCTATGCTATTTGATTCAACTAGACAAATATTGAAAGATGTTCATGAAATTCAAACGTTCATTGAAAAGTTATGCCAAATTAAATTATTTTGGTGCGGATTCAGATGTTGAAAAGCTGAGTCGAACAACCCTATAAGGGGACATGTTTTCAGGGACAATGGATCCGAGCGTAACGCATATAGTCGTTACAAAATACTACATTGCGGCCCAACGTAGTGGTACAATAGGCTGGCCACCTAGTGTACGTACGGAGGGTGTTTTCATTCTTTGTGCTTGATAAACACTTTGGTTTGCAGTGTGAAGGATTGAGTTGAAGCACTAGTAAATCGAGAATAGAGTTCACGGTCTTGTGACCCCTCAATATGATTTGGAATCTTTTAAATTCCTTAGTTATTCATACTACTTCCCAATTATTGAACAATTGTGGAAGATTCTTGTTATTCTGCAAGATGGAAGTGAAAAGGAAAGTATTCCTTAGGAAGAAGCCAGTCGTAGAATGCGACACTGAATGATGAGTATGTTGAATAAGTGAGAAAAGAGATTTTGAAGTGAGAAGGATATGAGTTATCAAAGAGTAATGTGAAAATTTTAATAGAAAAGTTAAATAATTGTAAAAAGATCTTTGTGGAAAGAAGTGGTTATAAATCCCAAGGAATGAATATAGTATTAACGTAAAATCTATTTTGATAGATCGGATGAATAAAGATTAATAGACAAAATTTCGAGGACGAAATTCTTAGAAGAAAGGGTGAATGTAATATCCCGAGTGTTTTTGATAGCGATCCTTAGAAAAGGAAATGAATGGGTTAAAAGATATATAATACTCAGAATATAATTGAGTTCAAGTGAAAGTTATGAAACGAAACCTAGAATTTGTTAAAGTAAGGAATGTAGTATAAAATATAAAATCTATATTTAGATAAAATGATGAAAGATTTCTCTGAGTTATGTGTTTAATTTGTGTCTTCGATTTTGGGGACATAATCTTTATAAGTAGGGACGATTGTAACGATTGAATTATTGAGTCGTGATTCTGGGGACAGAATCCTTTTAAGAGGGGAAAGACGTGACAACCGAGAATTTTGTAAATTAAATTAAATATTTATTAAATTGAATAAATATTTTTCGATGAATTAATTATTAGATTAAATAATTAATTAATAAAATTATGGTGGATTAATGTAATTATATGTGTTATATTTATTACATTAATGTGGAGAATATTGATTATTCAAGTATGTATTTATGTGAGCTTATTGTATTAAAAGAAATATTTAATAAGCCTAATGTTATTTTAATTAATTTAATTATTAATTAGAGAGTTAATAATTTGACATTATTTATTAATGAGAAATTTAATTATGTGACTATGTGAATTTATGAGAATTTATTATATTTTATTTAAAGTAAATTAAATAAGATATTGATTTATTTTATAAAGGAGTGTAACATTATTTAACAATAGTATAAGAGATTTTATTAAATTAATGGGGTCTAAGCTTTTAAAATGATAGCCAAACATGGCCTTAGTGGGAGTTGAGGGAAGTTACCCATGACTGGGTAACTGACCACAACGCGTCAGTTCCTTCCCTTATTATTATTATACGTATTCTTCTTCTCTTCATTTTCTAAGTTCTACAAGGAAATCACAGAGAGAGAGAGAGAGAATTAGGAATTTGAGAGAATTGTTAGTTGTTTGATTATTTGAGAAGTTCATCTCTTCTATCTACACTAAGCTGTGAGTAATCTCCTCCTTCCCAAATTTTAATTTACGTATTAAAGTTTTTATAAAAATAGCTTTCAGTCTTCTGTAAAGTCTTTGTGTTTTAATGTGGTTTAATATATATTGTATATAATTTCTTATCATCAGTTCATAATTTTACGTCGTATATGTTGCTCAAAATTTATAGAGTTTGGGTTTTGGCCATATGACCCTTATACGTAAATTTAATGTGTCAAACATAAATGGTTTTGCAAAATTTATACTCTTATTTAATTATGCATGATAAAACGAACAAAGCGAAACTTGAATGGTTGGATTTGGCCTTATAACGAATCCGTAGTATTAAATTCCATGTTTGTGTTCAAGAACATCAATAACAGTGCAATTTGCATATTTTAATTATGTAATTATATGTTTTAATGGGTTAAAATCACTCTTTAAGTGTTGGGTAATGATTATGTATGAATTATATCATGTGGGTATGTCTAAATTCGTGTAGAAATTAAGAAATTGGAAGAAATTGACATGTTCTGCGATTTTTCGCGAACTGCTATTTCTGCAACTGGTACGCCGCGCCGCAGCGCCGGCTGCCTGCCTTTTTCCCGTGCCGCAGCGCCACCGCGCCAGGTCTCAAGCCGCAACGCCACGGCGCCGCAGCGCGAAGCCTTAGTTCAAAAGTGGCGCCGCAGCGCCACTTTCCAGAAAATTCAAAAACGAAAATTTTAAAGTGTTTAAGTCCATGAATGTGATGTTAACTTAATGTAATGAACATAAAATTATGTTATAAGTATAATGAGATGTTAAAATAGATACTTAACATGTAAATAACATAATTACATGTGGATTGAATTATTGATTACATAATTAGCTTGTTAATTGTGAGGTGTAAATTATGTGACAATTAATGTGATAAATTGACTAAGTATAGTCATAATGAAAGTCAGACAAAGAGAATGAACTTATAATGTTTAGTACGTTGTAATTGACTGGTATTGTGAACGTAATTGATATGTAGGATTTAAATCAAAGAACGAGTTTAGTTAAAGTGTAATCTACGCACGAGGCAAGTATCCTAACCCTACTTGTTATCATTATTCAAGTTTGTAACTTACTTCTAGCAATTCTTATCATTATTAAATCAAGTTTGATTTGTTATATTAAAGATTAATTATCTTTTCAAAGTATGAATCTGTTATACAATACTTGTTCTATTGTATATCTCTTGAGATTGTTATTCAATTTAAATACCATTTATTGTTGAACTTTGTTAGACTAACGAACCCTTATTGATTCGACTAGTCCATAGTTGATGAACGATCTAAATTTCAGAACCCTTATTGATTTATCCAAACCAAACTTCCTTTGGTGCGGACTCTAACGTCAAAATGAGATGAACAACCCTGTAAAGGGATTACTTATGCGTTAGCGTTAAGTTATGGTGCACAGTATGGTACTAAGGGCTGATCCCCCTAAGTATGAGAAGAAGAGTCCATAGTCTTATAACTGTTAAATGTTTCAAGAATAATCCTTAATAACCTAAGACATAGTTCAAGGTCTTATGACCCTCAGAATTTTTGATTATTGGTAATCATTTTTGGTTCAAAAGTTGAGCTTCATTTCAGAATTCTTCGATTCACTCGCATGTTATTATATTGTTATTTCATTTTTATACTTGTGGGCAATCGTGCTCACTCTTGCGTAATAATAACATTGCAGTTAAGAACGAAAGAACCGACGAGCCTTCTTTTAGCAAAGGTAAGGGCAATGCTATTAAGTGATGAAGACGTGTTATTAAATTTTAAGAATGTTATTGTTAAGACTCGATGTTGTTTAGACTTATTATTTGTTTATGTTTCCGCACAGATATTTAAGGTTAGTATGACCTGAGATTGTATTTATTATTCAGACGTTGTAAGGATTTATTTCTATCTATTGCATGGTTTACTTTTATTATGGGTAGATAGATATATAATTTTTGAATAGTGAACACCAAATCATGTGGAAATTAAAGTACCGGATTTGGGGGTGTCACAAAACATGTGTTAATTATTTAATGCAATAAAAATACTCTTTCTCCTCATACTCATATATCCCACATTCATTGTAAAAATATCACCATTATTATATTATTAAAATATAATAATATATTTAAATGAATTATTTTATCAGAAAAAGATAAAATATTAATTTTCAACAATTGTCACATTAAAAATTTTCTCCATCTATATCCACATAAAATTAATATTTTCCTCATCATATAAATCAATAATTAATTATTCACAAATAATATTACAGAATCACAATACTGACAACCAGGCCGTTCCCAGGAAGGAGGGGGCTTTCCAATAAGGATCTCTCCTTACTGGCGCGCAATTAGGTGACCAAACCTCTCCTTAGACAGAAATTTCTAGATATTGCCAATAATATTATCTAATAATATTATTCAGATAATATGAATTATTGCTCCGATAATGGAAAATACTGTGCAGTGACAATTATTGAAACAACAATAATATAAAATATCAACGTAGCAATTATTGAATCAATAAAATAAAATATTGAACTGTAACTACTGTAACAATTATTGAGTAGTACCTTCTTACGTAAGAATCAATAATTGGTGCAATACAGTGTGTTACTGTGCAACAACGCTTATTACTGTGTTTTAACCACCGGGTATTCCAACAGTATTAACGGTAACAACTACGTCGTTATTTATAAACAACTTATACTTGTCGTTTTTTTCATCCAATCGCTTTCCATTATGGGGCCCACACAAGGCTGCGCCGTCGTACGAATATTCCCCAACATCAAGAATATTTCACGACCAAACGAATATTCCCCGACAACAATGAATATTTTATAACCACTTACTTATTTAAAAATATTTGCACATTTTACCCATAACTAACCACATTAATCAAATAAACCCTTACTATTTCAAAATAATAAATAAAGGAAATTCCATTTTATTAAAAAAAAAAATTCGGGGTCTTACACTAAGGCTGTGGCTCAGCCTAAAAAGTCAAAGAGAAAACTGGTCAAAAAGTACATCATTGTCAATGAAGGAGTGCTAAAGGAAGAAGACAGGAGGATAGTTGCTGAGAAAGGGCTATCCGAAGCTAAGAAAGGGCTACCAGAAGCCAATGAGGAGAATACAACTCAAGTTGAGGGGGAGAAGCCTAAAGTTCTTACACTAGAGAATGCTCCAGCTGAGGGAGAGCTGGTTGAAATTCAAATGAATGAAAGAGTTGAAATTCATAAATTCCCTATGACAAAAGAGGCTGCCGCTGAGGAGGAGTTGCCAAGAGATCATCCTGAATCTTCCTCAACCCCTTAAGAGATTCTAGCTTCAGAAACTGCAGAAATGGAAAGGAGTGAAGCTATGGAGGAGGAGAGAGCAGAAGAACAAAGAAGTCAAGTGGAGATAATTGATGTAGTGGAATCTTCAGAAGAAGACAAAGAAGACAAAGAGGATGATGAAGTTGAGATTATAGTTGTGGGCTGTGATGGTTATAGGAGAGCCAACTACAATAAACTATTCTCCTATCTACCTATGATGCCCTTTCACAGAGCCCAAATTCTCAACTCCTGGGATCACATGTTCTGGACCTTCAAAGCCAATCCAGCAATCTCGGTGCTAGCTCATGGATTCCCAGGAAACCTCAACTTTGCCCAAAAGCTGATCACTAATGGCCCATCTTCAAAAAATGGGCATGAGGTACAAACTATTCCTATCTCTTTCAGGGTTAATCACTGTCCACCATCCCTTTTTAACCAATTCTATGAATTACCAAGATGGTTGGAAGTGATTCTTCATCCATTTAATCAATTCTCAGTTACAGAATCCCAACATTCTGTAACTGATGAACCAAATGTTCCCAACTTTATATTGATCCAATCTCCTATCATCTCTCACTCTACAATTACTGATTCAAATCCAATCATAGAGTCACATGCTCAATTCGTAGAGTCACCTCCTCATGAAGTTCAACCACACACACCAGCTCCTCCATCTGATGTCCCCTCCCCATCCACTAATGAGTATTTCAATCTTGATCTTGCTCTCTACACTATGCAAGATCAATACACAAAGGCCACTCCTCCAAACAGTCAGCAACTCCTTGAACTCATATCAGATCTTCCCACCAAAACGGAGTTGTCTGAAGCATCCAAGAAGGTGACTAAGGACTTACAAGAAGACCTTGAAGTTCACTCAGACCTTGTTCACCTAAGGCTGACTCACTTGATCGATGCTGCCAACACTCTCCCAAGCAACCTAAGTTCTGAGCTTTCAAAGAAGCTTAGGAAGATTATAAAGGAGATAATTCAGAGTATTAATGAAAGGGATCAAATACACTTTCAAGCTGTTAAGAAACACCGGGAAGTTATTTTTGTCTTGTAGAATACTCAGGAATCCCAGAACAACCTTATAATGGAAAGTTTCACGAGTCTACGAACTGCAATGAAAGAATTCCAGGGATTCTCCATGGGCCAAATGAAACAGACCGAAAATATCTTGGGCATTCTCCAAAAGAGGGAAGCTCAAACTGACTCTCTAATTCAAGAAAACCGTGAAGACCTTACTCAATCCAAGAATCAGCTCAACGAACTTGTATAAGGCATGACTCACCTATCTGAAGATATTCGAACCCTTGATGCTAACATTAAGGGGGAGAATAAAGGGAAAGGAGAGAAAGGCAAGGGCAGAGGTAGAGGCACATTCATCGCTCAATCATCAAGGAGCCCTCCTGCAAGACAGCCTCACCATCAGACTCCACGACCTGAACAACAGTAAATTCTCGTAGCTCAACCAATAAGAAGTCAAAAGCCCAGCTCCCAAGGTGAAACCACTACACACCTACACTTGCCTATTGGAGATCCTGTGTTCATAAACAGACACAAAAATAATGAACCGCTAAATCAAAGCGAGCTGGAAGATATAGCATGGAGAAACGAAGTCAGCATGAGAAGGAGAGCCCAAGAATATGCCAATCCTCCAAGGAACAAAAGGCAAAAAAAATAGAGATAAGTTAGAACTCAATTCTTATTGATGTAACTAAGCTTAAATGTAATATCTGTCTTCATAAACATCAATAAATTCATGCTTATTCTCTAGAAATTTCAGTTGCTCACTGAAACACTAAGTCATATTTACTTTCTTGCAACTGCATCTAGAAATTGATAATCATGACAAAAATCTTCTTGGTTATGTCAACATCAAATAAGGGGAGATTGTTGGGAGATTGCATATTTAAATTTGATGTTGAAAGTAAATATTCATGATTATATGTAAAGTCCTTCAAGAAATATATGTATAAGGACTTAGTGATAGATCAAAATTGTTAGGTTGATCTGAGCTATTAATGTTTATCATTCTGTAAATGAATGTATAGATGAAGAGATCAAAGCTGTTAGGTTGATCTATATCTTGAGATGTAATAGATAGGCTTTAACATAATCATAGTCTATCAATCTAATCAAGATATTGCAGAAGCCAAGGCAGAATCATAGAGCATCGAGAATCGAGTGTTTCTGCTTTGAAGGGCCTCTCCCGAAATCGTAGAGTGGTCTAAACGCTTGCCGAGCCAATCAGAGATCGTAGTGTGCTCTCGAAAGCGTAGAGTTTGCAAGCCAAGCAAGTGAAGATCGTAGTGTGCTAGTACTTAAGAGAAATTGTAGTGTTCTAGTTTGCTAGTATTAGATCAAGCACCAAGGTGACTAGACACCATGATCAAAATCGTAGAGCATCATCTGTCTGCATCAGAAGCATCGAGCCTTTCCCATTTGTTTAAAGAATAAATCCCAACAAATGTGGAATGGATTATAGATGTTGAAGTCCTCGACAGTCCCAATGTCAACAATCATCCTTAGTATACAACAAAGAAGCGTATTGAAGATGCTAAGTAAAGTACTATGGGTCAGCAGAAAATATCTTTTCAGGTGTTAGATGAGACAGCGGTCTGCTGTGTCAGTGGGCCAGAATGTAAATCAGAAGTTGTGCAAAAAGCATCCATCAAAGCTCAGAAATGTCAAACACACTTAATGCTTCAACGGATGTCTTCAACGGATATATTTCAAAGACCTCATATATGCAAAACATTAGCAGATGATAAGACTAAGCAAGTATTAAACAAAAATGCTGAAGAACACTCAACGCTCAACTCTACGATCTGAAAGAGAAAGCTTTCTCAGCTACTCAGTTCTTTCGAACATAAGCTTAACAACAACTGAGTAGCATCACACAAGAACTCAACTACTATCAATTGAAGTGAGAAGTTCCAAGTCAGAAGGACTTGAAGAGTTCTAAGTGAACTGTGAAGTACCAAGTCTGCTGGACTTGAAGAGTTCAAAAGTGAACTAAGAAGTTCCAAGACTGCTGGTCTTGAAAGAATCAGTGAGATTCAAAAAGTGTAAAGATATCCTTAGTGGATTTCCTACTCGAGGAGTAGAAGAGTGGACTAGGAGCTTTAAGTACTCTGAACCACTTAAAATCACTGTGTCTTTTCTATAACTGCTTACCACTCATTAACTGGTTATATCTTAAAGGGGAAACAAACAACTCACAATTCCGCTGTGTTTAAGTCATTATCAAAACTAACAAGTATTTCGTAAAAGAATTTAAAATATCTATTCAACCCCTCCTCTAGATAACTATTGTGCCTCTGGGAATTACCAATATTATTACTATTATTATTAAAAATAATAACAATAATATAAATAACAATAATTATAATAATAATAATAATAATAATAATAATAATAATAATAATAATAATAATATTATTATTATTATTATTATTATTATTACCTTAAATTTAATTAATAATTTTTATAATTTTGTTTTATTAAATCAAAATTTTCTAAATTATTGAGAATTTTAGATCAATCCCCCATTAATCTTCCATAATTTATTATAAGTTTAATATTTAGATAATAATAATAATAATCTTACTATATTATTATTATTATTATTATTATTATTATTATTATTATTATTATTATTATTATTATTATAAAGTAGTATATAACATTTGAACTCGACCGCTACAAAGGAAGGCATGTAAAAGGAACACATGTAAAAAAGGAAGGCTACAAAGGAAGGCATGCAAAAAAAATAAAAAATTAAGACCAAGTCGATACAGTTTGTAGCGGTTGGTATATAAATTTTTTTCCTTCCTTTTTTATCTTTGTATTTGACAAAATGGAACAACGGAAGACTTGTAAAAAAATAAAAAAAATAAAAGACCAAGCCGTTACAACTTGTACCGGTTGGAATATATATATATATATATATATATATATATATATATATATATATATATATATATATATATATATAAAATCCTTTTTTATCTTTCTATCTGACAAAGTGGGACAACTAAGGCATCTAAAAAAAATTAAATACAATGCCGCAACAGCTTGTAGCGGTTGGTATATTACAAAAAAAAATTATTTTTTATCTTTCTATCTGACAAAGTGGGCCTATAATACCCAAGAATTTTCACATCTTATTAAATGAATATATTAATGGAAATAAATATTTATTGGAATATAAATATTGATGTATGACAAGATAAGTGATTCAATTAGTGTAAATTAAAGTTATAAGTGTGAAGTTGTGATGAGAATTGAGTAATGCCTTGTGTGGCATGAGAAAGGAAATTTAAGCGATTAAACTAAGAGGAAGATTAATTGCGTATGATTATATGATTCCATATAAGGAGTGAATACACTCTTAGATGAGCAATATCACTCGTGTGGACGTTAATTCATGTCGTGTAAAACTAGTATGACAATGGAGGTTGAAGCTGGCTTGAAGCTAAACCAGTTTTCCATTGCCAGGGTACGGCGCAACTGCCCCCTCCCAGCAGTACAAACTGGCGCAGCTGCGCCAGTGATCAGTTGGAGAAAATTAGTTTTCTTCTGTAGTAATGAAATGGAACACTTATGTAATATGTGTGACATTAATAAAACCATATGATAGGAGTATATTTTAATGACATGAGGTACCTAGTAGTACAATGAAATCCCATGTAGTTGTAATACAGAGATAATTAAATATCTGTGTATTCTAGAAACTGGGAAGGAAATTAAATGTTTAAATAAACATTAATATTAAATAATGTTATGTTATGGTTATGTGAGTAGTAAAATTAGTTATAAGGGATACCCGGACAATAATGTCTGACTGCGTTATTTTATTGCATGTATTTAATGTACATGGACTATATGATATGAGTATATAACTAATCTTTAATTCCCTAATATGGTAGCAATTGTACCTTAATAACACATTATGGGAATTAAAGAACCAAACGAAGCCTTAGATGATCAAATGCTGAGATATTTGCTCTTGTCCCAAATTGAGTGACACAAAGGTATATGAACAGTGACTTGAAGCTAAAATACGTATTTTCCAAAAGGCTATGAAATAGGTGATCATTTGCTAGGAAGATGACTGGTAAGGGTGGTTGATCAACTCTCTAGTAACCAATGTTTTCTTCCATTACACCATGAACTCTAACCTTAGTGTAATGCCAATGTCTAGTCCAAGTTTCTTCTATAAATACAAGCTCCAATTTCAGTTTTTGTGTTGCTAGAAGTGGTTTAATAAGTCTAAATTGGAGAGTTATAAGTTGCTAAGCTATTATAGAAGCATACTGAGAGTGTACGGAGTCCAATTTGAGCTTGAGAAGGTATACACCCTAGTTATATTCTTCAAATGGGTCTTGGTTAGTTCTTGAAATTATATGTCAATTGATATGAATTAACATGTTATAATGTGTTTAAGAAGTTTACTTGCATGTATGAACTCTTTAATGATGGTTTGGAACTAGCTTAAATCGTTGGAAATCAAGTTGGATGATACTCTGCAAAACAGAGTCTGCTTACTGCTTTTGATTTCGATGTGGCGCAGCTGCGCCCTGTTTATACTAGCACTATAAGAAAATGGCCTATCTGCGACCGCCTATCAGTGACCACATGCGGTCACAGATCCTTATTAGCGACCGACTACGGTTGCTGATAGGCATCGCATAAAATCTGGTCGCTGGAATGCACATCAGCGATCACTATTAGCGATCGACGTATCTGCTACCGATATTAGCGACCGAATTCATCGCTAAGCTGAGTCAGCATGGTTTAAGGTAAAGTCTGACGTGGGCCACGTGTCAGCGACTGCAATCAGCTAACGCGCGCGGTCGCTGATATCCTCAAATGTTTAACCGTCGCTAATAACTAGCAGCGACATCATGTGGTCGCTGATTTTAAAATACTAAAAATCAGATTTTTGCTATTTTGCAGAATTCCCAAAAAACTGTACCTGTTTTGTACCTACTTTATCCCAACACACATACATAATAATATAAACAATGTGCACAATAATATAAACATCCATCATCCACCGACACATACACCAAACTAGTATATAAACTATATAAACCTTTAAAACCAATATGAATTGAATAAATAACCACAAATCTAATGTTTAAGTAACAAACAGACATCCAAAGAATGAATATAAAAGTACAAACTTAGCAAATAACTACAAAACAACACTACATCGGTCGTCAAGCATCATTGTCTTGAGTAGTTTCTCCTTGATCATCCTGTAATTAATAAAATAATAAAACAAGTTACAAATATAGTAACTTGATACTGGTATATATTACGACAATATACAATAAATTGATTACCTTGTCGCCATTCCCATGCTGTGCTACTGCTGCTTCTGCCACTGCATCAGCTAACTCATCAGGACTCAAAGTCGCCAGATGCCTGCCCAGTATCTTGAGAAGATTGCGATCTCGACATATAGCTCTCACACAATTAGCAGGAGTATTAACAGCTGGATGACTCGATGACTGTGAAGACTGGGTAGCAGAGCTGCCTAAGCCACTGAAGGATGGGCGTCGTCATTGTCCTTGACCTTTAATGTAGTTATTCTTCACAATAGATGCCCTCTCCCACAACTCTTGATCAATTTGGGGACGTGGAGTGCCTTCAGGATAGCACTCATTCAATAAACGCTTATAAGTATCCTGTCATCATGTTAACAATTAAATAGTTAAAAATAAATTCTGTAAGCGTTGATAAACAAGATCAAGTTGTTAAAACTTATTACCGATATCTGGATAGCATCAGGTAGACCATCACGGGTGGCCACGTACACATCCAGCCAATGGATAGGCTGACCTTGAGACTGAGACTCCTATACAAAAAATAGGCCAATATTACTAAGTAAAAATGTGATATATATTCTACAATTCATGATTATAAACATATTAAAACTTGTAAATATGTACCCTGGCAGTAATATGCTGCAACTGTGAAATACTGTCGCCCTTGTATGTTCCTTTAGCCTTTTCACTATCGGGTACACTCAAGGATCTGTTGGTGGCGGCAGTCTTTCATTTTTTCACCCAGCTCTTAGCTCTCCATTGGGCACACATCTCAGCCCATATGGACTGAGTGCACCACCAGGGGCTATGCTCGTGCATGTAATCCTCTCCCTGGCCTGAATGGTCTATCGATGCATTGTGAAGGGATTTTTGTCATTCTTTGTTCAAATTATCTTTAGTGCGGACCGCGCACTTCTGCCAGAATAATGTCTGTATAACTAAAGCCTGCGCGTCCTCCAATCTATACCTTTTCTGCAAATAAAACAATAATAACAACAGTACTAAACAATTATCATTAGAATATTATATTATCTATCATAATAAAAAAAACATATCTGAAATTCAGCACAAACAACATCGTTGTGGGCGATAGGTGTGCTCGTCCACGTAATCACATGTGTAGGCCAATTCTGTAAACACAGCTGTGATATGCACTTAACGATCTTATTATCTGAAAAATCACTATAATATACAACAATTTACAACAACGATAAGTAGATACATTAAAGCAATTTACATCTAAGTTCTATATATCTTGTATAAATGGAATCTAAAATGCTTATATATAAATGATGTGGGACGTACGTGCTATTCGGAGGAGGAAGAATCTGAATAAGAATCCGATCATTCGGATTAGTAGGGGCATTGGGCACATGATTAGGCCACCTACCCAAGCCGTGCTTTTTCTGCGCTGCTTCAGAAACCATCTATATATTACAAATTTCAAGATGTTATTATGAGTTATATTTGATTACATGTATATATGAATATATAAAATGATAATAATGACAAAAAATTGCATTTAAATAATAAAGTACATAAACATGATAGTGATATAAAGATGTTGGTATAAACATGACAATGATATAAACATATATATATATATATATATATATATATATATATATATATATATATATATATATATAAAATGACAATAAACACAAATTACATTTAAATAGTTAAGAACATAAACATAACAATGATATAAAAAACATGTAATGCTAAACACATATTTCATTTGTTCAAGTGTCCATGTCTGATTTAGAATCATCTTATATACGTATTGCAGATTCATAACCATCATTTGCTTCAGATTCAGTGTCAGATTCAGTCAATAACTCTTCCTCCTCAGTATCAATGTCATCTGACACAAGTATTGACTCAGGATCTAATTCATGTGGTTCATCTCTACCATCTAACTAGATTACTTCATTATCATCCTCCACATTTATTATAGTTTGACTATGAAGCATTTGCTTTTGGTAAATCTCCCCATCAACTACTTCTACATGACTGCGCGCTGGAGTATGAATTACAACTTGCCAATCTATAGGCGGTCTATCCCTTTTCCTAACAGGACTAGGAGTGTAATATACTTGTACTATTTGAGTTGGTAAAATAAACGGTTTGTTGGAGTACGCAGACCTATGGAGGTCAATATCGACGATTCCATGTCTATCAACAATACAGACAAGTCAACTTCCCGTGTGTACTCCATCCAGCTAACATACCATAAGTTGGGAAGTCACTTATAGTCCACATAACCGCTG
Source organism: Panax notoginseng (assembly GCA_016801055.1). Taxonomy (NCBI): domain Eukaryota; kingdom Viridiplantae; phylum Streptophyta; class Magnoliopsida; order Apiales; family Araliaceae; genus Panax; species Panax notoginseng. The sequence goes on along the minus strand of CM029023.1, from coordinate 32,669,469 downwards.
CCCTAAGGTTGAAATTTGTTTTCATTGTAACATCCCAAGTCTGTATTCCATCCTCCCACAATACCTTCAACTCGTCTATAAGAGGTCTCAAGTAAACATCTAAGTTCTTTTCAAGACTCTTAGGACCAAGAACCATGAGTGAAAGAAACTAGTATGGTTGTTTCATACACATCCAAGGAGGCAAGTTGTACGGAGTAATAATCACAGGCCAACATGAGTACGGAACAGCTGAGTGGCCAAACGGATTGAAACCATCAGTGGATAATCCAAGCCTCACATTTCTAGGTTCCAATGCAAACCCAGGATGTGCTAAGTTGAAATCTTTTCAAGCCTGCCCATCTGCAGGATGATTTAGTTCTCCATCTTTAGCTGGAGATTTCGTATGCCAACTTATATGTTCAGCTGTTCTTGAAGACATGTACAAACTTTTTAGCCGATATGTTATTGGAAAATACCTTAGAATCTTAAACGGTATACTTGATTTTTTTGTAGTCACACCCTCTTTATTAGGCCTAAACCGATCATGACTGCAAAACGTGCACCTTGTCATCTGTTCATTTTCCTTATAAAATAACATGCAATTGTTGGGACATGCATCGATCTTTTGGTATCTAAGACCTAACTTCTTCACTATTTTCTTATAAAAGTAATAGTTACCAGGTAATTTCTCACCGTCAGGCAACATACACTTAATGTCCTTCAAGAGCGACTCAAAACACTCATGGCTCATGTTGTGATCAGCCTTGATGTTAAGTAATGTCGCCACTGCAGATAATGTAGTGTGTTTAGTGCAACCATGCCACAATAGCTCGCTACCCTCGTCTAACAACTTAAAGAAGTCTTTGGCATCAGAATTCATAGGTTGCTCTCTGCCTTGTTCCCAATCAAAATCTGGCCCTGCAATATCATGAACTATTTCATTCATACGATGAGTACTACTGCCCGAATTGTGTACTTCTGTGATGCCACCATCTCTTCTCTGCCCATGTGCCCACCAGCATTCTTCATAATTTTTCATGAACCCAGAAACAAGTAAATGATAGTTTACCACGTCTCTGTCCATATAATTTATATTCTTACACTTCAAACATGAACATCGTATCTGCGACTGACCATTCATACATTTCGGGTGACTACGCATACTCTAAAAATACTTGGCAACCAGCTCTAAATTTAGCTATAACACCTATCTGGGCACTTGACTTTCGTCGTGCCATCCAACTACGGTCTGAATAGAGGTCCATGATACCACGGTACCTACTACAGACAACATTATAAATGTTAACATATGACTTGAGCATACTTGTAAGCATATGATTAACATTTAAGCATAATTATAAGTATGACTTGAGCATACTTGTTACCATATGACTTGAGCATACTAGCTAGTAAGCATATAACTTGAACATACTTGTAAGCATATGATTAACATTTAAGCATACTTGTAAGCATATGACTTGAGCATACTTGTAACCATATGACTTGAGCATACTTGTAAGCATATGATTAACATTTAAGCATACTTGTAAGCATATGACTTGAGAAACATATGATTAACATATTGCGCCCATACTTGTAAGCATATGATTTGAGTATACTAGATACTAAGCATATAGCTTGAGCATACTTGTAAGCATATGATTAACTCGTTAATATTATAAATGTTCGCAACTACCCGACCAACAAAATTTTTTTGCCAGAGTCTCCCTTATAATATGGACTAGCCACATGCACGACAACATGCATATATTGTCATTTCTAGGCACCCAAGACACAAACCAAGAGAAATATACAAATTCCCAATATAATAATGCAAATTAAAGCAGTAAAAAGTTATATACAATGGAGTTTGTAGGAAAAATTGCAAATTTAGAGTTTGTTTGATAGGTATGTAGGAAAATTTTATAATTTTACTTGTATAAGTGGCCAACTAGATCATATATATATTTGTACTTTTCATTTTCTTTTTATTCTAAGCTAAGTCATACTTATGGCTCATATTGCCTTATGTTGTACTTTCATAGTAGATTATTACCTCATGTTCTTGGTTCATATCTGAACACAATAAAAACTCTTCTACATAGGGCATTAGGTGATGAAAATATCTTGATGGTCAAGTTTGAAGAACAGCTAATGGACTTTGCAATATGTTCTAGAAACTATAACGCTGTGTATATCAAGATTGCAGAAGAAGGCATACTAATGGTCCCTTAATGTAGGACTATTAGTCCTATAAAGTCATTTGATACCCAAAATAGTCTAAAACATTACATACTTGTAACATTTAGTTGTCTTTCTAATACCCAAAACAGTCCATTCAAAGCATTTTCAGCATAGTTTAACACTAAATTATCATAATAGTCCCTAAGCCTTCAATTTTAAACATTATCACATAATCTAATTGCTATATACTTTGTATTAATGGCTTAAAACTTAAGGGTGCAAGGTTTTAAATTCTTTGTACAAAACATCCCTTAATAGGCTTTAAATTCCATAAGAACATGGTTTAGCAACATGACCCACAAGGTTAGCATTATTATGCAACATATAGACATGGACTAGTTATTTACATAACATTTCACATGTATAAGTTGCATCCAGATGACATATCTCAGTTTACACATTGGCAATTTACAACAAAAGCCTTTAATAGGTATACATCATTAGAAGCATGATTAGCCAATCATAATCATCTGTTTGTATTAGTCACAATGAATTGATTTTGCTCCTACATAATCCATCATGATTTATAAGTTATATTAAAACCTACTACACTTAAGCATAGAAGCATTCTTGAAGCATTAGTTTTAATATGTAAGCTATTGGACATCATTTTAGGCTTTAAATTACAGCTAGCATACCTTAACACTATAACAGCCCTCATATTAGCATTTTATCAAAAAGTGGGTAAATTATATATGTGAGGGCCCCGAATCCGAGGTCCCGAATCACCGCGGATCCGGTTCGATCATTTTAGACAACTATTACTATTTGCGAAAGATATAAACATAAATTGTTTATACAATACATTTTACACACTATTCCCCAAGGTCGAGTAACCTTAACTTAATACACATTACATAACTTACTTGACTTATAAAACATAAGATACAACACAATTACAAATCTACTACACGCGTATACTAAAGCTGGAACTGTCATTAACCTTTCCTTGTATCCGACGCATTCGTCTTAATCGGAAATATTTTATCATGATATAGCAAGGGTGAGTATAAGGATTGCCCAGCAAGTTTAATTTCAACAATATAACGATATATCATGATTGAAAGAGTCTGAATAACAAGCGACCTATAATTCAACAATATAATTGTGAACTAGCAGGAACAAATTTATGACTGAACAAGTATTATACATGAACAAATATATCGGAACCAACTGGTAATGAAGGTGACCAGCCTTTCATACCTGACTTATACATGCAATATGTACAGAGTACAATTCATGAAAACCAATAATGATTAACCATAAGCTTATCCGAATGAAACACTCTTAGTAGAGTTAAGTAAAAACAAACTTGCTTGAACCGTTGATTACCGCTACATAATTTATATCGCTTTATCCGAAGACCTAATATTAGTAATATAGATCTCCAATATTAGAAAAAATCTCATCACAGTAATAATACTATTATATATATAAGCATAGAATAACCTAAACACATAACACATAACCCTATCAATCTATAACACACATAAGACTCGGTATCAAGTCAAACTATTGAAGTCTGAGTTGAACCTAACACAAATCTGACATCCCGATGGTCTAGTCGGACAATTATCGAGTTTAAGTTCAATTAAACTCTGCCTAAACACTTAACAATTATCTCAGATAATTTTATTTTCAGTCAAAATATTTTTCACAGACTTTTAATAATTTTTAAATAATTACTACCAGTTATCCTGATTTTTCAATCATTAAAAACGTATTTAAATAAATTAAATATCACTTAATTCTTTTATCATTAATATTTATTTATTAATGAAATACACGTCATAATATTATAATATATTTATAATATCACAAAGTATTTTTAATACTTTAAAATCACCTTTATATGATTTTTAAACCGTTAAATCCATTATTCGATAATTGCTATTAATATTAAAATATTAATATTTTCATGATAAAATATCAAAAGTTATATTTTATAACTTAAAATATTTTTCTAACACTTAAATTATTTTTATATGATTTTTAAATCATTAATTCTATTTTTCCTGAATTTATTTAATATATTCATTAAATAAACTAATTACCATGAATAATAATTTATTAATGAATTTCATCACAAAATATTAAAAGTCACTAAAAATAACTTGAAATATTTTCTTATACCATAATATTATTTTTCATGATTTTTTCATGAATTCAAACTATTTTTAAATAATTTATTTAATATTATAATTAAATAAATTAAATACCATTTATATTCTAAAAATATTAAATATTTATGAAATATACTCAAAATAATTAAAAACTATTTTTCAGACGTTAAAATAATTTTTTTCGGAATTTATTATGTATTTTTAATAATTAAAAACTATTTTTTTCTATTTAATTAATTAAAATATTAATTTTTAGAAAATAATTAATTAAAAGGAGGCCCTATAGCGACAGACCCGTCGCTATAGGTGTTCTTGAGTGTTCTTGAGCCTTCATGTTAGACCCCAAGGTAGGGGGTTTGACCGGGTTTAATTTAGTGCTCGTTCGATTTCTGTGTTGGATAAGACATTAAACTTGTAGTATTTATATACTACTACAATTATATACCATTATCTAAGTCATTACGCATCACATTTGCAAGATCCAAGCCTGCAAAGATGTTGTCAGAGACCTACTGGGATTTTTGGGTTTCCCAGATTCCCAGTCAGTTTCGAGTGACCACTTTGTGGCTCACAAATCTTATGGTTCTGGTCATTAAATGGTCGACATCTTAGTTCATAAATGTAGGTATTGTGTCAAGGAACAACAACCAATCAACTGATCAACTTAGAAACATCATAACAGTACGATTTATGTCGGTCAAAGTAAGGGTCACGGTCTGTTCTTGAGAAATCTAGGAGCCAAAAGCTGGTGGTCAACGAGGTTTTGACCGGGATTATCTTTGATCCTGCTATGGATCTGGTTGTACTAAGGACTTGAATATGTAGTGAACATGACAGGCTACACAGATCAAACAACAACTTGGCCAAAACACATGTCAGACGCAAGATCAGAGGCTATCAAAATGCATATCAGACTTTCTGGGTTCCTGGGTTTGCCCATATTTCCAGAAGTCGTTCTTGGTCAACGACTTTTGACCACATATATCTTTCGATCTACACATAATCTGGACTTGATTCAAGTTCCAGATCAAAGTCCTTACAACATACTACAAGTACAAACTCTTAAAACACATAAAACATTAACAAGAAATGATCTATAGGCCTTGATATATGGCTATCAGGCCAAAAATTTTTAGTTTTCCAGATTTTTCAAAACATCATTTTCGTGCACTTTAATGTTATAGATCCTTGATCTATCAACCCAGATCACTAAAAGACATATTATTACATAACTTTAAACAATCAATTACAATATCTAACATCAAATCCTAAAATTTTTATAGAGCTAGGGTTTATACCTTTATGCTTAATTTCTTGAATCTGATTCTTTGATGCTGATCATGGAATGTTAAGACATGATATTAGCTTATCATATCTCACTTTCTCACTTTATATTTCTGAATTTTAGAGAGAGAGGGTCTTGAGAGAAATGAAAAATAAAGTTAGCCTTTTCTCTTTCTTTAATCTATATATATAAAATGATACAATGCACTTGGTTGTGTGGAATGGCTGAGCTAGCTGCTGGAAATTAGACAATAAGTCATAAGCTAGGCTAGGGTTTGATCACCAACCCACAACTAGGACAAACTATACAAGTTAACTAAATAAAGAATGAAAAAGGGCAAAATGGTCTTTTCGCAATTAATTTTAAATGACATTCTAGTAAATGACCAAACCCTTAGGGTTTAGGGTTTGAACTATTTTAGGATTTAGGGTTTAACCCTTAACTTTGCAATTAAATTTCTAAAATTTTCAAATTAGGTTTTCAAAAATAGAAAACTAATATTTCTAATTTATAATTAAAATTTTCTAATTATATTAAAATTTCTTAATCATACTTTAAATATTGCTAATTAGGATTAATAATTCCTAATTAAAATTGCTAATTAAGCATTTAGGGTCAAAATTAGTCATTAGGGTTTCTAATAAAAATTAATTTTCTAATTTAAAAATTAGATTTCGTAATTAGATTAAGGTTTTCTAATCACTAATAACTTGAAAATTAGGATTAATATTTTCTAATTAACATTAAAACTATTTAATTAACAAATAGATTTTCCCTAATTATAAAATTAGGGTTTCAAATCCGTAATTAGAGTTTTTAAAATGTGACATTAGGGTTTGCTAATTAATTAAGCGTTACCCTAATTAATATTATAATTATTTACACTTACGCCACTAAGTTCCCGATTTAGAGTTTCATGCACCGAATTAGGGTTTCGGATTCCCGGAACTGAAATTAGGGTTTCCAGAGCCGGTTTCTAGGGTTTCTTGTTAAACGCTATGATTTTCTAACCGAACGTTGACGTTCTTAATATATACTTAGGGTTTGTTACAGATATCGTTTATCTGGTCAACCCTTGACCCTTAACCACATACTGTACACATATCCACAGAACATAATCACGTGTTCGTTAATCCTGAATAATTCACCTAAATCCTTCACAGAATTTTGAAATCCTCAAAATTCCATCTTAAAAATATCAAACGCATACACTAATTTTCTATCTAGGTTCTAATTTTGAACCTTAAATCAATTAATTAAAATTTTAAAAATATTCAAAATTCTCGGGTTGTCACATTCACCCCTTTTTCTAAAAATTTCGTCCCCGAAATTTACCTTACACCTTACACCTTACACCTTACACCTTACACCATACACCATACCTTCTGACCATCACATGCTACCCAATACACCACTCACAAGAGTAAAAATCTTCAAATTTTGCTGAGGAGTTATATAGACTATTTGTTTGTCATTTTCGCAAAGGTTTTATGGAAATTCATCCGTAAACCGTCATTACTTACGAACACAAAGGGTGATTAGCCCGATATGCCCTGTACTGGCCAAGTACTGCTTTTATCTGTTTCTCGTCACTGCCAAAGGCACAAAAATTCTACCTCAGTCTTATTGGATTCCGCACCAAAACAATTTAGTTCGGAAAATTTCTTTCAATGAACACTTAGAGTTTTCATAAACTTTAGTCTACCTGAATCGAATAGCATAGACCCATATCAATAATTCAATTCAATCGAATTATTTAGGTGTAGCCAAACCCCGTTGGCAAATTAAACTTTTGAAAACATTTTCGAGAATGACGTTATGATGCCGTACTGTATTAACAGTCCGTTTGAGGATGTCGTCATTATATGACTTTGTCATAACACATCATACTATAGTGGAACAGTGATTTTCAGATCGGATTCGCACTAAGTATTCCTGTATTTACAACTCCATCACCTTTTTATCATCTCTGCACCAGGTTACATAGTACATGAGTGATAAATAAAATATATTTTGATATTTCAAATCATTTGCGTCTAGCTGAAATAAGTAGCATAGACTAGACTTTAAACCGTTTCAAAAATGATTACGAGTCTACATATTTTATTTTAAAGACACATAGTGCGTATTTAGCTTGATGTCAAAATTTCGAAGTCTAGCATAACTAGGAGTTTTGGAAAACTTATTTCTTCACTAGTAATCATTTGCTTAACAATCTATCTGTTCCTATTATCCTCAATATTCTGTTTACAAATAAGTATACCCAGTTCGTCACACCATACTTATGAGTTCATTTACTTGCCACAATCATATGAGTTTAAGAACTTGTCCTAGTTAGATCTTTGGCGTCCATTCGATGAGGGGCTCATAAACATTTCATATAACTATGAGTCAAGAATTTCACATAAGTATGAGTTTTAAGAACTCGTACTTAACCTTATATCCTCTACCTATGACCTATCTATCTGTTATACACATGAGAAAGGAATCACCCTCTTAACATGCATATAGCAAATAGCGCGACACAACATTTCAATGATTATCATTGTCAGAAACTAAGTAGTTATTACAGCAAGTACAATTCAGCTCCCATACGAAGAATCATACAACTCAGCTACTGACACGAGTCCTCAATTGAATTCCCCACCTAACACTAACACCCTTCTCAATACGAATTTCATTTAATCCGTATTCATAATCCTTTCCTGTATATGTACCAATTCATAGTACAACTGACACCCAGAAATTTTGCTGTAACTTTTCAATCATTCGTTTGATCCTTCTCCATACTATAACCTTACCAGATCACGGGGTGATCTCATCGTATACATTACGATTCATTTCTATACTATGATCGTTTTGTTTTACGATCTCCTATCACTGCACTTTCAATCTTTTGGACTCTATCTATTTCTCACTACTATTCAACTTTTATTATCAGAGTTAGGGAAATCTGTATCTTATAACTGGCCGAGATTCATCTTTGAATCTTACCGACCCAGCTAACTCTATGTGAGTTAGTAATTATCTTAATCACTGCGGTTATTAGTCTCAGGTATTCCTACCTAAGCTTCATAACCAACAACTCTGATACCAACTGTGAGGGCCCCGAATCCGAGGTCCCGAATCACCGCGGATCCGGTTCGATCATTTTATACAACTATTACTATTTGCAGAAGATATAAACATAAATTATTTATACAATACATTTTACACACTATTCCCCAAGGTCGAGTAACCTTAACTTAATACACATTACATAACTTACTTGACTTATAAAACATAAGATACAACACAATTACAAATCTACTACACGCGTATACTAAAGCTGGAAATGTCATTAACCTTTCCTTGTATCCGACGCATTCGTCTTAATCGGAAATATTTTATCATGATATAGCAAGGGTGAGTATAAGGATTGCCCAGCAAGTTTAATTTCAACAATATAACGATATATCATGATTGAAAGAGTCTGAATAACAAGCGACCTATAATTCAACAATATAATTGTGAACTAGCAGGAACAAATTTATGACTGAACAAGTATTATACATGAACAAATATATCGGAACCAACTGGTAATGAAGGTGATCAGCCTTTCATACCTGACTTATACATGCAATATGTACAGAGTACAATTCATGGCAACCAGTAATGATTAACCATAAGCTTATCCGAATGAAACACTCTTAGTAGAGTTAAGTAAAAACAAACTTACCTAAACCGTTGATTACCGCTACACAATTTATATCGCTTTATCCGAAGACCTAATATTAGTAATATAGATCTCCAATATTAGAAAAAATCTCATCACAGTAATAATACTATTATATATATATATATATATAAGCATAGAATAACCTAAACACATAATGTGAAACCCCAGATTTTATGAATAAATATTTAATTTTTTCTCGAAATAATTTTTTTATTATGGTGTGGATTTGATATAATAGTTATGGGTAGTATTTATAAATTTTGCAAAGTATGCTAGTTGTCATATAATATTCGATTGGTCGGGAAATATTCGTTTTAACAGGGAATATTCGTACAACGACACAATCATTGGTGGACCCCACAACGAAATTATTGTCGGATTGAGAAAACGACAAAAATATTTTATTAAAATTAACGACGGAAGTTTTACCATTGTTACTGTTGAACTACTCGGTAGTAAAAGTACAGTAATACGCGTGGTTGTATAGTAGCACACGGTATTGATTATTGATGCTTACGTGAGAATTCACTTAGTTTTGCTTATTATTTGGATTCCTATTTTGCCCATTTTTCAAAAGAATCGGTAGAAATTTTTTAATAAGGATGGGGCCCACATGTGAAGTATGAAACCTGAAAATAGGGGTGGGAGAAAGTTTACGTAAATGAGGGGTAAAATATAAGATTATGTAATGTGTGTGTGTGTGTATATATATATATATATATATATATATATATATATATATATATATATATATATAATGTGAGTGGAAAGTGGTGGAAAAATGATAGTATGAGAGTGATGGGTGTAAGATGTGTGTGTGTGATAGTGATGTGTGTATTTGTAGTGTTAGTGGAGGATGTTAGAAAAGGAGGAGTGTATTATTTATATATTATATATGGTGTGAATAATTATATATATTTATAATGGGTGTGGTAAGTGGTGAATGTGGTGGATGGTGATATGTTGGTGGAGGAAACATGCGGGGCCATGTTGGAAGAAAAGAAAAAAAATGAATGGGGATGGAGGGAAGAAGAATGAGATGGGAGAAAGAAAGAATTGGACGGAAGGTGTATTATTATGTATATTATATTATATATATATAGGTAAGTTTGAAAAATTGGGTAGAGGGAGTAAGATGGATAATCACGGGTCTTCCACCCGTGATTTTTTGTTTCTTGCACATGTTATAAATATAATATATATATATATATATATATATATATATATATATATATATATATATATATATATATATATATATATTATTTTATTTAAAAGATTTTGCTTTAATTATGGACCGTCCGATTAAAGTAAATCAATCTGGACCGTTCATGAGTTAGTTACTATGCAGTCTATTTTCCTATAAATAGAAACTCATTCCTTCATTATTTCTTACGAATTCACTGAAACTCTGGAGAGAGAAATTATAGAGAAACTATAGAGAGAGAGAAGGAGAATATTCTGCTACTTAACTACTTTCTTATTTCAGCTCTTCTTTAAAACTATAATGGGTGTTATTCTTTCTTATTCATGAAGAGAACTGTTGTTATTCCATTTCTTATTATTCTGTTGAAATAACCTGTATACGCGGTCTACCCTATACTTGGTGACATTCTTCTATTATTCTGTTGGAACATCATGTCTGTGTGTTTTACACCGGACCTGGTTCCGTTTTTATTATTATTCTGTTGGAACATCCTGTCTGTGTGTTTTACACCAGACCTGGTTCCGTTTTTATTATTATTCTGTTGGAACATCCTGTCTGTGCGTTTACGCCGGACCTGGTTCCGTTTTTATTATTATTCTGTTGGAACATCCTGTCTGTGTGTTTTACACCGGACCTGGTTCTGTTTTTATTATTATTCTGTTGGAACATCCTGTCTGTGTGTTTTACACCGGACCTGGTTCCGTCTTTGTTATTATTCTGTTAGAATATCCTGTCTATGTGTTTTACACCGGACCTGGTTCCATTATTTATTATTATTCTGTCGGAATATCCTGTTTGTGCGTTTACGCCGGACCTGGTTCTATTATTTATTATTCTGTTGGAATAACCTGTCTGTGCGGTCTATCGCATGCATGGTGATTTCTTTTGTTATTTCATTCTTTATTGTACTCAGTTGGTTATGTTTTGACTTTTATACTCCATGAAATTTGTGGAATATCCTTAATAATTGCGTTTCATCCAGTATCTTTTCATGAAAATATTCTTCTAAGCATTCTTGAATTTTACTCCACAAAGCAGTATCATGTTGACAATTTGGACGTTGTTAATTCTTGGATAAATTAATTCTTGAACTTGTTTTATTGAATTCTTATATCATTGTCATCATCCTCATGTTTATAAATTGTTGAAAGTCATCTGTGCCCTGTAGTGCATAGATGGACTTGGTATGATTATGACCAGGGATTATTCGGTATAATCATGACCGTAATGTTACAAATGATGTGGTAAAAATCCTCATTGGCCCGTAGTGCATTGATGGACAGTTGTTGGCATGATCATGACCATTAATGAATACACGAATATCCTTGGCCGTAGTGCAGGGGTGATTTGATGATGTGGATTATTTTATTAAGCTGAGTCTCAGTGATTACAGTGTTGAAAAACTTTTTAAATCATAAAAGATAGTAGAGTTTATTTTCTACTTGACTCTTTTAATGGATTGCTTGTTCCGCTGCAGTTAAACTTGATGTCTATTATATGTTATCAGTTTAACATTGTTGAAGGCTAATGATAATTTATTCTGCATTATCTTAGTCATAATATTTCTTACTGGGCTAGTTGAGCTCACCCTTTCTTTCACGGTTCTCTTCAGGAAATGAGAACGTAGCTGGGGAAAGTCGGGAAACGGAGTGATGGTCCGAATGATAGTATTAGTTAGTTGTCCTCACTATTCTATGTAATGGTGTGTTAATAAATGTAATGAGGACTCCTTTTGACTATGAATATTCTCTAGAAGATAATATTTATATTCAAACTCACAGTTTATGTTTTATCGTATTGTACACGACAGTTGTATTAGTAAGTTGTATTTGTATTCTGTACTTTGTATCTGACGACCCAAGATGGGTGATGTATACCTAATTTTGGGGGCGTCACAGTTGGTATCAGAGCTTAGGGATATGATCCCTGGCTAAGATGTGAGAATAGAACTAGGAGGGGAGAGACGGGGAATTCCTTCGCTAGTATGACCTACCTAAGTTTATTTGGTATTTAATTGGTCGGTCAAAGTATATGGATAATATGTTATATGTTAATTAACCCTTGTTTTGTGGCAGTATTTGAAAATGGCAGCTGAAAATGTCAACAATGGAGTGAATGAGAACGTGGAGACACCTCTAATCACCAACCAGGTTAATGTGATTAGAGATATCCATGTGGTGATTGAGGAATTAAAAGTTGCACTCAAGCTAGTCGCAAATGTAGCAACTGAGAGTGAGGAAGAAGAGGAACTTGAGGTTGATTTATTAGAAGAACTTATTGATCAAAATGTAGAATTGTAAAATCATATTCATGAGTTAAAAGAGCAGGCTGAAGAACGGCAGGCGGTCGTAGAACAAAGGGATGCAACAATTCAAAATTGTATTACCCGATGTGTGATGGTTGAACAGAAACACTCTTTGGCAGAGTATATGATATTAAAGCTGGAATCTGAGAATTCACATGTCAAGGAGCAGCTGAAAGAAGAAATAATTAAACGAGTGAGAATGAAAGATGCATGGGTAAAAGCCGCACGACGCGTTGATATTGTGGAAAGAGAAGTCCGATCCAAGAAAGCTAAAATAGATGATATGTAATTTTTTTTTCAATAGCAATTGGGAAAATCCAGCATCGAGTTTTGAATTACCCTAACGAGGAATCGAACGAAGTTATCACGGGTTAGTTAATTATAAATTCTTGCGAAGTCTATACCTTATTAGATACCGGTTCTACCCATTCTTTTATCTCTCTTGCTTGCGCTCAACGTTTAAAGTTGACTTCGGAGAAATTAGACTTTGACTTATTGGTTGAAACTTCGATAGTAGAAACCTTCGTTACCTCTACTATTTATAAATCTTGTTTGATTCAAATCGACACTTTCACGTTACCTGTCGATCTTATCACTTTGAAAATACTTGCCTTTGATGTGATTTTTGGAATCGATTGGTTCACTACTCATCATGCTTCTCGTAAGGTTGTTAGCTTTCATATTCCTAACCAATCTGTTATGCAAATTCAAAGTAACCAAACCACTAAAGTCAATCATTGTCATATCAAGCCATAAGTAAAAATCCCCGTTCCTTTCGTTGTTGACTTCCTGGTGTGGAATGCACCGAAGCTAGACTTTCCGTAGGAGACGTTGTAAATGACGATGGCAAGTTGATAGGTATCAATGTGACGTGTTATCCAAGTCTTGGATGAGGGTCACAGTTTTGAACGATATTTCTATTGTTAATAAATTTCTTGACGTATTCTTGAAGACTTCTTAGCCTACCCCATAGCGCAAAATTGAATTTTGTATTGACCCCAGTACAAAACCCATTTCTTAAACCCTCAAATATTTCTTCAACTAAAACGAACGTATTATGCGCCAAAGATGTTGGCTCGAGCTGTTGAAGATTACGATCGTACCATTCAATAACATCGTGGAAAAGCGAACGTGGTAGCTGACGCGTTGTGTAGAAGATCGTATACGGTTACAAGTGCGAATATACGAACCCACATGAAAATAACGAATATACGATTAAAATCGACTTTAATCGATAAAGTTAAAGCCGCTCAAGCTACATACTCAGAGCTGATAAATGTGAAGAAGAAGGTTCAGGATGGCGTTATTCTAGAAGCAAGAATCGACGAAGAGAGGAAATCTCAACTCTCGATTTAATTGGCCCATTTGAAATCCTCGATGAAGTAGGAACTGTGGCCTATAGACTCATTTTACCGCCAAGTATGTTGCGTGTTCAGAACATTTTTTTTTACGTATCGATGTTACGTAAATATGTGGACGACCCGAACCACATTATTAATTTAGAACTTGACGAGATAGCAAAAGATTTAATGTATGAGGAGATACGTGTTAACATCTTGGATAAGAATGATCATATTCGATGCTTAAAGGTTATACCACAAGAGTTAGAATTTGAAGTGAAGTCAAGGTATCCTCACATGTTCGGCATACCAAGTACGTACGTAAATTTTGAGGGCAAAATTCTATAAGGAGGGGAGATTGTGAAACCCCAGATTTTATGAATAAATATTTAATTTTTTCTCGAAATAATTTTTTTTATTATGGTGTGGATTTGATATAATAGTTATGGGTAGTATTTATAAATTTTGCAAAGTATGCTAGTTGTCATATAATATTCGATTGGTCGGGGAATATTCGTTTTAACAGGGAATATTCGTATAACGACACAATCATTGGTGGACCCAACAACGGAATTATTGTCGGATTGAGAAAACGACAAAAATATTTTATTAAAAATAGCGGCGGAAGTTTTACCATTGTTACTGTTGAACAACTCGGTAGTAAAAGTACAATAATACGCGTGGTTGCATAGTAGCACACGGTATTGATTATTGATGCTTACGTGAGAATTTACTTAGTTTTGCTTATTATTTGGATTCCTATTTTGCCCATTTTTCAAAAGAATCGGTAGAAATTTTTTAATAAGGATGGGGCCCACATGTGAAGTATGAAACCTGAAAATAGGGGTGGGAGAAAGTGTACGTAAATGAGGGGTAAAATATAAGAGTATGTAATGTGTGTGTGTGTATATATATATATATATATATATATATATATATATATATAATGTGAGTGGAAAGTGGTGAAAAAGTGATAGTATGAGAGTGATGGGTGTAAGATGTGTGTGTGTGATAGTGATGTGTGTATTTGTAGTGTTAGTGGAGGATGTTAGAAAAGGAGGAGTGTATTATTTATATATTATATATGGTGTGAATAATTATATATATTTATAATGGGTGTGGTAAGTGGTGAATGTGGTGGATGGTGATATGTTGGTGGAGGAAACATGCGGGGCCATGTTGGAAGAAAAGAAAAAAAAATGAATGGGGATGGAGGGAAGAAGAATGAGATGGGAGAAAGAAAGAATTGGACGGAAGGTGTATTATTATGTATATTATATTATATATATATAGGTAAGTTTGAAAAATTGGGTAGAGGGAGTAAGATGGATAATCTCGGGTCTTCCACCCGTGATTCTTTTTTTTTTGCACATGTTATATATATATATATATATATATATATATATATATATATATATATATATATATATATATATATATATATATAATATTATATTTTATTGAAAAGATTTTGCTTTAATTATGGACCGTCCGATTAAAGTAAATCAATCTGGACCGTTCATGAGTTAGTTACTATGCAGTCCATTTTTCTATAAATAGAAACTCATTCTTTCATTATTTCTTACGAATTCACTGAAACTCTGGAGAGAGAAATTATAGAGAAACTATAGAGAGAGAGAAGAAGAATATTCTGCTACTTAACTACTTCCTTATTTCAGCTCTTCTTTAAAATTGTAAGGGGTGTTATTCTTTCTTATTAATGAAGAGAACTGTTGTTATTCCATTTCTTATTATTCTGTTGGAATAACCTGTATACGCGGTCTACCCTATACTTGGTGACATTCTTCTATTATTCTGTTGGAACATCCTGTCTGTGTGTTTTACACCGGACCTGGTTCCGTTTTTATTATTATTCTGTTAGAACATCCTGTCTGTGCGTTTACGCCGGACCTGGTTCCGTTTTTATTATTATTCTGTTGGAACATCCTGTCTGTGTGTTTTACACCGGACCTGGTTTCGTTTTTATTATTATTCTGTTGGAACATCCTGTCTGTGTGTTTTACACCGGACCTGGTTCTGTCTTTGTTATTATTCTGTTGGAACATCCTGTCTGTGTGTTTTACACCGGACCTGGTTCCATTATTTATTATTCTATCGGAATATCCTGTTTGTGCGCTTACGCCGGACCTGGTTCCATTATTTATTATTCTGTTGGAATAATCTGTCTGTGCGGTCTATCGCATGCATGGTGATTTCTTTTGTTATTCCATTCTTTATTGTACTCAGTTGGTTAAGTTTTGACTTTTATACTCCATGAAATTTGTGAAATATCCTTGATAATTGCGTTTCATCCAGTATCTTTTCATGAAAATATTCTTCTAAGCATTCTTGAATTTTACTCCACAAAGCAGTATCATGTTGACAATTTGGACGTTGTTAATTCTTGGATAAATTAATTCTTGAACTTGTTTTATTGAATTCTTATATCATTGTCATCATCCTCATGTTATAAAATGTTGAAAGTCATCTGTGGCCTGTAGTGTATAGATGGACTTGGTATGATTATGACCAGGGATTATTCGGTATAATCATGACCGTAATGTTACAAATGATGTGGTAAAAGTCCTCATTGGCCCGTAGTGCATTGATGGACAGTTGTTGGCATGATCATGACCATTAATGAATACACGAATATCCTTGGCCGTAGTGCAGGGGTGATTTGATGATGTGGATTATTTTATTAAGCTGAGTCTCAGCGATTACAGTGTTGAAAAACTTTTTAAATCATAAAAGATAGTAGAGTTTATTTTTTACTTGACTCTTTTAATGGATTGCTTGTTCCGCTGCTGTTAAACTTGATGTCTATTATATGTTATCAGTTTAGCATTGTTAAAGGCTAATGATAATTTATTCTGCATTATCTTAGTCATAATATTTCTTACTGGGCTAGTTGAGCTCACCCTTTCTTTCACTGTTCTCTTCAGGAAATGAGAACGTAGCTGGGGCAAGTCGGGAAACGGAGTGATGGTCCGAATGATAGTATTAGTTAGTAGTCCTCACTATTCTATGTAATGGTGTGTTAATAAATGTAATGAGGACTCCTTTTGACTATGAATACTCTCTAGAAGATAATATTTGTATTCAAACTCACAGTTTATGTTTTGTCGTATTGTACACGACAGTTGTATTAGTAAGTTATATTTGTATTCTGTACTTTGAATCTGACGACCCAATATGGGTGATGTATACCTAATTTTGGGGGCGTCACACATAACACATAACCCTATCAATCTATAACACACATAAGACTCGGTATCAAGTCAAACTATTGAAGTCTGAGTTGAACCTGACACAAATCTGACATTCCGATGGTCTAGTCGGACGATTATCGAGTTTAAGTTCAATTAAACTTTGCCTAAACACTTAACAATTATCTCAAATAATTTTATTTTCAGTCAAAATATTTTTCACAGACTTGTAATAATTTTTAAATAATTATTACCAGTTATCCTGATTTTTTAATCATTAAAAACGTATTTAAATAAATTAAATATCACTTAATTCTTTTATCATTAATATTTATTTATTAATGAAATACACGTCATAATATTATATTATATTTATAATATCACAAAGTATTTTTAATACTTTAAAATCACCTTTATAATTTTTAAACCGTTAAATCCATTATCCGATAATTGCTATTAATATTAAAATATTAATATTTTCATGATAAAATATCAAAAGTTATATTTTATAACTTAAATTATTTTTCTAACACTTAAATTATTTTTATATGATTTTTAAATCATTAATTCTATTTTTCCTTAATTTATTTAATATATTCATTAAATAAACTAATTACCATGAATAATAATTTATTAATTAATTTCATCACAAAATATTAAAAGTCACTAAAAATAACTTGAAATATTTTCTTATACCATAATATTATTTTTCATGAATTCAAACTATTTTTAAATAATTTATTTAATATTATAATTAAATAAATTAAATACCATTTATATACCAAAAATATTAAATATTTATGAAATATACTCAAAATATTTAAAAACTATTTTTCAGACGTTAAAATAATTTTTTCAGAATTTATTATGTATTTTTAATAATTAAAAACTATTTTTTCTATTTATTTAATTAAAATATTAATTTTTAGAAAATAATTAATTAAAAGGGGGCCCTATAGCGACAGACCCGTTGCTATAGGTGTTCTTGAGTGTTCTTGAGCCTTCATGTCAGACACCAAGGTAGGGGGTTTGACCGGGTTTAATTTAGTTCTCGTTCGATTTCTGTGTTGGATAAGACATTAAACTTGCAGTATTTATGTACTACTACAATTATATACCATTATCTAAGTCATTACGCATCACATTTGCAAGATCCAAGTCTGCAAAGATGTTGTCAGAGACCTGCTGGGATTTCTGGGTTTCCCAGATTCCCAGTCAGTTTCGAGTGACCACTTTGTGGCTCACAAATCTTATGGTTCTGGTCATTAAATGGTCGACATCTTAGTTCATAAATGTAGGTATTGTGTCAAGGAACAACAACCAATCAACTGATCAACTTATAAACATCATAACAGTACGATTTATGTCGGTCAAAGTAAGGGTCACGGTCTGTTCTTGAGAAATCTGGGTTTCCCAGATTTCGCCAAAAGCTGGTGGTCAACGAGGTTTTGACCGGGATTATCTTTGATCCTTCTATGGATCTGGTTGTACTAAGGACTTGAATATGTAGTGAACATGACAGGCTACACAGATCAAACAACAACTTGGCCAAAACACATGTCAGACGCAAGATCAGAGGCTATCAAAATGCATGTCAGACTTTCTGGGTTCCTGGGTTTGCCCAGATTTCTAGAAGTCGTTCATGGTCAACGACTTTTGACCACATATATCTTTCGATCTACACATGATCTGGACTTGATTCAAGTTCCAGATCAAAGTCCTTACAACATACTACAAGTACAAACTCTTAAAACACATAAAACATTAACAAGAAATGATCTATAGGCCCTGACATATGGCTGTCAGGCCAAAAATTTCTAGTTTTCCAGATTTTTTAAAACATCATTTTCGTGCAATTTAATGTTATAGATCCTTGATCTATCAACCCAGATCACTAAAAGACATATTATTACATAACTTTAAACAATCAATTACAATATCTAACATCAAATCCTAAAATTTTTATAGAGCTAGGGTTTATACCTTTATGCTTGATTTCTTGAATCTGATTCTTTGATGCTGATCATGGAATGTTAAGACATGATATTAGCTTATCATATCTCACTTTCTCACTTTATATTTCTGAATTTTAGAGAGAGAGGGTCTTGAGAGAAATGAAAAATAAAGTTAGCCTTTTCTCTTTCTTTAATCTATATATATAAAATGATACAATGCACTTGGTTGTGTGGAATGGCTGAGCTAGCTGCTGGAAATTAGACAATAAGTCATAAGCTAGGCTAGGGTTTGGGTTTGAACTATTTTAGGATTTAGGGTTTAACCCTTAACTTTGCAATTAAATTTCTAAAATTTCCAAATTAGGTTTTCAAAAATAGAAAACTAATATTTCTAATTTATAATTAAAATTTTCTAATTATATTAAAATTTCTTAATCATACTTTAAATATTGCTAATTAGGATTAATAATTCCTAATTAAAATTGCTAATTAAGCATTTAGGGTCAAAATTTGTCATTAGGGTTTCTAATAAAAATTAATTTTCTAATTTAGAAATTAGATTTCGTAATTAGATTAAGGTTTTCTAATCACTAATAACTTGAAAATTAGGATTAATATTTCCTAATTAACATTAAAACTATTTAATTAACAAATAGGTTTTCCCTAATTATAAAATTAGGGTTTCAAGAGTTTTTAAAATGTGACATTAGGGTTTGCTAATTAATTAAGCGTTACCCTAATTAATATTATAATTATTTACACTTACGCCACTAAGTTCCCGATTTAGAGTTTCATGCACCGAATTAGGGTTTCGGATTCCCAGAACTGAAATTAGGGTTTCCAGAGCCGGTTTCTAGGGTTTCTTGTTAAACGCTATGATTTTCTAACCGAACGTTGACGTTCTTAATATATACTTAGGGTTTGTTACAGATATCGTTTATCTGGTCAACCCTTGACCCTTAACCACATACTGTACACATATACACAGAACATAATCACGTTTTTCTTAATCCTGAATAATTCACCTAAATCCTTCACATAATTTTGAAATCCTCAAAATTTCATCTTAAAAATATCAAACGCATACACTAATTTTCTATCTAGGTTCTAATTTTGAACCTTAAATCAATTAATTAAAATTTTAAAAATATTCAAAATTCTCGGGTTGTCACAATATATCAGCGGTGGGTAAATTAGGCCCCACTTATATTATACCCCACATAACCTCACACACAGAACATAAAAGCAGTAACTAATAGCATTAATAGAAACAGATTAAAATTCTCAGCACACAACTCCAACAACCAAAGCATTAACAGAAACAAATGTTCTTCATACTAGTCCATGAAAGAAAACTGAAAATGCCTTGTGGCTAAGTAGTCTTGTGTAAGAAAATAGGAGAAAGAAGTCTTATGGCTAAGTAGTAGATGATATTGCTAGTACGAAGGAGGTACAATTAAGGATAAGTTAGTGCGATGAAACGACCCGGGTCAAATCCCAAGTGACTGGGGTGTTACATGCTATGCGAGTTCTCTATTAGTATTCTACAAACAGTTGTTTTTTTATGAAGAGCTTCGTGACAGGTTCTTATGTTTCATACTAATGTGTTGGAACTAGCTTATTTTACTAATACCCAATTAGGGGGGTAGGCGGGTGGTATTTTTAGTTTATTCTCCTAATACTAAACTCAATTACCAAAAAATAGCCTTTCAGTTTTTGCCTAATGGGTATGACTGACAACGGGTGCCTTAATTTGTCCATACCCTCGTCCCAAACTAGGACTGCATTTGATGAACAGGCAAGTGGTGTAAGGTTAACTTTTTCCCAAAAGATTTTACCTAATTTTCGGAGTTCAATTATGTTATCACATTGTTAGTCCCACTCCCATTATTTCTTGTAATTTGCAGTTCAATTTTTGGAGTTCAATTTGCAGTAACGGAAATTACTTACAACCTCACTTTCCTAAATTATTATCATGTCAATCCAACACTGCACTAATTAAATTAATGAATAGGCAAGTGCTTGTTAATCCAACACTGCACTAATTAAATCCAATTCAGTATGTAATATAATCTAACATAAGATATAAATAGTAGAAATGTAATATTGGGAGAAAGAAATAAAAAATGATACCAGTGCTTGGTGGTAGCGGCGGCGGTCCGGTGGCGGTTGCTACCCCTTTCTCCCTCTTCTACTTCTTCTCTTCTCCCCCTTTCTCCCTCTTCTCTATTCTGAGTTATCCCCTTCTTTTTTTTCTTCGCCTGCTGTGTCGAGCGAATGACCGAAACTGGTAACATTAAGTTTGATCAGCGACCGGTATTCGCGACCGTATGCGGTCACTAATTTTTAATGACATGGACTTATCAGTAACCGTATGCGGTCGCTACTTGTAAGTAGTCGCACAAAACCTTCGCGCCACCATTTTTTGCCAAATTTTGGGAGGCAAATTAATCGTAGCCACCAATCAGCGACCGCATGTGGTCGCTAATAGTATATAGCGACTGGATTAAATCACGGTCACAGATATCGGTCGCTATTACTAATATCTGCGATCGCCAGTACGGTCGCTGATACTATTGGTCGCTGATAGGCTTTTTTCTTGTAGTGTAGGGTGCAGCGCAACTGCGCCATACCTCAGAACTAGTTTCTGGATTCTAGTATGCTATGTTGTTGATAATATGGTATTATGACTTATGTATATGTGAGAAATAGGTATAACATGTGTTATAAAGCTTCCTTATGAGTTATGAAGTGTCCAACATAATTTAGTAGAAGATCTTTAACAAAGACTTTAAGTCTTGAAAATAAACTTGGTTGAAATTCATGTTCTGCAAATTTTGAGCTTAGTAGTCTATACACATGACTGATTTCAAACATAAATGAGCATGCTATAGTGTACATAGTTCCTTTGTTCATAATCAAACTCGTTAGACCTTGTGTGAGAGAAATTTTTGAGAAAACTTGGTATAATAGAACTAAGGTGCATGAATGCTACTTGATATACATTTTGATCTTGAGAAGATGATAACATGACTTGACTACACATGATAAGAGCTTTAAAGTTGTCTTGTATGTGTTAAATTGTATAGTTCAAGTTTAAAATGGTTTCAAAGGCAAACTTGAACATATTTTCAAAAACTAGTTGCATCACATGAATATCTAGATTCTAAAGGGTTAAGATGTCATGTTATGTCTATAATATCCCTAGACATGATCCATACGTATTGAACATGATGATAACTAAACTAAAAATGAGTTTAAAGCATGATTCAAAGTGTTAAACAGTGATAATTATGAATAAACAATATGAATACTATAACCATGAGTATTAACAGATTTTGTAATATCTCTATGTGGACATATATCCAAGTTATAAGATATGGTAACCACTTGATCTTGTTATGCTTTAATACCATGTAAGTTGTAAGCTAAAACTTGTTCAAATAAACTCAAGAATGGTCATATGCTTATATGAGCACCTCCAACATGTATATATGATTGAGTACTAGTGCATAGGTGTGTAAGAATTAGACTAAAACAGGAAGTGCAAAGCTCAACCTTGGTCTAGCCAGGGGACAACGCAGTTGCGCCGTCCCTAGGCCTAGACAGGGCGCAACTGCACCATCCTTCAGTAAAGAATAGTTTCTGTTTTTTATCTTAAGTTCAAGGCATGCTTATATGATTTCTTTAACTTGTAATATATGACCAATATGCTATGTAATGTGTTAAGAAGCATGCTATGTGATAGAGATGAATGTTAATTATGACTTTCAAATGTTAAGTCCAAAAGACTGTTTCCAAGATATAAAGCAATGATACGTTGTTTAAATTTATGATGTTTTACGAATCTGATTTGTGCTATGAAAATATAGAATAGGTGATGTGGTATGAAGTTACAACTAAGTTAGACGTTTATGTGTACATTTGAACTTACCTATATGAGTTTAAATAACTAATGAATATCCTATACGTGTAACTATATTATGTTAGGATTTGAAAGAGGGTATTAAGCTTTACTCTAGTAAACTACGCTTAAGGCAAATATCCTAAACCCTTGCATTACTTTATTCGACGGATATTGTAAGCAAACCTTATCTCTTTGATTGCAAGTTATCTTACTTTCTCGTTCAATTGAGCTAGTATGTTTAAAACTCTTGTGGAAACTATTATTCATGATGAACGTGGTATTGTTCTTGAATATTATGAAAGTGTCTATGCCATTTGATTCGGCTAGACTATATGCATTTTTATAAAACTGTCAAAACCAATTGACTGGTGCGAAAATCTTAAAAACTGAGTGGAACAACCCTTATGGTAAGGGGAGTGTTTATTATTGGAAGCCCCAACACACGCGTGAATATTACTGTATAGTTATGCATAACATAGAGTATTGTAGACTGATCATCTATCATACTTGATTCTTTTGGGTTATCAGTTTAATATTGGTAATTTTAGTAGATGTTCAATAGTCCTTAGTGACTGCTTAGTATAAATTATTTATCCAGTTGGATACATTGATAGTCTTTTAATTCATATATATTTGTTGATCTATATTGAATTTTCGTTCCTTATTCCAAGGATTTGATTCAAGAATTGTTGATATTCAGTATTAATGATATTATTCTGAAACTCTGAACTATCTTAGAGATGATACTTTGATACTTCAAACTCGTGTTATAGAACTCTTTACCCTTGTTGTATATTACTTGCTGGGCAATTTGTGCTTATTCTTGCTTATTTAAAACATTTTAGTTAAGGCGGAACAGGTAAGTGTCTCTGGAAAAGACAAGGGCAAGGACAAGGCTACCAACTAGCTTGTTCCTTTATGTTTAAAATTGTTATGTTGTATTAAGACTATTTTCAGACTATGTTTAAGCTTAAGTATGATTATGTAATAAGTCTTTATTCGATATTATTATGTAATCTATTAAGTACTGTAGGTTGCGAGATCTGGGGAATAATTATAATAAATCATTGTATATTATTCTAAATTGGATTTTCCGCTGTGGATGTGTAATTCTAGTTACCATTATATTACCATGAGCACGTGATGAACCGAATTCGAGAGACCAAGTGGTGGTCCGAATTTGGGGGTGTCACAGGGCCCACGTTAGTAAGTTAATTTGACCATTATTAAAATAGCAGCTGCTACATATTGTTCAGTCAACCGCTACATGTTGTACCAGTTGGACAAATTTCCCTTTCAATCTCAATCTTCCATTTGTTTGATCAACGACTGACATGTTGGTTGCTAGAATAGTGTCAATATTAGCAACCGATTGCTATGGATGAGAACCATATATATATATATATATATATATATATATATATATATATATATATATATGTGTGTGTGTGTGTGTGTGTGTGTGTGTGTGTGTGTGTGTGTGTGTGTGTGTGTGTGTGTGTGTGTAATAACCTGATATTTTCTATATAAATAAATAAAAAAATTTGCATATAATTTTTTTTATAAAGAGAGGAATATGTGCCAGGTAATGTGTAAGACCCCAAATTATTAATAAATAAAATTTAAATTCCTCTATTTTTTATTTTGAAATAGTAAGAGTTGAATTGATTAATGAGGTTAGTTATGGGTAAAATGCGCAAATATTTTAAATAAACAAGTGGTTATAAAATATTCATTGTTGTCGGGGAATATTCATTTGGTCGTGGAATATTCTTCCTGTCAGGGAATATTCGTACGACGGCGCAGTCTTTAGTGAGCCCCATAACGGAAAGCGATTGGATGAAGAAAATGACAAGTATAAGTTGTTTATAATAACGGCGTAGTTGCTGCCGTTAATACTGTTGGAATACCCGGTGGTTAAAACACAGTAATACGCGTTATTGCACAGTAGCACACGGTATTACACCAATTATTGATTCTTACGTAAGAAGGCACTACTCAATAATTGTTACAGTAATTACTGTTCAGTATTTTATTTTATTGATTCAATAATTGTTGCGTTGATATTTTATATTACTGTTGTTTCAATAATTATCACTACACAGTATTTTCTATTATCGAAGTAATAATTCATATTATCTGAATAATATTATTAGATAACATTATTGGTAATGTCTAGAAAGTTCTATCTAAGGAGAGGTTTGGTCACCTAATTGCGTGCCAGTAAGGAGAAATCCTTATTGGAAAGCCCCCTCTTTCCTGGGAACTGCCTGGTTGTCAGTATTGTGATTCTGTAATATTATTTATGAATAATTAATTATTAATTTATATGATGAGAAAAATATTCATTTTATGTGGATATAGATGGAGAAAATTTTTAAAGTGACAATTGTTAAAAATCGATATTTTATCTTTTCTGATAAAATAATATTTTATTATATTATTATAATATAATAATGATGATATTTTTACAATGAATGTGGAGATATATGAGTATATGAGGAGGAAGAGTATTTTTATTCCAAAAGTTGTTTAAAACATGTTAAACATGTCTGTGGGCCCATTTCTTGACTGAAATTTGATTATAGGCTGTAGAATCGCCCGTTTGTGGATTTCGGTCAATTTCTATTTAGAATTTGGAAAAACTTTCTTCTGTAAAGTTGTAGATAATGAAATTTCCTATGAAAAAGACATGTGGTTCAAATTTTTCTGACAAATGGCTATTTATTATGAATTATTGAAGTTCTGAAGTTCCAGAATAATTGATTTTTGAAGTTTTAAATAATTTTTAAAAGAAAAACGTTTTTTACAAGTTAAGTGGGTCTCACATGTGTTACAAATGGGCTGAAATCAGATTTCAAAGATGGGCGCGAAAATTTTATAAATATAATAATATTTTATTAAATTTTCTGCTTTGGTGTTCTAAACATTTTCCTATAAATAGGGTGCTTAGGTTAAAATTGAAAATCACACCAAAAACTGAAGTTTTCTCTCTCTTTCTCTCTCAATATATTGAGCGTATTCTTGTGAGTATTTTAATACTTTGAGTGTTGCTATACGGTGCAAGTTCAAGTCATAGCCTATATCCGTTGTTTCAACTAGAAGTACTGTCTTTACAAGGTAAGGGATATTATATTTTTATATAAATGATATTATTTCTTCCAATATCATTATGCCAAAATATTGATCTGAATTTTTATCAAATTTGGAACTTTTTGTGTCGAGGTTACTATTCACGTATACGGTACTATTCACGTATACGGCACTATTCACGAATACGGCACTATTCACAGAAAAATTAAATTTTCGTTTTTCGTACAAAATATCTATTATGGATACTAGCTTTGATTGTATTCATGTTTTGATCATTCTTGAATTTTACTCCACTATAATTACTTATGAGGTATTTTTGGACATGGATAATCCGAAATACGAATCCTTAATATTTATTCTTTTGTTTCACTGGATTCATTTTCTTTAACATATTTTTTTCATCATCCTCAGTCCTAAATGATGATATAACTGAATATCTTTGGCCTGTAGTGCAAAGATTAATAATTTTATGATGAATATCTTTGGCCCGTAGTGCAAAGATGAACAGGTGTTGAGGTGAACACGACCAACTGATGAATATCTTTGGCATGTAGTGCAAAGATGAATATTTGATTCCAGATATATATTGATTGATGTTACAGGGATAAAATAATGACGATGAACTTTTAAATTCAATATAGAAGATAGTAGATTTTATTCTCTACTTTACTCTTCCAATGAATTATTATTTTCGCTGCGAATATTGATTAAAAATTTGTTGTCTATTGTATTCTATTAAATTTTTCCCTGTTGAGGACTAACGATAATTTGTTCTATATTATCTTAGTCATAATGTTCTTTACTGGGCTAGTTGAGCTCACCATTTTCCTTTTTATTCTATTTTTCTTCTCAGGAGGCGAGAATGTAACGAGTACTAGTCGGGGTGTGGAATAATGGTTCTAGAAGTTGTTTTAGTAGTCCTCACTATTTTGTAAAATAGTGTATCAATAATTGTAATGAGGACTTATTTGAGTGTGGATATTGTCTAGATGACAATATTTGTATTTTAAACTCACAATTTTTATGTTGTATTAATAAAGTTGTAGTTGTTTCTGTACCATGTATTTTGACAACTCAGAATGGGTGTTGTATACCTATTTTGGGGGTGTCACATAATGGGTCTGTGTATTAGTGATAAATAAAAATTTATTTATTACCGGAATAATTACAAATACATTTTTAAGAATTATTAATCATTATAAACTATATTTTTATTCTAATTAATAGAAATGATTTTAGTATTTATTTTCCATGAAAATATGGTTATATATTATTTAAATAATATATGAAATGATTATTGGAATTATTATAATTACTATTTTATTATATGAATTTTAGTTCAGATTATTTAAGTTAATTATTTTAACTAAATTAATAATGTTATATATGCAAGATAAATCAGATATGGAATCCAAACCCTAATTCTGAATTTTGATCAATAAATGAGAATAATAATATAATATTAATTATATTTCAGTACTATATAAATGTGAACTATATGTGTGTAGTCTGAAAATTGGTCAATTATAGTGTGACAGTAGAAAAATCTTATATTACTGTGCTAAACCCTAGTTTAAAACTCAAATTAGAGTACAAGAATGTTATGTAATCGTGATAATGTGATTAATGACCGAAGTTATAGATATTAACCTTAATTAGGGAAACTCTATTTTTTTTTTAAACCCTAATTAGTATTTATAAACCCTAATTTCTATATTTGGAACCCTAATTTTCAAATGGAAAACCCTAATTGCTAAATGGGAAAGCTAATTGCTAATTAGTGGACCTTAAACCCTAATGTTCAAGTCTAATGTAATTAGAAAATTAAACACAATTAGGAAACCCTAATTTCCAAAATCAGAAAGTTAAATATTTTATTTTTATTTTTTAAAACCCTAAATTGAAGTCCTAGTAAACTAAATTTTGAAAACCTTAGGGTTAAACCCTAAGGATTAAACCCTAAGGATTAAACCCTAAGGGTTTGCCAAGATTACCAACTTGCCATTAAAATTAGATGATAAATGACCAAAAAGCCTTTATGCACATTCTTTAATGGTTGCTTGTAGATTTAACCAAGAACTTTAGTTGGTAAACTACCCTTGACTTACTTGTACTAAAATCTCCAGCAAACCAGCCACTCTAGATCAGCCATTTCATTGCATGCAAGTCATATATATAAAATTGGAGAGAGAAAAATCATTATTCAAGCTCATTTTTGCTCATTCATCCAACCTAACTCTCTCAAGCTCAAAACCCATGAAATTTATTGCTAGACCAGTCCCAAACCAAGGCCCACTAACACCCATAACCAAATCAGTAGCCAAAAATCAAAAATCGTTCATCAAGGTATAAAACCCTAAATTAGAATCTGACCTTTAATGATGTGTTAGATGTTAGTTTTTTTGTGTTAAACATGTTGTTTGTAGTGTATATTGATGATCTGGGTTGATAGATGTTAGATCCATAACATCTATAGGCTCGGATTTGATGTTTTCAAAAATCTGGAAAAATATATTTTTGTTGTCTGACAATGAATGTCAGACCTCCTAGATCTCGTCCTGTTTTATGGTTTTGGCTGTTTAAATGTTGTTGCTTGTAGTATGATAGGAGGACTTGGATCTGGACTTGAAATAATGCTTAGATCATGTATATATTCCAAGTTATTAGTAGTCAAAGACCGTTGACCGGCCATGACTGGACAATTCTGGGTAACCCAAAAACTGTCCAGAAAGGCCTGATAAGGTTTTGTTAAGTCTAGATCTGTCAGGCGTTATGTTATTTGTTTGTGTTGTTGTAACCAACTTGTTGAATGTTAGATGAACTACAGATTCGTGCCTCTATATTCTTTAAATCATAAATAGGGTCAAAGTAATGAACGGTCAAAGTAGGTAGTATGAACATAATGTGCGTTTTCTGGAATTTCTAGAAAATCAAGAACACTGTCTCTGACAGGGTTTGACCGGCATGGATCTAGCGATTAATTTGTTGTTATGCTACTTTTGTGTAATAGAATTGTTCATTGTCATGTTGGCTAAACACTGGAACCACTAGATCAGAAAAAGGATACATGGATTACAAGTTGTGGAAGCCCAAAGTAGGCCTCACGAACTATTCTTCATTTCTGGGTAACCCAGAAATGAAGAACAGCTCTGACAGCTACTTTGGATGCTCAGATCTACTTGGTGTTATGCTATTTGGCCGTGTTTGTTGTTGGATCTTGTAGTGTTACATTAATACTACAAGATCTGACCAACAACATGCCTAGAAACACATTACACAGTTAATGATCAATGGTCAAAGTAGGTCACTCGTTACTGGCGTATGAATGTTCTTGAACCTTAAGAACACCTAAGGCGACAGATTTTGTCGCTAAAGGCTATAGCGACAGTTTTATAAATTTTAATTAATTTATTTTTTAAAAATTATTTAAAAATAGTAAATAAATTCTAAAAATTACAAAAATAATTTTAAGTTATAAAAATTAACTTTTAATAATTTGACATATTTTCCATAAATCTTAGTATTTAATTAAATAATATTGATATTTAATTTATTTAATAAATACATTAAATAAATTAATTTAAAATGATTTTATTATCTTAAAAATTATTTTAAATGATAATAAGGTATTTAATAATATTTTAATTTATAAAATATAACTTTTAATATTTTAAAGCAAATTTCATTAATTATTTAATATTAATGATATTAGATTTATTTAATAATTATATTAGATAAATTAGTTTAAAAATGATTTTAATATTATAAAAATTATTTTAAATGAAAATAAATAGTTTAAAAATATTTTAAGTTATAAAATATAACTTTTAATATTTAAAGGTAAATTTTATTAATAATTTAATATTAAATGATATTTGAGTTATTTAATAATAATATTAAATAAATAATTTAAAAATAGTTTTATTGATTTAAAAATCATTTAAAAAGGAAATAAATGAAGTAAAAATATTTTAAGTTATAATTAGAGACTTTTAATATTTTGATAAATAATACATTAATACTTAAATATTAATGATAATTATTTAAAAATAATTTTAATTGTTTTAAAAATCATTTAAGGGCGATAATTCGGTTCGTTGCTATATGTTCGGTCTGTCGCTATATGTTGTCCATCGCTAAAAACTAAGACGACGGTTCTATATATAGCGACTGACCGAATCGTCGTCTGGTCCGTCGCTAAAAAGAGGTGAGCAAGATATGTTAGATAAGGGGTGAGCTTAAGATCCGGATCGTATATATATATATATATATATATATATATATATATATATATATATATATATATATATATATATATATGAGTAGTGATCCATAATAAATGGTTATTATGAATACTATTTCAACAAATATATTTATACCGCTGATTTAGAGATTCAATAACTTAAAGAGAATTTTTTTTTACTGACCGCAACTCCTAGTAGTGGCTAAAGAATATATTTTTTTGCTGGCCGCAACTCTTAGTAGAGGTTAGAGAATTTTTTTTTATCGAGTTCTACTAAGAGTAGAGACAAAGAGAAATTACTTAAATATCTCACCTTAGTTAGATTTAAATAGTTTTAATTATTAATTTGTAAGGTAATTTCAAATTGTATTACAATATGAAGTTTAAATTTTAAATAATCAAATTGTCACAATAATTAATAATGTTAAATTATATTACAAAAGAATTATTTATACAAATATTTTATAAAAATAAATACATTAAATATAATTGATTATGTTAAATTTTATTACTTAATAAATTATTCATACAAATAAATACATTGAATATAATTGATAATTTTAAATTTTATTACTTAAGAAATTATTTATAAAAATAAATAAAAATTATTTATACAAATATTTTATACATCGAAACTATTTAAATTTAACTAAGTTGGAGTGTTTAAGATATATTTTTTTACCTCTACTCTTAATAGAGGCCAGCAAAAAAAAAGTCTCTAGCCACTACTAGAAGTAGTGGCCAATAAAAAAATTCCTTTTTAGGCCGTTGGATCTCTGAATTAACGGTGTAAGATCTGTTTGCTGGAATAGTTTCAATAGCAACCGTTTGCTATGGATCACTATCATATATATATATATATATATATATATATATATATATATATATATATATATGTTCGTACACTAATTTATGCATATGTTTGATTTGATTATCAAATGAGAACTTAATATATATTTTTAAAAGTAGTAGCTTTTGTAAAGTTCTTAGAAAGATAATTTATGTAAAAAGACTTAGTGTAAGGATATCATTTTACAAAATAAAAAATAAAAAATAATGTTCATAGTCTATCGACTGATTCCTAATTATGGTCAATACGTAGTTTCAAAATTTTGATATAGAAATGATATGTTGTTATTATTGGTTCAACTTACTTCTCAACTGTTGATTCGTTGTAGAAGGGTCGTTCAAAGAAAACATTTAATCCTTTTAGCTAATATTCATTGTTGCTATTACTTCCTGGGCAATCGAATGCTCATTCTTGCTTTAAATTTAAATGTTTTCAACTAAGTGTGATCAACCAGAAAGCTCTGCTAAGAACAAGGGAAAAGGAAAGGTTGCCGAATAAGTTCTACGCTATCTTATGTAATAGTTTATCTTTATTAAGACAATGATATTTATTAACTATAATGTAATGAATGCTTAAAGGTCGCGTACCTGGGATTTAGACTCTGATTTATGTAAATTATGTTTGGTATCTATATTATTGTTATTAATATTAGTATTATTCCGCTCATAGAAATGGTATCGTGAAGCACCGAGTTCGGGTTTCAAGTACCTGAATTTGGGGGCGTCACAATATATATATATATATATATATATATATATATATATATATATATATATATATACGGTCCGGATCTTAAGCTCACCCCTTATCTAACATACCTTACTCACCCCCTTTAGCGACGGACTGGGCGATGATTCGGTTCGTTGCTATATGTTCGGTCTGTCACTATATGTTGTCCGTCGCTAAAAGCTAAGACGACGGTTCTATATATAGCGACTGACCGAATCGTCGTCTGGTCCGTCGCTAAAAAGAGGTGAGCAAGATATGTTAGATAAGGGGTAAGCTGAAGATCCGGATCGTATATATATATATATATATATATATATATATATATATATATATATATATATATGAGTAGTGATCCATAATAAATGGTTATTATGAATACTATTTCAACAAATATATTTATACCGCTAATTTAGAGATTCAATGACTTAAAGAGAATTTTTTTTTACTGACCGCAACTCCTAGTAGCGGCTAAAGAATATATTTTTTTACTGGCCGCTACTCTTAGTAGAGGTTAGAAAAAAAAATTTTATCGAGTTCTACTAAGAGTAGAGGCAAAGAGAAATTACTTAAATATCTCACCTTAGTTAGATTTAAATAATTTTAATTATTAATTTCTAAGGTAATTTCAATTTGTATTACAATATGAAGTTTAAATTTTAAATAATCAAATTGTCACAATAATTAATAATGTTAAATTATATTACATAAGAATTATTAATACAAATATTTTATAAAAATAAATACATTAAATATAATTGACAATGTTAAATTTTATTACTTAATAAATTATTCATGCAAATAAATACATTGAATATAATTGATAATTTTAAATTTTATTACTTAAGAAATTATTTATAAAAATAAATAAAAATTATTTATACAAATATTTTATACATTGAAACTATTTAAATTTAACTAAGTTGGAGTGTTTAACATATATTTTTTTACCTCTACTCTTAATAGAGGCCAGCAAAAAAAAAAGTCTCTAGCCACTACTAAAAGTAATGGCCAATAAAAAAATTCCTTTTTAGGCCGTTGGATCTCTGAATTAACGGTGTAAGATCTGTTTGCTGGAATAGTTTCAATAGCAACCGTTTGCTATGGATCACTACCCTATATATATATATATATATATATATATATATATATATATATATATATATATATGTTCGTACACTAATTTATGCATATGTTTGATTTGATGATCAAATGAGAACTTAATATATATTTTTAAAAGTAGTAGCTTTTGTAAAGTTCTTAGAAAGATAATTTATGTAAAAAGACTTAGTGTAATGATTAAATTTGTTAGGTTGATCAATTCTTTTATGTATATATATTGTTCAAAAGCTAAGTCTGAAGACTGATCATAGAGTTGGATACAAAGAAGTATTTTGGGATCATAAAGCATTTAAATTGTAGAGTTGAAGATTAGGAAGTATTCTGAGATCGTAAAGCATTCAGATCGTAGAGCATGGAGACCGATCGTAGAGTCAACCCTTCAGGGCAAGTCACTCTGCTATCATATATATAACTCTGCGATTAAGCAAAATTATAAAGTTCATCTCTTCTGACAGATTATAATAATATCGTACACAGGACTGAGAATCCCAAGGATGATCCTCCCAAAGGTTGTCGATAAGGATAAGACATTCCTGAAGTTGTGTCTAACATCTATATCTACTAAGGACAAAAACACGTAGCTACATCTACACCTGACAGAGTACAATGAAAGCGGCCTGAAGTGGTACTAGCCGACAACATTTCAACGTTAAACAATTGAATATCGACAGGTGTCCAAGTTAGAATGCAATAACGATCAAATCACAACGGAAAGATCCTAAAGTGAAACTATAAAAGACGAGCAGCTTCAAACAATCCAAGTAACAGAAAGAGAAAAATTGATCAAGTCAAAGTGATGTTTGTCTAAGCTCATAGTTTACTCACTCTACGATTTAGAAATCTCATCTAATGCTAAGTTCTGTAATCAAGAAGCTTAACGTTACTTAGTAACACCCCAAATAATTCAATTCATTTGTAATTGTGATTTTAGTGATTAGTATAATCCAAGCCTGTGTGACTTGAGGGATTCTTAGTAAATTAGTTGTAAAATAGTTCTTCGTGAACTGTACTTTGAGTGATTAATCTTCCTTATTGGAATATCTCTACTCAAGAAGTAAAAGAGAGGACTACGAGACTTTTTTACTCCGAATGTTAGGC
This sequence comes from Panax notoginseng, assembly GCA_016801055.1. Taxonomy (NCBI): domain Eukaryota; kingdom Viridiplantae; phylum Streptophyta; class Magnoliopsida; order Apiales; family Araliaceae; genus Panax; species Panax notoginseng. The sequence continues at coordinate 32,635,065 of CM029023.1, read as the reverse complement.
TTGTATTATCTACAGACATACAATCAAATTGCATATAAACAACGAAAGTATGGTAAAATCAAATTTTAAAATCTTAGAAATCATAACCAGGATCGTCCTTTATACGCAATTATCAATTAAACAAAAGAGATAGAGAATCATGTTGCCTAATTTATTAGTAGCACTTTACACGCAAGTATATGCTTTTATTTGCAATATTCAGCAAGTGAAGATATCGTTCCCATGAGAAATAGATTAAACTTTATCAATTATCAATTTCAATGCAATTAATCCTATTTTAAACTACGAAATATTATTTATAATTTGAAATTTTAAAATTAACAAAACTAATTACTAAAATCAGAATTTCACAAGAATAACTGCAGATTTAACAAGTTAAGATTATAACTTCCCTTGGTATTTCATTTAAATCAATTTACTTCCTATTTAAATTAATTAATTAATTTGAATCATTATCCAAGAAAGTTTTATAGTACTCAAGCACTTCTTCTAAAGACACGCGAATAAATCCTCCTAAATTCGATCTTTAGGATGCATAATTACAAGGAATGTAAGACCCCGAATTTTATGAAATAAAAGTATTCAATTTTCTTATAATTACTATTCAGTAAATGGTTAAATTGATAAAAGTTTAAAGTTAAAGGTGATATATGTAAATATTTCAAATAAGCAAGTGGTTATAAAATATTAATTGTTGTCGGAAAATATTCGTTTGGTCGTGGAATATTCTTACTGTCGGGGAATATTCGTACGACGGCGCAGCCTTTTGTGGGTCCCATAACGAAAAGCGATTGGATGAAGAAAAAGATAAGTATAAGTTGTTTATAAATAACGGCGTAGTTGTTACCGTTAATATTGTTGAAATATCCGGTGGTTAAAACACAGTAATACGCGTTGTTGCGCAGTAGCACACGGTATTGCACCATTTATTGATTCTTACGTAAGAAGGCACTACTCAATAATTGTTACAGTAATTACTGTTCAGTATTTTATTTTATTGATTCAATAATTGTTGCGTTGATATTTTATATTATTGTTGTTTTAATAATTATCACTACACAGTATTTTTCATTATCGGAGCAATAATTCATATTATCTGAATAATATTATTAGATAACATTATTGGCAATGTCTAGAAAGTTCTGTCTAAGGAGTGGTTTGGTCACCTAATTGTGCGCCAGTAAGGAGAAATTCTTACTAGAAAGCCCCCTCTTTCCTAGAAACGGCCTGGTTGCCAGTATTGTGATTCTGTAATATTATTTGTGAATAATTAATTATTGATTTATATGATGAGGAAAATATTAATTTTATGTGGATATAGATGGAGAAAATTTTTAATGTGATAATTGTTGAAAATTAATATTTTATTTTTTTCTGATAAAATAATTCATTTAAATATATTATTAAATTTTAATTATATAATAATGGTGATATTTTTACAATGAATGTTGGATATATGAGTATGAGGAGGAAGTGTTTTTTTGTTGTATTAAATTATTAACACATGTTTTGTGTGTCGGTGGACCCCATTTCTTGACTGAAATTTAATTATAGCCTGTAAAATCGTCCGTTTATGGATTTCGGTCAATTTTTGTTTGGAATTTAGAAAAACTTTCTTCTAAAAAGTTGTAGATAATGGAATTTCATATAGAAAAGACATAAGGTTCGAATTTTTCTGACAAAAGGGCTATTTATTATGAATTATTGAAGTTCCGGATTAATTGATTAACATTTTTTTGGAGTTTTAAGGGACTTTTGCATGTAAAACGTTTTTGTTACTTTAATTGAGTGAGTGGCTGATCTCTTGGTTCAATTAGTGTGCGCAGTAGGTTTTAGAAAAAATAATAATATTATTTATTAAATTTTCTGCTTTGGTGTTCTAAGTATTTTCCTATAAATAGGGTGCTTAGGTTAGAATTGAAAATCACACCAGAAACTAAAATTTTCTATCCCTTTGTCTCTCTATATTATCGAGCATATTCTTGTGATTATTTTGATATTTTAAGTGTTGCTATACAGTGCAAGTTCCTTCAGCAGTATATCCAGTATTCCAAGTACTGCTCTTTTGAGGTAAGGGATAGTAAGGGATTTTAAGGGTAATTATATTTTTCAGTTTCGAAATTTTTGGGAACCTTCAAAAATTCTGGAAAAATTTGAAATGGTAATTTGATGAGTTTTGTTGATTGTGTCCAAAAATAGCGATTTTTGGATATATAGATTAAGAGTTAAGGATTTTATGAGAAAAAACTATTTTAAAAGAAAACGATTATAACTCCTTGTGGTTAACTCCAAAATTGATAAAATTTTTATTGGAAGTACATGTATATAACAGAAGTATACCGTGTAAATTTCAGAAATTTTGGACAAAAGTACAATTTATGATAAATGTCTAAATATTCGGCAATTTTGGCCATATGAAAAATAGTAAATGAATTTTAAAAATTCTGAGAAAAATATATGTTCAATATGGGACTATATTATGCTAAATTTCAGAAAAAAAAATATTTTTGGAACTGATTTGGTATTTTTCATGAAAATAGTCTAGTTATGAGTAAATAAATTAAATATGTTATGTGAAGTAAGAAATTTGAAAAATAGGATTTTATGGCTTAAGAATCCTATATAAGGTATATGCAAATTTTTGATGAGGGTTTTGGTTATTGGTGATGAAATCTTATGAGTTTGGCATTTTAGAATGATTAAATGCATTAATTAGTAAAGTATAAACAATTAAAATAAATTGTTTATAAGTTTAAGAAATGATTAAGATATTGTGGTAATATTAATAATATTAGATTATGAGATTATTAAGTGATTTTTAACATTTGGATTAAGGTGTTATGAAATTATTGATTTATGAATCTTATTCTTGAAATTAAATGCAGTTGTTGATTATATTGTTTTTATTATCATATATAACATTTTTATAACCCTTGTGATGGAATTTCTCTTTGACTTGAGTGTAAAGATGGATAAAGTATTAGTATGATCGTGACTATAGGTTCTCTTTGGCTAGTAGTGCAAAGTTGAATTGTTGACTAGTATGATCATAACCACTGAATTTACAATGGAATATTTTTAGCTTAAGTGCAAGGTGAATTGATCAACATGGTTATAATTATGATTTATATAAATTCTGAAATGATTATGTATTTCTTTGATATATGAATATCTTTGGCCTGTAGTGCAAAGATGACCTGTTGTTGAATATCTTTGTCCTGTATTGCAAAGATGAACTGTTGATGAATATATTTGGCCCGTAGTACAAAGATGAATTTATTAGTATGATTATGAATAGAAACTGTGATTTGGTATAACCATGATCTTTGATGTTTCAGGTAAAGACAGGTGATGAAAATTATCTTTGTCTTGAATGAGAAGAGAAATTTAGAACCACAATTATCATTATGAGTTATTCATATGATTGTGAACCAGAACTGTTGATTGATGTTACAGGGTTAAAACATTATTGGTGGACTTTTAACATGGAGAAAATAATAGACTTTATGGTCTATTTGACTCTTCTAATGGATTGCTCGTTCCGCTGTAACTATGGTTAAAAAATTTTATCATCTACCATATGTTCTAAATCTCTGATTTATTACTGTTGAAGGCTATTGATAATTTATTTATTTTTAGTCATGATATTCTTTACTGGGCTAGTTGAGCTCACCATTTTGCTTCATAATTCCTTTCATGTCATAAGAGTGTAGCTGGGTCGAGCGGGGGTAATAAGAGAATAGAACGGTGGTCTCTAGCTGTGGAGTTCTCCCTAAACAGTATAGAAAAGTGTGTTATATTTTATACATCATTTAGTAGTTATATTTCGTGAATTAAATAGGATAAGGCGAACCCAACGTTGGAAGGGTATTTTGCCACTATCATACAAGATGTCTAATGACATACAACCTCGTGTTATCATAAGACAGGGTTGTGCACATCCACTTGCTGAGTATATCTACGAGCACTACCTATATGATTTTGGAGTTTATTTGAAATATAATTTTCAACTGGAGACAGTGGAGATAGTTATATGTCAAAAGAAAACTCACCATTGAAAAAAACATGGTAGTAATCTTCTCATTTTTCTTTGGGGTCTATTGGGTCAACCAAGGATAATTCTGTGGACATATGATATCTATCATAACCTAGACGCGTGACCTCCCATGTATGAAGGTTTCCTTGAGCACTTTCCAAAGATTTTAATTTCTAAAACAATTATTAACTATACCTTTATGCAAGGTGCCATTGTGACGTACTATCCAAGGTTGGGACATGAGTCACAGTTGGTATATATTTGTATCAAAACTCACAACATATGTGTTATTGTATTTTGCACGACAGTTGTAGTAATAAAGTTGTAGGTATTTTCTGTACCATATTTTTGACGACTCAAAATAGGTTGGTTGGATTGGACCTATTTTAGGGGCGTCACAGTTAGTATCAAAGCTTAGGGATATGATCTCTGGCGGAGATCAGGGAATAGAACTAGGAGGGGAGAGATGAGTAAATCCTTTGCTAGTGTGTCCTACCTAAGGTTATTTGTTGGTCAGTCATAATATCGGGATATTGTGTGATATGTTAATTTGTTCAATTAACCCTTATTTTGAAGTTGTATTCTAGAATGATATCTGAAATACAGGAGATGAGTAATGGAGAAATCATGATGATAGGAAAGATGGAATCTAAAATGAAAGCAAGGTATTCTCAACTCTTTGAAATACCAAGTACGTAAATTTCGGAGACGAAATTTCATAAAGAGGGGAGATTGTAAGACCCCGAATTTTATGAAATAAAAGTATTCAATTTTCTTATAATTACTATTCAGTAAATGGTTAAATTGATAAAAGTTTAAAGTTAAAGGTGATATATGTAAATATTTCAAATAAGCAACTGGTTATAAAATATTAATTGTTGTCGGGAAATATTCGTTCGGTCGTGGAATATTCTTACTGTCAGAGAATATTCGTATGACGGCGCAGCCTTTTGTAGGCCCCATAACGAAAAGCGATTGGATGAAGAAAAGGACAAGTATAAGTTATTTATAAATAACGGCGTAGTTGTTACCGTTAATACTGTTGAAATACCAGGTGGTTAAAACACAGTAATACGCGTTGTTGCGCAGTAGCACACGGTATTGCACCAATTATTGATTCTTACATAAGAAGGTACTACTCAATAATTGTTACAGTAATTACTGTTCAGTATTTTATTTTATTGATTCAATAATTGTTGCGTTGATATTTTATATTATTGTTGTTTTAATAATTTTCACTACACACTATTTTTTATTATCGGAACAATAATTTATATTATCTGAATAATATTATTAGATAACATTATTGGCAATATCTAGAAAGCTCTGTCTAAGGAAAGGTTTGGTCACCTAATTGTGGGCCAGTAAAGAAAAATTCTTACTAGAAAGCCCCATCTTTCCTAGGAACGGCCTGGTTGCCAGTATTGTGATTCTGTAATATTATTTGTGAATAATTAATTATAGATTTATATGATGAGGAAAATATTAATTTTATGTGGATATAGATGGAGAAAATTTTTAATGTGATAATTGTTGAAAATTAATATTTTATTTTATTCTGATAAAATAATTCATTTAAATATATTATTAAATTTTAATAATATAATAATGGTGATATTTTTATAATGAATGTGGGGTATATGAGTATACGAGGAGGAAGTGTTTTTTTGTTGTATTAAATTATTAACACATATTTTGTGTGTCGGTGGACCCCATTTCTTGACTGAAATTTGATTATAGCCTGTAAAATCGTCCGTTTATGGATTTCAGTCAATTTCTGTTTAGAATTTGGAAAAACTTTCTTCTGTAAAGTTGTAGATAATGGAATTTCCTATAAATAAACATAATGTTCGAATTTTTCTGATAAAAGGGCTATTTATTATGAATTATTCGGATTAATTGATTAACATTTTTTTGGAGTTTTAAGTGACTTTTGCATGAAAAACGTTTTTGTTACCTTAATTGAATGGGTGGCTGATCTCTTGATTCAATTAGTGTGTGTAGTAGGTTTTAGAAAAATAATAATATTATTTATTAAGTTTTCTGCTTTGGTGTTCTAAGCATTTTCCTATAAATAGGGTGCTTATGTTAGAATTGAAAATCATACCAGAAACTAAAGTTTTATCTCAATTTCTCTCTCTGTATTATCGAGCGTATTCTTCTGATTATTTTGATATTTTGAGTGTTGCTATGCGGTGCAAGTTCCTTCAACAGTATGTCCAGTATTCCAGTCAGAAGTACTGCTCTTTTGATGTAAGTGATAGTAAGGGATTTTAAGGGTTATTATATTTTTCAGTTTCGAAATTTTTGCGAACCTTCAAAAATTCTGAAAAAATTTAAAATGATAATTTGATGAGTGTTGTTGATTGTGTCCAAAAATGGCAATTTTTGGATATATAGATTAAGAGTTAAGGATTTTATGAGAAAAAATTATTTTAAAAGTAAACGATTATAACTCCTTGTGGTTAACTCCAAAATTGATGAAATTTTTATTGGGAGTACATGTATATAACAGAAGTATACCGTGTAAATTTCAGAAGTTTTGGACAAAAGTACAATTTATGATAAATGTCTAAATATTCGGCAATTTTGGCCATATGAAAAATAGTAAATGAATTTTAAAAATTCTGAGAAAAATATATGTTCAATATGGGACTATATTATGCTAAATCCCAGAAAAAAATTTATTTTTGGAACTGATTTGATATTTTTTATGAAAATTGTCTAGTTATGAGTAAATGAATTAAATATGTTATGTGAAGTAAGAAATTTGAAAATTAAGATTTTATGGCTTAAGAATCCTATATAAGGTATATGCAGATTTTTGATGAGGGTTTTGGTTATTGGTGATAAAATCTTATGAGTTTAGCATTTTAGAATGATTAAATGCATTAATTAGTAAAGTATAAACAATTAAAATAAATTGTTTATAAGTTTAAGAAATGATTAAGATATTGTGGTAATATTAACAATATTAGATTATGAGATTATTAAGTGATTTTTAACATTTGGATTAAGGTGTTATGAAATCATTAATTTATGAATCTTATTCTTAAAATTAAATGCAGTTGTTGATCATATTATTTTTATTATCATATATAACATTTTTATAACCCTAGTGATGAAATTTCTCTTTGACTTGAGTGTAAAGATGGGTAAAGTATTGGTATGATCGTGACTATGGGTTCTCTTTGGCCAGTAGTGCAAAGTTGAATTGTTGACTAGTATGATCATGACCATTGAATTTACAATGGAATATTTTTAGCTTAAGTGCAAGGTGAATTGATCAACATGGTTATAATTATGGTTTATTTAAATTCTGAAATGATTATGTATTTCTTTGAGATATGAATATCTTTGGCCTGTAGTGGAAAGATGACCTGTTGTTGAATATCTTTGGCCTATAGTGCAAAGATGAACTGTTTATGAATATCTTTGACCCGTAGTGCAAAGATAAATTTATTAGTATGATTATGAGCAGGAACTGTGATTTGGTATAACCATGATCTTTGATGTTTCAGGTAAATATAGGTGATGAAAATTATCTTCGTCCTGAATGAGAAGAGGAATTTAGAACCACAATTATGATTATGAGTTATTCATATGATTGTGAACCAGAACTGTTGATTGATGTTATAGGGTTAAAACTTTCTTGGTAGACTTTTAACATGGAGAAGATAATAGACTTTATGGTCTATATGACTCTTCTAATGGATTGCTCGTTACGCTGCAACTATGGTTGAAATTTTTTATCATCTACCATATGTTCTAAATCTCTGATTTATTACTGTTGAAGGCTATTGATAATTTATTTATTTTTAGTCATGATATTCTTTACTAGACTAGTTGAGCTCACCCTTTTGCTTCACAATTCTTTTCAGGTAATAAGAGTGTAGCTGGGTCGAGCGGGGGTAACAAGGGAATAGAACGGTGATCTCTAGCTGTGGAGTTCTCCCTAAGCAGTATAGAAAAGTGTGTTGTATTTTATACATCATTTAGTAGTTATATTTGGTGAATCAAATAGGGTAAGGCGTACCCAACGTTGGAAGGGTATTTTGCCGCTATCATACAAGATGTCTAATGATATACAACCTCGTGTTATCATAAGACAGGGTTGTGCACATTCACTTACTGAGTATATCTACGAGCACTACCTATATGATCTTGGAGTTTATTTAAAATATAATTTTCAACTGGAGACAGTGGAGATAGTTATATGTCAAGAGAAGACTCACCATTGGAAAAAATATGATAGTAATCTTCTAGTTTTTCTTTGGAGTCTATTGGGTCAACCAAGGATAATTCTGTGGACATCTATCATAACCTAGACGCGTGGCCTCCCATGTATGAAGGTTTTCTTGAGCACTTTTTAAAGATTTTAATTTCTAAAACAGTTATTAACTGTACTTTATGTAAGGTGTCACACCCCCAAATCTCGGTACTTCATTTCCTCAGGGTTTGGTGTTCACGTAATCAAAACATTCATTTCTAACTACCCATTTATAATAAAATTGAATAACAAAACCTGCCCATACAGGATTAAACTTAAATAAATCTCCCAGGTTATCTAACCTTTACAAACATTCATTCATTCGGAAAATTAAAATAAACTTCATTACAATCTTTAAACCAAGTCTGAAAATAAACTATTCAATTATTACAAGTCTTCAGCATTGCTTCGTCTTTCCTTTCCCATTACTGGTACTAGGTACATCACCAGTTTTAACCTTAGCTGTAAGAAATTTTACAGGCAAGAGTGAGCAAACAAGGCCCACTTGAAATAACAATAATTAAATCATTAAACTTTTACATCATTTGTCAACATTAAGTTCAATAGAATTTAACAATATATTCTATTAACTTTTGGAAAGCTTTAACCTTTACTGAGGGTCTAATGACCGCGAATCATGTCCACAGTTATAAGTAATTTTTCAACTTAAACTTTAACAGTCATAAGACTATAAGGACTTCACGTACTCAGGGGGATCAACCCTTCGTATAATGTATTGTGCACAATCATTTCAACGCTAAGCGTAACCTCTTATACAAGAGTTGTTCTTCTCAGTATTTAGAATACAAGTCCGTACCAAAGTGAGTTTGGTTTGAATACATCATGGGGTAATTTAGAATTCAACGGTAATCAACTAAGGTTTAGTTGATTACAAACGACATAACTGTATACTATGGAATAATCATAGTTTAATTGATGTTTATAAATTGACATCATGCATTAGGGATAATCTAATAGCATACAATTTGAATAATTATAACCTACCTTGCTTGAACAATAATAAGACAAGGTTAATTGAATAATAAACATCCACAACATGTATATAATTGTACATGCTAAACCACAAGTTAAGTACAAGAATAACTTGCCCTAAATAAATTTACACCATTATATGATAATCGAAATTGAAACAATAATTAGTTCAATAACACCAATGATTAGAAAACTTATACAATAAAGAACTTGCTAAATATCAAAAGTTAAGGCTTAGAATCTTGCTCAATGTAAAAAGTAGGTTTATGAAACTTGCCTTTAGCACAAGCTACACTTTTACCACTTGAATTGATACCCTAAACATATGTCATATTGACATCATTAGTCCTAACCAACATTGTACATTTATATAAACAATTACATTCCTCATATGGGTTGAATTACCCATTCACATAATCAATTATATTTCAAGTAGATAATACTTAATAACATGATATTTCATAGTCTAATAATACTGAAATTATCATTTAACATTATTATAATAAACACATAACATTTATTTTTAAGTTTTGTACATTTAAACAAAATTGTCAGACAGTTCTGCCAAGCCGCGCCGCGGCGCCACAGTTTGTACTGTGGCTCGCGCTGCGGCGCTGAGTCGGCGCTGCGGCGTAGCGATTATACTATGATCCGGCGCTGCGGTGCAGTGATTGTGCAACAGGCCGCTTACGTCATGGTGATGGCGCTGCGGCGCCAGCAATGAACTGCTGGGCCGCGCCGCGGCGTGAGCTGTCAGCGTCGACTGACAGCTTCGGCAACCATGAAAGAAAAAGCCAAATTGGCCAAAAAGCTCGAATCAAATAGACTAGTTACACTCTATTTTGCACATAAACTTCATACAAACACACTGTGACAATTCCTAACGTGTTTCTATTCATAATTTAACACAAACATCAAATATTCAACACCCAATTTCAATATTTTTGTCAAAAACTCCATTTTTGATATCTTCCATGAAAATCAATACTGTGATTTTGTTATTCAACCAAAACAGTAAATTCTAAGCATCATGATTATGATGTTACATACTCTAGCAATTCTTATAATCAATTTATCAATACAACAACTAATTACACCTTAATTTCCATTTTAACTAAAGCCATACTCATTCATAAAAACTCTCTGTAAAATAATTTCTTCATAAAATACATACATACAAGAACCAATGTATCTTATAAACATATATAATCAACAATCATACCAATTATAATCATAAACAACAAAAATTCCTTTTATAAAATTTTTACAGAGACTTTTTGGGAAGAAAAATTTTAGAGTTTTACAAAAGAAAAGATGGCCTACCTTGCATTATGAAGAAGACGATGACTCTAACTCTTTGATTATCAAGCTTTTCTCCAAAACCTATAAAAACTCTCAATTCTCTCTAGTTTCTTCTTACTTTTTCTTCTTTTCTTCTTCTTCTTCCTCTGAGTTTTCTCTTTTTCTCTCTTTTCTCTCTCTTCTATCTTACGTATAATATTATAACGTAATAATAATAATAACATATATTAATGATATAATATAAGTACTGATATAAATATATCAGTTATAGGAGTTTTAAAATTTAAAAGCCAAAAGGCTTGTTTGGCTAGTCTAAATACAAATAATCTATTAATCATTACTCCTTGTTTGGTAAATTGAATTAAAACATAATAGATTAATCCTTATACCTTGTTTGCTAAAATCTTAATAGATTAAAGACTTATTATACAATAAGGTATGTTTGGCAAAACTAAATTAAACTCTTTTAATTTATTTTAATAACCCCTTTATAATAAGGTTATTAATCACACATTCATTTAATTAAATAAATCAATTAAAACATTAATCTATTAAATTACTTTAACACATAAATAATTATAATTTCTTTTATAATTATAATTTCATTTAACCAACTAATATTTTAAACTACAATTTCTCATTTAAAATATTATTATTTATTTAAAACCACTATAAGCTCTCTAGCTTATTAATTAAATTAATTATTATAAATCTCATAACAACTAATTTATTTAGCTCCTTAATTATTTACACAACAAATAATTAATTAAATCACCTCAATTCCAATTGCCATAATTCGATAAATATTTAATATTGCCAATAAATATTTAATATCTACTATTTAATTATTTATTCAACAAATAATTAAATAAACTACATCACTCAAATTAAATAATTAATTATTCAATCAATAAACCTATCTGTTAAATATTTATATAAATCAATAAATATTTATTATAATAATTTAAAATTATAGAATGTTACATCATTCCCTCCTTACAAGGATTCTATCCTCAGAATCACAATTCAAACAAATCATTCGTTACATAAGGTGTCATTGTGACGTACTATCCAAGGTTGGGACATGAGTCACAGTTGGTATATATTTGTATCAAAACTCACAACATATGTGTTGTTGTATTTTGCACGACAGTTGTAGTAATAAAGTTGTAGTTATTTTCTGTATCATATTTTTGACCACTCAAAATAGGTTGGTTGGATTGGACCTATTTTGGGGGCGTCACAAGGAACACCCTAATCAATCAACTCACTATATTCTTATGTGAATTAAGTTAATTAGGGTTTTGCACACAAATTCTTTCAATGGATACAAAAGACACATAGGTATATTCCTATCCTACGTGTTAATCATATTAACCCTATTTAGATTATATGAACAAATGTTATCATATCTAGATCTCATCCTATACTCCTTCTTCCAATTTTATATAGATTATCACAATAATTGTTGGCCAAACAATTAATCAATAAGCAAAAGATATAATAAACAATTCAATAAAAACTAACTTTCATTCAATGGAAATGTTGAATTTAAACTACATACTAAGTTCTGTTGCAATCTTAATTAAAGTTTAGTTCATGATAATAAAGGAAAACATTATCCAAATTAATAATCTAGACATCCCAGGTAATTTACAAAGATAAGAATTAGAGAAAAGATTAGAAGAACTTGTCAGATTGCTCCTAATCCTCCGCTTGATCTTTAGCCTCTGCAATATCCTTCGTGCTCTCCTTGTTGTTCTCTCTTTAAATCTCTTAATAATCTCATTCCTGAAGTCTTTTCCTATTTGTATTGGTCCCAACCCTCATTAAGACTCCTGATTGGCTTAAAAAATAACTCAGCAATAGAAAAATTCAACTTTGATCATGCATGAGCACCTATGCGCTCAACCTAGTACAAATCCAAACACCTAGGCACTTGACCAGGACCACATATTTAAAAAAATGCCACTCAGCTCTAATTTTAATGATTTTTGATCTTTTTCTTCTCCCAAATGACCAAGTTGTCCATCCAGCTCTAACCTACAAGAAATAAACACAAAAACACATAAAAAGATACTAAAAATACTTAAAGATAGCAATAATTAAGTTTAATAATATCGAATTCATAGGTATAAAACCTACCCATCAAATATCCCAAAACTTAACTAATTTCTTGTCCCCAAGCAATGCAAATAAAATGCATCATAACTATATGCCTACAAATCCAACCACCAATCAGTATGAAATCAAACAAATATGCCTCAGAGGTATCAATAATATATTCAAACAATACATCCAAACAAGACAATTCAATAACTCATACCAATCAATAAATCAAATCCTATTATTACTGATGCAGGGTGTGTGTGCTTAACAACCATTAAAATTAACTACAGTTCAAATACATTGCATAATATACTTCTTAGAGGAAAAGACATATTTTTAACTTAAGAAACTCCGTTCACAAGTTAAGCTCCAGCTAAAACTATACAATCATCAAATTCAGAGTCAATACGAAATTAATTTCTTCTTTTATTTTCTCACGAGGGCATTTATGCTCTTTCTCATGTTTACACTTGACCGTGCAATGTCTAGTTCTCTTAGGCTTTTCAATTTTACCCATATAATGAGCTTTCGACCAAAGACTACCAAACTAGATGGTTTTAGGGCGCTGGGTGTAGAGACACCCCCTAAGGGCTTACTTACTCCAGTAACAAAGGCCATAGAACTAAACTAGTCAAAGTGTTTATTCATATAAATTTTTTCTGGATTTTCTATTTTTTTTGCCTTTTTTTTTGAATATTTATGTTTTTTTCTTATTTAAAAATCCCATATTTTTCCCCAAACTTAAGTTTTTGCATCATCCTTGTAAGACCCCAACTTTTATGAATAAAGATTAATTTTCTCTAAATATCATTTTGAATATTATGGTGTGGATTTGATATAATGTTATAGTTATAGGTAATATTTCTAAATTTTACAAAGTAAGCAAGTTGTCATAAAATATTCGTTTGGTTAGGAAATATTTGTTTTTTCAGAGAATATTCGTACAATAACACAATCATTGGTGGACCCCACAACAGAATTACTGTCGGAGTTAGAAAACGACAGAAATATCTTTTTATAAAAATAAACTTCATTACAATCTTTAAACCAAGTCTGAAAATAAACTATTCAATTATTACAAGTCTTCAGCATTGCTTTGTCTTTCCTTTCCCTTTACTGGTACTAGGTACATCACCAGTTTCAACCTTAGCTGTAAGAAATTTTACAGGCAAGAGTGAGCAAACAAGGCCCACTTGAAATAACAATAATTAAATCATTAAACTTTTACATCATTTGTCAACATTAAGTTCAATAGAATTTAACAATATATTCTATTAACTTTTGGAAAGCTTTAACCTTTACTGAGGGTCTAATGACCGCGAATCATGTCCACAGTTATAAGTAATTTTCAACTTAAACTTTAACAGTCATAAGACTATAAGGACTTCACGTACTTAGGGGGATCAACCCTTCGTACAATGTATTGTGCACAATCATTTCAACGCTAAGCGTAACCTCTTATACAAGAGTTGTTCTTCTCAGTATTTAGAATACAAGTCCGTACCAAAGTGAGTTTGGTTTGAATACATCATGGGGTAATTTAGAATTCAACGGTAATCAACTAAGGTTTAGTTGATTACAAATGACATAACTGTATACTATGGAATAATCATAGTTTAATTGATGTTTATAAATTGACATCATGCATTAGGGATAATCTAATAGCATACAATTTGAATAATTATAACCTACCTTGCTTGAACAATAATAAGACAAGGTTAATTGAATAATAAACATCCACAACATGTATATAATTGTACATGCTAAACCACAAGTTAAGTACAAGAATAACTTGCTCTAAATAAATTTACACCATTATATGATAATCGAAATTGAAACAATAATTAGTTCAATAACACCAATGATTAGAAAACTTATACAATAAAGAACTTGCTAAATATCAAAAGTTAAGGCTTAGAAACTTGCTCAATATAAAAAGTAGGTTTAGGAAACTTGCCTTTAGCACAAGCTACACTTTTACCACTTGAATTGATACCCTAAACATATGTCATATTGACATCATTAGTCCTAACCAACATTGTACATTTATATAAACAATTACATTCCTCATATGGGTTGAATTACCCATTCACATAATCAATTATATTTCAAGTAGATAATACTTAATAACATGATATTTCATAGTCTAATAATACTGAAATTATCATTTAACATTATTATAATAAACACATAACATTTATTTTCAAGTTTTGTACATTTAAACAAAATTGTCAGACAGTTCTGCCAAGCCGCGCCGCGGCGCCACAGTTTGTACTGTGGCTCGCGCTGCGGCGCTGAGTCGGTGCTGCGGCTCAGCGATTATACTATGATCCGGCGCTGCGGCGCAGTGATTGTGCAACAGGCCGCTTACGTCATGGTGATGGCGCTGCGGCGCCAGCAATGAACTGCTGGGCCGCGCCGCGGCGCGAACTGTCAGCGTCGACTGACAGCTTCGGCAACCATGAAAGAAAAAGCCAAATTGGCCAAAAAGCTCGAATCTAATAGACTAGTTACACTCTATTTTGCACATAAACTTCATACAAACACACTATGACAATTCCTAACGTGTTTCTATTCATAATTTAACACAAACATCAAATATTCAACACCCAATTTCAATATTTTTGTCAAAAACTCCATTTTTGATATCTTCCATGAAAATCAATACTGTGATTTTGTTATTCAACCAAAACAGTAAATTCTAAGCATCATGATTATGATGTTACATACTCTAGCAATTCTTATAATCAATTTATCAATACAACAACTAATTACACTTTAATTTCCATTTTAACTAAAGCCATACTCATTCATAAAAACTCTCTGTAAAATAATTTCTTCATAAAATACATACATACATGAACCAATGTATCTTATAAACATATATAATCAACAATCATACCAATTATAATCATAAACAACAAAAATTCCTTTTATAAAATTTTCACAGAGACTTTTTGGGAAGAAATTTTTTTTTAGAGTTTTACAAAAGAAAAGATGGCCTACCTTGCATTATGAAGAAGACGATGACTCTAACTCTTTGATTATCAAGCTTTTCTCCAAAACCTATAAAAACTCTCAATTCTCTCTAGTTTCTTCTTACTTTTTCTTCTTTTCTTCTTTTTCTTCCTCTGAGTTTTCTCTTTTTCTCTCCTTTCTCTCTCTTCTATCTTACGTATAATATTATAACGTAATAATAATAATAACATATATTAATGATATAATATAAGTACTGATATAAATATATCAGTTATAGGAGTTTTAAAATTTAAAAGCCAAAAGGCTTGTTTGGCTAGTCTAAATACAAATAATCTATTAATCCTTACTCCTTGTTTGGTAAATTGAATTAAAACATAATAGATTAATCCTTATACCTTGTTTGCTAAAATCCTAATAGATTAAAGACTTATTATACAATAAGGTATGTTTGGCAAAATTAAATTAAACTCTTTTAATTTATTTTAATAACCCCTTTTATAATAAGGTTATTAATCACACATTCATTTAATTAAATAAATCAATTAAAACATTAATCTATTAAATTACTTTAACACATAAATAATTATAATTTCTTTTATAATTATAATTTCATTTAACCAACTAATATTTTAAACTACAATTTCTCATTTAAAATATTATTATTTATTTAAAACCACTATAAGCTCTCTAGCTTATTAATTAAATTAATTATTATAAATCTCATAACAACTAATTTATTTAGCTCCTTAATTAATTACACAACAAATAATTAATTAAATCACATCAATTCCAATTGCCATAATTCGATAAATATTTAATATTGCCAATAAATATTTAATATCTACTATTTAATTATTTATTCAACAAATAATTAAATAAACTACATCACTCAAATTAAACAATTAATTATTCAATCAATAAACCTATCCATTAAATATTTATATAAATCAATAAATATTTATTATACTAATTTAAAATTATAGAATGTTACATCATTCCCTCCTTACAAGGATTCTGTCCTCAGAATCACAATTCAAACAAATCATTCGTTACATTTTTCCCTACTTACAAAGATTCTGTCCCCAGAATCGAAGACACAGATTAAACAAATAACTCAGGGTAATCTTTCATCATTTTCTCTTCGAGTTCTCACGTAGCCTCTTCAGCGTTGTGGTTCCTCCAAATCACCTTCACAGAAGGTATCACCTTATTCCTGAGCACTTGTTCTTTCCTGTCTACTATCTGGATAGGAACCTCTTCATAAGATAAATCTTTCTCGAACTGCAACGGTTCATACTTGATCACATGCTTATAGTCGGGTTTATATGGTCGTAACACAGAAATGTGAAAAACATTATGAATGTTTTCCAACCCTGGAGGTAGAGCTACCTCGTAAGCCACTTCTCCCACTCTTTGCAGCACTTCAAATGGTCCAATAAACCTCGGGCTTAGTTTTCCCTTCTTACCGAAACGAATTTTTCCCTTCCATGGAGAAACTTTTAGGAATACAAAAGTTCCTACGTCAAATGCACGATCTTGTCTGTGTTGATCAGCATACTTTTTCTGTCTGTCTTGAGCTGGTACCAACCTTGTTCTGATGAGTTTGATAACTTCAGCAGTTTGTTGTACCAGTTCTGGTCCTAACAGTTGGCGTTCACCGACTTCATCCCAGCACAATGGAGTTCTGCACTTTCTGCCGTACAATGCTTCGTAAGGTGGCATGCCGATGCTCGCGTGATAACTGTTGTTGTAAGCAAATTCCACCAATGGTAGTTGATCTTCCCAGCTTCCTTTAAAATCCATGACGCATGCTCTCAGCATATCCTCCAATATCTGAATCGTTCTTTCACTTTGGCCATCTGTTTGTGGATGATAAGCCGTACTCATTCGCAATTGAGTCCCCATGCATTCTTGTAGTCTCTTCCAGAAATTCGATGTAAACCGCGGATCTCTATCAGACACTATTGATACTGGCACCCCATGTCTCGAAACGATTTTCTTAATGTACAATCTTGCCAACTGATCAAGACTGAACCTAATCTTTATTGGTAAAAAGTGCGCTGACTTCTTCAGTCTGTCCACTATCACCCAAATCGTATCGCATCCTCTCTGAGTAGTTGGAAGACCCACCACAAAATCCATCGTGATGTGTTCCCACTTCCATTCTGGTATTTCCAACGGTTGAAGTAACCCACTGGGTCTTTGATGTTCGGCCTTTACTCTCTGACATGTTAAGCACTTCGCTACACATTCTGCGACGTCCCTTTTCATATTTGGCCACCAAAAATGTCGGCGCAAATCTTGATACATTTTCGTGCTCCCTGGATGAATTGAATATTTTGAGCTATGAGCTTCGATCAAAATTTCTTCTTTCAGTTCTGGTGTTGCTGGAACCCAGATCCTTCCCTCAAACCGTAGTAACCCTTCGGTGTCGATCTTGTATTTTACATCACCGCCTTCAATCAAATTCTCTTTGATTTTCGCACACTCTTCGTCTTGTAGTTGGGCACTCTTCACTTTGTCCATTAAAGTTGGACCAGCTTCTATCTGAAATAATTGTTCGTCAGATTCCTTTGGAAATTTGATCTCCAACTCCAGTTTTGTCATTGCTGAAATGAGCTCCTCCTGAGTTGTAATCAGCATCAACTTCTCCCTACCTTTCCTACTTAAAGCATCAGCTACCACATTCGCTTTGCCCGGATGATAAAAGATCTCACAATTGTAATCTTTTATCAGTTCCATCCACCTTCTCTAACGCATGTTCAAATCTTTCTGAGTGAAAATATACTTCAGACTTTTGTGGTCTGTGTAGATCTCACATTTCTCTCCATAAAGATAGTGTCTCCATATCTTCAGAGCAAACACAACTGCAGCCAATTCCAAATCATGAGTCGGATACCCTTTCTCATAATCTTTCAATTGTCTTGATGCATAGGCAATAACTTTGCCGTTCTGCATAAGAACACAATCCAACCCTTTGTGTGAGGCATCACTATACACCATAAAATTTCCTGTATTGTCTGATAACGTCAACACAGGTGCTACACTTAGCTTCTTCTTCAAATCTTGAAAACTTTCTTCACATTTCTCCGTCCACACGAATTTTACAGCTTTCCTTGTCAAATTTGTTAGCGGAGTGGCTATCTTAGAAAAATCTTGAATAAATCTTCTATAATAACCAGCCAGTCCCAAGAAACTCCTCACTTCTGACGGTGTTTTTGGTTGTTCCCAATTGATTACTGTCCACTTTCGACGGATCCACTGAGATCCCATCTTTGTCAATCACATGACCCAAAAATTGTACACGATCGAGCCAAAATTCGCATTTAGAGAACTTCGCGTACAGTTTTTCCTTTATTAGTGTCTCCAATGTCAGACGTATGTGTTCCACGTGTTCTTCTTGAGTTTTGGAAAACTGTAACGCCCCCAAAATAGGTCCAATCCATCCAACCCATTCTGAGTCGCCAAATACATGGTACAGATAACAACTACAACTTTATTACAACAATTGTCGTGCGAAATACAACAACACATATGCTATGAGTTTGGGTACAAATATATACCAACTGTGACTCATGTCCCAACCTTGGATAGCACGTCACAATGACACATTACATAAAGGTATAGTCAAAAACTGTTTTAGAAATTAGAATCTTTGGGAAGTGCTCAAGGAAACCCTCGTACATGGGAGGCCATGCGTCTAGGTTATGATAGATATCATATGGCCACAGAATTATCTTTGGTTGACCCAATAGACCCCAAAGAAAAACGAGAAGTTTACTTTCATATTCTTCCCAATGGTGAGTCTTCTCTTGACATATCATTATCTCCACTGTCTTTAATTGAAAATTATACTTCAAACAAACACCAAGATTATATAGGTAGTGCTCGTAAAGATACTCAGCAAATGGATGAGCACAACCCTGTCTTATGATGACACGATGTTTTATGTCATTAGACATCTTGTATGATAGTGGCAAAATACCCTTCCAACGTTGGGTTCGCTTCACCCTAGATGATTCACCAAATATAACTACTAAATGATGACCACCGTTCTATTCCCCTGTTACCCCCGCTCGACTCAGCTACACTCTTATTATCTGAAAGGAATTGTGAAACAGAAGGGTGAGCACAACTAGCCCAGTAAAGAATATCATGAATAAAGATAAATAAATTATCAATAGTCTTCATCAATAATAAATCAGAGATTTAGAACATATGGTAGATGATAAAAAATTTCAACCATAGTTGCAGCGGAACGAGCAATCCATTAGAAGAGTCAAATAGACCATAAAGTCTATTATCTTCTCCATGTTAAAAGTCCACCAACAATGTTTTATCCATGTAACATCAATCAACAGTTCCTTTCCACAATCATATGAATAATTCATAATCATAATTGTGATTCTAAATTTCACATCCAAGACGAAGATAATTTCCATCACCTGTCTTTACCTGAAACATCAAATATCATGGTTATACCAAATCACAGTTCCTGTTCATAATCATACTAATAAATTCATCTTTGCACCACGGGCCAAAGATATTCATCAACAATTCATCTTTACACTACATGCCAAAGATATTCAACAACAAGTCATCTTTGCACTACGGGCCAAAGATATTCATCAGAAATCATCAATCTTTGCACTACAGGCCAAAGATATTCAATTATATCATCATTTAGGACTGAGGATGATGAAAAATATTTTAAAGGAAACGAATCCAGTGAAACAAAATAATAAATATTAAGGATTCGTATTTCAGCTATTCCATGTCCAAAAATACCTCATAAATAATCATAGTGGAGTAAAATTCAAGAATGATCAAAACATGGATACAATCAAAGCTAGTATCCAGAATAGATATTTTGGACGAAAAGAAAAAAATTTTATTTTTCGGTGAATAGTAACTTGTGAATAGTAACTCGTGAATAGTAACTCATGAATAGTAACTCATGAATAGTAATCCCGACATGAAAAGTTCCAAATTTGATAAAAAGTTCAGATTAATACTTCGGCATAATGATATTGAAGAAATAATATCATTTTTGAAAAAAATAACATCCCTTACCTCGGAAAGACGGTACTTCTGACTGGAATACTAGATATAGTGCTGAAGGAAACTTGCACCGTATAGCAACACTCAAAGTATCAAATACTCACAAGAATACGCTCGATATAGAGAGAGAAATAGAGAGAAACTTGTGTTTCTGGTGTGATTTTCAATTCTAACCTAAGCACCCTATTTATAGGAAAATGCTTAGAACACCAAAGCAGAAAATTGAATAAATTAATAATATAATTTTCTTAATTTTCTTAGCACACCACATCAGCTGATTTCCACCATTAACATGTGTCACTCAAATGTCAAAAACGTTTTTCTTAATAAAAATAATTAAAACTTCCAAAAATCAATTATTTCGGAACTTCAGAACTTCAATAATTCATAAAAAATAGCCCTTTATTCAGAAAATTCGAATCTCGCGAGTTTTTATAGGAAATTCAATTTTCTACAACTTTGCAGAAGAAAATTTTTCCAAATTCCAAACAGAAATTGACCGAAATCCACAAACGGTCAATTTTACAGTCAATAATAAATTTTCGGTCAAGAATTGTGTCCACCAACACACAAAATATGGGTTAATCATTTAATGCCACAAAAATACTCTTCCTCCTCATATACTCATATATTCTACATTCATTATAAAATTATCACCATCAATATATTATTAAAATAATATATTTAAATGAATTATTTTATCAGAAAAAGATAAAATATTAATTTTCAACAATTGTCACATTAAAAATTTTCTCCATCTATATCCACATAAAATCACTATTTTTCTCATCATATAAATCAATAATTAATTATACACAAATAATATTACAGAATCACAGTACTGGCAACCAGGCCGTTCCCAGGAAAGAGGGGGCTTTCCAATAAGGATCTCTCCATACTGGCGCGCAATTAGATGACCAAACCTCTCCTTAGACAGAACTTTCTAGACATTGCCAATAATGTTATCTAATAATATTATTCAGATAATATGAATTATTGTTCCGATAATAGAAAATACTGTGTAGTGACAATTATTAAAACAACAGTAATATAAAATATTAACGCAGCAATTATTGAATCAATAAAATACAATATTGAACAGTAATTACTGTAACAATTATTGAGTAGTGCCTTCTTACGTAAGAATCAATAATTGGTGCAATACCGTGTGCTACTGTGCAACAACGCGTATTACTGTGTTTTAACCACCGG
Source organism: Panax notoginseng (assembly GCA_016801055.1). NCBI lineage: Eukaryota > Viridiplantae > Streptophyta > Magnoliopsida > Apiales > Araliaceae > Panax > Panax notoginseng. The sequence continues at coordinate 32,613,103 of CM029023.1, read as the reverse complement.
GTATTCCAACAGTATTAACGGTAACAACTACGCCGTTATTTATAAACAACTTGTTTTTGTCGTTTTCTTCATCCAACCGCTTTCTGTTATGGGGCCCACAAAAGACTGCGTCGTCGTACGAATATTCTCCGACAGTAAGAATATTCCACGACCAAGCGAATATTCTCTGACAACAATGAATATTTTATAACCACTTGTGTATTTCGAAAAAAAATTCATATATCACCCTTAACTTTAACATTTATCAATTTAACCATTTACTAAATAGTAATTATAAGAAAAATTGAATACTTTTATTTCATAAAATTCGGGGTCTTACAAAAACACTAGAATGTCGTCGATGAATACCACTACAAACTTGTCTAAGAATGGTTTAAACACCATGTTCATCAAATCCGTGAACGCAGCAGGTGCATTGGTTAAACCAAAAGACATCACCAGAAACTCGTAATGTCCATACCTAGTTCTGAATGCCGTTCGTGGTATATCCTCCTTCCTCACTTTCAACTGGTGATACCCACTTCTCAAATCAATTTTTGAAAAGTATTTAGCACCCTTCAACTGGTCAAACAAGTCATCTATTCTTGGCAACGGGTATTTGTTTTTAATAGTGACTTTGTTTAACTCCCTATAATCAATGCAAAGACGCATTGACCCGTCCATCTTCTTCACAAATAAAATTGGCGCTCCCCACGGCGATACGCTTGGTTGAATATATTTCTTGTCTAGCAGTTCTTGCAACTGTACCATCAGTTCCTTCATTTCTACCGGAGCCATTCTGTACGGAGCCTTTGATATCGGTGCTGTTCCCGGCACTAAGTCAATCACGAATTCAATTTCTCTGTCCGGCAGAAGTCCTGGCAAATCTTCTGGAAACACGTCTTCGAATTCTCTCACTACCGGTATTTTTTCTAATTTCACACCTTTCTTTTGAGTATCGACTATGTAAGCTAAATAGCCCACACAACCTTGACTCAACAACTACTTGGCCTGCATAGTCGTCAGACATTTCATTTGTCTTGGCGACTTGCTACCATAAAATACTACCTTTGACGGAGTCATAAGGTTTACGCACTTCTTTTGACAGTCAATTATTGCTCCATAATTGAACAACCAATCCATTCCCAAAATTACATCAAATTCCCCGAGTCTAATCGGAATCAAATCTACTAACAAGATATTCCCCTTAATGTTCACCCTACAGTTCTTGTAAACGAACCTAACAGGGATTATTTCTTTATTCGCAATTTCTATGTTCAAAGGAAAATTCAGTTATTCTCTAGACAATTCTAACCTCTTAGCAAATTCATCAGATATAAACGAGCAAGTAGCACCCGAATCAAATAATACATATGCATCAATATCATTGATTGGGATAATACCTGAAACTACATCCTTTGATTGCACAGCATCTTGCACAGTCATGTTAAAGGTTCTGGCTGTGGGTTTGATTGATGATGCAGGTCCTGTAATTGCCCACGCACCTCCATTGTTATCTCCTTTGCTTCTGGTTGTCACTCCCTCCTTCTTCTTAGGACATTCACGAGCAAAGTGATCCTTAGATCCGCACGTGAAGCACACATTCTTCTTTGATTGAGTGTAATTTGGGGCGATGTGACCTTCTTGGCCACATTTGTAGCAAACTCGTTTCCCCATCAAACACGCTCCCTTGTGAAACTTCCCACATGTCGCACACGCTTCAAACTTCTTATTCTGCTGGTTACCCTGCTGGTTTCCAGTACCCATACTTCCATTCCACTTTCTCTTCAAGTTGGTGTTGTTGTTGTTGTTGTTGTTTCCACCGCTACCACCTCCACTCTTCATCTCATTTTCATTCTTCTTCTTCTTTTGTTCCTGGTTAAATTTTGTCACCGCCTCGCCTCCACCTTCAGCGAGTACTGCTTTCTCCATCACTGCCGCAAACGTCTTCAATTGGAACAGGGAAACCCTACTGTACAACCATGGCTTCAGTCCCTGTTCAAACCTTTTCGCCTTACGCTCATCTGTGCTAACCTGATATGGCGCAAACCTCGCCAATTCATTGAATTTTGCGGCATACTCAGATACCGACATCGTCCCTTGCTTCAGTTCTAGAAACTGTACTTCCAGTTGACTCTTCGAACTCTCCGGGAAATAGGTCTCAAAAAACAACTCCTTGAACCTATCCCAAGTCATCACTCCCGGCCCTTCACGAGTTTTATTGGCCTGCCACCAATAACTAGCTTCTGCTTTCAACATGAAAGTTACGAAAGCCGTCTTCTGGTCATCCTCTACCCTAGCGACATCGAACACCTTCTCTATCTCCATAATCCAGGTTTGAGCTTCAACTGAATTCATGGACCCACGGAATTCAGGTGGTCCAACCGCCTTAAACTCCTTAAACGTTGTACCATGGTTTTGAGGTTGATTCTGCAACGCTCCTGTCAGTAGTGTTACTAGTTGTTGAACGGGATTCGCACCAACATTGTCGTTATTGTTAGTTCCTTCAGTGGTTCTCTGTCGTGTTGGCTGACGTCTGGGAGGCATTTTCTGTTAAAATAAAACACCTATTAGACCATTACTCACTTCTTTAAGTATTTCTAATTAACTTGCCTCTATAAAAGAAATACCCACATAGCACACAACACTTTGAACAAAATAATAACATTTATTTATTCATAAACTTTCTGAAAACATAACACAATAGCATTTCTGCTATCTACATCCTTTCCTGAACTACAAAAGTTTCAGGACAACACCATTATTATCATATCCCATGGTTACTTAACATTAGGGATTTACACATTATTTAATACATATTACGTGCATTATAAGCACACTTTCTACGATGATCTATTAAGATACTTCTTAGCCCTATCACGTTCTTCCTCCATGACTCTAAACATCGTTCTTCGATCTAACACAAATGATGGCAGCGTCTCGAACTGAATTGGATATCCCATAACCCGATCTTGAGCTCGATTAATTGCAGTGTCGAATACTTTGTCCATTTCTTCCATCTTCATCCTTTTTGCCTGTGAGCTCCTAACTGCTCTTCCAATTCGTTGATAAGCTTCCTCGTATGCATCTTCAGCTCTTGCCCTCTTAGCCGCTTCTTCTCTCAGCATGCTCTTCAGTTCAGCAACCATCTCGATTAATTGTTCCTTCTCTCCTTCAGTCTGTGTTAGTTTCTCCTCGGCGTTTGTCAGTCGTTCATCACGATCCTGGATCTCGCCGTCTTTTTGTGTAATTGTAGTCTGTTGTTCAGCTACTATCTCCTGCAACTCCTCCAGTGTATCTTGTAGTTCCACGTTAAGGTCATGCACCTCATCGTAAATACGGCCTGTTATCGAGTTAAGTGGAATCCTTTCTTCCTTATCCTCCTCATCTGTCTCCACATCATCCTCCTCATCTTCAACTACTGTGACCAACGGTAACTCCCGTGGCAGTAGTTGTTCCCAAACTACCTGAATGTCGCGAGGTTCCTCCTCTATAGGCATTTGAGGTCCCTCCTCCCTAGCCTGACTGGACTCTCCAACATTAGTCATCCTGACCACAAAATTTTAAAGTTTTAATTAATAATCATTACTACTCGACACTCACGAGTACATAAACATAAACACATAAGCACATAAGTGTTTTATTACTTCTTTCTTAAAACTCGATAAGAGTTAACTCCACTATCTTTTCAAAAGGTTACTTCCTAAGGCTTTTCCCCCACCTAAGGTTCATAACCAAAAGCTTTGATACCAACCTGTGACACCCCCAAATCCCGGTACTTCATTTCCTCAGGGTTTGGTGTTCACGTAATCAAAACATTCATTTCTAACTACCCAATTATAATAAAATTGAATAACAAAACCTGCCCATACAGGATTAAACTTAAATAAATCTCCCAGGTTATCTAACCTTTACAAACATTCATTCATGCGAAAAATTAAAATAAACTTCATTACAATCTTTAAACCAAGTCTGAAAATAAACTATTCAATTATTACAAGTCTTCAGCATTGCTTTGTCTTTCCTTTCCCTTTACTGGTACTAGGTACATCACCAGTTTCAACCTTAGCTGTAAGAAATTTTACAGGCAAGAGTGAGCAAACAAGGCCCACTTGAAATAACAATAATTAAATCATTAAACTTTTACATCATTTGTCAACATTAAGTTCAATAGAATTTAACAATATATTCTATTAACTTTTGGAAAGCTTTAACCTTTACTGAGGGTCTAATGACCGCGAATCATGTCCACAGTTATAAGTAATTTTCAACTTAAACTTTAACAGTCATAAGACTATAAGGACTTCACGTACTTAGGGGGATCAACCCTTCGTACAATGTATTGTGCACAATCATTTCAACGCTAAGCGTAACCTCTTATACAAGAGTTGTTCTTCTCAGTATTTAGAATACAAGTCCGTACCAAAGTGAGTTTGGTTTGAATACATCATGGGGTAATTTAGAATTCAACGGTAATCAACTAAGGTTTAGTTGATTACAAATGACATAACTGTATACTATGGAATAATCATAGTTTAATTGATGTTTATAAATTGACATCATGCATTAGGGATAATCTAATAGCATACAATTTGAATAATTATAACCTACCTTGCTTGAACAATAATAAGACAAGGTTAATTGAATAATAAACATCCACAACATGTATATAATTGTACATGCTAAACCACAAGTTAAGTACAAGAATAACTTGCTCTAAATAAATTTACACCATTATATGATAATCGAAATTGAAACAATAATTAGTTCAATAACACCAATGATTAGAAAACTTATACAATAAAGAACTTGCTAAATATCAAAAGTTAAGGCTTAGAAACTTGCTCAATATAAAAAGTAGGTTTAGGAAACTTGCCTTTAGCACAAGCTACACTTTTACCACTTGAATTGATACCCTAAACATATGTCATATTGACATCATTAGTCCTAACCAACATTGTACATTTATATAAACAATTACATTCCTCATATGGGTTGAATTACCCATTCACATAATCAATTATATTTCAAGTAGATAATACTTAATAACATGATATTTCATAGTCTAATAATACTGAAATTATCATTTAACATTATTATAATAAACACATAACATTTATTTTCAAGTTTTGTACATTTAAACAAAATTGTCAGACAGTTCTGCCAAGCCGCGCCGCGGCGCCACAGTTTGTACTGTGGCTCGCGCTGCGGCGCTGAGTCGGCGCTGCGGCGTAGCGATTATACTATGATCCGGCGCTGCGGTGCAGTGATTGTGCAACAGGCCGCTTACGTCATGGTGATGGCGCTGCGGCGCCAGCAATGAACTGCTGGGCCGCGCCGCGGCGTGAGCTGTCAGCGTCGACTGACAGCTTCGGCAACCATGAAAGAAAAAGCCAAATTGGCCAAAAAGCTCGAATCAAATAGACTAGTTACACTCTATTTTGCACATAAACTTCATACAAACACACTGTGACAATTCCTAACGTGTTTCTATTCATAATTTAACACAAACATCAAATATTCAACACCCAATTTCAATATTTTTGTCAAAAACTCCATTTTTGATATCTTCCATGAAAATCAATACTGTGATTTTGTTATTCAACCAAAACAGTAAATTCTAAGCATCATGATTATGATGTTACATACTCTAGCAATTCTTATAATCAATTTATCAATACAACAACTAATTACACCTTAATTTCCATTTTAACTAAAGCCATACTCATTCATAAAAACTCTCTGTAAAATAATTTCTTCATAAAATACATACATACAAGAACCAATGTATCTTATAAACATATATAATCAACAATCATACCAATTATAATCATAAACAACAAAAATTCCTTTTATAAAATTTTTACAGAGACTTTTTGGGAAGAAGAAAAATTTTAGAGTTTTACAAAAGAAAAGATGGCCTACCTTGGATTATGAAGAAGACGATGACTCTAACTCTTTGATTATCAAGCTTTTCTCCAAAACCTATAAAAACTCTCAATTCTCTCTAGTTTCTTCTTACTTTTTCTTCTTTTCTTCTTCTTCTTCCTCTGAGTTTTCTCTTTTTCTCTCCTTTCTCTCTCTTCTATCTTACGTATAATATTATAACGTAATAATAATAATAACATATATTAATGATATAATATAAGTACTGATATAAATATATCAGTTATAGGAGTTTTAAAATTTAAAAGCCAAAAGGCTTGTTTGGCTAGTCTAAATACAAATAATCTATTAATCATTACTCCTTGTTTGGTAAATTGAATTAAAACATAATAGATTAATCCTTATACCTTGTTTGCTAAAATCTTAATAGATTAAAGACTTATTATACAATAAGGTATGTTTGGCAAAACTAAATTAAACTCTTTTAATTTATTTTAATAACCCCTTTATAATAAGGTTATTAATCACACATTCATTTAATTAAATAAATCAATTAAAACATTAATCTATTAAATTACTTTAACACATAAATAATTATAATTTCTTTTATAATTATAATTTCATTTAACCAACTAATATTTTAAACTACAATTTCTCATTTAAAATATTATTATTTATTTAAAACCACTATAAGCTCTCTAGCTTATTAATTAAATTAATTATTATAAATCTCATAACAACTAATTTATTTAGCTCCTTAATTATTTACACAACAAATAATTAATTAAATCACCTCAATTCCAATTGCCATAATTCGATAAATATTTAATATTGCCAATAAATATTTAATATCTACTATTTAATTATTTATTCAACAAATAATTAAATAAACTACATCACTCAAATTAAATAATTAATTATTCAATCAATAAACCTATCTGTTAAATATTTATATAAATCAATAAATATTTATTATAATAATTTAAAATTATAGAATGTTACATCATTCCCTCCTTACAAGGATTCTATCCTCAGAATCACAATTCAAACAAATCATTCGTTACATAAGGTGTCATTGTGACGTACTATCCAAGGTTGGGACATGAGTCACAGTTGGTATATATTTGTATCAAAACTCACAACATATGTGTTGTTGTATTTTGCACGACAGTTGTAGTAATAAAGTTGTAGTTATTTTCTGTATCATATTTTTGACCACTCAAAATAGGTTGGTTGGATTGGACCTATTTTGGGGGCGTCACAAGGAACACCCTAATCAATCAACTCACTATATTCTTATGTGAATTAAGTTAATTAGGGTTTTGCACACAAATTCTTTCAATGGATACAAAAGACACATAGGTATATTCCTATCCTACGTGTTAATCATATTAACCCTATTTAGATTATATGAACAAATGTTATCATATCTAGATCTCATCCTATACTCCTTCTTCCAATTTTATATAGATTATCACAATAATTGTTGGCCAAACAATTAATCAATAAGCAAAAGATATAATAAACAATTCAATAAAAACTAACTTTCATTCAATGGAAATGTTGAATTTAAACTACATACTAAGTTCTGTTGCAATCTTAATTAAAGTTTAGTTCATGATAATAAAGGAAAACATTATCCAAATTAATAATCTAGACATCCCAGGTAATTTACAAAGATAAGAATTAGAGAAAAGATTAGAAGAACTTGTCAGATTGCTCCTAATCCTCCGCTTGATCTTTAGCCTCTGCAATATCCTTCGTGCTCTCCTTGTTGTTCTCTCTTTAAATCTCTTAATAATCTCATTCCTGAAGTCTTTTCCTATTTGTATTGGTCCCAACCCTCATTAAGACTCCTGATTGGCTTAAAAAATAACTCAGCAATAGAAAAATTCAACTTTGATCATGCATGAGCACCTATGCGCTCAACCTAGTACAAATCCAAACACCTAGGCACTTGACCAGGACCACATATTTAAAAAAATGCCACTCAGCTCTAATTTTAATGATTTTTGATCTTTTTCTTCTCCCAAATGACCAAGTTGTCCATCCAGCTCTAACCTACAAGAAATAAACACAAAAACACATAAAAAGATACTAAAAATACTTAAAGATAGCAATAATTAAGTTTAATAATATCGAATTCATAGGTATAAAACCTACCCATCAAATATCCCAAAACTTAACTAATTTCTTGTCCCCAAGCAATGCAAATAAAATGCATCATAACTATATGCCTACAAATCCAACCACCAATCAGTATGAAATCAAACAAATATGCCTCAGAGGTATCAATAATATATTCAAACAATACATCCAAACAAGACAATTCAATAACTCATACCAATCAATAAATCAAATCCTATTATTACTGATGCAGGGTGTGTGTGCTTAACAACCATTAAAATTAACTACAGTTCAAATACATTGCATAATATACTTCTTAGAGGAAAAGACATATTTTTAACTTAAGAAACTCCGTTCACAAGTTAAGCTCCAGCTAAAACTATACAATCATCAAATTCAGAGTCAATACGAAATTAATTTCTTCTTTTATTTTCTCACGAGGGCATTTATGCTCTTTCTCATGTTTACACTTGACCGTGCAATGTCTAGTTCTCTTAGGCTTTTCAATTTTACCCATATAATGAGCTTTCGACCAAAGACTACCAAACTAGATGGTTTTAGGGCGCTGGGTGTAGAGACACCCCCTAAGGGCTTACTTACTCCAGTAACAAAGGCCATAGAACTAAACTAGTCAAAGTGTTTATTCATATAAATTTTTTCTGGATTTTCTATTTTTTTTGCCTTTTTTTTTGAATATTTATGTTTTTTTCTTATTTAAAAATCCCATATTTTTCCCCAAACTTAAGTTTTTGCATCATCCTTGTAAGACCCCAACTTTTATGAATAAAGATTAATTTTCTCTAAATATCATTTTGAATATTATGGTGTGGATTTGATATAATGTTATAGTTATAGGTAATATTTCTAAATTTTACAAAGTAAGCAAGTTGTCATAAAATATTCGTTTGGTTAGGAAATATTTGTTTTTTCAGAGAATATTCGTACAATAACACAATCATTGGTGGACCCCACAACAGAATTACTGTCGGAGTTAGAAAACGACAGAAATATCTTTTTATAAAAATAACGGCGAAAGTTTTACCGTTAACTGTTGAAATACCGGGTGATAAAAGTACAATAATACTCGTGGTTGTATAGTAGCACACGATATTGTACAGTATCTTTGATTATTGATGTTTACGTGAGAAGTCACTCAGTTTTATTCAATTATTACAATGGTAGTTGATGCATAGTATCTCATATTATTGATTTAATTATTGTCACAGTATCATCTGCACAATATTTTATATTATTAAATCAATAATTAAGACGACAAAGTTATTCATATTATTATTTATATTATTGACAATGTCTAGAAAGTTTTGTCGAGGAAATGGGTTTGGTCACCTAATTGCGCGCCAATAAGGAGAAGTCCTTATCAGAAAGTCCCCTCTTTCCTGAGAATGATCTGATTGTTAATATTGTGAGTTATAAACGATGAATAAATGTTATTAAAAATGTGTTTAGTGAAATCAAGTGAATTGAGATAAATAGAGGGGTATTTTATGAAGTAATTGTTGTAAATTTAGCTTATTGCATAGGCCCCTACTTACTCATTTTTCAAAATCGTTCGTAGAAAGTTATATATATATATATATATATATATATATATATATATATATATATATATATATATATATATATATATATATATATATTATATTTTATTATTTGTATAGTACTGCATAGTACTGCATAGTGTTGTATAGTAATGCATAGTGTTGCGTAGTACTGCATAGTGTGTGCATAGTGTTGCCTCCATTTCGGTTTAACAAAACAGACTCTAACTCATGCAAGTATACACGAGTCAACAAGTAGTACATAGTAAGAAAGTATCGATCCCACAGAGAAAGATGAATAAATCTACGCTATCATGCAACAACCTTATCACTATTTCTGTATGCTCAAACGATCAATTAACAAACAAATTTATATCTAAATTAATTATCAACACAAAAATACTAATTAATAAAAGTAAAGTAATCAAATTGGAGAGATATGAGATCCTAACATCATTTAATGCTTTATCCAAAATGCACGCCTCTTGTTATGCCTAATTATTTAATATGGATAGCTAGTCGAGAGCACAAAAGTGAAACATAACCATCTTTCGATGTTCTATGTTCAATTCACAAAAAATCCACAAATGATAGAATTCATGTAAGCATCAAAATTACCTAACCCACTATATGTCTATGTGAATTAAAAGTAATAATGATTTAAGCACAAGCTCTCTCAATAACTACATATGGTGAACCGGTATATGCCTATCCGGGTCACGAATCACAAAACCCAACACAAATAAGCCTCATGAACATATGCCAACATGGTCTAATCTGTATTTATACTTCCTTTTTCAATTCCATATAAGTAATTAGAGTGAATGGTGATCAAGAATTCAAACATATAAGTGAAACCATGTTAGGTAATCCAATATTAAACATACAAGCATCACAAATAGGCATACAAGTATGGACTACACATTAAACTCCATTAGAATCCTATAATGGAAGTTAGTTCATTTCTGAATCAACAGTTATTATCGGATTTAAGCCAAGCACTATAATAAACAATGAAAACAAAGAGATTTAAGGGAAATGAGAAATTAAATCTGATAAACCCTGCTTCAAAGTGATTCCAAGCTAGTTCAGGTCCACATTCATCAACAAAATTAAAACTCAGTCTTTACAATCGATCAATCTTGAGAGAGAAGCCCAAAATAGTAGAGAAAGGCTATGGAATCTCTCTAGACTACGAAACCCTAATAAAAAAATATAATAACTGATGATAATACGTCTTTTCAAACCAACAAATATACCCCAATATAGCAAACACGCTCTAGCCTTACAAAATAGAAAGCCAACATTTTAAACCTAGTGTGATTGGCGTGGCCGCGCGGTATCATAGTGTAAATCGGGCACGGGCGCACTACATGAACTGCTGTCGAGGGCTTGGCGCGGGCGCGTCGTGTCCCTTTGCAAATTGGGCGCGGCTGCGCGCTGGCCTTGTCTGCATCTAATCTCCCTCAGGCGCAGGAATGCCGTGTCTAGCCTATATGGCAGTGCGGCCGCGCTGCTGCTGCATGTTGTATTCTGCTGGCTTCTTGCTGTTGCTGCTGGACTGTTGTTGATTGCTACTTATTTTCTTCTTCTTTTCTTCACTTCTTACTTCTTTATTTGGCCACATCAAATCCCTTCTAGCTGTCCTCCTCACCTGTTTAAACTCATCTACTTCCTCCATCCTAGATATTGTTTGCCTCTATGCCATTTTATGCCTTTTCGTGCATTCACCATGCCATTTTTATGCCTTAGGAGTTCCAACTATGCACACTGCAAAACAAACACAAAAAGCAAATAAAATATACCAAAAATACTTGAGTTAAACAAAATTCCAATGAGTTGGTAACCAATAAGTAGGTATAAAACCTACTTATCAAATACCCCCAAACTTGAACTATTGCTTGCCCTCAAGCAATACACACAAAAACAAATTAGACAATGCAAGCTACACTATCATGCAAGTGATTCCCAAGATTTCCAGCCCTACTAGAATTCCAATCAAATGTGTCTTAGAGAAATATCCAAATTCAAGAACAAAGTATCAAATCAAGCTACAGGCATAACACTATACAATCAAATAATCCAAACCTGCTATAAAGATGATGATGTGTGTGTGATGTGTTCACAAATAAGCTTGACAAAGGCCAAGACTACACAAACTATACTGCATAAGAAAGAAAATTGAAGTTCAAATTAAGAACTATGCATACAAATGAAACACCAACTACTCCAACACATCAATACAAACTAAGGTTCAACAATGGGTTTAATCTGCTTTATTTTTACTCACAAGGGCGATTTTCGCACTTTCCTGCGATGTTTATTGATTTCTTTTCTTTTTCCCATGCCTATGCAATGTCTCATTCCATTAGGCTAACAGTGTTACCCCTTAGCGAGCTTTCAACCAACGACTCCCAGACCATTAAGACCTTAGGGCGCTAGGTGTAGAGACAATTCCCTCGGGCGTACTTGCTCAAGTAACAATGACCCCGAAACAAGACTAGCCACGGTAATTTTTTATATTTTTCTCTTTTTCTTCTCTTTTATTTTTTATTTTATATATATATAGCAAGCATACCCATGTGTTCCCAAAGTTTGAGTATTAGTGTTTTCATAGCCTATGTCCACTTCCTACACAATTCTATTTTTAAAAACAACGTTTTCTTCTCAGTAGACAAACAAGTTATTCTTTAACTAACATGCAAAAATGAACACTAACATGCTACCTGGTAGCATCTAAACAACAAGCATAAATCATATCATGTATAACATTATAACTCAGCTCAAGCTATCAACCTAATTCAAGAATCCATCAAATTTCTTAATTCATCATTGGCTCAATTAGAATTCAACTAACTAGATAATTAGGAATATGCAGTGTTATGCAATTAAACATATAAACTAAACAAATAATAATCAACAAATGAAAAATTTTCTGCTAAATAAAACTAATCACCTTAATATGCAAAAACTATACTAAACATGGATAAATGATATGTAGTTATACTACATGCTCTATACTACACTACTAATCACCCAATACCCCCAAACTTATCATATTCATTGTCCCCAATGAATGAAGGTAAAGGGCAAAGAGAACTCCCCTAATTGTCGGCATGGCCACCCTCCTCGGGTGGTGAGTCTGGTGGTGGAAAAGGCACATCTGTACCAAACTAAGGCCACTCTAGCATCGTTCCTTGCTGCACAAATGCTTCAGCTAATGACCGCGATAACCCATTTGCGAACACCAAAAAGTTGTCATACATGGCATCCACTTTTCTCTCCAATCTCCTAAGTCTACGATCATCATTCTCTATAATGGCATGGGATGAAGTTGCTATAGTTGCCTGCGTTGGCTGCGGAGACGACACCGAAGATGTTGCTGGAGGAATAAAACCTTTACCCCTCGAATGTGGTGTGCCTCCTACCCAATCCTTAAATTTTGCAATAGTAGCATGAGTAATGCCTTGGCTAGGTAACTGCAACTGTTCATCTGCCCAAGTAACTCCCTCCTTGTAACACAAATGGGCGATAACTGAAGCATGTGGGATGCTGCCTGTGGTGCTCCTCCCATATAACAGAGCATATTTTGGTGGAGGAGGTGGCCCACGACTATGTATTTGCCTGTTATAATTCCCCATAATATGATAGCTCGCTCAAATAGGATGTCATGCTGATGTGATGAAGGCAACAACTTGGCATAGATAAACAGATTCCATGCGTTGGCATAGCGATTAAGGGCTGAACTTGGAAAATTTGTAGGCTGGTTCGTACCCGGTTTGTAATTCCACTGCATACCAGGCACGCACAAATTAGCTATCACCTATCTAAGTTGGACTCAAACCTTGCAGCCTCCACCCAGTTAGCACATCCAGTCGGTGGGTCAGGTAAGTTGAAAACTCCTCTAATCGTCTGTGGGCGATAATCCACTTGGACACCCCTAACAAATGACAACCCACTCATTGTTTCCTTAGCACTGTCGTAGAATTCACGCATTAAAGCCATTGGTGCAGGCATGGAACTTGATACAACTCCTACCCAGCCCATCTCCTGAATCATTTCCCATAACTGACCATCCTGCTTCCTGGGATTGAATCCGCGTTCCTTCACAAATGTTTTGGCCATAATTCGATAGTACTCTATCTGAGCATCTAGGCTAACGAACTTGGTAAGGTCCAAGATATCCTCACTTTAACTGCTTAAAGAGGATGACTCAGGTGTACGGGAACGTGCACACTTTGGACCCATAGAAATTTCTGAAGAAAAAGCCTAAATGATTTGAGAAGAGGAGAACTTGACTGAAGAAATCACTCTCTGTATACTATAAAGACAACCCCCAAACTCGTTGCTTTCCACTACTCTGACAAACCCTAATTATTTGAATGGGTGATATGTAAAAGAAGTTGAGTGTGGGAAGAGAAACCGAAAGTGTAGGAATTGTAGTGGGGTTGGAGTATTTGAATGGAAACTGTTTGGATTGGGAGAAGAGGAAGAGGTTTTCATTTTTTGAAAGAGAAGTGGGTAGGCGCACGTCTGATATGAGAAGTTATAACTGATGTAAGTGGGATGGGCACGCTTTTAAAACATTTAAAAGTTTCTGGCACCAGACTCGGGTGTGGCCGTGCCGAGTCAAAGCATTAATATGGCGTGGGAGCGATGATGTTGGGTGTATGATTGGCGCGGGCGCGCTCAAGGTCAGAATGCATGAAGTCCGACGTGGGCGGGCCAAATTTGTACTACCCAACCACGCGGCCACGCTGCCCTGCACCCAAAAATGAACTGATTTGCACTTGAAGAAGTAATAAGCAACCATTGACACTCTTCAACTAACCTGCATATCAAGCATTTACAAATATGATATATACCAATTTCCAAATCAAAAATTTGTACTGTATAACATTTATAAATGATTGTATATCCAAAAATGCTCTATGTGCTATTCCTATAAAAAATGATATGTGCATTCAGCTCTAACAAAATTTTTGCAAAAAAAAAAACATAATCATAAGAATTAAACATGGGGGAGAAAAATAGACATGAACAAATAGAATTAAACTTAAGGAAGAAATAGATATGATGCAGAAAGAATTAAACATGAAGAGAGAAGAGAAATAATGGGGTGCCTCCCATTGAGCGCTAATTTATAGTCTGTTAGCTTGACTATCTCTGCTCTGATCAAGTCATAGAAAGAATTGAGGCGGACCTTCTGCCTGTCAATCTCACCACCATAGTAATGCTTAAACCTCTGTCCATTGACCTTGAAAGGCTTGTCTGGGAACTTGTCAAAAATTTCGATTGCACCGTGTGTATAGACATTCTTCACAGTGAGCAGCTCTAACCACCTTGACTTGAGCTTCCCTGGGAAGAGTTTGAGTCTGGAATTAAATAACAACACTTTTTGCTCTGGCTCAAACACCCTTTCCATAATCTTGCGGTCATGCCATCTTTTCACCTTTTCCTTGTACAACTTAGAATTCTCATAGGCTTGCAATCTAAATTCGTCTAACTCATTGAGTTGGAGTAGTCTTTTCTCTCCTACAGCCTTCAAGTCGAAATTTAGCTTCTTTATTACCCAATATGATTTGTGTTCGAGCTCCATGGGAAGGTGACAAGCCTTTCAAAACACTAGCTGAAATGGCAACATACCCAATGGTGTTTTATAGGCAGTCCTATAAGCCCATACTACATCATCTAGCTTCAGCGACCAGTCCTTCCTTGTGGGGTTCACGATCTTTTTTAGGATTTTCTTTACCTCACGATTCGATACCTCTGCTTGGCCATTAGTCTGGGGGTGGTAAGTTATAGCAATTCGATGATTAAGCCCATACTTAGCCAACAAAGTTATGAGCTGACGATTCCAAAAGTGGATTCCTTCATCACTAATGATTGCCTTGGGAGTCCCAAACCTCGTGAAAATGCTCTTTCGAAGAAACCTTAGAACCACCCTAACATCATTCGTTGGTAGAGCTGCCACTTCCACCCACTTGGATACGTAGTCGACTGCCAACAAGATGTACAAGTTCCCACATAATGAAACGAAAGACCCCATGAAGTCTATCCCCCAAACATCGAATATCTCCACCTTGAGGATTGTATTTAAGGGCATTTCATTTCTCTTAGATATGTTTCCTATTCTCTGGCATCTGTCACACTTCTGAATAAAGCTGTAAGCATCTTTAAAAATAGTGTACCTATGAGAGCCCCGGATCTGGGTCCCAAATCACCGCGAATATGGTACAATCATTCTATAACTAATGCGGAAGATATAAACACAAATTATTTATACATTACATTTACACATTATTCTCCAAGGTCGAGTAACCTTAACTTATACACAATTCATAACATATCTAACATATAATGTTATCATCATACTATACTATTATAATTTAGCTGCACATATAATCCCAAACTGAACTTGGCTTTATCCTTTCCTGTATCCGAACGTATTCATCTTAATCTGCAATGTTAATCATGATATAGCAAGGGTGAACAACAAGTTTGCCCAATAAGTTTAAGATTAATAAATTAAGGATATATCATGATGGAAAGATTTTGAATAATAGCTGGCTAACATTCAACAATATAATTGTGAACTAGTATGGAAAAATTTTCATAGCTGAACGAACATTGAACATGAACATACCAATTATATTTGGACCGAATGGTAATGAAGGTGATCAACCTTTCATACCTAATGAATACATACAATATGCACTTAGTACGATTCAACAATTCATAGACATGGTAATCAATAATGATTATCCACAAGCATATTTGAATAAACAACTCGAAGTTGAGCTAAGAAAAACTTGCATGTACCGATGTTTACCGTTACGCATTCTATTTAGCTTTGTCTGAAAACCTAATATATATAATATCGATCTCTAAATATTAGAATAATATCATCACAGTATAATACTATTATATATAATCATAGAATAATCTAAACACATAACCCTATCAGTCACAAACTACAAAAGACTCGATATCAAGTCAAACTATTTCAGTCTGAGTTGAAACTAACACAATTTCGTCAGCCCGATGACCTAGTCGAAAAATTCTCGAGCCTAATATCACTAAGACTCAGTTTAAACTGGTTCACATTTATCATATATAATTTATTATCAGTCAAAATATTTTTCATAAGCTCGTAATAATTTTCAGATAATTATTACTATTTATCATAATTTTTCAATCATTAATATCGTATTTATAAGAATTAAATACCACATAATTCCTTTATTATTAATATTTATTTAATACTAAATATTAATAAAAATCATGTCATAATATTATAGTATATTTATAATATATCAAAGTATTTTTTAATACCTTAAAATCATATTTATATGATTTTTAAACATTTAAATCCATTATTCGATAATTGTCATTAATAATAAATATTAATGTTTTTCATGACAAAATATCAAAAGTAATATTTTATAACTTAAAATATTTTTATAACCTTTAAATAATTTTTATATAATTTTTAAAGCATTAATTCCATTTTTCCATAATTTATTTAATATATTTATTAATAAATTAATCACTATTAATATTAATTTAATAATAAAATTCATCAAAAAAATATTAAAAGTCATGAAAAATAACTTAAAATAATTTTTTATACCAAAATATAATTTTTCATGATTTCTTAATTATTAAAATCATTTTTAAATAATTTATTTAATATTATAATTAAATAAATTAAATACCATTATTATTCCAAAAATATTAAATATTTATGAAACATATTCAAAATAATTAAAAACCCATCTTTAGGCTTTAAAATAATTTTTAGTAATTTAATATAAATTTTTAATAATCAAAAACCATTTTTCTCTATTTATTAAATAAAATAATTATTTTCAGAAATTAAGTGTCGCTAAATGGGCTTTAGGCGACAAAACCGTCGCTGATGGTGTTCTTGAGTGTTCTTGGGCCAAACCCAGAAACTCATGTCAGTGAACATTGTGCCACGTTTGACCAACATTTGATCCATGATCCTAAGGTTTTTTGGCCAAACTAAAGTGTTTAGATTGCAGTATAAATGTAATACTACCATCATCAATCAAGTTTATAGCCAACATATATCGTATCTGAGAGATCTAAGCTTTCAAAATCGTTGTCAGACATGTTCTTGTATTTTTGGGTTTTCCAGAATTGAAGAAAAGTCGAGGTGCCTATTATCCAAGTCTTGAATCATACGTTCTGGGCTTGCTAGGTATGTTTTATTGGTTTAAACGTGTAGTATTGATATCAAGCAACAACAATACATCAACAGATCAACATATCAACATCATGTTTTAAAGATTTTGGCCGGTCAAAGTATGCTAGAAAAACTGCCTTTAAAGATTTCTGGGTTGCCCAGAATCTTCATCTGGCAGTTTGGTCAACTCTAGTTTGACCACTATTATTTATGATCCTGAGCAAGATCTGGGTGATCTAATGGTTTTAGTAGGTAGACTACATGTCAGACTACAATATCCAACCCACAACATGACATAAATACTTAAACTCAGCGAGATCTAGAGCATGCAATATCACTGTCAGAAATTTCTGGGCAATCTGGGTTACCCAGAAATGGATTCCGTGCTCGATCGACGCACTTTGACCGCTTATAACTTAAAATCTAAACATGCTCTAACCCCTCATGGCATATAACAAATCCATAATATAAAACAGACATATCATCAACCATATAGAAATCTAGACGCACTGACATTTGCTTGTCAGAAAACTTTTGAAAGTTCAAGAACAGTTTTCTAAAAATGCTATTTCGTGCATGTAGACGTTATGGATCCATGATCCAACAACCCAGATCACTAAGTGACACCATCTAACATATATCTAACCAACAAACAACAACAAACCAACAAACAACAACATGAACTATAATCTTGAAGATCTAGAAAGCTTAGGGTTTTTATACCTTTCTAACGCTTGATCTTGAATCTGATCTTGGTATTCTAACACATGATCATAGCTTAACCTAGCACTCCCTTTCACCCTCATTTTTGGATTTAGAGAGAGAGGATGGTCTTGGTTGGTTTGCTAAGTAAAGTAAGAGACTCTCTCTTACTTTATTTGATTTTTATTTTGATTCAATGTATAGAGTTGGAAATGTTGGCTGAAATAGAAGATATAAGGCACAAGGAGTTGTTAGGGTGGGTGACCAACTCAATATATAGCAAGATTCACAAGCAACCAATTAAAGAATGTGATAAAAGGGTATTATGGTCATTTCTATACAGTTTTAATGGCAAGTTGGTCCTTTGATGCAACCCTTAGGGTTTAACCCTCAGGGTTAAAATCTAAGATTTTAAAAATAAATTCTAGGATTTCCAAATTAGGTTTTCAAAATAGAAAATTAATATTTCAAAATTATAATTAGGATTTTTTAATTATATTAAGATTTCCTAATCATAATTCAAGCTTGCTAATTTGGATTAATATTTCCTAATTAAAATTGCTAATTTAGCAATTAGTCCATAACTGTACCTTAGGGTTTCTAACGGAGCAATTAGGGTTTTAAACTTTTTAAAATTAGGGTTTCAAACTTTTTAAAATTAGGGTTTTCTAATTAATTATTAGAGTTTCCGTAATTAATTCTATAATCATAAATACGTACCCTTAAACTTCCCAATTTAGGGGTTTCTAATTTCGAATTAGGGTTTCAGATTCTCGAAACTGAAATTAGGATTTCTAGAATCGGGTTCTAGGGTTTCTTATCGATCGCTAGGATTTTCTAACTGAACGTCGATATTTTTAAAATATACTTAGGGTTTAGACACGAATATAATTTATCTGGTCAACCCTTGACCCTTAACCACATACTGTACACATATATAACAATATACACAGAACATATATACTTATACCTTTAATCCTGAATAATTCACCACAAAAAATTTTAAATCCATAAAATTTCTTCTCGAAAATCTCAAATCCATTCACTTATTTTACGTTTAGGTTTATTATTCAACCTTTAATCCATCTTTTAAGATTTAAATAATTATCTAAATTCTCGGGTTGTCACATTCACCCCTTCTTCTAAAAATTTCGTCCCCGAAATTTATCTTACACCTTATACCTTTCATACACAGCATCGCATGCTACTCAAATCATCTCTCACTAGAGTTAAATTATTCAAATCATACTGAGGAGTCATATAGACTATAAACTTTTATTTTCAAAAAGGTTTTAGGGAAATTCATTCGCAAACCGTCATAACTTACAGACACATAGGGTGGTTAGCCCGGTATGCCCTGTACTGGCCAAGTACTGTTGGTCGAAATAATTTTTCCCCGTTCCTCTTATCCTGCTTAGGCGCACAAAGTTTCTTACCTCAGTCTTTACCGAAATCCCCACCAAAACAAATTAGTTCAGGAAAAATTTCAAAGAACGCTTAGAATTTTATAAATGTTGGTCTAGCCGAATCAAATAGCATAGACTCATATCAATAATTCAATTCAATCGAAATATTTAGGTATAGCCAAACCCCTTTGGCAAATTAAAAATTTAAAACTAGTTTGAAAATGATGTCATGATGTCGTACTGTATTAACAGCCCGTTTGAGGATGCCGTCATCAAGTGACTTTGTCATAACACATCATACAATAGTGGAACAACGATTTTAGATTAAATTCAACACTAAGTATTTCGGTATTTATAACTCCATCAACTTTTTATCATATTTGCACCAGGTTACATGGTACATAAGTGATAATTAAATATATATTTTGATATTTCAAATCATTATCGTCTAGCTGAAACAAGTAGCGTAGACTATTCTTTAAACCATTCAAAAATCATTGCAAATCAGTTTTATCATCTCAACAGGTAACGATGTGTCGGTGGCCCGAAGTCCACTCATACACAATAGTCACCAGGAGTTGAGAATAAAATTCAGTTCAAAAAGGCACATAGTGCGTATTTAGCTTGATGTCAAAACTTTTGAAGTCTAGCATAGCTAGGAGATTTGGAAAACATATGTCTCCACTAATAATCTATTGCCTATTAATACTATTTATTCCTATTATCCTCAATACTCCATTCACACCAAACTTTACCCAGTTTGTCAAACTTACCACACTTATGAGTTCAGGAACTTGCCATAATCATATGAGTTTAAGAACTTGTCCTAGATAGACCTTTGGCATCCATTCGCTGAGGGGTTCATAAACATTCTATATAATTATGAGTCACGAACGTACCATAAGTATGAGTTTTAAGAACTTGTACTTAACCTTATATTCTCTACCTATACTCTATCTATCTGTTATACACCTGAGAAAAGAATCACCTTCTCAACAGGTATATAGCAAATAGCGTGACACAGACATTTCAATGATTATCATTGCCAGAAACTAAGTGGTCGTTAGACCAAGTACAATTCCCCGCCCATAATAAGGAATTATACAACTCAGCTGTTGGCATGAGTCCTCAATTGAAATCCCCACCTAATCTTAACTCCCTTCTCAATACGAATTTCATTTAATTTGTATTCATAATCCTTTCCTGAATCTGTACCAATTCATAGTACAACTGACACACAACAATCTTGGTGTAAATTTTCAATCATTCGCTTGATTTTTCTCTATACTATAACCTTATCAGATCACGGGGTGATCTCATCGTATATATTACGATTCATTTCTATGCTATGATCGTTTTGTTTTACGATTTTCTGTCCCTGTACTTTTAGTCTTTTAGACTCTATCTATTCATTACTACTGTTCACCTTTATTATCAGAGTCGGGGAACTTCGTACCTTTATAACTCGCCGAGATTCGTCTTTGAATTTGTGACACCCCCAAATTCAAACACTCATATCTCGAATTTAGTTTGTCATGTACTAATTCTAATATTACCCTAAAATTATCAACAACGGAAATAATAGAATAATTTTCATTGATATAATATAAATATTCGCATCCCAAGGTACCGTAACCATTACTACAACAATCCAGTGATTTAACTTAAACATAGTTAATCATTCTTAGTACATCATAATAAGCATAACAATAATAATAATATTTCAACTCTTAAAGGACTAAGCTATTCTGTCGTCTTGCCCTTTCCCTTGTCCTTTCCCGATGTACCGCCTTGCTCTGCCTTAACTGTAATGTTTTTAGGGAAGCAAGAATGAGCAACCAGTTTGCCCAGCAATTAATATAGCAATAAGAATAAGCAGTTATGACGTTTGAATCTTCCAAGGTATAACAGTAAATGATAGTTCAAGGATATCAATAGATGTCAAGAGTGTTCAATAAATGTTGCTATAGACTGAAGGATAACAATAATATTTCAAGGTTTATTAAGAATGAACACTGAGCAGTCACTAAGGACTAAGAACTCCTACTAGAATAAACAATATTATACTGTAAACCCAATATAAACGAGTACAACAGGTGATCAGCCTAAAGTACCCTACGTTATGCATAACATTTAATCATACTTATGTGCACACATCGGTTCCCCGACAATATAAAATTTCCCCTTTTTAAGATGGTTATTCATCTCAGTAGATTTACAAGAGTCCGCACTAAGTCAATTGGTTTGGATAGCTTTCTTAACATATGATTATAGTCTAGCCGAATCAAAGGCTTAGACCACTTTTATAACGCATTTATGAATGATAAGTCCAATGCTTGTAACAATGCTAAGGCATACAAATGATTTCCGAATAGTACTAGATATTTACTTGATATAAGTATGGCAACAATTCAGATTACACAATATACAAAGTAAATAATTTAGAAAACTTGCATTCAATATGATAATCAAATGAAGTTAGACAATTCGCAAAAAATCCAAAGTTGTGTGAGTTAGAAGACTTGCCTTTAGCGTTGATTACCACTTATAGCGTAAGATCACTTCAATGAACTATGTTATCCTATTTATGTATGTATATGTATTCATTAGTCACACACACTTGATATACATACTTGTATACTTTCATCACGCATATCTAAATTCATGTAGGCTACACACATTCAAACTCCTAGATGTAAAATTCACAATGATTTTACCTTTAAAATCTTTAAAAATATTTTTAGTTCTCTTATACTCACATTATATGTGAAACATTACCTAAGTTACTCATATATGTTGAAGAACCTTTGGGCTAAGTTTGGTCCTTTGTTATATTTACTCATAAATTTCTATTTTACAAAGTTAAAAGAGCTCATTATAACAACTACTAACTATAGTATTTGTTAACCACATAAGATTGTCAAACAATCCCTATGAGTTCATACTTGTGTATTATTAAGAAACTCTTTTAGTTCATGCTTGTATCGTTTATAAAGTGTCTAACTAGATGTGTGAACATATCGGTTATCTCTAGAGGCATAAAGCATCCTATCATATTTGTTCAAAAGTTCATAATACAAGTTATAGAGTTTCCAACTCAATTGGTTGTCAATTATTAAGACGTTATGACTAACAATCTATATATACAAAGTACATTGAGTCCATACTTCATGTGTATTTACAAGTTCAACTAAACTATAAACATATGTTCACAAGGTTAGATTCAAAAAGGCGTAGGGTTTTTATAAACATAGTCCTTGTCTTTCGACTTTTCCTTCAAAATGATAGAATTCAATTCTAATCTTACTAGAACATCTTGCAATATGCATTGATATATGTTTAAGGATTATGTATGTTCTTGGAGTGAAGTTAAGTTAAGATTTCTTGCATCAAGCCATCAAACAAACCAAAGGAATTCAAATCACTGCAGCACCCCCCCCCCCCGACCAGGGCGGGCTTTTACACTGTAGGGACCCCCGTCGGGGCGGGTATGGCCCCTATCAAATTTCTTCCCCCCCCCCCACTGGGGCGGGCCTTAAACATAGCATGACCCTCACCGAGGCGGGCATCACTTCATTCCTAAGAACACAGGCATCCCCTGTTCGAGCATTGGTGCGATTTTCAACCCAACAACTATCCAAGCAGCAATGTAATGATGTATAATTGCTATAAACTTGCTACATAACATTCCTAGCATGCTTCTATCAATCCCAAACATACAAACAATTAAATTCAAGAATCAATTCAAGATTTTTGCCATTTTTTTCAAAGTTTAACACATTTAGCGATTATCTTCCCTACGAATTCGTTACTTGACCAATTTACTTCGTTTAACTCTCATTGATTTCATATTGGACCATATTAATAATGTCTAGCATCAATTGATACATTCTAGCATGCTTCAACTATAAACATTTCAACTCAAAATAAGTATTTTCGTACTTTTCTAATAACTTTGCAAAACTTGAACGTAAGAACATATAGAGGAATGTTACCTTTTCTAAAGTTGAATTGCTACTCTAGCTTCAATTTGCAGATTGTATAAGCTTAGCCCAACCACACTCACACACACTTGAAATTTTCTCAGAGGATTAGCAAAATGGTGGTGAATGAGAAGGGCTCCATTTATAGGAAAGCTTGTGACCAATTTATGCTTTTACTCAATGAATCAAACCATTGGAATGGAGAAGAAGCTGATGGTTATAAAAGATTTGGTGGAAGAGTACTATGTAGACCACTCCCTTCTTCATGGTTTGCTAGCTATGTGGTTGGTAATGAAGGACTAGGCCTTTGGCCTATTACGTGAAGAAGAAATGGAGTGACACTCAATTTGGGACACTACCAATACTCAGCATTTGCAAACCATTACTTAGCATACTTAGGTTTATTTTACATTTTGTCCAAAAATGAGCATACATATACACCCACTCATATATACAAATAAAAATCATATAATCCATGTACATTGATTTATTTCAATTAATATTTACCCTAGACTAGGATATACTTTAGTTGGGTACTGATATTACCTTCCATAAAATTCATTATCCCAATTCTACATAGATATTAAAGTAATCATTTACTATCAATTATTTATTAAATCCAAGTTACTTTCTCCCATAGGTTTAAAATACACATTTAAATACCCCCACACATACCATGATGTCACATAAGACTTTTTCATACAACTTGGTTAATTACTTAAGTCAAGCTTCCTTTTGTCATATAGTGTTTATATAATTCCAATGTCACACCTCATCTTTTAATGAATGAAAAACCTTATTATATATGATTTCTCCTTACATACTATTATTCGTGATAATTAATGAATGACAAATAAATCAACCCCATTATGTAATTGTTTATTTATTAGTAATACTAATTAATTTCATCATTAGTTAAATTATTACTTTCTCATTTCATCATCTTGCCACACTAGGCATAATTTCACAAGCTTAACTAAGCTTCTCATCACTTCTACTACATTGCTTAATTATCATATGCTTACCCAATTAAATTAATTACCACACTCATGCCAATACTATATATATTTATATTCAAATAAATATGCAGCCAATCTTTATTCTCAATATTATAATGTACTAAAATTCGCGGGTATTACATCCTCCCCTCCTTATAAAAATTCCGTCCTCGAAATTGCACAAGGTTACACAAATAAATGGGGATAATCCCTTCGCATCTTATCCTCTAATTCCCACGTGGCCTCTTCGGTATCGTGGTTTCTCCAAATCACTTTTACAGAAGATATAATGTTATTCCTCAACGTTTGCTCTTTCGTATTTAGTATTTGAATAGGAATTTCTTCATACGTTAAATTCTTCTCAACTTGAATGGGCTCGTAGGAGATCACGTGCCTATAGTCGGGATTGTATAGACGTAACACCGAAATATGAAACACGTTGTGGTTGTGTTCTAATTTAGGTGGTAATGCAACTTTGTATGCCACCTTGCCCACTCGTATCAAGATTTCGAATGGTCCTATGAACCTCGAACTCAATTTTCCTTTCTTTCTGAATCTGGTCTTTCCCTTCCAGGTAGACACCATTAAAAACACAAAACTTCCGACTTCAAAGTCTCGGTTCTGACGATGCAAATCGGCGTACTTGTTTTGGCGATCTTGAGCTGCTACCAATCTGGCCCTTATTGTTGTTACCACGTCAGTCGTTTATTGAACTAATTCTGGTCCCAAAAGTCATCGTTCTCCGACTTCGTACCAACACAATGGTGTTCTACACTTTCTCCAATAAAGAGCTTCGTATGGCGGCATACCAATACTCGCATGATAGCTATTATTGTAAGCGAATTCTACCAATGGTAAATGGTCATCCCAATTCCCTTTGAAGTCCATCACGCAAGCTCTAAGCATGTCCTCCAACGTTTGTATGGTTCGTTCACTCTGTCCGTCGGTTTTAAGGTGGTAAGCAGTACTTAATCTTAACTGAGTTCCCATTCATTCTTGTAAACTTTTCCAGAATTTTAACGTGAAACGTGAATCTCGATCGAAGACAATCGACACCGGCACTCCATGTCGCGATACGATTTCCTTTACATATAGATTTGCTAACTGGTTCAAATTGAATCGGATCTTGATGGGTAGAAAATGAGCTGTCTTTGTCAGTCGGTCCACGATAATCCAAATGACATCATAACCCTTCTGTGTAATCGGAAGTCCAACCATGAAGTCCATCGTAATGTGCTCCCATTTTTATTCTGGTATTTCCAACGATTGAAGTAGTCCATTTGGCCTTTGATGTTCTGCTTTGACCCTTTGACAAGTAAGACATCTACTAACGTATTCTGTAACTTCTCTTTTCAAATTAGGCTACCAAAAGTGGTGTCAAAGATCCTGGTACATCTTTGTGCCTCCTGGATGAACAAAGTACGTAGTATTATGTGTTTTGTGCAAGATTTTCTCTCTTAGTTCGGTTACAGCGGGCACCCATACTCGACCCCCAAATCTTAATATACCATCCTTATCTACTTTGAACTTTTCTTCCTCATTTTCTACTATTCTCTTCCTTGTCTTCTCGCATTCTTCATCTTTCTCTTGTGCTTCCTTTATTCTATCCAATAACGTCGGGTGAGCTTCCATCACGAATAATTTTCCTTCTGCTCCTTTCGGTTCTTCC
Source organism: Panax notoginseng (assembly GCA_016801055.1). Lineage (NCBI taxonomy): Eukaryota > Viridiplantae > Streptophyta > Magnoliopsida > Apiales > Araliaceae > Panax > Panax notoginseng. The sequence goes on along the minus strand of CM029023.1, from coordinate 32,586,582 downwards.
ACCTCTATTTCCAACTTTTCTATTTCTCTTATTAATTCCTCTTGAGTTGTCAATTTGAATAACCTCTCCCTTCCTTTTCTACTCAAAGCATCTGCTACTACGTTTGCTTTTCTCGGGTGATAAAGAATTTTGCAGTCGTAATCCTTGATTAATTCCAACCACCTTCTTTGTCGCATATTCAACTCTTTTTGTGTGAAGATATATTTCAGACTCTTGTGGTCTGTGTATATCTCACATTTTTTCCATAAAAATAATGCCTCCAAATTTTCAAAGTAAAAACTACCGCTGCTAACTCCAAGTCGTGGGTAGGGTATCATTTTTCAAAATCCTTCAACTATCGTGACACATACGCAATAACCTTGCCATGTTGCATTAGAACACAACCAAGTCCTCTATGCGACGCATCACTATACATTACAAATCATCCCGTATCATTTGGTAATTATAATACAGGCGCTTCACTCAACCTCCCCTTCAATTCTTAAAAACTCTCCTCGCATTTGTCCGTCCACACGAACTTCACTGTCTTTCTCGTTAGATTGGTCAGCGGGGTTGCTATCTTAGAAAAATCTTGGATAAATCTTTGAAAGTACCCGGCTAAACCTAAGAAACTTCTTACTTCCGTTGGTGTCCTCGGTTGTTCCCAGTTACTTACCACCTCCACTTTTGCAGGATCCATGGAAATTCCATTTTGATCTATCACGTGTCCTAAAAACTGAACCTTCTCAATCCAAAATTCAAATTTCGCAAATTTAGCGTACATCTTTTCCTTTCTCAAGTCTTCCAATACCATCTGCAGGTGTTTGGCATGCTCTTCTCTAGTTTTTGAATAAATCAAAATGTCGTCAATAAACACTACTACGAACTTATCTAAGTATGGCTTGAAAACTCAGTTCATCAAGTCCATGAATGCTGCTGGAGCATTAGTTAACCCAAATTACATCACTAGAAATTCGTAATATCCGTAACGAGTTCAAAACGCCGTCTTTGGTACGTTCTCCTCTCGCACTTTCAACTGATGATAATCCGTTCGTAAGTCTATCTTGGAAAAACACTTTGCTCCCTTTAGTTGATCGAAACGGTCGTCTATCCTTGGCAATGGATATCTGTTCTTAATCGTCACTTGGTTCAACTCTCGATAGTCGATATAGAGCCTCATCGATCCATCTTTTTTCTTTACGAACAACACCAGTGCTCCCCAAGGAGACATACTTGGCTGAATATAACCCTTATCTAGCAACTCTTATAATTGTATCATCAATTTCTTCATTTCCACTGGCACCATACGATATGGGGCTTTCAAAATCAGTGTCGTTCCTGGTGCTAAGTCTATTACGAATTCAATTTCTCTGTCTGGTGGAAGACCAGGCAGATCGTCCGGAAACACATCTTAAAAATCTTTGACTATCGATATATTCTTCATTTTTACTCCCTCTTTCTGAGTATCTATTATATAGGCCAAATAGCCTACACATCCTTTCTTTAACAATTTCTTGGTCTGCATTATCATAAGGCAACACGATTGCTTGAGCGATGAGCTACCATAAAACTCTACCTTAGACTGATTTGAAGTTCTAAGGTTCACACTCTTCTCTTGACAATTGATTATCGTAGTGTGGCTGGATAACCAATCCATTCCTAATATTACATCAACTCTCCCAGTCTAATCGAAATTAAGTCTACCTTTAGTTCGTTACCTCTAATATTTGCACAACAGTTTCGATAAACAAACTCTACGGGGATTACTTCCATATTCGCAACCTCTATGTTCAATAAATTTTCTAAGCGTTCATGGGGTATGATTAGTTGCCTGGTAAATTCTTCAGACACAAAGGAATAGGTAGCGCCCGAATCAAATAATACATAGGCATTTATATTATTGATTGGGAGAATACCTGACACCACGTCCTTTGCAGTCACTGTGTCTTGGACAGTCAAGTTAAAGGTTCGGGCAGTCGGTCGGTTGGATTGCGTTGGTCCGCTGATCATTAGCTTGCTGCCCCCTCCCGGTTGGTCGCTTCCTCCGCTGCTCCCTTTTTTTGGACAATCCTTGATTTGATGCTCAGTTGAGCCACACGTGAAACATCCTTTGAACTTTTTCGGTTTTGGGCAGTTAGGTGAAATGTTCCCTTCCTGGCCACAGTTGTAGTAGACGTTGTGTCCCTTCCAACACTCCCCTTAATGGGTCCTCCCACATCTCGCGCAAGCTTCACTTCTTTTCTTAAACCCTCCTTGATAAACTTCTAACTGACTGATGTTTCGATTGTTGGCATTGTTGTTGTTGTTACGGTTATCCCATTTCCTCTTTCCCAGATGGCTTCCACCACTACTACTACCTCCACGAGTTTCTCCCCCAGCATTCTTGTTCTTCTTCTCGTTGTTGTATTGGCTCAATGCCTCACTACCTCCCTCAGCAACTATTGCCTTCTCTAACAATGTGGTGAACGAGTCGATTTGGAGGACCGACACCTTGTTGAACAACCAAGGTTTTAGTCCTAATTCAAAGCGTCGAGCTTTCCTTTCTTCTGTGTCGACTTGATGTGTTGCAAATCGTGCGAGTTCATTGAACTTGGCCGCGTACTGCGCCACTGTCATCTCCCCTTGTTTCAGTTCTAGAAACTTTACCTCCATCCTATTCTTCATGCTCTTTGGGAAGTAATTCTTGAAGAACAAGGTCTTAAACCTTTCCCATGTTATAGTCCCTTCTCCCGCCCTCTGTTGATTTGCTTCCCACCAGTAGTTTACTTCACCCCTCATTATATATGTAGCGAACACGGTTTTCTGGTCTTCACCCACACGAGCAATGGTGAAGGCTTTCTCCATTTCCTTGATCCACGTTTGCGCTACGATAGGATCGGTAGTACCCACGAATTCTGGAGGTCCTACACTCTTAAAGTCCTTAAAGTTTGTGACCGGAGCTACTTGGGGAATGGGTGGTACTGGTTCGTTTCTTCCCCTAAGAGCTTCTCCTAACAAATCTACAAGCCTCTAAATTGGTTCCACTGGTCCTCTCTCATCATTAACCGATTCTTCCGGTGCAGTGATTCTACGTCTGGGCGGCATGTTTCTGCATCATAAAATTTTCATTTTATTATCTAGTTATATTACTTAGACATTTCTCAAACAGATAAAAACGTATATCACGTTTCGGAAATGAGATCACTTATATTCATATGTCAAATTGTTACATTACATGATTATCTCTAGCATACCTCTATAATTGGCACAACATATCCCCTAATATTACAAAAGACGGGGACAACACCAACATACTACCCCTCTACCATTTTTCAAAAGTTGGGGTTTACTACTATCTCACATCTTACACAAAAGACTGAGATTTCAACAACAGATTAAACAACACATAATTAAAAATATTACAATTACTAAATTCTAACACCTAGACTCAATCCAACATCCCGCTCTCCACAGCGCTCTGGTACTCCCTCTGGGAAATGTGCACCACCAAATCTCGACTTATGGTGTGCCGAGTTTGTCCCTGCTCTGCCGGGTAATGATTTACTCCATCAATCAACCTTCCCATGGCCGTGCATAGAGCATAGCCCATCTTCCTCCTCTTGCATCTCACTTCATCTTTTTGAACGTTAGCCCCGTCATTAGCTTCCTCCCACTTCTCTTCAAAGTGGATCCTATCCATTACTTCCATCTCTAGTTGGGTACGAAAGCTTCCTTCTCAGCCTTCTCACTAAGCTCCCTCTGCTCAGACTCTTCTAATTTCCCTGCCAGCTCCACATTCCTAGCCAACGACCTATGAAACAAGGTTCCCAACTGGATCCATACCTCCTTGCGTTGAGCAATTTCCACCCCCATCTCTTGTATAGCTAACTTCCTCTGATGGTCCTCGTCCCTCAATTTCTGGAACTCAGACTCCCTTTCCCTAGCCTCAGCCTCTAGCTCCTCCACTCTACTTTCTAACTCCAGAATTTGTTCCTCATATTTCCCCAATATCCGATCCTCGAAAGTAGCCTCGTCGGAGTCCCCTACGGCCTCAGGCTCCTCCTCTGGATCAGACTCCTCGGGCAATGGCTCCATCTCCTCCTCCTCATCATCATCATCGTCGATAGGGGCTAATGTCGATATAGGCTCTACTATCAATGGTGCCTCATATACCACATGTATATCACACGGCTTCTCCTCTACCACTCGGCTAGGTCCTCCCATGTCAATCATCCTACAATCACCAACATAAGACAAAATAAGCAACAACTCCATTAGAATGTTAAATAACATAAGTTCATTATATAGAATGAAGTTATATTTTATAACACACTAAGTCACTCTCTATGAAAACTCTATATAAGTTTCCTCCCTCTATATCTTCTAAGTTCTCCTAAGTTGTAATCCAAGGACTCTCGCTCCTAAGGTTTATAATTATTGCTTTGATACCAACCTGTGACACCCCCAAATTCAGACACTCATATCTCGAATTTAGTTTGTCACGTACTAATTATAATATCACCCAAAAATTATCAACAACGAAAATAATAGAATAATTTTCATTGATATAATATAAATATTCGCGTCCCAAGGTACCGTAACCATTACTACAATAATCCAATGATTTAACTTAAACATAGTTAATTATTCTTAGTACATCATAATAAGCATAACAATAATAACAATATTTCCACTCTTAAAGGAATAAGCTATTCTATCGCCATGCCCTTTCCCTTGTCCTTTCCCGATGTACCACCTTGTTCTGCCTTAACTGTAATGTTTTTAAGAAAGCAAGAATGAGCAACCAGTTTGCCCAGCAAGTAATATAGCAATAAGAATAAGCAGTTATGACGTTTGAATCTTCCAAGGTATAACAGTAAATGATAGTTCAAGGATATCAATAGATGTCAAGAGTGTTCAATAAATGTTGCTATAGACTGAAGGATAACAATAATATTTCAAGGTTTATTAAGAATGAACACTGAGCAGTCACTAAGGACTAAGAACTCTTACTAGAATAAACAGTATTATACTGTAAACCCAATATAAACGAGTACAATAGGTGATCAGTCTAAAGTACCCTACGTTATGCATAATATTTAATCATACTTATGTGCACACGTCGGTTTCCCGACAATATAAAATTTCCCCTTTTTAAGATGGTTGTTCATCTCAGTAAATTTACAAGAGTTCGCACCAAGTCAATTGGTTGGATAGCTTTCTTAACATATGATTATAGTCTAGCCGAATCAAAGGCTTAGACCACTTTTATAATGCATTTATGAACGATAAGTTCAATGCTTGTAACAATGCTAAGGCATACAAATGATTTCTGAATAGTACTAGATATTTGCTTGATATAAGTATGGCAACAATTCAGATTACATAATATACAAAGTAAATAATTTAGAAAACTTGCATTCAATATGATAATCAAATGACGTTAGAGAACTCGCACAAAATCCAAAGTTGTGTGAGTTAGAAGACTTGCCTTTAGCGTTGATTACCACTTATAGCGTAAGATCCCTTCAATGAACTATGTTATCCTATTTATGTATGTATATGTATTCATTAGTCACACACACTTGATATACATATTTGCATACTTTCATCACACATATCTAAATTCACGTAGGCTACACATATTCAAACTCCTAGATGCAAAATTCACAATGATTTTACCTTTAAAATCTTTAGAAACATTTTTAGTTCTCTTATACTCACATTATATGTGAAACATTACCTAAGTTACTCATATATGTTGAAGAACCTTTGGGCTAAGTTTGGTCCTTTGTTACATTTACTCATAAAATTTTATTTTACAAAGTTAAAAGAGCTAATTATAACAACTACTAAGTATAGTATTCGTTAACCATATAACATTGTCAAACAACCCCTTTGAGTTCATACTTGCATATTATTTAGAAACTCTTTTAGTTCATGCTTGCATTGTTTATAAAGTGTATAACTAGATGTGTGAACATATCGGTTATCTTTAGAGGCATAAAGCATCCTATCATATTTGGTCAAAAGTTCACAATACAACTCATAGAGTTTCCAACTCAATTGGTTGTCAATTATTAAGATGTTATGACTAACAATCTATATATGCAAAGTACATTGAGTCCATACTTCATGTGTATTTACATGTCCAACTAAACTATAAACATATGCTCACAAGGTTAGATTCAAAAAGGCGTAAGGTTTTTATAAACATAGTCCTTATCTTTCGACTTTTCTTTCAAAATGATAGAATTCAATTTTAATCTTACTAGAACATCTTGCAATATGCATTGATACATGTTTAAGGATTATGTATGTTCTTGGAGTCAAGTTAAGTTAAGATTTCTTGCATCAAGCCATCAAACAAAACAAAGGAATTCAAGTCACTGCATCACCCCCCCTCCCCCCCCCCCCCCCCCGCCGGGGCGGGCCTTAAACATAGCATGACCCCTGCCGGGGCGGGCATCACTTCAGTCCTACGAACACAGGCATCCCATGTTCGAGCTTTGATACGATTTTTAACCCAACAACTATCCAAGCAGCAATGTAATGATGTATAATTGTTATAAACTTGCTACATAACATTCCTAGCATTCTTTTATCAATCCCAAACATACAAACAATTAAATTCAAGGATCAATTCAAGATTTTTGCCATTTTTTTTCAAAGTTTAACACTTTTCGCGATTCTCTTCCCTACGAATTCATTACTTAACCAATTTACTTCATTTAACTCTCGTTGATTTCGTATTGGACCATATTAACAATGTCTAGCATCAATTGATACATTCTAGCATGCTTCAACTATAAACATTTCAACTCAAAATAAGTATTTTCATACTTTTCTAATAACTTTGCAAAACTTGAACGTAAGAACATATAGAGGAATGTTACCTTTTCTAAAGTTGAATTGCTACTCTAGCTTCAATTTGCAGATTGTATAAGCTTAGCCCAACCACACTCACACACACTTGAAATTTTCTCAGAGGATTAGCAAAATGGTGGTGAATGAGAAGGGCTCCATTTATAGGAAAGCTTGTGACCAATTTATGCTTTTACTCAATGAATCAAACCATTGGAATGGAGAAGAAGCTGATGGTTATGAAAGATTTGGTGGAAGAGTACTATGTAGACCACTCCCTTCTTCATGATTTGCTAGCTACGTGGTTGGTAATGAGGGACTAGGCCTTTGGCCTATTACGTGAAGAAGAAATGGAGTGACACTCAATTTGGGACACTGCCAATACTCAGCATTTGCAAACCATTACTTAGCATACTTAGGTTTATTTTGCATTTTGTCCAAAAATGAGCATACATATACACCCACTCATATATACACATAAAAATCATATAATCCATGTACATTGATTTATTTCAATTAATATTTATCCTAGACTAGGATATAATTTAGTTGGGTACTGATAATACCTTCTATAAAATTCATTATCCCAATTCTACATAGATATTAAAGTAATCATTTAATATCAATTATTTATTAAATCCAAGTTACTTTCTCCCATAGGTTTAAAATGCACATTTAAATACTCCTACACATATCATGATGTCACATAAGACTTTTTCATATAACTTGGTTAATTACTTATGTCAAGCTTACTTTTGTCATATAGTGTTTATATAATTCCAATGTCACACCTCTTCTTTTATTGAATGAAAAACCTTATTATATATGATTTCTCCTTACATACTATTTTTCATGATAATTAATGAATGACAAATAAATCAACCCCATTATGTAATTATTTATTTATTAGTAATACTAATTAATTTCATCATTTGTTAAATTAGTACTTTCTCATTTCATCATCTTGCCACACTAGACATAATTTCACAAGCTTAACTAAGCTTCTCATCACTTTTACTACATTGCTTAATTATCATACGCTTACTCAATTAAATTAATTACCACAGTCATGCCAATACTATATATATTTATATTCAAATAAATATGCAACCAATCTTTATTCTCAATATTATAACGTATTAAAATTCACGGGTATTACAGAATCTCACCGACACACTAACTCTATTTGAGTTAGTACTTATCTTAATCACTGCGGTTATTAGTCTCAAGTAACCCTACCTAAGGTTTATTACCTACAGCTTCGATACCAACTGTGAGAGCCCCAGATCCGGGTCCCAAATTACCGCGGATCTAGTATAATCATTCTATAACCAATGCGGAAGATATAAACATAAATTGTTTATACATTACATTTACACACTATTCCCCAAGGTCGAGTAACCTTAACTTATACACAATTCATAACCTATCTAACGTATAATGTTATTATCATACTATACTATTACAATTTAGCTGCACATATAATCCCAAGCTGAACTTGGCTTTATCCTTTCCTATATCTGAACGTATTCGTCTTAATCTACAATGTTAATCATGATATAGCAAGGGTGAGTAATAGGTTTGCCCAATAAGTTTAAGATTAATAAATTAAGGATATATCATGATGGAAAGATTTTGAATAATAGCTGGCTAACATTCAACAATATAATTGTGAACTAGCATGGACAAATTTTTGTAGCTGAACGAACATTAAACATGAACATATCAATTATATTTGGACCGAATGGTAATGAAGGTGATCAGCATTTCATACCTGATGAATACAAGCAATATGCACTGAGTACGATTCAACAATTCATAGACATGGTAATCAGTAATGATTATCCACAAGCATATTTGAATAAACAACTTGAGGTTGAGTTAAGGAAAACTTGCATGTACCGATGTTTACCGTTACACATTCTATTTAGCATTGTCTGAAAACCTATTATAAATAATACCGATCTCCAATTATTAGAATAATATCATCACAATATAATACTATTATATATAATCATAGAATAATCTAAACACATAACACATAATCCTATCAGTCACAAACTACCAAAGACTCGGTATCAAGTCAAACTATTTCAGTCTGAGTTGAAACCAACACAATTTCGTCAGCCCGATGACCTAGCCGAAAAATTCTCGAGCCTAATATCACTAAGACTCAGTTTAAACTGGTTCACATTTATCATATATAATTTATTATTAGTCAAAATATTTTTCATAAGCTCGTAATAATTTTCAGATAATTATTACTATTTATCATAATTTTTCAATCATTAATATCGTATTTATAAGAATTAAATACCACATAATTCATTTATCATTAATATTTATTTAATACTAAATATTAATGAAAATCATGTCATAATATTATAGTAAATTTATAATATATCAAAGTAGTTTTTAATACCTTAAAATCATATTTATGTGATTTTTAAACCTTTAAATCCATTATTCGATAATTGTCATTAATAATAAATATTAATATTTTCATGACAAAATATCAAAAGTTATATTTTATAACTTAAAATATTTTTATAACCTTTAAATAATTTTTATATAATTTTTAAAGCATTAATTCTATTTTTCCATAATTTATTTAATATATTTATTAAATAAATTAATCACCATTAATATTAATTTAATAATAAAATTCATCACAAAATATTAAAAGTTATCAAAAATAACTTAAAATATTTTTTTATACCATAGTATAATTTTTCATGATTTCTCAAGTATTAAAATTACTTTTAAATAATTTATTTAATATTATAATTAAATAAATTAAATACCATTATTATTCCAAAAATATTAAATATTTGTGAAACATATTCAAAATAATTAAAAACCCATCTTTAGGCTTTAAAATAATTTTTAGTAATTTAATATGAAGTTTTAATAATTAAAAACCATTTTTCTCTATTTATTAAATAAAATAATTATTTTCAAAAATTAAGTGTCGCTAAATGAGCTTTAGGAGACAAAACCGTCACTGATGGTGTTCTTGAGTGTTCTTGGGCCAAACCTAGAAACTTATGTCAGTGAACATGGTGCCACGTTTGACCAACATTTGATCCATGATCCTAAGGTTTTCTGGCCAGACTAAAGTGTTTAGATTGTAGTATAAATGTAATACCACCATCATCAATCAAGTTCATAGCCAACACATATCGTATCTGAGAGATCTAAGCTTTCAAAATCGTTGTCAGACATGTTCTTCAATTTCTGGGTTTTCCAGAATTGAAGAACAATCGAGGTGCCTATTATCCAAGTCTTGAATCATACGTTCTGGGCTTGCCAGGTATGTTTTATTGGTTCAAACGTGTAGTACTGATATCAAGCAACAATAATACATCAACAGATCAACATATCAACATCATGTTTTAAAGATTTTGGTCGGCCAAAGTATGCTAGAAAAACTGCCTTTGAAGATTTCTGGGTTGCCCAGAATCTTCATCCGGTAGTTTGGTCAACTCTAGTTTGACCACTATTATTTATGATCCTGAGCAAGAACTGGGTGATCTAATGGTTTTAGTAGGTAGATTACATGTCAGACTACAATATCCAACCCATAACATGACATAAACACTCAAACTCAACGAGATCTAGAGCCTGCAATATAACTGTCAGAAATTTCTGGGCAATCTGGGTTACCCAGAAATGGATTCCGTGCTCGGTCAATGCATTTTGACCGCTTATAACTTAAAATCTAAACATGCTCTAAACCTGATTTGAGTTTTAGCTCATAGCCTTCATGGCATATAACAAATCCATAACATAAAGCAAACATATCATCAACCATATAGAAATCTAGATGCACTGACATTTGCTTGTCAGACAACTTTTGAAAGTTCAAGAACAGTTTTCTAAAAATGCTATTTCGTGCATCTAGACGTTATGGATCCATTATCCAACAACCCAGATCACTAAGTGACACCATCTAACACATATCTAACCAACAAACAACAACATTAACTACAATCTTGAAGATCTAGAAAGTTTAGGGTTTCTATACATTTCTAACGCTTGATCTTGAATCTGATCCTTGTGATCTGATCTTGGTATTCTAAAACAAGATCATGGCCTAACCTAGCACTCCCTTTCACCCTCATTTTCAGATATAGAGAGAGAGGATGGTCTTGGTTGGTTTGCTAAGTAAAGTTAGAGACTCTCTCTTACTTTATTTGATTTTTATTTTGATTCAATGTATAAAGCTGGAAATGTTGGCTGAAATAGAAGATATAAGGCACAAGGAGTTGTTAGGGTGGGTGACCAACTCAATATATAGCAAAATTCACAAGCAACCAATTAAAGAATGTGACAAAAGGGTATTATGGTCATTTCCATACAGTTTTAATGGCAAGTTGGTCCTTTGATGCAACCCTTAGGGTTTAACCCTTAAGGTTAAAACCTAAGGTTTTAAAAATAAATTCTAGGATTTCCAAATTAGGTTTTCAAAATAGAAAATTAATATTTCTAACTTATAATTAGGATTTTTTAATTATATTAAGATTTCCTAATCATAATTCAAGCTTGCTAATTAGGATTAATTTTTCCTAATTAAAATTGCTAATTTAGCAATTAGTCCATAATTGTACCTTAGGGTTTCTAACGGAGTAATTAGGGTTTCAAACTTTTTAAAATTAGGGTTTTCTAATTAATTATTAGAGTTTCCCTACTTAATTCTATAATTATAAATATGTACCCTTAAACTTCCCAATTTAGGGTTTTCTAATTTCGAATTAGGGTTTCAGATTCTCGAAACTGAAATTAGGGTTTCTAAAGGGTTTCTTATCGATCGCTAGGGTTTTCTAACTGAACGTCGATATTCTTAAAATATACTTAGGGTTTAGACACGAATATAATTTATCTGGTCAACCCTTGACCTTTAACCACATACTGTACACATATACAACCATATACACAGAACATATACACTTATACCCTTAATCCTGAATAATTCACCACAAAAATTTTTAAATCCATAAAATTCCTTTCCGAAAATCTCAAATTCATTCACTTATTTTACGTCTAGGTTTATTATTCAACCTTTAATCCATCATTTAAGATTTAAATAATTATCTAAATTCTCGGGTTGTCACATTCACCCCTTCTTCTAAAAATTTCGTACCCTAAATTTACCTTACACCTTATACCTTTCATACACAGCATCACATGCTACCCAAAACATCTCTCACAAGAGTTAAATTATTCAAATCATACTGAGAAATCATATAGACTATACACTTTCATTTTCAAAAAGGTTTTAGGAAAATTCATCCGCAAACCGTCATAACTTATAGACACATAGGGTGATTAGCCCGGTATGCCCTGTACTGGCCAAGTACTGCTGGTCGAAATAATTTTTTCCCGTTCCTCTTATCCGGCTTAGGCGCACAAAATTTCTTACCTCAGTTTTTACCGAAATCCGCACCAAAACAAATTAGTTCGAGAAAGATTTCAAAGAACGCTTAGAATTTAATAAACGTTGGTCTAGCCGAATCAAATAGCATAGACTCATATCAATAATTCAATTCAATCGAAATATTTAGGTATAGCCAAACCCCGTTGGCAAATTAAAATTTTAAAACTAGTTTGAAAATGACGTCATGATGTCGTACTGTATTAACAGCCCGTTTGAGGATGCCGTCATCGAGTGACTTTGTTATAACACATCATACAATAGTGGAACAACGATTTTAGATCAAATTCAACACTAAGTATTCCTGTATTTACAACTCCATCAACTTTTTATCATCTTTGCACCAGGTTACATGGTACATAAGTGATAATTAAAAATATATTTTGATATTTCAAATCATTATCGTCTAGCTAAAACAAGTAGCATAGACTATTCTTTAAACCATTCAAAAATCATTGCAAATCAGTTTTATCATCTCAACAGGTAACGATCTGTCGGTGGCCCGAAGTCCACTCATACACAATGGTCACCAGGAGTTGAGAATAAAATTCAGTTCAAAAAGGCACGTAGTGCGTATTTAGCTTGATGTCAAAAATTTTGAAGTCTAGCATAGCTAGGAGATTTGGAAAACCTATGTCTCCACTAATAATCCATTGCCTATTAATATTATCTATTCTTATTATCCTCAATACTCCATTCACACCAAACTTTACCCAGTTTGTCAAACTTACCACACTTATGAGTTCAGGAACTTGCCACAATCATATGAGTTTAAGAACTTGTCCTAGACAGACCTTTGGCGTCCATTCGCTGAGGGGTTCATAAATATTTCATATAATTATGAGTCACGAACGTACCATAATCATGAGTTTTAAGAACTCGTACTTAACCTTATATTCTCTACCTATATTCCATCTATTTGTTATATACCTGAGAAAAGAATCACCTTCTCAATATGTATATAGAAAATAGCGTGACACAGACATTTCAATGATTATCATTGCCAGAAACTAAGTGGTCGTTAAACCAAGTACAATTCCCCGCCCATAACAAGGAATCATACAACTCAGCTGCTGACATGAGTCCTCAATTAAAATCCCCAACTAATCTTAACTCCCTTCTCAATACGAATTTTATTTAATCTGTATTCATAATCCTTTCCTGAATATGTACTAATTCATAATACAACTGACACACAGCAATCTTGCTGTAAACTTTCCAATCATTCCCTTGATCCTTCTCCATACTATAACCTTATCAGATCACGGGGTGATCTAATCGTATATATTACGATTCATTTCTATGCTATGATCGTTTTATTTTACGATCTCCTGTCCCTGTACTTTTAGTCTTTTAGACTCTATCTATTCATTACTACTGTTCACCTTTATTATCAGAGTTAGAGAACTCCGTATCTTTATAACTCATCGAGATTCGTTTTTGAATCTCACCGACACACTAACTCTATTTGAGCTAGTACTTATCCTAATCACTGCGGTTATTAGTCTCAGGTAACCCTACCTAAGGTTTATAACCTACAGCTTTGATACCAACTGTGAGAGCCCCAGATCCGGGTCCCAAATCACCGTGAATCTGGTACAATCATTCTATAACCAATGCGAAAGATATAAACATAAATTGTTTATACATTACATTTAAACACTATTCCCCAAAGTCGAGTAACCTTAACTTATACACAATTCATAACCTATCTAACATATAATGTTATTATCATACTATACTATTGCAATTTAGCTGCACATATAATCCCAAGCTGAACTTGGCTTTATCATTTCCTATATCCGAACTTATTCGTCTTAATTTGCAATGTTAATCATGATATAGCAAGGGTGAGTAACAGGTTTGCCCAATAAGTTTAAGATTAATTGTGACGCCCCTAAATCCGTGTAACATCGATTACAGGACTGGGTGCTCACGATACAACATACAACATCATCTATCTAAGTAAACTTTAACAATAATAATAATATTATATTACCCATTACATAAATAGTCGAAATAAAATCCCAAGTCTTTACAACCTTAAAACATACTGGAACTTAGTCTTACCGTTTATCGCTACATTACACATCTGCGAAAATAATTAACTTATTACATAACCCTTAGCATCACTTCATCTTGGACTTTCCCTTGTCCCCGAACCCTCAGCCTTCTCACCCTTAACTGAAAGGTTAAACAAGAATGATCACGAATTGCCCAGCAAGTATATACAGAAATCTGAAAACATACATCAGGAGTGAAAACAGTTGAATAGTTAAACCTCAACAGTTGAAATGATTATCAAGTGTTAATTAGGAACATCAAGAATGGAAATTTGAGAATTTTTAATATCATACTAAGGGGTGTAAAATGCCCTGAACATATTTTCTTTCATCAAAAATCATCAGACGGTTTAACAATCCAATAGACTGTAAACGGTCTCTGCAAGTACGCCAGGTGATCAGCCTATTGTACACTACATTGTGCACAAGTATTAAGTTTTAAGCTGCATAAGCGAAATGGGACTATTTACCCGACATCTGTTTGCCCGTTTATTCGGGTTGTTCATCTTAGTAATCATGTGAGACCGCACCAAAGCAATTTGGATTGGTAAACATTTAATAGCTTCGAAAGACTTGCTTTAAATCACTTTTTCCATCAATAATAACTAGCCGAAAACAAAGGCCAGGAACATACTTAGAACAGTTCGATAATGAAATGAAATTTAAACATATGGCAGTTAAATTAATAACTGAATGATCATCGATAAGCTTGCAAGATAATTGAAGTTTGTATGACTTTTCAATGAAGAAACTTGCACGAATAAATAACTAACACAAGTCCCATACTTACCCTTACTGCGATAATATTAGTAAGGATTTAATAAAGACCCAAAAGAAATTAGGGTTAGGAAACTTGCCTGATAAGCCTACTACAATTAGCGCTAGCAATTAACCTTCACATAACCTAATCACATGTGTCTCGTTAATCACCATTCATACACAATCTAGTTTGAAGTATAAGGGTCTCCTATTAGATATGCTATAAACATCTTAAGAGAATATATTTAGAAAATATATGCCACCCATTTTAGACATCATAGGCAGCCCAAAACAGAACTTAAAAAATGCCCAAACATAACAGTTTTTTAATTATTATTATTTTTTTACCATACCTCGCTAAAACAGTCATAACTCATTCGTTTTAAAACATTTTTGAGTGATTCTTGCGCCCACGCGAAGCTAACTTCTGGGGCTACAATTTTTGTTCATGGACCATCTTCAAATTCCAAGCTTAAAATTCCAGAAAATCCGTGCAAGAGGGCTGCTCCGAATTTGTTGGACAGATTTGACACAACTACTTTGAAAAGGCATAACTCCTTGCTCCGAAGTCGAAATTAGTCCGTTCCGGAGTCTATGGAAAGATTATTCCGTGTAACATAATAACCCAAAAGCCCACAATTTTTTGGAAACTGTAGCTAGCCCCGAATTTTGTCCTTAAGGTCAGCAGTTCACAATTTATTTTTTTTTCGGTTTCTACATGCTTGCTTACGATTTTCATATCTCACTCAATATAGCTTCGATCCGAATGAAATTTGGACTGATTATACTTCATGCTACATACTATTTTACAAAATTACTACATGCACTAAACGGACTACCGAAGACATGATTTCAAGCGACCGAAAATTCTGAAAAATCATGCAAACTAGTTTAACCCAACTTTTGAGAAAATCGTGATTTTGATTCTAGCATGCATGGATTTGATTCCTACTGTCCAGTCCACATTTACTAACATATATACACATGTTACAACAATCAAACCCTCTAACTTTTCATGTTTGATCAACTTAGCAACTAAGAGGCATTTTATCAAATAGTTAGCATGCATACATGAATTCTATGATTCTTTATGTAATAGTAACATGTTATATACCAGAATTTTCATTCTTATCATCCACATAGCAGTAATACACGAAATCATGGCATCACCAAGCCAAAACAAAACATTTATCATAGCTATACATGCATTTTTCACTATTTTTCCTCAAGAACATACAAGTGGGTCTCATAGCTTACCTTGGTTGCGAATTCTTCTTGATTGGAGCTTGATAACCACCTTCCTTGCTTGCAAGATTCTCCAGAATTCATAGCCCACCTTGAACCACTCTAAAACCCTCAATATTTTCTTCTCTTTTCTTTATTTTTGCTCTCTAGTTAGAGAGTTGTTGTGAAAGGAAGAAGAGGCTTAGATGGAATGTATATACCTCATATATAGTGTAATGAAACTGAAATCTCCAGCCCATTACAACTCCCCCATGATCAGATATCATTACACTCACAATTCATTAGGCTAATTATGGGTAGAAGTTAAGAAAATGAAAGGTTTTTTGTTTAATAACACAAGAGTAACCCCCTCTCCCTCAACAATCCTTATAGTACATGTACTCCCTCCCTTGTCCCATATAGATTGTCACAAGGGCTCCCAGCAACTGAACTTTATGTAAATAAAAACATTATTTTAATCCTTTAATCAATTAAAAATTATTTTGACCATTTTGCCCCTCGTAGCAAAACGTGTTCGATACTTATATCGATTCCTACTAAAGTCGACGTCCCGGACGTCATGGAACTATCCGTTTCGTCAAACTCAACTTCAAGATTCGTAGTTGACTTTTTCCCCGAAAAAGTCAACCGGTTGACTTTGACCAAAAAGTCAACCGTGACGCATTTTCGTGGTTACAGTCTATCCTGACTAATTTTGACGTTCCGAACTCAAATACGCTGTCCGCGTCACTAAATTACGCTCCAAACTCAAAGTCATATTTTAAAGTCATCTCACGAAATTAATTAGAATTAATTCGATTCTTACCCATTTTAAATAGTTGAATTAAACGGAACCAACCATTCAAACACATCTCATCACATAACATCTAAGTAAACATAGATACATGTAGTAAATAATTATTACATAAGAATTTCACATAAGTTCGTTTATTGAAATTGTTAAATTACATAGAAAATATCGGTTATTACATTCACCCTCCCTTAAAGGATTCCGTCCCCGGAATCATTACACATCAAACAAAGAGATTAGGGTAATTTTTTATCATTTTCTCCTCGAGTTCCCACGTAGCCTCTTCGGCGTTGTGGTTCCTCCATACTACCTTAACAGAAGGTATTATCTTATTTCTTAAGACTTGTTCTTTTCTATCAATTATTTGCACTGGAACCTCTTCGTAGGTTAAGTCTTTTTCAAATTGAATCGGTTCATACTCTATGACATGCTTGTAATCTCGCTTATAGGGTCGTAGAACTGAAATGTGTATATGTTCTAGCTCCGGAGGTAAAGCTATTTCATAAGCTACCTCACTGACTCGTCTCAGCACTTCAAAGGGTCCTATGAATCTGGGACTAAGTTTTCCCTTCTTCCCAAATCTCATTTTCCCTTTCCAAGGTGACACTTTCAAAAACACATAAGTGTCGACGTCGAAGTCTCGTTGTTGCCGGTGTTGATCAGTATATTTCTTCTGCCGATCCTGAGCCGTCACTAGCCTCGCTCGAATCGTTTTGATCACATCCGCAGTCTGCTGTACCAATTCTGGCCCTAGTAGTTGATGTTCTCCTACTTTATCCCAGCACAATGGCGTTATGCATTTCCTTCCATATAAAGCTTCATAAGGTGGCATCTCGATGCTCGCATGGTAGCTGTTGTTGTACGCAAACTCCACCAACGGTAGGTGGTTATCCCAACTCCCTTTGAAATCCATCACACATGCTCTCAGCATGTCCTCTAACGTTTGAATAGTCCTCTCGCTCTGCCCATCTGTTTGAGGATGATACGCGGTGCTCAACCTCAGTTGCGTTCCCATGCGTTCTTGAAAACTTCTCCAGAAATTTGCTGTAAATCGCGGGTCGCGATCTGACACAATTGAAACTGGTACCCCGTGCCTGGAAACGATCTCTTTGATATAAAGCTTAGCCAACTGATCCAAGGTATATCTGATCTTGATTGGCAAGAAATGCACTGACTTGGTCAATCGGTCGACGATCACCCACACTGCATCGTAACCCTTCTGCGTAGTTAGAAGTCCTACCACAAAATCTATCGTGATATGCTCCCACTTCTATTCCGGAATCTCTAAAGGTTGAAGTAACCCGCTCGGTCTCTGATGTTCCGCCTTGACTCGCTGACAAGTTAAACACTTGCTAACGCACTCCGCGGCCTCTCTTTTCATATTGGGCCACCAATAATGTTGATGAAGATCCTGATACATTTTTGTGCTTCCCGGGTGGATTGAGTAACTTGAACTATGAGCTTCCTGCAAGATTTCTTCCTTTAACTCAGATACCGCCGGCACCCAAATTCTCTCCTCAAACTTTAACAGACCATCACCACCCACGCTAAATTTAAGCTCCTCTCCGTCGAAAATTCTTTTCTTCATTTTCTCACATTCTTTATTACCGCCTTGTGCTTCCTTAATCTTGTCCAATAGAGTCGGACGAACCTCCACTGTGAACAATTTCTCATCTGGCTCTCTCGGCCTCTTTATCTCTAGCTCCAAACTGGCCATCTCCTTGATTAACTCCTCCTGAGCTGTTAGCATTGTCAATCTACCACTACCCTTTCTGCTTAACGCATCCGCTACCACGTTCGCTTTCCCCGGATGATACAAAATATCGCAATCGTAATCCTTTATTAGCTCCAACCATCTTATCTGCCTCATATTTAACTCCTTTTGCGTGAAAATATACTTCAGACTTTTATGGTCCGTGTATATTTCACACTTCACACCATATAAATAGTGTCTCCAAATCTTGAGGGCAAATACTACTGCTGCCAATTCCAGGTCATGGGTAGGATATCCCTTCTCATAATCTTTTAACGGGCGCGATGCGTACGCAATGACTTTACCATGTTGCATAAGCACACAGCCAAGCCCCTTGTGTGATGCATCACTGAAAATCACGAAGTCACATGTATCGTCTGGTAACGACAACACCGGTGCCTCACTCAATCTCTTCTTGAGTTCTCGAAAACTCTCTTCACACTTCTCAGTCCAGACAAACTTCACCGACTTCTTCGTTAAATTCGTCAATGTTCCTGCTATCTTCGAAAAATCTTGAATGAACCGTCTGTAGTAGCCCGCCAATCCTAAGAAACTTCTTACTTCCGTCGGTGTCCTTGGTTGTTCCTAATTCTGAACTGCTTCCACCTTTGTTGGATCCACAAAGATTCCGCCCTTGTCGATCCCGTGACGCAGAAATTGAACTTTTTCTAACCAGAACTCGCACTTCGAAAATTTTACGTATAATTTATCCCTTCTCAATGCTTCCAATACTAATCTTAAATGTTCAGCATGATCTTCCTGAGTCTTGGAAAAGATCAGGATATCATCTATGAACACAACTACAAATTTATCTAAATACTGTTTGAATACCCGATTCATCATGTCCATAAACGCTGCCAGCGCGTTTGTTAACCCGAACGACATTACTAGAAACTTGTAGTGACCGTAACGAGTTCTGAATGCTATCTTAGGTGCATCCTCTTTTCTCACCTTCAACTGGTGATACCCCATCATCAAATCAATTTTGGAAAAATATTTCGCTCCCTTCAACTGATCAAACAGGTCATCTATCCTAGGTAACGGGTACTTGTTCTTGATCGTCACCTTGTTTAGTTCTCAATAATCGATGCACAGTCTCATCGACCCGTCCTTCTTTTTCACAAACAACACTAGTGCTCCCCAGGAAGACACACTTGGTTGAATATACTTCCTATCCAATAATTCCTGCAACTGTACCATCAGCTCCTTCATCTCTGTTAGTGCCATTCTGTACGGGGCTTTCGAAATCGGTGCCATTCCCGGTACTAAATCTATAAGGAATTCGACCTCTCTATCCGGCGGAAGGCCTGGCAATTCTTCCGGGAATACATCTAGAAATTCATTCACTACTGGTATTTGTCCCATTTCTAACCCTACTTTCTGAGTATCGACGATATGGCCCAAATAACCTACACATCCCTTTTTTAGTAACTTCCTCGCTTGCATCATCGTCAGACAGCTCGAGTGTCTCGGCGACCTATTCCCATAGAACACTACCTTAGACTACTCGGGAGTCTTAAGGTTTATACACTTTTTCTGGCAATCTATCATCGCTCCATGGTTAAATAATCAATCCATCCCTAGAATTACATCAAATTCTCCTAATTGAATTGGGATTAAGTCCACAGGTAACTTATATCCCCTGATATCTACAACGCAATTCCTATGGACATGGTTAACGGGAATGACTTCCTTATTAGCAACTTCTATGTTCATAGGATAGTCTAATTCTTCCTGAGGTAAGTTTAATCGTTGGGAGAATTCATGCGAAACGAAGGAACAAGTAGCACCCGAATCAAATAATATGTAAGCAGATATATCATTGATCGGAATGATACCTGAAACCACGTCCCTGGATGCAACTACATCCTGAACCGTCATGTTGAAAGTCCTTGCTGTTGGTCAATTCTGAGTTGGTGGTCCACCAATTGTGAGAATTCCACCGCTTGGTCCCCTCCCTCCATTTCCTCCTGCTGAGTTCTTCTTTGGGCAGCTCCTCGCCTGATGATCTAATGCTCCACAGTTGAAACATCCATTTCTCTTCGGTGCAGAGCAGTTGGGAGAGATGGGCCCCTCCTGCTCGCAATTGAAATAGACATTCTTCCCCTTTAGACATGCCCCCGATTGATTCCTTCCACACTCCTTGCACGCCTCAGTTCTCTTCTTTGCTTCCCCTGTTTTGTCCCCAAGGCTCCCCGAGTTGACATTATTGTTGTTGTTGTTATTGTTGTTGCTATTTCACTTCCTCTTCTTTGCACCGTTGCTGCTGCTTCCTTTTCCACGGTTTCCTCCTTCAGTCTTCTTCTTTTTCTCCTTGTTGAACTTCATTAGGGCTTCACTTGCGCCCTCAGCGATTATAGCTTTCTCCAGGAGAGTCGCGAAACTGTTCGTCTACAGCACCGAAAGTATGTTGTATAGCCATAGTTTGAGGCCTTGCTCAAACTTCCTCGTCTTTCTCTCCTCAGTGTCGACCTGATGAGGTGCGAACCTCGCCAGCTCGTTAAACTTTACAGCGTACTGCGGTACCGTCATATCTTCTTGTTTCAGCTCCAGGAATCGTATCTCCATGCGACTCTGCATACTAACAGGAAAATAGTTCTCGAAAAAGATTTTTTTGAACCCTTCCCAAGGTATCACACCTTCTCCAGCTCGGGTCTGATTTGCCTCCCACCAGTAGTTGGCTTTACCTTTCAGCATATACGTGGCGAAGATAGTTTTCTGGTCGTCTTCTACTCGGGCGATAGCGAACGCCTTTTCGATTTCCTTAACCCAAGTCTGGGCTTCGATGGGTTCCGTAGTTCCTTTGAACTCAGGTGGTCCCGCGCTTTTGAAGTCTTTAAAGTGTGCCACTGGGGCCACTGGAGGGTTGTTGACATTCGGGGTTCGATTTTGAAGTGCCCCCACTAACATGTCTACAAACTGCTGCATAAGGTTCGGTGGATCCCCAGAATTACCGTCTGACCCCTCGGGTGCTTGGCAACGTCTTCCTCTAGCCATCTATCTGTTCAAAATGAACTCAATATTATTATCTCATAATTTACTCTACAGTATATAGAATTCGTAAAAACTGAACCATCACATCACATACTTAAATAAAAATATATTTATTTATAAACATAATACTCAAAGTATTTCATCGTTTTATGGCATTACGCCATTTACATCACATTGTATCAATCACTTGGTAAAACAAAAACCAAGGCTTTTATTACATAGATAAGTATTTTATTTGCTACTAGGAAAAAGTTTATCATAATAACTAAAGACCCCGCCTAATGGCGTCCTCATGATCCTCATCCGCTATCTCTTTCACCAGCTCTCGGCTTATAACACGACCAGACCGGCGCTCCTCACGTGGAAAATGACGCACCCTATGCTGGAACCTTCCATGTGCCGACTTAAACACGTATTTCATCTTGTCTATCTTAACCTTCTTGTCTCTAACTTCTCCCTCCAACTCTCCGGTTAGCTTCTCAGCCCTAACACGGTCTCTTCTCTCATCTCCCCAAAATGTGGTAATAATCTACTTGTCAGTTTGGAAACTCTAAATCCTCGACTCTAACCCATTAATGGTATGCCCCAAGTGTGTCCTAATGGCTTCTTTCTCATCCTCCAGCCTATCCACCTTCTGGTCTGATGCCCGCAGCTTGTCAGTCAGGCCCCCGTTCCTAATTATCAGGTGGTGCACCAATGCCTCAAACAATGCTGCAGCTTGCTGCTCCCCCTGATACAGCTCCTTCAACTCATGGACCTTGTCGTCCAACTCCGTAATCCTATCCATCAACTCATCCAATAAAGTATCCTCAGGTGCTTCTTCTGAGTCCTCCTCGGGCTCCTCTTCCTCCTCAGGATACTCCTCTGGGTCTGAGTCAACTACTGCCTCAGCTATAGGCTCAGGTACAGCTGTCACCAACTGCTCACTCACAACGTGGATATCTCTAACCTCGTCTTCTCCTGACATCCTTCAAACAAGACAAAATAACTCGGTTAGTATTTTAAAATAGATGTTTTGTTTTTAGGGAAAAAAATATATATTTGATACAACCCCTAAAACTCTACATGAGTTCATCGCCTTATTTCCTCCACTAACTTCCCTAAGGTTATAGTCTAAGGTTTCCCCACCCAAAGTTTAGAACCTAAAACTTTGATACCAACCTGTGACGCCCCCAAATCCGTGTAACATCGATTACAGGACTGGGTGCTCACAATACAACATACAACATCATCTATCTAAGTAAACTTTAACAATAATAATAATATTATATTACCCATTACATAAATAGTCGAAATAAAATCTCAAGTCTTTACAACCTTAAAACATACTGGAACTTAGCGTTTATCGCTATATTACACATCTGCGGAAATAATTAACTTATTACATAACCCTTAGCATCACTTCATCTTGGACTTTCCCTTCTCCTTGCCCGAACCCTCAGCCTTCTCACCCTTAACTTAAAGGTTAAACAAGAATGAACACGAATTGCCCAGCAAGTATATACAGAAATCTGAAAACATACATCAGGAGTGAAAGCAGTTGAATAGTTAAACATCAACAGTTGAAATGATTATCAAGTGTTAAATAGGAACATCAAGAATGGAAATTTAAGAATTTTTAATATCATACTAAGGGGTGTAAAATACCCTGAACATATTTTCTTTCATCAAAAATCATCAGACGGTTTAACAATCCAATAGACTGTAAACGGTCTCTACAAGGACGCCTGGTGATCAGCCTATTGTACCCTACATTGTGCACAAGTATTAAGTTTTAAGATGTATAAGCGAAATGGGACTATTTGTCCGACATCTGTTTGCCCGTTTATTCGGGTTGTCCATCTTAGTAATCATGTGAGACCGCACCAAAGCAATTTGGATTGGTAAACATTTAATAGCTTCGAAAGATTTGTTTTAAATCACTTTTTCCATCAATAATAACTAGCCGGAAACAAAGGCCAGGAACATACTTAGAACAGTTCGATAATGAAATGAAATTTAAACATATGGCAGTTAAATTAATAACTGAATGATCATCGATAAGCTTGCAAGATAATTGAAGTTTGTATGACTTTTCAATGAAGAAACTTGCACGAATAAATAACTAACACAAGTCCCATACTTACCCTTACTGCGATAATATTAGTAAGGATTTAATAAATACCCAAAAGAAATTAGGGTTAGGAAACTTGCCTGATAAGCCTACTACAATTAACGCTAGCAATTAACCTTCACATAACCTAATCACATGTGTCTCGTTAATCACCATTCATACACAATCTAGTTTGAAGTATAAGGGTCTCCTATTAGATATGTTATAAACATCATAAGAGAATATATTTAGAAAATATATGCCACCCATTTTAGACATCATAGGCAGCCCAAAACAGAACTTAAAAAAATGTCCAAACATAACAGTTTTTTAATTATTATTTTTTTTTACCATACGTCGCTAAAACAGTCATAACTCATTCGTTTTAAAACATTTTTTAGCGATTCTTGCGCCCACGCGAAGCTAACTTCTGGGGCTACAACTTTCGTTCATGGACCATCTTCAAATTCCAAGCACAAAATTCTAGAAAATCCGTGCAAGAGGACTGCTCCGAATTTGTTGGATAGATTTGACACAACTACTTTGAAAAGTCATAACTCCTTGCTCCGAAGTCGGAATTAGTCCGTTCTGGAGTCTATGGAAAGCTTATTCAGTGTACTATAATAACCCAAAAGCCCACAATTTTCTGGAAATTGTAGCTAGCCTCGAATTTTGTCCTTAGGGTCAGCAGTTCACAATTTATTTATTTTTTCGGTTTCTACATGCTTGCTTACGATTTTCAAATCTCACTCAATATAGCTTCGATCCGAATGAAATTTGAACTGATTATACTTCATGCTACATACTATTTTACAAAATTACTACATGCACTAAATGGATTACCGAAGACATGATTTCAAGCGACCGAAAATTCTGAAAACTCATGCAAACTAGTTTAACCCAACTTTTGAGAAAATCGTGATTTTGATTCTACCATGCATGGATTTGATACCTACTGTCCAGTCCACATTTACTAACATATATACACATGTTACAACAATCAAACCCTCTAACTTTTCATGTTTTGATCAACTTAGCAACTAAGAGGCATTTTATCAAATAGTTAGCATGCATACATGAATTCTATGATTCTTTATATAATAGTAACATGTTATATACCAGAATTTTCATTCTTATCATCCACATAGCAGTAGTACACGAAATCATGGCATCACCAAGACAAAACAAAACATTTATCATAGCTATACATGCATTTTTCACTATTTTTCCTCAAGAACATACAAGTGGGTCTCATAGCTTACCTTGGTTGCGAATTCTTCTTGATTGGAGCTTGATAACCACCTTCCCTGCTTGCAAGATTCTCCAGAATTCGTAGCCCACCTTGAACCACTCTAAAACCCTCAATATTTTCTTCTCTTTTCTTTATTTTTGCTTTCTAGTTAGAGAGTTGTTGTGAAAGGAAGAAGAGGCTTAAATTGAATGTATATACCTCATATATAGTGTAATGAAATTGAAATCTCTAGCCCATTATAACTCCCCCATGATCAGATATCATTACACTCACAATTCATTAGGCTAATTATGGGTAGGAGTTAAGAAAATGAAAGGTTTTTTGTTTAATAACACAAGAGTAATCCTCTCTCCCTCAACAATCCTTATAGTACGTGTACTCCCTCCCTTGTCCCATATAGATTGTCACAAGGGCTCCCAACAACTGAACTTTATGTAAATAAAAACATTATTTTAATCCTTTAATCAATTAAAAATTATGTTGACCATTTTGCCCCTCGTAGCAAAACATGTTCGATACTTATATCGATTCCTACTAAAGCCGACGTCCCGGACGTCATGGAACTATCCGTTTCGTCAAACTCAACTTCAAGATTCGTAGTTGACTTTTTCCCCGAAAAAGTCAACCGGTTGACTTTGACCAAAAAGTCAATCGTGACGCATTTTCGTGGTTACAGTCTATTCTGAATAATTTCGACGTTTCGGACTCAAATACGCTGTCCGCGTCACTAAATTTCGCTCCGAACTCAAAGTCATGTTTTAAAGTCATCCCACGAAATTAATTAGAATTAATTCCATTCTTACCCATTTTAAATAGTTGAATTAAACGGAACCAACCATTCAAACACATCTCATCACATAACATCTAAGTAAACATAGATACATGTAGTAAATAATTATCACATAAGAATTTCACATAAGTTCGTTTATTGAAATTGTTAAATTACATGGAAAATCTCGGTTATTACATTAATAAATTAAGGATATATCATGATGGAAAGATTTTGAATATTAGCTGGCTAACATTAAACAATATAATTGTGAACTAGTATGGATAAATTTTTATAGCTGAAGGAACATTGAACATGAACATATCAATTATATCTGGTCTGAATGGTAATGAAGGTGATCAGCCTTTCATAACTGATGAATACATGCAATATGCACTGAGTACGATTCAACAATTCATAGACATGGTAATCAGTAATGATTATCCACAAGCATATTTGAATAAACAACTCAAAGTTGAGTTAAGAAAAACTTGCATGTACCGATGTTTACCGTTACACATTCTATTTAGCTTTGTCTGAAAACCTAATATAAATAATATCGATCTCTAAATATTAGAATAATATCATCAGAGTATAATACTATTATATATAATCATAGAATAACTTAAACACATAACACATAAACATATCAGTCCACAAACTACCTAAGACTCGGTATCAAGTCAAACTATTTCAGTCTGAGTTAAAACCAACACAATTTCATCTGCTCGATGACCTAGTCGGAAAATTCTCGAGTCTAATATCACTAAGACTCAGTTTAAACTGTATCACATTTATCATATATAATTTATTATCAGTCAAAATACTTTTCATAAGCTCGTAATATTTTTCAGATAATTATTACTATTTATTATAATTTTTTAATCATTAATATCGTATTTATAAGAATTAAATACCGCATAATTCCTTTATCATTAATATTTATTTAATACTAAATATTAATAAAAATCATGTCATAATATTATAGTATATTTATAATATATCAAAGTATTTTTTAATACCTTAAAATCATATTTATATGATTTTTAAACCTTTAAATTCATTATCCGATAATTGTCATTAATATTAAATATTAATATTTTTCATGACAAAATATCAAAAGTTATATTTTATAACTTAAAATATTTGTATAACCTTTAAATAATTTTTATATAATTTTTAAAGCATTAATTCTATTTTTCCATAATTTATTTAATATATTTATTAAATAAATTAATCACCATTAATATTAATTTAATAATAAAATTCGTCAAAAAATATTAAAAGTCATCAAAAATAATTTAAAATATTTTCTTATACAATAATATAAATTTTCATGATTTCTCAAGTATTAAAATTATTTTTAAATAATTTATTTAATATTATAATTAAATAAATTAAATACCATTATTATTCCAAAAATATTAAATATTTGTGAAACATATTCAAAATAATTAAAAACCCATCTTTAGGCTTTAAAATAATTTTTAGTAATTTAATATGAATTTTTAATAATTAAAAATCATTTTTCTCTATTTATTAAATAAAATAATTATTTTCAGAAATTAAGTGTCGCTAAATGAGCTTTAGGCGACAAAACCGTCACTGATGGTGTTCTTGAGTGTTCTTGGGACAAACCCAGAAACTCATGCCAGTGAACATGGTGCCACGTTTGACCAACATTTGACCCATGATCCTAAGGTTTTCTGGTCAGACTAAAGTGTTTAGATTGTAGTATAAATGTATTACTACCATCATCAATCAAATTCATAGCCAACACATATCGTATCTGAGAGATCTAAGCTTTCAAAATTGTTGTCAGACATGTTCTTCAATTTCTGGGTTTTCCAGAATTGAAGAACAGTCGAGGTGCCTATTATCCAAGTCTTGAATCATACGTTCTGGGCTTGCTAGGTATGTTTTATTGGTTCAAACGTGTAGTATTGATATCAAGCAGCAACAATACATCAACAGATCAACATATCAACATCATGTTTTAAAGATTTTGGCCGGTCAAAGTATGCTAGAAAAACTACCTTTAAAAATTTCTGGGTTGCCTAGAATCTTCATCCAGCAGTTTGGTCAACTCTAGTTTGACCACTATTATTTATGATCCTGAGCAAGATCTGGGTGATCTAATGATTTTAGTAGGTAGATTACATGTCAAACTACAATATCCAACCCACAACATGACATCAACACTTAAACTCGGCGAGATCTAAAGCCTGTAATATCACTGTCAGAAATTTCTGGGCAAAATATGTTACCCAGAAATGGATTCCGTGCTCGGTCAACGCACTTTGACCGCTTATAACTTAAAATCTAAACATGCTCTGACCCTGATTTGAGTTTCAGCTCATAGCCCTCATGGCATATAACAGATCCATAACATAAAATAGACATATCATCAACCATATAGAAATCTAGACGCACTGACATTTGCTTGTCAGACAACTTTTGAAAGTTTAAGAACAGTTTTCTAAAAATGCTATTTCGTGCATCTAGACGTTATGGATCCATGATCCAACAACCTTGATCACTAAGTGACACCATCTAACACATATCTAACAAACAAACAACAACATTAACTACAATCTTGAAGATCTAGAAAGTTTAGGGTTTTTATACCTTTCTAACGCTTGATCTTGAATCTGATCCTTATGATCTAATCTTGGTATTCTAACACATGATCATGGCTCAACCTAGCACTCCCTTTCACCCTCATTTTCGGATTTAGAGAGAGAGGATGGTCTTGGTTGGTTTTCTAAGTAAAGTAAGAGACTCTCTCTTACTTTATTTGATTTTTATTTTGATTCAATGTATAAAGCTGGAAATGTTGGCTGAAATAGAAGATATAAGGCACAAGGAGTTGTTAGGGTG
Source organism: Panax notoginseng (assembly GCA_016801055.1). Classification (NCBI taxonomy): domain Eukaryota; kingdom Viridiplantae; phylum Streptophyta; class Magnoliopsida; order Apiales; family Araliaceae; genus Panax; species Panax notoginseng. The sequence continues at coordinate 32,557,729 of CM029023.1, read as the reverse complement.
GGTGACCAACTCAATATATAGCAAGATTCACAAGCAACCAATTAAAGAATGTGACAAAAGTGTATTATGGTCATTTCCATACAGTTTTAATGGCAAGTTGGTCCTTTGATGCAACCTTTAGGGTTTGACCCTTAGGGTTAAAACCTAAGGTTTTAAAAATAAATTCTAGGATTTTCAAATTAGGTTTTCAAAATAGAAAATTAATATTTCTAAATTATAATTAGGATTTTCTAATTGTATTAAGATTTCCTAATCATAATTCAAGCTTGCTAATTAGGATTAATATTTTCTAATTAAAATTGATAATTTAGCAATTAGTCCATAATTGTACCTTAGGGTTTCTAACGGAGCAATTAGGGTTTCAAACTTTTTAAAATTAGGGTTTTCAAATTAATTATTATAGTTTCCCTAATTAATTCTATAATCATAAATGTGTACCCTTAAACATCCCAATTTAGGGTTTTCTAATTCCGAATTAGGGTTTTGGATTCCCGAAATTGAATATAGGGTTTCCAAAATGGGGTTCTAGGGTTTCTTATCGATCGCTAGGGTTTTCTAACTGAACGTCGATATTCTTAAAATATACTTAGGGTTTAGATACGGATATAATTTATCTAGTCAACCCTTGACCCTTAACCACATACTGCACACATATACAACCATATACACAGAACATATACACTTATACCCTTAATCCTGAATAATTCACCACGAAAATTTTTAAATCCATAAAATTCCTTCCCGGAAATCTCAAATCCTTTCACTTATTTTACGTCTAGGTTTATTATTCAACATTTAATCCATCATTTAAGATTTAAATAATTATCTAAATTCTCGGGTTGTCACACGACCAATAGAAACCAGCTTGCAAAACTCTAGCCGCTGTCCTTTCACCTCCATAGTGACCTCCATACATTGATGTGTGGCAATCCTGCAAAATACCCTCTGTCTCGCTGTATGGAATGCACCTTCTAATCATTGATCGGAACACTGCTTAAACAAATACGGTTCATCCCAAATATACCATTTCACATCATGTAGAAACTTCTTCTTTTAATACCCAGTCAAGTCAAAAGGGATTATCTTGCTTACTAGGGAATAAGCATAATCTACGAACCATGGCACTTCGCCTTGCACCACAAATAATTGCTCATCTAGGAAGGACTCATTGATCAGAACTTTGTCATTTGCACCCCTTCCAAGATTTTCCAATCGAGATAAGTGGTCCGCCACTTGATTCTAAATCCCCTTTCTGTCCTTGATTTCTAAGTTAAATTCTTGCAAAAGAAGTATCCACCTTATCAAACGAGGTTTGGCATCTTTCTTTGCCACCAAATACCGGATTGCTGCATGATCTGTGTACATAATCACTCTAGTCCCAATTAAATATGCTCGAAACTTATCAAATGCATACACCACTGTCAAAAGCTCCTTTTCTGTGGTGGTGTAGTTCAATTGGGCATCCGTAAGGGTCTTACTCGAATAATATATCACATGGAAGATCTTATCCCTTCGCTGGCCCAAAATAGCTCCCACAGCAAAGTCACTTACATCACACATCAACTCAAAAGGAAGGTCCCAATCTGGTGCTATAATCACATGTGTTGTAGTTAACTTCTTCTTCAAATGCTCAAATGCATTCATGCATTCTTCATCAAATTTAAACTGTACATCCATCTCTAACAAACTGCAAAGCGGCTTCGTGATCTTCGAGAAGTCCTTTATAAATCTATGGTAAAAGCCTACATGCCCTAAAAAACTATGAACACCTTTAACAGAAGTCGGTGGAGGTAAATTCTCAATGGTTTCCAATTTAGCTCGATCCACCTCTAATCCTTTCTTAGAAACTTTTTTTCTCAGTATTATACCTTCTTGTACCATAAAATGGCACTTTTCCCAATTCAGAACCAAATTCGTCTCAACACATCTTTTTAACACCATCACTAAATTTTCCAAACACAGGTCAAATGAATCTCCAAAAATAGAGAAGTCCTCCATGAAGACTTCAACATTGTGCTCAACCATATCCAAAAAAATGGCCATCATACACCTCTGAAATGTGGTCAGGGCATTGCACAACCCAAAAGACATTCTTCTAAACGCGAATGTTCCGTATAGACAAGTAAAAGTGGTCTTTTCCTGGTCTTTTGGAGCTATTACAATCTGATTATAACCCGAGTACCCATCTAGAAGGTAATAATATTCATGACCTGCCAGCCTGTCTAGCATCTGATCAATGAACGGGAGGGGAAAATGGTCTTTCCTTATAGCCTTATTCAATCTGCGATAGTCCATGCAAACTCTCCACCCCGTCACTGTCCTAGTTGGTATTAGCTCGTTGTTCTCATTGGATACCACAGTCATTCCCCCTTTCTTTAGCACACACTTCACCAAGCTTACCCACGAGCTGTTTGATATCGGATATATTATCCCTGAGTCTAACCACTTCAGAACCTCCTTCTTAAACATTTCCTTCATAATCAGGTTCAATCTATGTTGTTATTCCACTGAAGGTTTACTATCATCTTCCACCAGAATCTTGTGCATACAAAATGATAGGCTGATCCCTTTAATCTCTGCTATGGTCCATCCTATCGTTGATTTGAACTCTCTTAGAACTCTTAGCAGTTTCTCTTCCTGGCAAGATGTTAGTGCAGAAAAAATAATAATAGGTAACTTTGAAAAATCATTTAAAAATGCATACCTTAAGTGGTCTGGAAGAGGTTTAAGTTCAAGATCTAGAGGCATCTCAAGAGAAGGCTTGAGTCTTGCTGGTGTCTCTCCATTATTTTTGAGTGGCTCGATAGGAGTCTTGAATCTTCGAAATTGTGGCGATGTGTCAAGTATTTGTATAAATTCTGCAATCTCATTATCTTCCATCTTTGAATCCCCCAATATAGCACTCTTTAAAGGTTCATTATCCACCAGATTTCTAACTTCTTCATTCAACATCTTGTCTACCATATCAATCCGAAAGCATTCTTCCTCGTCGGTAGGAAACTTCATAGCCTTAAACACGTTGAAGGTGACTTCTTGATCATGAACTCTCATTGTCAACTCACCCTTCTGAACATCTATCAAAGTTCGTCCCGTGGCTAAGAAAGGTCTCCCAAGGATGATTGGTATATTTCTATCTTCTTCGTAATCTAAGATGATGAAGTCAACTGGGAAGATAAATTTATCCACTTTGACTAACACATCTTCCACAATATCCCATGGATAAGTGACAGATCTGTCAGCAAGCTGTAGTGAAATATTTGTCGGCCTTGGAGCCGGCAATCCCAATTGATTGAAATCTGACAGAGGCATCAAGTTGATGCTCACCCCTAAGTCACACAAGCATTTATTGAAAAATATTTTTCCAATGGAGCATGGTATTGTGAAGCTGCCCGGATCCTTAAGTTTTGGAGGAAGCTTACGCTATAGCACTGCACTACACTCTTCTGTCAAGGCTATTGTCTTAAAGTTTTCTAGTCGTTTCTTCCTTGACAAGATTCTCTTCATGAACTTTGCATAGCTTGGCATTTGTTCCAATGCCTCAACGAAGGGTATATTGATCTGCAGCTTCTTGAATACCTCCAAAAATTTGGCAAATTGTTTATCATTTCTTTGTTTCTGCAATCTTTGTGGATATGGAACATGAGGGTAAATAGGTGGTTTAGTCATGGGTTTCTGAGGTAACTCTTCATTATCCTTCTCCACTACTCTCTGTTCAGAACATTCTCTTAACAAGCCATCATCAGAGCTAGTTTCTCCCTGGCGCGGTCTCCTCTTGTATATTTGGCACGGGCGTGCCAGCCTGTACATCTGCCAACTATTTTCCTGACCTTAGTGAAATAGCTTAACATTACTCCTTTCCTTCCCTTCTTGGATTAGTTTTCGTAGTACTTGGCAAATCCCCTTGTGGTCTATTGTTCAATATATTTGCCATTTGGCCCATTTGGGTCTCCAAGTTCTTGATAGCCACAGCTAGGCTCTTGATCATAACTTCTGTATTTACCATGTACTTCAGCATCATCTCCTCCATTTCTGACTTCTTTTCTGTCTGAGGTGCAGGTGGTGGATGATGTTGCTGTTGTTGTTGGAATCCAGGAGGGTAAGGTGGTTTTGATGCATATTGTTGGTGAGATCGTTATGGTTGGTATTGATGTTGAGACTAAAATTGATGTGGTTGTTGGTGTTGTTGGCTGTTCTGATTGTTGTTCCAACTAAAATTAGGATGAATGCGGTTGTTGGGGTTATAAGAATTCTGAAACTAATTCTGGTTCTTTTGGTAGTTGCTCACAAATGGCACTGATTCTGGATTAATAGCACACTAGTCTATTTGATGTGACCTCGCACATATCTCGCATTCATAAGCAACTGGCTTGACTTTACTATCCGCTAAAGAATCAATCTTCTTCACCATAGCTGCCATCTAAGTTGACAATTATGTAATGGCATCCACCTCTAACATTCCCGCAACTTTAGGTTGTGGCATCCTGGCCGTAGGATTCTGAAAATCATTCACTGTCATTGTCTCAATGAGATCATACGCTTCTTCATAACTTTTAGCCCACAAGGCTCCTCTTACAGCATCATCTACTATTAGCCTTGACTGCCAACCCAATCCATTATAAAAAGTGTTTATAACCGTCCAATCAGACATTCCATGATGGGGACATTTCCTTAGCATTTCTTTATATTGTTCCCAAGCTTCATATAATGACTCTCTCTGTTGCTGTTCAAACTGGAAAATTGCAGTCCTCATTTTTGTTGTCTTAGCCATAGGGAAAAATTTGGCCAAGAACTTCTGTGCTAAGTCCTCCCATGTGGTGATTGACCCTACTGGAAATGAATGGAGCCAGCTTCTTGACTGAGCCTAATTGCATCTTCTGACACCCCATTATACTTAAAAGTGTCACATATCTCTATGAAGCTCAATAAATGCTCATTCGGGCCATCTATAGCAGCATTCCCAAATTTAACTGAATTTTGCACCATTTGTATCGTGTCTGGCTTAATGCTGCTATCGCTGGCCTTGCTATGCTTGACTGCAACTCATTAATCTTTGGCATGGAATAATCCCTTAAGGCTTTGTGCTCTTCTCTAGGCTCTTCTGCCATGTTGGATGATGATGTCTCAGTATTTACTTGTGTATTCTGATTTGTACGTGCTCTCCAAGCTCTCCCATTGATATTGTCCTGTACAGGAATCAACTCAGGATGAGATGATCGAGTGCGCATATATTGTACACAAGTACCTGAAATGAAAACAAAAGTAAAATAGAAATAAGATAAGAAAAGAATTGTTCAAGTCAAACAAATCTAGCTTCAGTTGATGACGAAAGTAATAAAAATAAACGCCTTTCCCCGGCAACGGCGCCAAAAACTTGTTGCCTCCGTTTCGGTTTAACAAAACAGACACTAACTCATGCAAGTATACACGGGTCAACAAGTAGTACAGAGTAAGAAAGTATTGATCCCACGGATAAAGATGAATAAATCTACGCTATCATGCAACAACCTTATTACTATTTCTGTATGGTCAAACGATCAATTAACAAACAAATTTATATCTAAATTAATTATCAACACAAAAATACTATTTACTAAAAGTAAGGTAATTAAATTGGAGAGATATGGGATCCTAACATCATTTAATGCTTTATTCAAAATGTACGCCTCTTGTTATGCCTAATTATTTAATATGGATAGCTAGTTGAGAGCACAAAAGTGAAACATAATCATCTTTCGATGTACTATGTCCAATTCACACAAAATCCACAACTGATAGAGTTCATGTAAGCATCAAAATTACCTAACCCACTATATGTCCATGTGAATTAAAAGAAATAATGATTTAAGCGCAAGCTCTCTCAATGAATACACATGGTGAACCGGTATATGCCTATCCAGGTCACGAATCAAAAAAGCTAACACAAATAAGCCTCATGAACATATGCCAACATGGTCTAATCTGTATTTATACTTCCTTTTTCAATTCCATATAAGTAACTAGGATGAATGGTGATCAAGCATTCAAACATATAAGTGCAACCATGTTGGGTAATCCAATATTAAACATACAAGCATCACAAATAAGCATACAAGTTTAGACTACACATTAAACTCCATTAGAATCCAATAATGGAAGTTAGTTCATTTCTGAATCAATAGCCATTATGGGATTTAAGTCAAGCATTGTAATAAACAATGAAAACAAAGAGATTTAAGAAAAATGAGAAATTAAATATGATAAACTCTGCTTTAAAGTTATTCCAAGCTAGTTCAGGTCCACATTCATCAACAAAATTAAAACCTAGTCTTTACAATCGATCAATCTAGAGAGAGAAGCCCAAAATAGTAGAGAAAGGCTATGGAATCTTTAAGACCCCAACTTTTATGAATAAAGATTAATTTTTTCTCGAAATATATTTTTGAATATTATGGTGTGATTTTGTTATATTATTATAGTTGTGGGTAATATTTATAAATTTTACAAAGTAAGCAAGTTGTTATAAAATATTCGATTGGTCGGGAAATATTCATTTTACCAGGGAATATTCATACGATGACACAATCATTAGTGGACTCCACAACGGAAGTATTGTCGTAGTTAGAAAACGACAGAATTATCTTTTTATAAAAATAACGACGAAAGTTTTACCGTTAAACTGTTGAACTACCCGGTGGGTAAAGTATAGTAATACGCGTGGTTGCATAGTAGCACACGGTATTGATTATTGATGCTTACGTACGAAGTCACTCAGTTATACTCAATTATTGCTACAATAATTGATGCATAATATCTCTCATGTTATTGATTGTCACAGTATCAATATTTTATATTATTAAATCAATAATTGAGATGACAAAGTTATTTATATTATTATTTGTAATATTGACGATGTCTAGAAAGTTCTGTCGAGGAGAGATTTGATCACCTAATTGCGTGCCAATAGGGAAAAATCCTTATCGAAAAGCCCCCTCTTTCCTGGGAATGATTTGGTTGTTAAATATTGTGAGTTATAATATTAATGATGAATAAGTTCGTATTGATTAAAAATGAAATTGATATTTCCATTGTGTTGGGATTATTCATGTTAGTGGAAATCGACATCTATTTCTATAATAATTGATGTCTGGAGGTTATATTGACCAATCGGGTAATTGATCGGATAAATGAGCAATTAATTGTTATTAATTCACATGCTTATAACTATTTGTTCGTATGTATGTACTATTGATTCACATGCATGTGCTATTAGGGGAGGTGGTGCAAGATTGATAATACTTGCATAACTAAATTAAAAATAGAGGTATAGATAAAGGTACTATACTGTAACTATTTTTTTCATATGTATAGAACTATTGATTCACATAAATGTACTATTGATTCACATGATGTACTATTAGGGGAGATGGTGCAAGTTTGATAATACTTGCAGGACTAAAGTAAATATGAAGGAAAAGATGAAGGTTTTACACTGTAATATTTTGAGCCCCAAAACGTGCAAATCGAAACTATATTTTCCTATTCGTAGAAGCTCATTCTTCTTTCATTCTCACCAATTCACTAAGAATCACAAGAGCAATTATAGAGAGAGAAGCTATAGAGAGAAAGAAGAAGAGAAGTCTGCTACTTCACTATTCCAGTATCCAGTCTTCTTTTGAGGTAAGAGATATTATTTTGTTCAGTATTCATAGGAATAATATTTTCTTTCATACTCTGTAGTATGTGAGTAATATTATTTCGTCTCGTATTCCTGATTATAGCCTTATTTTGTTAAAGTATTGCTTCTATACTCTGTAAAATTAGTATAATATTCTTGAAATTTGCCCTTCATCTAGTATCGTTTCACAAGGATATTTTCTGCACATTCTTGTTAAATTTTAAGCTTTTCATGTCGGAGTACTGTCCATGAGTACTATTCATTTATACGGGTACTTTTCACGAAGTACTATTCACAAAATACTATTCACAGGATACTATTCCCGAAGTACTATTCACGGGATACTATTCACTCGGGTACTATTCACCCAGAGTACTATTCATTATAAAAATTAATTTCTTTTCGGTCCAAATCATTTTTGATACAATAACATTCTTGAATTAAAGCAGTATCATGTTGACAATTTGAACATTATTGAATTCTAGATAAATTAAATTATAAATCTTAAAAAATTTATCCTTTGTTTCTTTTAATTGAATTATTATATCATTGTCATCATCCTCATGCTTATATTGTAATGAAAGTCATCTTTAGCTTACGTGCATAGATGGACTATTAATTGGTATGATTATGACTAGGGATCATTCGGTATAATCATGACCCGTAATGTTACAAATGATGTCGTAAAAGTTCTCGTTGGCCTGTAGTGCATTGATGGACAGTTGTTGGTATGATTATGACTAAAGATTATTCGGTATAATCATGACCATTGATGATTACATGAATATCCTTGGCCCGTAGTGCAGGGATGATTCGATGAGGTGGTTTATTTATTAAGTTGAGTCTCAGCGATAAAGTAGATGAAAAACTTTTTAAATCATAGAAGATAGTAGATATCATGCTATACTTGACTCTTCTAATGAATTGCTTGTTCCGCTGCAGTTAAACTTGTTGTTTATTTTATTTTATCAGTTTAACATTATTAAAGGCTAATGATAACTTATTCTGCATTATCTTAGTCATAATATTTCTTACTGGGTTAGTTGAGCTATCCCTTTTTCTTTCGTTGTTCTCTTCAGGAAATGAGAATATAGTCGGGACTAGTCGGGGAACGGAGTGATGGTCCGAGATGGTGTTATAGTAGTCCTCACTATTTTATGAAATAGTGTGATAATAAATGTAATGAGGACTTCATTTGAGTTTGAATACTATCTATGAGACAATATTCGTGTAAAAACTATAAGCTACGATGTTGTCGTATTGTATAAAAGAAGTTTGTATTTGGTTTATGTACCATGTATTTGACGACTCAGAATGGGTGATGTATACCTATTTTAGGGGCATCACAAAATCTCTCTAGATTATGAAACCCCAATAAAAAATATAATAACTAATGATAATACATCTTTTCAAACCAACAAATATATCCCAATATACCAAACACACTCTAGCCTTACAAAATAGAAAGTCAACATTTTAAACCAAGTGTGACTGGCGCGGCCACGCGGTATCATAGTGTAAATCAGGCGCGGGCGCGCTACATGAACTAATGCCGAGTGCTTAGCGCGGGCGCGCCGTGTCCCTTTGCAAATTGGGCGCGGTCGCGCGCTAGCCTTGTCTGCGTCTGATCTCCATTTGGCGCAGGCGCGCCGTGTCTAGCCTATATGGCAGTGCGGCCGCGCTGCTGCTGCATGTGGTATTCTGCTTATGACAACCCGAAAATTCGGCTTGTCCAAAATTTAAGTTTAAAGAATTAGTTATTAATAAAATAAATTTTTATTAATATTATTCTTTGTTACGTGTTTATTAATCGTTCTATAACCTAGGATGATTATAAGTCAGGAGGATTCTAGCTACGAGCTAGTCTGAAAGAATAAGAATTTTCAAGATGAAAATAAAATTTTTTCAGGAACAAAAATATTTTTGGGGAAAAAGACGAAATAGGCACTATTCACCCGACGAAATCCTAAGGGTTAGGGTTTGAATAACCTAAGCCTTTCCATGAGTTCGGTATGTCGAAATGACATTCCGTCGAAAGATTTGACGATAATATATCATGAAAAGTTAAGTAAGCCGATAAAAGTTTTTCTCGAAAAACGTGCAGAAATCGGACGAAATAAAAACGACGAAAAGTACTGCTATGTACTTTTCATTCGATTAGCTACGTTAGGGGAAAATGTGAAGAAAAACGCTTAACGCCAAAAAATGTTTTTCAGTTTTTCAAAAATCCGAAGAATACATAAAAGTTAATCGGTAAAGGAAAGACGAAATATCCAAAAATATTTGAATTCCGAGAACCGCAGTTTTTAAAACTGTCGGACGAAACCTGAAAGACGGAACCACAAAACTTCCTAGGGAAGTTTCGTGAATAGTAAGGAGGTGTATTGAGGAGGTGGGAATAGTATAGAGGTGTGAATAGTAAGGAGGTTCGGGGGGCGAAATGACTATTTTGCCCCTAGCCTTGATTTTCTATAAATAGGAAGCTTAATTCATTTATTTAGGATTTTGAAAATCCTACAACTTGAGAGAGAGAGAGAGAGAGAGAGAGAGGGTTCGAATGGGAGGAAGAAGAGGAAAGGAAGAGGAGAAGTTGGCTCGTGAGCAAACTTTATCCGATGGAAGAAGATTAAAGAAGAAAGGTAATCCGAAACCTAGCCTCTTATAAATTTTCTTTAGGTTTTCTACGTTAAACGTATAACTTAATGAGAATAAGAAGTAAATAATGTTAGGAATGATTTCATATGGTTGAAATCATAAGAAAATGAAGAAATAAGAATTTGAAGTTTAGTAAATAAATTTCTTAAGGAAGTTTAAGATTCGTAATGAATTTGAACGATCCGAGTAGATTAAATTAATGAGTAGGTGAAATAAGTAAGAAATAGTATTTTATAACATCAAATTCCAAGAAAAAGTGGAATCATAATCCAAAATATCGATTAAAAATGTAGAACGAACGAAGAACGCGAAGAACACGCGAAGAACACGAAGAACGTTGTTGATGGACAAATTTAAAACCATCGTAGGATAATTGTTGTTGATGAATATGTTTAAAATTATCATGTATAAGTTAGATGTGACGCCTCCAAAATAGGTATGCATCACCCATCTTGAGTCGCCAAATACATGGTACAAAATTCAAATACAACTTAATAATACAACTGTCGTGTAAAATACGACAAAACATAAACTGAGTGTTTTAAAACGAATATTGTCTTCTAGACAGTATTCAACTCAAATGGTGTCCTCAATACAATTATTATCACACTATTTTATAGAATAGTGAGGACTACTAATGCTATCATCTGGATCGTCACTCCATTCCCCGACTAGTCCCGGCTACGTTCTCATTTCCTGAAGAGGACAATGAAAGCAAAAGGGTGAGCTCAACTAGTCCAGTAAAAAATATTATGACTAGGATAATGCAGAATAATTTATCGTTAGCCTTCAACAGTGTTAAACTGATAAAATATAACAAACATCAAGTTTAACTACAGCGGAACAAGCAATACATTAGAAGAGTCAAGTAGAAAATAAAATCTACTATCTTCTATGATTTAAAAAGTTTTTCATCACTTTTATCGTTGAGACTCAGCTTAATAAATAATCCACATCATCCCTACACTACGGCCAATGATATTCATTAGTATCATGATCACAAATTATCCATGCATGTAAGACCCCAATTTTTTTTAATAAAGATAGTTTTCTATAAATTTCAATTTTAAATATTATAGAATGAATTTGATATAATGTTATAGTTGTGGGTAATATTTATAAATTTTGCAAAGTATGCAAGTTGGTGTATAATATTCGATTGGTTGGGGAATATTCGTTTGAACATGGAATATTCGTACGACGGCATAATCATTGGTGGACCCCATAACGGAATTATTGTCGGATTGAGAAAACGACAAAAATATTTTATGAAATTAACGGCAGAAGTTTTACCATTAATACTGTTGAACTCGGTAATAAAAGTACAGTAATACGCATGGTTGCATAGTAGCACGCGGTATTGATTATTGATGTTTATGTGATAAGTCACTCGGAATATCCTGTCTGTGCGTTTACGCCGGACCTGGTTTCATTATTTATTATTCTGTCAGAATATCTTGTCGGTGCGTTTACGCATGACCTGGTTCTGTTATTTATTATTCTGTTGGAATAACCTGTCCGTGCGGTCTATCGCATGCTTGGTGATTTCTTTTGTTATTCCATTATTTATTATACTCAGTTGGTTAAAGTTTTCGCTTTTATACTCCATAAAATTAGTGGAATATCCTTGATATTTGCGCTTCATCCAGTATATTTTCATGAAAATATTCTTCTGAGCATTCTTGAATTTTACTCCACAAAGCAGTATCATGTTGACAATTTGGACGTTATTGGTTCCTGGATAAATTAATTCTTAAACTTGTTTTATTGAATTTTTATATCATTGTCATCATCCTAATGTTTATATTTTGGCATGTAGTGCATAGATGGACTTGGTATGATTATAACCAGGGATTATTCGGTGTAATCATGACCGTAATGTTATGAATGATGTGGTAAAAGTCCTCATTGGCCCGTAGTGCATTGATGGACATTTGTTGGCATGATCATGACCATTGATGAATACACAAAATATCCTTGGCCCGTAGTGCATAGATAATTTCTGGTCATGATACTAATGAATATCCTTGGCCGTAGTGCAGGTATGATGTGGATTATTTATTGAGCTGAGTCTCAGCGATAAAAGTAATGAAAAACTTTTTAAATCATAAAAGATCGTAGATGTTATTCTCTACTTGACTCTTTTAATGGATAGCTTGTTCCGCTGCAGTTAAACTTGATGTTTGTTATATTTTATCAGTTTAACACTATTGAAGGCTAATGATAATTTATTCTGCATTATCTTAGTCATAATATTTCTTACTGGGCTAGTTGAGCTCACCCTTTTGCTTTCATTGTTCTCTTCAAGAAATGAGAACGTAGCGGGCACTAGTCGGGGAACGGAGTGACGGTTCAGATGATAGCATTAGTAGTCCTCACTATTCTATGAAATAATGTGAAAATAAATGTATTGAGAATTTATTTTGAGTATGAATCATGTTTAGAAGAAAGTGTTGTATTTAAACTCACAGCTTATGTTTTGTCGTATTTTACACGACAGTTGTATAATTAAGTTTTATTTGTATTTTGTACCATGTATTTGACGACTCAGAATAGGTGATGTATACCTATTTCGGGGGCGTCACAGTTGGTATCAAAGCTTAGGGATATGATCTCTGGCTAAGATGTGAGACAAGAACTAGGAGGGGAGAGACGGAGAATTCCTTCGCTAGTATGACCTACCTAAGTTTATTTGGTATTTAATTGGTCTGTCAGAGCATAGGGATATTATGTTACTCCCTCCGTCCCAAATTATCTGCTTTTTTAGCAAAAAAATTTTGTCCCACAATATCTGTTTTTTTAAGATTTCAATGCATTTTTTTCCTTTGTTTTCCAAGTTTGCCCCTTTACCCTAATTAATGATAATCATTATTCTCATTCATGCCTCTCCTCTTTTTTAAACATCTTTTCATATTTCCACCAATAAGAATTCATGCACAGAAAACAAAAAAGTCAACACATAAGGGTATTTTAGTATTTTTATCACACATATTGGTATGTGTGTGGAACTCTAAAAAAGCAGATAATTTGGGATGGAGGGAGTACATGTTAATTAACCTTTGTTTTGTGGCAGTATCTGAAAATGACATCCGAGAATGTTGAGAATAGCAGTGGAGCACAGGAGACCGTTGAGGTTCCACATATCAATAATCAGGATAATGTGCATCAGGAAGGCGACAATCCTAATGCACACAACAACACTGACCAAATGATGAATGATGGAATGTTCAGAGGCTTTATGTAATTCATGCAACATCAGGCGAGAGAGGCTCCTATCCAAAATGTAGATGGAAACACTGAAAATTCTCGGACGGTCACCGCTAAGCAGTTCAAGGAGCTGGGACCACCGAAGTTTATTGGAGAGCCAAAACCACTTAAGGCAGAAATGTGGATCAAGCAGATCACCAAGATATTTGATATCTTGGGATGCGCCGAGGAGTAAAAGGTTCCCTTTGCCACCTTTATGTTGCAAGGAGAGGCAAATTACTGGTGGGAATCGATAAAGCGTACTTAACCTGCCGCATTGAAAATGTCTTGGGAGAAGTTTCAAGAACTGTTCAATGACAAGTACTTTTCTAAAAGTATTCGTCACATGAAGGAGGTAGAGTTCATCAAGTTGGAGCAGAATAATATGAACGTGTCGCAGTACAAAGCTAAGTTTATCGAGTTGTCCCGGTTTGCGTCCCACTTGGTTGATAATGAGGAGAGAATGACGCGGATGTTTTTAAGAGGTTTGAAACCGGAGATACGTCAATATCTTATTTCTCATAAACTATGTTTGTATTCAGATGTTGTAAATAGGGCTCAGTTATTGGAGCGCGATAACGAGTCAACGCAACCAAGAGAAAGTAGCTAGTATAATGAAAATACCAGTGGTAACAGTCATCGAAGCGGTGACAACAAACGTAGAGGGAATCAACATGCCAGAAATGGTAACCACTTTGGTGGTAATCATGGTCAAGGCAATAAAAGGGGACATTTCAAGAAGAGGAGATTCAACAATGATGGAAAGTTTTCAGCACCAACACCCGTTGATAAGGAAGGAGAACGACCACATATCATATGCTTCAAATGCAGAGGGGAGGGACATATCAGTCCAAACTGCGCGATGCCATCCAAAGCGTGTTATAATTGTGGAAGAAAAGGTCACCTAGCCCGATTTTGTCGTGCACCAAAGACAAATCCAGTTGGAACGGTGACACAAAATACCGTCCCAAACAAGTCAAAACCAGTAGTTCAAGGGAGAGCGTTTGGTGTGACCTCCCAAAAAGCAAGGAACCCGAACGAGGTCATCACGGGTAAGCTTATCATAAACTCTAGTGAAGTCTATACCTTATTTGATACCGGTTCTATCCATTCTTTTATTTCTCCTACTTGTGCTCAATGATTAAATTTGACTCTGGAGAAATTAGACTTTGACTTATCTGTGAAAACTCCGTTGGGAGAAACCTTCATTACATCTACTTTTTATAAGTCTTGTTTGGTTCAAATCGGTACCCTCACATTACCTGTCGATCTTATTTCATTGAAAATACTTGCATTTGATGTGATTCTAGGGATTGATTAGTTAACTACTCATCATGCTAAAATTGATTATTTTCGTAAGGTTGTTAGCTTTCATATTCCTAATCAACCTATTATGCGAATTCAAGCAACCAAACCATTAAAATCAATCACTGTCATCTCAAGACATAAAGCTATTCATTTATTGAAAAACGGATGTCAAGCTTTCTTAGCTCATGTCACAGATCTAAACAAAAATACGTCAGTTTTGAATGATATTTCTATTGTTAATGAATTTCCTGACGTATTCCCTGAAGAACTTCCTGACCTACCCCCAGAGCGTGAAATTAAATTTTGTATTGACCTTGAACCCGGTACAAAACCCATTTCCAAAGCCCCATATAGGATGGCTCCTATTGAACTTCAGGAGTTAAAGACCAATTTACAGGAATTGTTAGATATCGATTTCATTCGACCTAGCACTTCTCCTTCGGGTGCTCTTGTTCTATTTGTGAAGAAGAAAGATGGAAGTATGCGACTTTGTATTGATTATCGGGAGTTGAATCATGTCACCATCAAAAATAAGTACCCGTTGCCTCGCATTGATGACCTGTTTGACCAGTTGCAAGGGGCATAATTCTTTTCAAAGATCGACCTTCGTTCTAAATATCATCAGCTGAAGGTTAGAACTGAGGATATTCCAAAGACTACCTTTAGAACTCGGTACAGGCATTATGAATTCTTAGTCATGTCTTTTGGATTGACTAATGCTCCTGCTGCCTTCATGGATATGATGAACCGAGTATTCAAGAAATATTTGGATCACTTTGTGGTTGTCTTTATTGATGACATCCTTATTTATTCTAAAAGCTGTGAAGATCATGAGCAACACTTGAGGCTGATACTCCAAAAGCTACGTAAAAACAAGCTTTATGCCAAATTGAAGAAATGCGAGTTCTGGCTTGAAGAAGTGGTGTTCCTTGGGCACGTAGTATCAAGTCATGGATTATCTGTTGATCCAGCAAAGATTAAAGCTATTCAAAGCTGGGAGTAACCCAAATCAGTGACCGAAGTACGTAGCTTTCTCGACTTAGCTGGTTATTATCGGAGATTCGTGGAAGAATTTTCTCGATTCGCTACTCCACTAACTCAGCTGACTCGAAAAGATACAAAATTTGGTTGGAGCGAGGAATGTGAGAATAGTTTTCAAGAACTCAAGAGAAGACTCATTTCAGCACCTGTTCTGACCATACCATCTGGCTCGGAGGGATTTGTCATATACAGTGATGCTTCGGGCAAAGGATTAAGATGTGTTCACATGCAACATGGGAAAGTCATAGCCTATGCCTCTCGACAACTCAAAGAATATGAGAGAAATTATCCTACTCATGATCTAGAGTTGGCAGCAGTCATTTTTGCACTAAAGATTTAGAGGCATTACTTGTATGGGGAGAAAGTGGAGATTTTTACGGATCATAAAAGCCTCAAATATTTCTTCACACAAAAGGAACTTAACATGCAGCAATGACGTTGGCTTGAACTGTTGAAAGATTATGATCATACCCTCCAATACCATCCTGGAAAAGCGAACGTGGTAGCTGACGCATTGAGTAGAAGATCATATGCGGGTATGAGTGTGATATTGTCAACGCAAAGGCCCATTTTGTTTGACTTGCAAAGGATGGAGATAGAGTTAAAGACTCTGGGGGCCCATGTGATGATGGCGAATATACGAGTAGAACCGACTTTAATTGATAAAGTTAAAGTTGCTCAAGCTACAGACCTGGAGCTGATGCGAATGATGAAGAAAGTGCAAGAAGGTGTTATGCCGAAAGCAAAAATCGATGAGGAAGAAATACTTCGAGTCAACTCCAGACTTTGTGTTCCTAACGACCCTGATTTAAAGTATAACATCATGATGGAGGCGCACAACACACAGTTTGCAATCCATCCTGGGAGTACCGAAATGTATCATGATCTTCGATATACATTTTGGTGGGGCAATATGAAGAGAGAGATAGCGCTGTTTATCTCAAGGTGTCTAACGTGTCAACGAGTCAAGGCGGAGCATCAAGTACCAAAAGGTCCATTGCAACCACTTAAAATTCCAGAATGGAAGTGGGAGCACATTACCATGGATTTCGTTATCGGTCTTCTCAAGGTTTCTCAAGGCATAGATACGATTTGGGTCATTGTTTATAGATTGACCAAGTCGGCTCATTTCTTACCTATACGAGAAACTTATACACTTGAACATCTTGCTCGTATGTACATAAACGAGATTGTAAGATTGCATGGTATGCCAGTATCCATAGTTTCTGTTCGAGACCCAAGATTCACTTCACGATTTTGGGTTAGTTTGCAGAAAGCTATAGGCACGGATTTACAGTTTAGTTCGTCATATCATCCTCAAATGGACGGGCAGTCGGAGAGGACTATTCAAACTCTTGAAGATCTATTAAGACTCTATATCCTTGATTTCAAGGGAAGTTGGGACAAGTTCTTACCATTAGTGGAGTTTTCCTACAACAACAGCTATCAAGCAAGTATTGGCATGGCTCCATTCGAAGCGTTGTATGGAAGAAAGTGTCATTCTCCAGCATGCTGGGATGAGGTGGGTGATGTGACGACCCGAAAATTCGGGTTGTCCAGAATTTAGGTTTAAAGAATTAGTTATTAATAAAACTAAATTTATTAATACTATTATGTGCTATGTGTTTATTAATCGTTCTATAACCTAGGATGATTATAAATCGGGAGTATTCTGGCTATGAGCTAGATTGAGCGAATAAGAATTTTCAAGACGAAAACGAAAGTGTTTCGGGAACAAAATATTTTCGGGGAAAAAGACGAAATAAGCACTATTCATCCATTTCTGCTCGGAGATTTATTTTGAAATTCCGAGAAGTTATAGATTACGTTTAATTCTGAGACGTGATGGAATATTCAATAATATTTCAGTTATGGCAAAAATAAAGTTTTCGCCTACGGACTCAAAACCTAAGGGTTAGGAAAGTGAGTTCCAAGAATTTTATGATCACGTATAATAATTAGGGTTATTATGCTTGAGAGATATGAGTATGATATGAAGTATTATACGAGGATAGTACGAAGATTATTACGACATATAATACGAATATCATACGAATAATATACGAAGAGATTACGAGAATACGAGAATGGAATGCGTAGAATACGATTAGTCTTAATGGACTTTGAGTTCATGGACTTTGTAGAATCTAATTGGACTTGGATTATGTCAAGCCCAATGCTTTGTGAATCAAGCCCAAGTTAGGCCCAATAAGAATTAGGGTTAAGGCCCAAACCAAAAAAAGAAACCGCGGATCGAACTGATGGGTAAACGGATGGGCAAAACCAATGGGGCAACCCATGGGGTGACCCATGGGCAAGAGGGGCGGCTACTTGGCCACCAAGTAAGGGTGGTGGCCAAGTAAACTTGGTGGCTAAGGCTTGGAGGAGGTGGGAATAGTAAGGAGGTGGGGGCGAAATGACTAAAATGCCCTTAGCTTTGAAAATCTATAAATAGTAAGCTTATTTCATTATTGGTGGATTTTGAAAATCCCACACTTGAGAGAGAGAGAGAGAGAGAGAGAGAGAGAAGTCGGATGGAAGGGAGAAGGCAGAGCGTGAGCATGAATGATCGGATCGAAAGTGATCGTGTAATAGCAAAGCTTGCAAATCGCCGGCTTTGTATAACGGAAGAGGATTAAAGAAGAACGGTAATTCGGAACTTAGTTTCTTTTTAAATTTCTTTAAGTTTCTAAGCTTAAAAACATAAATTAATGAAGATAAGAAGTAGATAAGGTTGGAGATGCGTTCATATGGTTGAAATCATGAGAAAAGAAGGAATAAGAACTTAGAAATGTAGTTTATAAATTTCTTAAGGAAGTATAAGATTCGTAATGAATTAGAGCGATCCGAGTGGATTATATGAATAAGTAGGTGAAATAAGTAAGGAATAATGTTCTATAACATCAAATTCCAATAAAAAGTGGAATCGTAATCCAAAATATCGATTAAAACGAAGAACACGAAGAACACGCGAAGAACACGAAGAACGTTGTTGATGGATAAATTTAAAACCATCATAGGATAATTGAAGTTGATGGACAAGTTTAAAACCATCGCGTATAAGTTAGTTGCATACTGCTTGGTTAGGATCGGTAGAAACGTTCATGAAGAAAGGATTAAAACTTAGCTATAACGAAGTTATGGCGAAATTTCGTAAAAGACGAACGAGAATTAGAAAGTTAGTAAATGAACCTGAATGTGTAGGGTTTCATAAGGAAGTAAGGGAACATAGAAAACGTGAGTCGTGGACTCAAGAACGAACGAGTTCCGAGTTCGGATGACGGAATTACGGACGAACGAACAAAGAGCGTTAAAAGCGTAAAAATGAATAAAGGGTGAAGATCAAGCCAATCGAATGGCATGTTATCGGATTTAGAATGAAGTTCTATCTAAGAGGTATTAAAGTACATAAGATAAGGAAGAGAATGGCTTTGGAACGACCTCGTTCCGAGTCATAACGAAGGAGTTATGAGATCAGGAAGTGAGCGTCTCAAAGAATTTATTTAACACTTAGAAAATTTATAGGGTTAGGGCTTGGCGCCGCGGCGCCAGTCATGCCTTGTAATGTGGCACTGCAGCGCCAGGCCGGGGGAGCCGGGTGCTGCAAACTCATGCTGTGGCGCGAGAAATAAAGAAGGGAGTGGTGCCGCAGCGCCGGTGATGAGAAAAGCCAGAGATGAGCTTTTAACTGCTCAGCTCTTGGGGGAAATGTAAGGGATGATAAAGAGTATAATATTAAACTAATCTAACACTTAATCAAGTAATGTAAACCTTTATTAAAGGTTGATCGTAAAGAGTAAGAAAGATTAATAGACAAAGAATATCAACGCGGGTTACGTAACCAATATCCGGGGACCGTAGTCGTGATGAACGAACGTGAGGGATTGCTATGGTTGTGATTCCTTAGACGTTGAGTGACGAGGGTAATGAATAACATTTCGATGTGATGTCATGATAATGAGAGATGAGTGTGAAGCATATAAACGTTGTGAACGCAACATTGTTGCGATGGATGAGCGGTCTTAGCATACAACGATTAGTATGGCTTCGACACTAAGAACGAGTAATGAACATAGGGTTCATGTAAAGGATAACGAAAGTATTAAATAAGATATGATTTATCAAGAAAGCCTTAATGAACGGTAATAAGATTAATGAAAGCTGAAGGTGAGTCAGCTAAGAAAATGAATCATCCAAGATGATGAACATATGAGTAAGACATCTCCGTATGTCATAAAGCCGTAAATTGGTAAAGGAAGTTAGTCGCGTAAACTTATATTGCAAGAACCCGAACCCTAAGAAGTAAAGTTAAGTAAACCAATGTGTAAGTTCAAAATATGACTAATTAGTGTTTATTTTTTCTCCTTATGTGTTACATAGGAATTGGAATGAACAGTTCGGCGTAAGCTGTAGCTGGGCGTAAGGCAAGTTTCCTAACTTCATTCATACTTTAAATGAATGCTAGTTTCTAAAACTTCTCAGATGTTGAACTTGAGAAGTTCTGTCTATGTGCATATGTGCAATGTATGTACAAGGTGGTAGAATGTATGAGGCCTTGAGCCACAATTTGAACACTTCGGTTTCAATACAACTATGTTCTGTTTATACATGAACCTTTTTTGTTAAGTATGTGCTAATGATTCTAGCCAGACAGGATGTGTATGAAAAAGGTAGAGGAATGAAAGTATTTCAAGGTGAAAATGATTGATGTTTTAAATGATAGGAATCGAGACTATTCCTATTATTCAAGCTGCTTCATAACCTTTGTTTGGTTATAGAAGTTCTAAGGAAATGTTTTAAATTCTGAAGTTGTTTGTTCAACTGTTATGACTTGCTGGGCAATTGAGTGCTCACACTTGCTTTAAATGAAAAACAATTTTCAGCGATCAAGGTTAGAAGAACTTAAGGATCCCGTAAAGATCAAGCTGAAGGTATCCAGACGAAGTGCCATTCAGTATGTGAATGTACGTGCAGAGCAAATGAAGACTTGTAATATAGAATGATAGAATTAAACTATAGACTAGTTTAATGAACAGTTATGAATCCTTTGTGACGGATGAAAGTCACTCGTGTAAGATAAAATGGATAATGTAATTTACCATTTTTTGTAAGGAAATAGGTTATAAGGTTTCCAGAACCTGGGATTTGAGAGTGTATGTTGTTATATTTTAGTATATAATGATGTATGGTGGATGAAGGATGTACTCGTGACATACGGAATCCGAGTGTGAAGATAGACCGGATTTCGGGGCGTCACAGGTTGGTATCAGAGCTGATAGGTTATAAACCTTAGGTAGGAGTACCTAAGACTAAAATCGTAGAGAAAAGGATAAGAAGATCACCATGTGATCATAGTGAATCGTAGTAAAAGATGAGCTGTTAAATGATGAATGATTTATAGCTAGTGCTATGAATGAAAGGTACTTTGAAGTAGTACAGGAAGAAGAACTCAGATTGAGTTGAGCAGGATAGTATATGAATCAAAGAAAATTCGTATTAAGTAGAGAGAGATTTAGAAGTTGTAAAATTTCAATTGAGGACTCATGTGATAGCTGAGTTGTATGAACCTTTGTTATGGGCAAAGGTTTGAGCTTGGTGTAACAACTGCTTAGCTTATTACAGTGATAATCATTGGAATTGGTCGCGCTATCAAGATGTATATGGCGAGAAGGTGAATCTTTTCTCATGTATATACTTGGTAGGTAGAGAACGATAAGGTAGGTACGAGTTCCTGAAACTCATACTTATGGTAAGTTCGTGACTCATAAGAATATGGTATGTTTTCGAACGTCTCAGCGAATGGACGCCAATGGTCTGTCTGGATATTCTTAAACTCATATTATTGTGGAAAGTTCCTGAACTCATAATGTATAGTAAGTTGATGGACTGTACTAGGATATAGGAATGTTTAGACTAGAAATGAGTTGTTTTCAGTAGGCTTAGCAATGAAGGTGCTAGAGAGGATTAAGTATTGTCGCAGTACGATAATGAAGGAAGATGGAGAATAGGATATTCCAAGTCATCTAGCTATGCTAGATTTCGAACTTTATTGAACTCGTGCTGGTAAGTACATTTTGAAAAAGGAAAGAATTGATTCAACTTTTGGAATCAATAGAATTTTTAAAAGAGCTATTCTTGGTATGTCTATGCTAATTGCTTCGGCTAGACAGGAATTGATTTAAAATATCAAAATAAATTTTATATCATCAATGCATTCGATGCAAGGGTGGTAAAATGACGGAGTTGTTAATGCAATTGCACCTTGTGTTTGATGTGATCTTAGGATCAACAACCCACTATGGTATGATGTATAATGACGAAGTCACAAACTGACGAAGTCCTCAACATACTATAAAAAGTACGGTATCATGACGTCATAAATCGTTTTGATGTTTTGCGAAAAGAATTTCAAGAAGTAGTCGATGTCAATTGAATTGACTAGACGAATGTTTCCAGTTGATATCCAATTTATTGGTATGGTATAAGCTATTTGATTTGGCTAGACAAATGGTATGCCATGCTTAAAAGAAAATCGAGCTTTCTTTGAAGAAGTGGTGCCAAACCAAATTATTTTATTAAGTTTGAGGAGAACATGGAAGAGGTAGTTTACTTTCTTTGTGATTGTAAACAGACCGTTAAAGAAGGGCTTACGGCGAAATGCTGGTTAACCCAGTAAGAGTTCATGGTCGATTTGACCCCTCAGCAAATGTATGAAACATTTTAAGAGGAAATTTTATATTCCTCGGTATTCCTTCTGCTTCATGATTCTTGATAGGTTATGGGGGTTAGGAATGAGGGAAAGATAAGAACTCCGTTGAAGTGAAGTTGAGAAGAATGGTAGGCTAAAATTTCGAGGACGAAATTCTGTGAAGAAGGGGTGAATGTGATGACCCGGGTAAGGGTGTGGTTTTAAGAAATTCCGAGACGGAATTTTTATAAGGAGGGAAGAGTGTGACGGCCCGGAAATTCTGGTTGTCCAGAATTTAGGTTTAAAGAATTAGTTATTAATAAAACTAAATTTTATTAATACTATTATGTGCTATGTGTTTATTAATCGTTCTATAACCTAGGATGATTATAAGTCGGGAGTATTCTGGCTATGAGCTAGATTGAGCGAATAAGAATTTTCAAGACGAAAACGAAAGTTTTTGGGGAACAAAATATTTTCGGGGAAAAAGACGAAATAGGCACTATTCATCCATTTCTGCTCGGAGATTTATTTTGAAATTCCGAGAAGTTATAGATTACGTTTAATTCTGAGACGTGATGGAATATTCAATAATATTTCAATTATGGCAAAAACAAAGTTTTCGCCTACGGACTCAAAACCTAATGGTTAGGAAAGTGAGTTCCGAGAATTTTATGATAACGTATAATAATTAGGGTTATTATGCTTGAGAGATATGAGTATGATATAAAGTATTATACGAGGATAGTACGAAGATTATTACGACATATAATACGAATATCATACGAATAATATACGAAGAGATTACGAGAATACGAGAATGGAATGCGTAGAATACGATTAGTCTTAATAGACTTTGAGTTCATGGACTTTGTAGAATCTAATTGGACTTGGATTATGTCAAGCCCAATGCTTTGTGAATCAAGCCCAAGTTAGGCCCAATAAGAATTAGGGTTAAGGCCCAAACCAAAAAAAGAAACCGCGGATCGAACTGATGGGTAAACGGATGGGCAAAACCAGTGGGGCAACCCATGGGGTGACCCATGGGCAAGAGGGGCGGCTACTTGGCCACCAAGTAAGGGTGGTGGCCAAGTAAACTTGGTGGCTAAGGCTTGGAGGAGGTGGGAATAGTAAGGAGGTGGGGGCGAAATGACTAAAATGCCCTTAGCTTTGAAAATCTATAAATAGTAAGCTTATTTCATTATTGGTGGATTTTAAAAATCCCACACTTGAGAGAGAGAGAGAGAGAAGTCGGATGGAAGGGAGAAGGCAGAGCGTGAGCATGAATGATCGGATCGAAAGTGATCGTGTATTAGCAAAGCTTGCAAATCGTCGGCTTTGTATAACGGAAGAGGATTAAAGAAGAACGGTAATTCGGAACTTAGTTTCTTTTTAAATTTCTTTAAGTTTCTAAGCTTGAAAACATAAATTAATGAAGATAAGTAGATAAGGTTGGGGATGCGTTCATATGGTTGAAATCATGAGAAAAGAAGGAATAAGAACTTAGAAATGTAGTTAATAAATTTTCTAAGGAAGTATAAGATTCGTAATGAATTAGAGCGATCCGAGTGGATTATATGAATAAGTAGGTGAAATAAGTAAGGAATAATGTTCTATAACATCAAATTCCAATAAAAAGTGGAATCGTAATCCAAAATATCGATTAAAACGAAGAACACGAAGAACACGCGAAGAACACGAAGAACGTTGTTGATGGACAAATTTAAAACCATCGTAGGATAATTGTTGTTGATGGAAAAGTTTAAAACCATCGTGTATAAGTTAGTTGCATACTGCTTGGTTAGGATCGGTAGAAATGTTCATGAAGAACGGATTAAAACTTCGCTATAACGAAGTTATGGAGAAATTTCGTACAAGACGAACGAGAATTAGAAAGTTAGTAAATGAATCCGAATGTGTAGGGTTTCATAAGGGAGTAAGGGAACATAGAAAACGTGAGTCGTGAACTCAAGAATGAACGAGTTCCGAGTTCGGATGACCGAATTACGGACGAACGAACAAAGAGCGTTAAAAGCGTAAAAATGAATAAAGGGTGAAGATCAAGCCAATCGAATGGCACGTTATCAGATTCAGAATGAAGTTCTATCTGAGAGGTATTAAAGTACGTAAGATAAGGAAGAGAATGGCTTTAGAACGACCTCGTTTCGAGTTATAACGAAGGAGTTATGAGATCGGGAAGTGAGCGTCTCAAAGAATTTATTTAACACTTAGAAAATTTCTAGGGTTAGGGCTTGGCGCCGCGGCGCCAGTCATGCCTTGTAATGTGGCATTTCAGCGCCAGACCGGGGGGGCCGGGTACTGTAATGTGGCGTTGCAGCGCCGCGGCGCGAGAAATAAAGAAGGGAGTGGCGCCGCAGCGCCGGTGATGAGAAAAGCCAAAGATGAGCTTTTAACTGCTCAGCTCTTGGGGGAAATGTAAGGGAAGATAAAGAGTATAATATTCAACTAATGTAACACTTAATCAAGTAATGTAAACCTTTATTAAAGGTTGATCGTAAAGAGTAAGCAAGATTAATTGACAAAGAATATCAACGCGGGTTACGTAACCAATATCCGGGGACCGTAGTCGTGATGAACGAACGTGAGGGATTGCTATGGTTGTGATTCCTTAGACGTTGAGTGACGAGGGTAATGAATAACATTTTGATGTGATGTCATGATAATGAGAGATGAGTGTGAAGCGTATAAATGCTGTGAACGCAACATTGTTGCGATGGATGAGCGGTTTTTGCATACAACGATTAGTATGGCTTCGACACTAAGAACGAGTAATGAACATGGGGTTCATGTAAAGGATAACGAAATTATTAAATAAGATATGATTTATCAAGAAAGCCTTAATGAACGGTAATAAGATTAATGAAAGCTGACGGTGAGTCAGCTAAGAAAATGAATCATCCAAGATGATGAACGTATGAGTAAGACATCTTCGTATGTCATAAAGCTGTAAATTGGTAAAGAAAGTTAGTCGCGTAAACTTATATTGCAAGAACCCGAACCCTAAGAAGTAAAGTTAAGTAAACTAATGTGTAAGTTCAAAATATGACTAATTGGTGTTTATGTTTTCTCCTTATGTGTTACATAGGAATTGGAATGAACAGTTCGGCGTAAGCTGTTGCTGGGCGTAAGGCAAGTTTCCTAACTTCATTCATACTTTAAATGAATGCTAGTTTCTAAAACTTCTCAGATGTTGAACTTGAGAAGTTCTGTCTATGTGCATATGTGCGATGTATGTACAAGGTGGTAGAATGTATGAGGCCTTGAGCCACAATCTGAACACTTCGGTGTTTCCATGATATGAAATGTTCTGTGATTGAGCTGTTCAATACAACTATGTTATGTTTATACATGAACCTTTATTGTTAAGTCTGTGCTAATGATTCTAGCCAGACAGGATGTGTATGAAAAAGGTAGAGGAATGAAAGTATTTCAAGGTGAAAATGATTGATGTTTTAAATGATAGGAATCGAGACTATTCCTATTATTCAAGCTACTTCATAACCTTTGTTCGGTTATAGAAGTTCTAAGGAAATGTTTTAAATTCTGAAGTTGTTTGTTCAACTGTTATGACTTGCTGGGCAATTGAGTGCTCACACTTGCTTTAAATGAAAAATAATTTTCAGCGATCAAGGTTAGAAGAACTTAAGGATCCCGTAAAGATCAAGCTGAAGGTATCCAGACGAAGTGCCATTCAGTATGTGAATGTACGTGCAGAGCAAATGAAGACTTGTAATATAGAATGATAGAATTAAACTATAGACTAGTTTAATGAACAGTTATGAATCCTTTGTGGCGGATGAAAGTCACTCGTGTAAGATAAAATGGATAATGTAATTTACCATTTTTTGTAAGGAAATAGGTTATAAGGCTTCCAGAACCTAGGATTTGAGAGTGTTTGTTGTTATATTTTAGTATATAATGATGTATGGTGGATGAAGGATGTACTCGTGACGTACGGAATTCGGGTGTTAAGATAGACCAGATTTCAGGGCGTCATAGGTGAAGCAACGTTGTTGGAACCGGAGTTGGTACGTATGACTATAGAAAAGATTCAAACGATCCGGTAACGTATAAAAACCTCACAAGATCGACAAAAGAGTTATACTTATCTTCATCAAAAGGAAGTGAAATTCGATATTGGAGATCATGTGTTGTTACGTGTTACTCCATGGAAAGGAGTTACGAGATTTGGAAAGGGAGGAAAGCTCAATCCTCGATTCATTGGCCCATTTTTAATCCTCGATCGAGTAGGAGCTGTGGTTTACAGACTCGCTTTATCGCCAAGTATGTCTCGTGTTCATAATATTTTGCATATATCTATGTTACGTAAATATGTGAAAGACCCGCACCACATTATTGAGTTAGAACCGGACGAAATAGCGGAAGATTTAACGTATGAAGAGGTTCCTGTTAAAATCTTGGATAAGAAGAATCATGTTCTACGCTCCAAGGTTATACCACAAGTCAAAGTTTTGTGGAGGAACCACGATGTTGAGGAAATGACCTAGGAGTTAGAATCTGAAATGAAATCAAGGTATCCTTACCTCTTCGACATATCAGGTACGTATCCTAATTTCGAGGGCAAAATTTTATAAGAAGGGGAGGTTATAAGACTCCAATTTTTTTTTAATAAAGATGAGTTTTCTATAAATATTATTTTTAAATATTATGAAATGAATTTGATATAATGTTATAGTTGTGGGTAATATTTATAAATTTTGCAAAGTACGCAAGTTGGTGTATAATATTCGATTGGTCGGGAAATATTCGTTTGAACAGGGAATATTCGTACGACGACACAATCATTGGTGGACCCCACAACGAAATTATTATCGGATTGAGAAAATGACAAAAATATTTTATAAAATTAACAGCGAAAGTTTTACCGTTAATACTGTTGAACTGCTCGGTAGTACAAGTACAGTAATACGCGTGGTTGTATAGTAGCACGCGGTATTGATTATTGATGTTTATGTGATAAGTCACTCAGTTTTATTTTATTAGTATTATTAATGTAATAAAACAGAAAAACTTCTTATATAAAATAGAATACTTTTATAAAGTTATTCTATAAATAGAATATATTATATTTTATTATGCATAGTGTTTGCATAGTATTTTGTATAGTAAAATCTTTTTATATAAAACAGAATACTTTTATAAAGTTATTCATTTTATTAGATTATAAATAGAATATATTATATTTTATTTAAAAGATTTTGCTTTAAAAATGGATCGTCCGATTAAAAGTAAGTCAATCTGGATCGTTCATGAATTAGTTACTATGTAGTCCATTCTTCTATAAATAAAAGCTCATTCCTTCATTATTTTTTACGAATTCACTGAAACTCTAGAGAGAGAAATTATAGAGAGAAAGAAGAAAAGAATTATGCTACTTCACTACTCCTATATCTAGTACTCTTCTTCTTAAGGTAAGGGGTATTATTTCTTTTATATTCATGAAGAGAACTTCTGTTATTCCATTATTTATTATTCTATTGGAATAACCTGTATACGCGGGCTACCCTATACTTGGTGAAATTCTTTTGTTTTTCCGTCTTTATTATTCTGTTGGAATAATCTGTCTGTGCGTTTTACGCCGGACCTGGTTCCATTATTTATTTTTCTGTTGAAATATCCTGTCTGTGCGTTTACGCCGGACCTGGTTCTATTATCTATTCTATCGAAATATCCTATCTGTGCGTTTACGCCGGACCTGGTTCCATTATTTATTATTCTGTCGGAATATCCTGTCGGTGCGTTTACGCATGACCTGGTTCCGTTATTTATTATTATGTTGGAATAACATGTTTGTGCGGTCTATCGCATGCCTGGTGATTTCTTTTGTTATTCCATTATTTATTATACTCAGTTGGTTAAAGTTTTGGCTTTTATACTCCATGAAATTAGTGGAATATCCTTAATATTTGCGCTTCATCCAGTATATTTTCATGAAAATATTCTTCTGAGCATTCTTGAATTTTACTCCACAAAATAATATCATGTTGACAATTTGGACGTTATTGGTTCCTGGATAAATTAATTCTTGAACTTGTTTTATTGAATTCTTATATCATTGTCATCATCCTCATGTTTATATTTTGTTGAAAGTCATCTGTGGCATGTAGTGCATAGATGGACTTGGTAGTATTATAACCAGGGATTATTCGGTGTAATCATGACCGTAATATTACGAATGATGTGGTAAAAGTCCTCATTGGCCCGTAGTGCATTGATGGACAGTTGTTGGCATGATCATGACCATTGATGAATACACAAAATATCCTTGGCCCGTAGTGCATAGATAATTTGTGGTCGTGATACTAATGAATATTCTTAGTCGTAGTGCAGGAAAGATGTGGATTATTTATTGAGCTGAGTCTCAGCGATAAAAGTAATGAAAAAATTTTTAAATCATAAAAGATAGTAGATGTTATTCTCTACTTGACTCTTTTAATGGATAGCTTGTTCCGCTGCAGTTAAACTTGATGTTTGTTATATTTTATCAGTTTAACACTATTGAAGGCTAATGATAATTTATTCTGCATTATCTTAGTCATAATATTTCTTACTGGGCTAATTGAGCTCACCCTTTTGCTTTCATTGTTCTCTTCAGGAAATGAGAACGTAGCGGGGACTAGTCGGGGAACGGAGTGACGGTTCAGATGATAGCATTAGTAGTCCTCACTATTCTATAAAATAGTGTGAAAATAAATGTATTGAGGATTTATTTTGAGTTTGAATCATGTTTAGAAGAAAGTGTTGTATTTAAACTCACAGCTTATGTTTTGTCGTATTTTACACGACAGTTGTATAATTAAGTTTTATTTGTATTTTGTACCATGTATTTGACGACTCAGAATAGGTGATGTATACCTATGTTTGGGGCGTCACAATGCACTACGGGCCAAGGATATTCGTGTATTCATCAATGTTCATGACAATGCCAACAATTGGCCATCAATGCACTATGGGCCAATGAGGACTTTTACCACATCATTTGTAACATTACGGTCATGATTATACCGAATAATCCCTGGTCATAATCATACCAAGTCCATCTATGCATTACAGGACACAGATGACTTTCAACATAATATAAATATGAGGATGATGACAATGATATAAGAATATAATAAAACAAGTTCAAGGATAAATTTTTAAAGATTTATAATTTAATTTATCCAAAAATCAATAACGTCCAAATTGTCAACATGATACTACTTTGTGGAGTAATATTAAAGAATAATATTGTACCAAAAATAATTTGGACCGAAAATAAATTAATTTTTATCATGAATAGTACCCCGGGTGAATAGTACTCGAGTGAATAGTATCCCGTGAATAGTACTTTAGGAATAGTAATCCCATGAATAGTACTTTGCCATGAAAAAGTTAAAACTTATCAAGAATGCTCAGAATAATATTTCTATGAAAAGGTATTGGATGAAGCGTAAATATCAAGGATATTCTACTAATTTCATAAAGCATGGAAGCCAAAATTTTAACAAAACGAGTATAGAATTCAAAATCTGAAACGAAATAATGTTACTTACATACTACAGAGTATGGAAGAAAATATTATTTCAAGCGAATATTGAACAAAATAACATCTCTTACCTTGAAAAGAAGAGTATTCCAACTAGTATAGCGGAGATATTTTTGAAGAAAACTTTCACTGTTTTCTACGCTCAAAGCTTTCTAAAACTCTCAAGAAATACGCTCAAGATTATAGAAGAAGAATTCTCAGATTCTGGTGTGATTTTTAATTCTAACTTAAGCGCCTATTTATAGAAAAATGCTAGAACGTCATAGGAGACTAAATAATAAAATAATATATTTTTTTCTACGCACACTTCTTTGAAAAAAATTTAGCCACCACAAGTGTGGCCCACTAAAATCAACCACCTTTCCTAACAACCAAAAGTGGGGCCCACCCATATTTTTAATAAAAATATTTTAATTTCTGAAACTTCAATAATTCATAATAAATAGCCTTTTTATCAAAAAAAATACGAATTTTATGTCCATTCCACACGAAATCGAATTCTCTACAACTTTGCAGAAGAAAGTATTTCCAAATTCCAAACATAAAATATCCGAATTTCACAAATGGACAAATTTCAACACATCTTAAAATTCATAACAAATCATACGTTAATTTTTAACGGTTCAAAATTTGTGGACATATACTCAACTTATATATGCTTAACATATCTAAAAATCACAACGATCCAACGGTCGGATTAAAATTATAACTCACGCAATAGAGCTTTAAGAACACTGATTTGATTTTTTAATACTTCCAATCCAACAAAATACTGATAAAACACCTGAACATTAATTCTTTCATTTATAATCACGTAAAATAAATATTTTCCTATCCATCATTTATGTCCACATAAAATAAATATTTCTTTATCATATAAATTAATAATTAATTATTCACAAATAATATTACAGAATCACAATAATGACAATCAGGCTGTTCCCAAGAAAGAGGGGGCTTTTCGATAAGGATTTCTTCTTATTGGCGCGCAATTAGGTGACCAAACTTTTTCTTGACAGAACTTTCTAGACATTGCCAATAATGCTATCAAATAATATTATTCAAATAATATGAATTATTGATTTGATAATGGGAAATACTGTACAGTGACAATTATTGAAACAACAATAATATAAAATATCAACGCAACAATTATTGAATCAATAAAACAAAATATTGAACAGTAATTACTGTAACAATTATTAAGTAGTGCCTTCTTACGTAAGAATCAATAATTCAAAAATACTGAACAATACCGTGTGCTACTGTGCAGCCCCGCGTATTACTATATTTTAACCACCGGGTATTCTAACAGTTTAACGGTAAAACTTTTGCCGTTATTTTATAAAAAGATATTTTTGTCGTTTTCGCAATCCGACAATAATTTTGTTATGGGGTCCACAAATGATTGTGTCGTTGTACGAATATTCCCTGTTAAAATGAATATTCCCCGACCAATCGAATATTATATAACAACTTGCGTACTTTGCAAAATTTATAAATATTACCCACAACTATAACATTATATCAAATTCACTCCATAATATTTAAAAATGATATTTATAAAAAATTCATCTTTATTCATAAAAGTTGGGGTCTTACATTAGATGCTTATTGCTTGGTTAGAAACGGTAGAAACGTTCATGAAGGACGGATTAAAACTGAGCTATAACGAAGATATGGCGAAAATTTTGTAAAAGACGAACGAGAATTAGAAAGATAATAAATGAACTCGAACGTGTAGGGTTTTATAAGAAAGTAAGAGAACATAGAAAACGTTAGTTGTGGACTCAAGAACGAACGAGTTCCGAGTTCGGATGACTGAATTACGGATGAACGAACGAAGAGCGTTAAAAACGTAAAACGAACGAAGGGTGAAGATTAAGCCAATCGAATGGCACGTTAACGGATTCAAAAATGAAGTTCTATCCAAGGGGTATTGAAGTACATAAGATAAGGAAGAGAATGGCTTTGGAACGACCTCATTCCGAGTTATAACGAATAAGTTACGAAATTTTGAAGTAAGCGATTCAAGCTTGTAAAAGACTTAGAGAAATTTTTTAGGTTTTGTGCTTGGCGCCGCAGGGCCAGCTGAGCCTTGGGAAGTGACGTCGCAACGCGAGCGGGGCTTCATGCACTGTTAGTTGGCGCCGCAGCGCGAGAGTTAGTGAAGGACTCGGCACCGCAGCGCCAGACTGAAGAAGAAGAAGATGACGTAGGGTCGCGCCGCAACGCGAATGATAGAAGGAAGAGTTGCGCTGTAGCGCCGGTGCAGGGCAAGGCTCAGTAATGAGCTTTTAGGTGCTCAATTACTGGGGGATGTGCAAGAAAGAAGTATAAACATATAGTTCACCTAAAATAACACTTAAACAAATGATTTAAACCTTTAGTAAAGGTTGAACGGAAAGATTTAGCGGGATTAAAAAACGAATGTAAATGCGGGTTACGTAACCGATGTCTGGGGACCGTAGTCGCAGTGAACGAACATGAGGGATTGCTATGATTGTGATTCCTTAGACGTTGAGTGACGAAGGTAAGGAATAACATTGCATCTCATAACATGAATCATTAAAAACTTGGCTAACACGAAGGTTAGACAAGCGTTTAGAAAAACTTTCCTTCAGCGTCTGCTACAGTATAATTACTTTTGCTTTCAGTCTTTACGGTCTCTACAATACATAATCACATAACATACCACATTAGGTCATGAATGAACATACATGGTTCCTAATGAATCTTACCCTTCTTCTCAATCTAATCATGTATTAGATTTGTTATTATTGGTTATGGCTTGCCGTCGTTCTTTTATATCGTTCTTACCAATTTCTTTCTTTTCTATAACTTGATCAAAATTATTTCATTACTACAACTCAGTTCGACTTAATCATCCTTCAACACGGCTTACTAACGCCCTTACATTATTAATCGAAATTTGATCGTCATTGGTGAAGTACCAACGTTGAAAACTATTCATGATTTACTTAATTACCCTTCACGTTCTTCGTTTAAATTATTCTTTCTTTCAACCTCTAGTGTATTGCTTAAGGTTATACATCCTAAATGATGTTACATTAAGTTGATTAAGAATTTAATTCAATCTTTATTCACTTCTCCTTCACTTTACATTCAAAACATTTCTTTTTCTATTCACATTCTAGTGTTGGCGCTGCGGCGCCAGCTTCCTTTCTCTATGTCACGCTGCGGCGCGGGCTTCTTGTTCCTAAAACTCGGCCACGGCGTTGCGGCTCCATATCCTTCTTTCTTAGTCGCGCTGCGGCGCCAACTAATAGTGTGCTATGGTTTGGCCTCGCGCTGCGGCGCAGGCCTTTCTTCTTTGAGTCGCACCGCGGCGCGGACTCTATGCCACAGAAAATTTTGACAGATTTTTGACTTTGTGAGATTCTCGGGTTCGTAACTTCTTCGTTATAAGTCCGAATTAGCTCGTTCAAGAGCCTACGGTTCACAAATTACATACTCTACATGTTCATGCAAGAATTTTATCTATATGACTTCGTTAACTAAAAATTCACCTATTAGTCCATTTTTAACGAAAACGATAAACGTTCGTGAACGTTCAACGTTAGTTTCTTCGTTCTAAGTCGGAATTCGGTCATTCTCGAGTCCGCAACTCTATAATGCCAAATACGACTTGTCTCCATTGAAAACCAATGTTTCCAAGCTCAATATCAAAATTTGACTTCCATTCCGAAAATTTCACGAATTCGACGATTGTCGTCTAATCGTGTGAATTCTGGCATAACTTCGTTTCTTAAGATTTGTTCTTCGTTTCAAATGGATTCAATCCATCATACTAGCATCTTGAAATACATACTTCATTTACTTATACACATGCTAAGTTCTTGCTTGTTCTTTGTGAGTTTATAACTTATAAAACTAAAAACTACTTATGATTTCTTTTCTAATGACTTAGAATAGATTAAGTCTTTTAACCATCATCCTTGCATCTTCTTATCATACCATCTTGTTAAGGTAAACATATGAGAAGTTCATATAGGTTCCTCATGAGTTCATAACTTATTAAGGTTTGAATTACTTATTCATAACTTATACGGCTTAAGTCCATTGATTAATTATTCTTATCATTCCTTAGCATACATGTTCTACTACTACTCACTACTCAAACATTGGAAGAGAAAGAGAATCATGGTTTAAGTTCTTACCCTTGAAGATCACTTGGTTTAAGCTTTGTTCTTCCTTCTTGCTTCTTAGATTACAAAGCCTAACTTTCTATCTTTTCTAGCTTTTTCACTCAAGCCAATAAGCACCTTATAAGTTGGATGAAATGAAACAATCAACAAATTAATCCTAAGCTTGCTATTTATAGGAATCTCAAAGTGAGGGTATAATGGTCATAAAGCCACTCCACCTCCTTAATCACCTCCTTACTATTCATTTCTTAAGCATTAAGTTAACTTGCTCCCTACTTCTTTTGCTTGGTCATTAAGCTTACTTGATCACCACACTTGCTTAGCCATTAAGCTACTTGCTTATCAAATTAATTACTTGGCCATCACAACACTTGGCCCTTAAGTTACTTTACTTGGCCACCACAACACTTAGCCTTTAAGTTTGCTTGGTCATCACATTTGTTTCTTGGCCACCAAGATCACCCACGTGATCATGGGTTGCCCCATGGGTCACCCTAACCCATTGGATTAATAGTTTGGGCTTAGGGTTTAATTACCCTACTTATACATTGGGCTTGCACATTAAATTACTTTGGGCTTCACATTACAAACACTTGGGCTTGCACATTAATTCTATTGGACTTTCATATTAAATCATATTGGACTTGTACATCCCACATAATCCACAAGTCCATCCACAAATGGCTTAAAGCCTTAGAACGTATTATATGCGTATTAGTCTCGTATTCTAACTCATATACTAATTCATGATATACGATATATCATCATTCATACATACTCGTTTAATACCTCGTATCATACCCGTATTCATTACCTCGTACAATGCCTACGTATTATACGATCATCGCTTTAATTCATTATACACATTTAAATTCCTTCTCGGAAATCACTTTTCCCAACCCGTTAGGTTTAAGTCCGCAGGCGAAAAACTGCGCTTCTCATAACTGAAATATTATTGGATATTGTGACAACCCGGAAAATCGGATTGTCAATAATTTAAGTTAAAGAATTAGTTATTGATAAAATGAATTTTTATTAATAATATTCTGTGCTATGTGTTCATTAATCGTTCTATAACCTAGAATGATTATTAATCGGGAGGATTCTGGTTACGAGCTAGACTGAACGAGTAAGAATTTTCAAGACGAAAATAAAAGTTTTCCGGGAATAAAATATTTTCGGGAAAAAAGACGAAATAGGCACTATTCACCCGTTTCTGCTCGGAGATATATTTTGAAATTTCGAGAAGTTTTTGATTGCGTGAAATCTTAAGACGTGATGGAATATTCAATAATATTTCAGTTATGGCAAAAACGAAGTTTTCGCCTGCGGACTCAAAACCTAAGGGTTAGGGAAAGTGAGTTCCGAGAATGTTATGAGTACGTATAATAACTAGGGTTATTATGCGTGAGAAATACGAGTATGATACGAGTTATTATACGAGTATATTACGAAGATTAGTACGACGTATAATACGAATATCGTACGAACAATATACGAAGAGAATACGAGCATACGAGAATGGAATGCGTAGAATACGATTAGTCTTAATGGACTTTGTGTTCATAGACTTTTGTAGAATTCAATTGGACTTGGATTATGTCAAGCCCAATGATTTGTGAAGTTAAGCCCAAGTTAGGCCCAATAAGAATTAGGGTTAAGGCCCAAACCAAGAAAAGAAACCGTGGATCGAACCGATGGGTAAACGAATGGGTAAGAACCATTGGGGCAACCCATGGGGTGACCCATGGGCATGTGGGCCGGCCACTTGGCCACCAAGTAAGGGTGGTGGCCAAGTAAACTTGGTTGCAAAGTTTGGAATAGTAAGGAGGTGGGGGCAAAATGACTATTTTGCCCTTAGCTTTGGTATTCTATAAATAGAAACCTAGAATTTCATTTTCTAGGATTTTTGAAAATCCTACCTTGAGAGAGATAGAGAGAGCTCAGTTGGGAGAGAAGAGGAAGAGCATGATCATGAACGCTCGGATCAAAAGTGATCGTGAAATAGAAAAGCTAGCAAATCGCCGGCTTTGTCTAACGGAAGAGAAATAAAGAAAAACGGTAATCCGAACCCTAGTTTCTTCTACTATTTTCTTTAAGTTTAATATGTTTAAAACATAACTTAATGAGAATAAGGAGTAAAAGATGTTAGTAATGATTTCATATGGTTGAAATCATGAGAAAATAAGAAATGAGAAATAAGAAATTTAGTTTATAAATTTCTTAAGCAAGTATAAGATTCGTGAGGATTTTGAGCGATCCGAATGAATATTATGAACGAGTAGGTGAATTAAGTAAGGAATGGTGTTCTATAACATCAAATTCCAAGAAAAAGTGAAATCGTAATCCAAAATATCGATTTAAAACGAAGAACGCGAAGAACGCGTAGAACGTTGTTGATGGCCAAATTTAAAACCATCGTAGTGTAAATGTTGTTGATGGACAAGTTTAAAACCATCGTGTATAAGTTATTTGCTTCTTGCTTGGTTAGGAGTGTTAGAAACGTTCATGAAGAACGGATTTAAATTGAGCTATAACGAAGTTATGACGAAATTTTCGTAAAAGACGAACGAGAATTTGAAAGTTAGTAAATGAACCCGAACGTGTAGGGTTTCATAAGAATGTAAGAGAACGTATAAAACGTGAGTCGTGGACTCAAGAACGAACGAATTGCGAGTTCGGATGACTGAATTACGGACGAACGAACGAAGAACGTTAAAAGTGAAAAATTAACGAATGGGTTAAGATTAAGCCAATTGAATGGCATGTTAACGGATTCAGAATGAAGTTCTGTCTGAGGCATATTAAATTACGTAAGATAAGGAAGAGAATAGCTTTGGAACGACCTCGTTCCGAGTTATAACGAAGAAGTTATGAGATCGTAAAGTAAGCATCTCAAACTTGATTCAACACTTAAAAAAAATTTCTAGGGTTTTGGCTCGGCGCCGCAGCGCCGAGAAGTGGCGTCGCAGCGCGTAACAGTGTCCAAGTACACTACAAGAGTTCGCCGCAGCGCGAGAGATAACAAAGGACTTGGCGCCGCAGCGCCAGTCCGGGAAGAGAGGAGAGAGAAGTAGGTCGCGCCGCAGCGCGAGAGGAAGGGAAGGGCACGGCGCAGCAGCGCCGGTGCAAGGCACTGCCCAGAAATGAGAATTTTATTTCTCAGATACTGGGGGATATGCAAGAAAGAAGTATGAACATATAGTTCACGTAATGTAACACTTAGTCAAGTGTTTTAAACCCTTAGCAAAGGTTGAACGAAAAGATTAAACGAGAATAAAAGACAAAGAATGTAGATGCGGGTTACGAAACATATGTCCGGGGACCGTAGTCGCGATAAACGAACGTGAGGGATTGCTATGGTTGTGATTCCTTAGACGTTGGTTGACGATGTTAATGTATAATATTTTGATGTTATGACATGGCATTGAGAGATGAATGTAAAGCGTATAGACGCTATGAACGCAACGTTGTTGCGATGAATGATCAGTCTTAGCATACAGCAAACCGTATGGCTTTGACATTAAGAAAGAATAATGAACATGGGGTTCATGGGATGGATAATGATCGAAAGCAAGTAAAACCTTAAGTAAAGGTTGAATGAGAGATTAAGAGACGAGCAACGTGAACGTTGAATACGTAAATGATCCTCGTGAATCGTATTCGCGCTTGACGAACGTGCTAAGTATACCCTAGTTGTATGACTTAGACGTTGACGAAGATAGTAAGTAAGATACGAATGGTATCAAGAAAGCCGTAGCGAACGGTAATAAGAGTAATTGTGACACCCCCCAAATCCCGGTACTTTATTACCTCAAGATTTGGTGTTCACGTAATCAAAACATTCATTACTAACTACCAAATTGATAAAATTGAATAAATAAAACCTGCACATACAGGATTAAACTTAAACAAAAATCTCCCAGGTTATCTAACCTTTACAAACATTCATTCATGCAGAAATTAAATTAATATAAACTTCTTTACAATCTTTAAACAAAGTTTAAAAATAAACTGTCTAACTATTACAGGTCTTCAGCATTGCTTAATCTTTCCTTTCCCTTTACTGGTGCTAGGTATATCACCAGTTTCAACTTTAGCTGTAAGAAATTTTACAGGCAAGAGTGAGCAAACAAGGCCCACTTGAAATAATAATAAATAAATCAGTTAACTTTACATCATGTACCAACATTAGGTTTAATAGAACTGAACAATAGATTCTATTACTTTCTAAAAACTTTAATCAATTACTGAGGGTCTAATGGCCACGAATCATGTCCACAGTTATAAGTAATTTTTCAACTTAAACTTTAACAGTCATAAGACTATAAGGACTTCACGTACTTAGGGGGATCAACCCTTCGTACAATGTATTGTGCACAATCATTTCAACGCTAAGCGTAAACCTCTATTAAAAGAGTTGTTCATCTCAGTATTTAGAATACAAGTCCGCACCAAAGTAAGTTTGGTTTGGATAAGCTTTCAAGGTAATTTGGAGTTCAACGGACATCAACTAAGGATTAGTTGAATACAAGATAATAACACTATGTTATTGAACGATCATACTAAATAAACATTTCGTTCTAAGTTCATGCTTTAGGAATAATCTAATAGCATAACAATTGAATAATTTATCATACCTTGCTTTGAACAACATTAAGCTAAGGTTACATTTTAGAATTTAATATCAAGCATGCACAACAAATAATAACTTGAATGATAACTAAAGGTGCTTGCATGCTAATATAACTAATTTAGAGTTAAGAAAACTTGTATAATTATAAAAGTAGAGTTAGAGAACTTGCATAAGTATAACATAACAGTGAAAAGTAACCTTGCTGAATAATAAAGTAGCAAAGGTTAGGGAACTTGCCTCGCGTGTAGGTTAAACAATTACTATTCACGTTCACCCCAAGTCCTACACATATCATATGCATTGACAATACACATTAGTTACACTAAAATTACCTTTATGAGTTCCTTTATTACTCTTAGTATAGCTACTAACTAAGTTTAAGTTTAAACAACAACACATCTTTCATGAACATTACTTTTTAGCTTTATTACAACTACTTAAATGATCATGCCATTGCACCACGTGTACATTAACAACTTAATACAACATCCTAATACATGTTCAACATGTTATCATTAAGTTATACTAATACCCAAAGGGTTGCACTTGCATTCGTGCATCCCGACGCCCTCCGATTGGCTCCAAATACACAACAGCCCTAAAGATGGCCATTTTGACAACTGTTACAGACCTCAAATTAAAAAAACATAAAGAATGAAAGTTGTAGGTCTACTCTTCCTCTTTCCGAATCATCTTGAATTACCTAAATCGGAGTTCGTATGAAAAAGTTATGGCTGTTTTACTACAGGAGGTCAAATCTGCCCAACTAGGCCACTTTTCCGGCGCCGGGGCGCGGAACAGTGGCGCTGGGGCGCGAGATACGGCGCTGGGGCGCGAGCATCAGCGCTGGGGCGCGAGCTACGGCGCTGGGGCGCGAGCATCAGCGCTGCGGCGCGAGCTTCAGCGCTGGGCGCGAGCTACGGGCCCATTTTTGACGCTGGGGCGCGAACCTTGGCGCCAGGGCGCGAGATTTGGCGCTGGGGCGTGAATTTTGACGCTGGGGCGCCGAAACTCACAGAAACCAACCACGAACAACTAAATTTTCTGTCTATAACTTCAATTCCAACACTAATTGACATGAATAACTAATGCAAATTACACATAAACTTCACCGAGCATACAAATACTAAATTAACACAACTTAAACCATAATTTTAGAAAATTAAATACTAGAATAACATATTTTAAAACCCAAAAACTCCATTTTTGATATTTTTCATAAAAATCAACACTGTGATTTTGTTATTCAACCAAAACAGAAATTTCAAAGCATCATAATTATGTTTTTACATACTCTATCAATTCTAACAATCAATTTATCCATTTAACAACAATTAAAACCTTAATTTCTATTTTAAAATAGCCATATTCATACATATTGTCATATGAACACTCTGTAATATATTTTCTTCCACAAAACACATATATGCATGAACTAATTTCTCTATAATCATATATAAGTTCATAGAACAATCATATAATCAATAATCATGCCAAACCATATACATAACAATAATTTATCTGTTATAAAATTTTCACAGAGACTTTTTGGGAAGAAGAAAACTAAATTTTTAAAGAAAGAACTAGAGCTCCTACCTTGGATTATGAAAGATGATGACACTATCCCTTTTTCTCCAAATCTTTTCTCCAAAACCTGTAAAATTCTCTTAATTCTCTCAATTTTTCTCTTAGTTTTCTTCTTTTCTTCTTCTTCTTCCTCTGAATTTTTCTCTTTTTCTCTCCTTTCTCTCTCCTCTAATCTTACGTAAAGTATTATAACGCATATAAGATATAATTATAATAATTATATAATATAAGTACTGACATAAGTTATGTCAGTTACATAAGTTTTAAAAATCAAAAGCCTTAAGGCTTGTTTGGCTAGCATAATAAAAATAACCCATTAATCCTTACACCTTGTTTGGTAAACTGAATTAAAACAAATTGATTAATCTTTATACCTTGTTTGACAAAACTAAATTAAACTATTTTTTTATTTATTTTAATAACTCCTTTATAGCAAGGTTATTAGTCACACCTTTATTAAATTAATAAATCAATTAAACATTAATCTATTAAATTACTTTAACACATAAACAATTATAATTCTTTTTACAATTATAATTTCATTTAATTAACTAATATTTCAAACTACAATTTCTCATTTAAATATTATTATTTATTTAAAATCATTATAAGCTCTCTAGCTTATTAAATTAAACTCCATTAATTTATTTAGCTCCTTAATTATTTACTCAACAAATAATTAATTAAATCACATCAACTCAAATTGCCATATAATTCAATAAATATTTAATATTGCCAATAAATATTTAATATTTAATATTTAATTATTTATTCAACAAATAATTAAATAAACCACATCACTCAAATTGAACAATTATTTATTCAACAATAACATATCCAATAAATATTTATATAAACCAATAAATATTTATAACTTACATTAAAAAAAATATGGAATGTTACATCATTCCCCTCTTAAAAGGATTCTGTCCTCAGAATCACAACTCAAACAACACATTCGCTACATTCTTCCCTACTTACAAAGATTCTGTCCTCAGAATCGAAGACACAGATTAAACAAATAACTCAGGGTATTCTTTCAACATTTTCTCTTCGAGTTCCCGCGTTGCTTCTTCAGCGTTGTGGTTCCTCCAAATCACCTTCACAGAAGGTATCACTTTATTCCTGAGCACTTGTTCTTTCCTGTCGACTATCTGGATAGGAACCTCTTCATAAGACAAATCTTTCTCGAACTGCAACGGTTCGTACTCGATTACGTGCTTGTAATCGGGTTTATATGGTCGTAACACCGAAATGTGAAAAACATTATGAATATTTTGCAACTCTGGAGGTAGAGCTACCTCATAAGCTACCTCTCCAACTTTTCGCAGTACTTCAAAGGGTCCAATAAACCTCGGGCTTAGTTTTCCCTTCTTACCGAAACGAATTTTCCCCTTCCAAGGAGAAACTTTTAGGAATACATAGCTTCCTACGTCAAATGCACGATCTTGCCTGTGTTGGTCAGCATACTTCTTCTGTCGGTCTTGAGCTGCTACCAATCTTATCCTGATGAGTTTGATAACCTCAGCAGTTTGTTGCACTAATTCTGGTCCTAACAATTAACGTTCACCAACTTCATCCCAGTACAGTGGAGTTCTTCACTTTCTGCCGTATAACGCTTCGTAAGGCGGCATGCCGATGCTTGCGTGATAACTATTATTGTAGGCAAATTCCACCAACGGTAATTGCTCTTCCCAGCTTCCTTTGAAATCCATGACGCATGCTCTCAACATATCTTCTAATGTCTGGATCGTTCGTTCGCTTTGGCCATCTGTTTGCGGATGATATGCCGTACTCATTCGCAACTGTGTTCCCATACATTCTTGTAGTATCTTCCAGAAGTTTGACGTGAACCTCGGATCTCTGTCTGACACAATTGACACTGGAACTCCATGTCTTGCAACGATCTCTTTAATATATAGTTTTGCCAGCTGATCAAGATTGAATCTAATCTTTATTGGCAAAAAGTGTGCTGATTTTGTCAGTCTGTCTACTATTACCCAAATCGCATCGTATCCTTTCTGAGTAGTTGGAAGACCCACCATAAAATCCATCGTGATATGCTCCCATTTCCATTCCGGTATTTCCAACGGTTGAAGCAATCCGCTGGGTCTTTGATGTTCGGCTTTTACTCTCTGACATGTTAAGCACTTCGCTACACATTCTGCGAAGTCCCTTTTCATATTTGGCCACCAAAAATGTCGGCGCAAATCTTGATACATTTTCGTGCTCCCTGGATGAATTGAATATTTTGAGCTATGAGCTTCGATCAAAATTTCTTCTTTCAGTTCTGGTGCTGCTGGAACCCAGATTCTTCCCTCGTACCGTAGTA
The DNA here is from genome assembly GCA_016801055.1 of Panax notoginseng. Classification (NCBI taxonomy): domain Eukaryota; kingdom Viridiplantae; phylum Streptophyta; class Magnoliopsida; order Apiales; family Araliaceae; genus Panax; species Panax notoginseng. The sequence continues at coordinate 32,514,843 of CM029023.1, read as the reverse complement.
ATCCTTCGGTGTCGATCTTGTATTTTACATCACCGCCTTCAATCAAATTCTCTTTGATTTTCGCACACTCTTCGTCTTGTAGTTGGGCACTCTTCACTTTGTCCATTAAAGTTGGACCAGCTTCTATCTGAAATAATTGTTCGTCAGATTCCTTTGGAAATTTGATCTCCAACTCCAGTTTTGTCATTGCTAAAATGAGCTCCTCCTGAGTTGTAATCAGCATCAACTTCTCCCTACCTTTCCTGCTTAAAGCATCAGCTACCACATTCGCTTTGCCCGGATGATAAAAGATCTCACAATCGTAATCTTTTATCAGTTCCATCCACCTTCTCTGACGCAGGTTCAAATCTTTCTGAGTGAAAATATACTTCAGACTTTTGTGGTCTGTGTAGATCTCACATTTCTCTCCATAAAGATAGTGTCTCCATATCTTCAGAGCAAACACAACTGCAGCCAATTCCAAATCATGAGTCGGATACCCTTTCTCATAATCTTTCAATTGTCTTGATGCATACGCAATAACTTTGCCATTCTGCATAAGAACACAACCTAACCCTTTGTGTGAGGCATCACTATATACCACAAAATTTCCTGTATTATCTGGCAGGGTTAACACAGGTGCCATACTTAGCTTCTTCTTCAAATCTTGGAAGCTCTCTTCACATTTCTCCGTCCACACGAATTTCACAGCTTTTCGTGTCAAGTTTGTTAACGGAGTGGCTATCTTAGAAAAATCTTATATAAATCTTCTATAATAACCGGCCAGCCCCAAGAAACTCCTCACCTCCGAAGGAGTTCTTGGTTGTTCCCAATTGATTACAGCTTCCACTTTCGATAGATCTACTGAAATCCCATCTTTGTCAATCACATGACCCAAAAATTGTACACGGTCAAGCCAAAATTCACACTTAGTGAATTTCGCGTACAACTTTTCCTTTCTTAGTGTCTCCAATGTCAAACGTAAATGTTCCACGTGTTCTTCTTGAGTTTTGGAATACACCAGAATGTCGTCGATAAACACCACTACGAACTTGTCTAAAAATGGTTTAAATACCCTGTTCATCAAATCCATGAACGCGGCAGGGGCATTTGTTAAACCAAAAGACATCACCAGAAACTCATAATGTCCATACCGAGTTCTGAATGCCGTTCTAGGTATATCCTCCTTTCTTACCTTCAATTGGTGATACCCACTTCTCAAATCTATTTTCGAGAAGTATTTAGCACCCTTCAACTGATCAAACAAGTCAGCTATTCTTGGCAACGGGTATTTGTTTTTAATAGTGACTTTGTTTAACTCCCTGTAATCAATGCAAAGACGCATTGACCCGTCCTTCTTCTTCACGAATAAAACTGGCGCTCCCCACGGCGATACACTTGGTTGAATATATTTCTTGTCTAGCAGTTCTTGCAACTGTACCATCAGTTCCTTCATTTCTACCGGAGTCATTCTGTACGGAGCCTTTGATATCGGTGCTGTTCCCGGCACTAAATCGATCGCGAATTCAATTTCTCTGTCCGGCGGAAGTCCTGGCAAGTCTTCTGGAAACACGTCTTCGAATTCTCTCACTACCGGTATTTCTTCTAATTTCACACCTTTCTTCTGAGTATCGACTATGTAAGCTAAATAGCCCACACAACCTTGACTCAACAACTTCTTGGCCTGCATAGTCGTCAGACATTTCATTTGTCTTGGCGACTTGCTACCATAAAATACTACCTTTGACGGAGTCATAAGGTTTACACACTTCTTTTGGCAGTCAATTACTGCTCCATAATTGAACAACCAATCCATTCCCAAAATTACATTAAATTCCCCGAGTCTAATCGGAATCAAATCTACTAACAAGATATTCCCCTTAATGTTTACCCTACAGTTCTTGTAAACGAACCTAACAGGGATTATTTCCTTATTCACAATTTCTATGTTCAAAGGAAAATTCAGTTCTTCTCTAGGCAATTCTAACCTCTTGGCAAATTCATCAGATATAAACGAGCAAGTAGCACCCGAATCAAATAATACATATGCATTAATATCATTGATTGGGATAATACCTGACACCACATCTTTTGATTGCACAGCATCTTGCACAGTCATGTTGAAGGTTCTGGTTGTGGGTTTGTTTGATGCTGCAGGTCCTGTAATAGCCCACGTACCTCCATTGTTACCTCCTCCATTGTTTCTGGTTGCCACTCCCTCCTTCTTCTTAGGACATTCACGAGCAAAGTGATCCTTAGATCCGCACGTGAAGCACACATTCTTCTTTGATTGAGTGCAATTTGGGGCTATGTGACCCTCCTGGCCACATTTGTAGCAAACTCGTTTTCCCATCAAGCACGCACCCTTGTGAAATTTCCCGCATGTCGCACATGCTTCAAACTTTTTGTTTTGCTGGTTACCCTGATGGTTTCCAGCTCCCCCGTTCCCATTCCACTTCCTCTTCAAGCTGTTGTTGTTGCTGTTGTTGTTGTTATTTCCACTGCTACCACCTCCACTCTTCATCTCATTTTCATTCTTCTTCTTCTTTTGTTCCTGGTTGAATTTGGTCACCGCCTCTCCTCCACCTTCAGCGAGTATTGCTTTCTCCATTACTGCTGCAAATGTCTTCAACTGGAACAGGGAAACCCTACTGTACAGCCAGGGCTTTAGTCCCTGTTCAAACCTCTTCGCTTTGCGTTCGTCTGTGCTAACCTGATATGGCGCAAACCTTGCCAACTCGTTGAATTTTTGCGGCATACTCGGATACCGTCATCGTCCCTTGCTTCAGCTCCAGAAACTGTACTTCCAGCTGACTCTTTGAACTCTCCGGGAAATAGGTCTCGAAGAACAGTTCCTTGAACCTATCCCAGGTCATCACTCCTGGCCCTTCCCGAGTTTTATTGGCTTGCCACCAATAACTAGCTTCTGCTTTCAACATGAAAGTTGCGAAAGCAGTCTTCTGCTCATCCCCTACCCTAGCGACATCGAACACCTTCTCTATTTCCATAATCCAGGTTTGTGCTTCGACTGGATTCATGGACCCACGGAATTCAGGTGGTCCAACCGCCTTGAAATCCTTAAACGTTGAGCCTTGGTTTTGAGGTTGATTCTGCAACGCTCCTGTCAATAGTGCCACTAGTTGTTGAACGGGATTCGCATCAACATTGTCGTTAGCTTCTTCGGTGGTTCTCTGTCGTGTTGGTTGACGTCTGGGAGGAATTTTTTGTTAAAGAAAACATCTATTAGACCATTACTCAACTTCTTTACGTATTTCTAATTAATTTGCCTCAACAAAGAAATAATCACATAGCACATAACACTTTGAATAAAATAATAACTTTTATTTATTCATAACTTTTTGAAAACATAACACAATAGCATCTCTGCTATCTACATTACTTTCCTGAACTACAAAAGTTTCAGGGCAACATCATCATTCTCATATCCCATGGTTACTTAACACTCGGGACTTACACATTATTTAACACTTATTACTTGCAAAACAGACAAATTTCCTACGATGATCTATTAAGATAATCAGTCGCCTTTTGACGCTCTTCTTCCATAACACGGAACATGGTTCGGCGATCTAACACGTATGATGGTAGAGTCTCGAACTGAATTGGATAACCCATGACTCGATCTTGAGCTCGATTGATCACGATATTGAATACTTTATCCATCTCTTCCATCTTCATCCTCTTTGCTTGTGCGTCCCTTACTGCTCTTCCAGTTCGTTGATAAGCTTCCTCGTATGCATCTTCAGCTCTTATCCTCTTAGCCGCTTCTTCTCTCAGCCTGCTCTTCAGCTCAGCAACCATCTCGATCAATTGTTCCTTCTCTCCTTCAGTCTGTGTTAGTTTCTCCTCGGCGTTTGTCAGTCGTTCATCACGATCCTGGATCTCGCCGTCTTTTTGTGTAATTGTAGTCTGTTGTTCAGCTACTATCTCCTGCAACTCCTCCACTGTATCTTGTAGTTCCACGTTAAGGTCGTGCACTTCATCGTATACACGTCCAGCAATCGAGTTGAGCGGAATCCTTTCCTCCTCATCCTCGTCATCCTCATCCTCCTGGGGTAACTCAATGGGATCCTCCTCGTCTTTCTCCACATCATCATCCTCATCTTCAACCACTGTGACCAACGGGGCTGACTCCCGTGGCAGTAGTTGTTCCCAAACTATCTGAATGTCGCGAGGCTCCTCCTCTATAGGCATTTGAGGTCCCTCCTCCCTAGTCTGACTAGATTCTCCGACATTAGTCATCCTGACAACAAAATTTTAAAGTTTTAGTTATTAATCATTCTACTCGACACTCGCGAGCACATAAGTTATAAACACATAAGTGTTTTATTACTTCTTCCTTAAAACTCGATAAGAGTTATCTCCACTATCTTTTCAAAAGGTTACTTCCTAAGGCTTTTTCCCCCACCTAAGGTTCATAACCTAAGGCTTTGATACCAACCTGTGACACCCCCCAAATCCCGGTACTTCATTACCTCAAGATTTGGTGTTCACGTAATCAAAACATTCATTACTAACTACCAAATTGATAAAATTGAATAAATAAAACCTGCCCATACAGGATTAAACTTAAACAAAAATCTCCTAGGTTATCTAACCTTTACAAACATTCATTCATGCAGAAATTAAATTAATATAAACTTCTTTACAATCTTTAAACAAAGTTTAAAAATAAACTGTCTAACTATTACAGGTCTTCAGCATTGCTTAATCTTTCCTTTCCCTTTACTGGTGCTAGGTATATCACCAGTTTCAACTTTAGCTGTAAGAAATTTTACAGGCAAGAGTGAGCAAACAAGGCCCACTTGAAATAATAATAAATAAATCAGTTAACTTTACATCATGTACCAACATTAGGTTTAATAGAACTGAACAATAGATTCTATTACTTTCTAAAAACTTTAATCAATTACTGAGGGTCTAATGACCACGAATCATGTCCACAGTTATAAGTAATTTTTCAACTTAAACTTTAACAGTCATAAGACTATAAGGACTTCACGTACTTAGGGGGATCAACCCTTCGTACAATGTATTGTGCACAATCATTTCAACGCTAAGCGTAAACCTCTATTAAAAGAGTTGTTCATCTCAGTATTTAGAATACAAGTCCGCACCAAAGTAAGTTTGGTTTGGATAAGCTTTCAAGGTAATTTGGAGTTCAACGGACATCAACTAAGGATTAGTTGAATACAAGATAATAACACTATGTTATTGAACGATCATACTAAATAAACATTCCGTTCTAAGTTCATGCTTTAGGAATAATCTAATAGCATAACAATTGAATAATTTATCATACCTTGCTTTAAACAACATTAAGCTAAGGTTACATTTTAGAATTTAATATCAAGCATGCACAACAAATAATAACTTGAATGATAACTAAAGGTGCTTGCATGCTAATATAACTAATTTAGAGTTAAGAAAACTTGTACAATTATAAAAGTAGAGTTAGAGAACTTGCATAAGTATAACATAACAGTGAAAAGTAACCTTGCTGAATAATAAAGTAGCAAAGGTTAGGGAACTTGCCTCGCGTGTAGGTTAAACAATTACTATTCACGTTCACCCCAAGTCCTACACATACCATATGCATTGACAATACACATTAGTTACACTAACATTACCTTTATGAGTTCCTTTATTACTCTTAGTATAGCTACTAACTAAGTTTAAGTTTAAACAACAACACATCTTTCATGAACATTACTTTTTAGCTTTATTACAACTACTTAAATGATCATGCCATTGCACCACGTGTACATTAACAACTTAATACAACATCCTAATACATGTTCAACATGTTATCATTAAGTTATACTAATACCCAAAGGGTTGCACTTGCATTCGTGCATCCCGACGCCCTCCGATTGGCTCCAAATACACAACAGCCCTAAAGATGGCCATTTTGACAACTGTTACAGACCTCAAATTAAAAAAACATAAAGAATGAAAGTTGTAGGTCTACTCTTCCTCTTTCCGAATCATCTTGAATTACCTAAATCGGAGTTCGTATGAAAAAGTTATGGCCGTTTTACTACAGGAGGTCAAATCTGCCCAACTAGGCCACTTTTCCGGCGCCGGGGCGCGGAACAGTGGCGCTGGGGCGCGAGATACGGCGCTGGGGCGCGAGCATCAGCGCTGGGGCGCGAGCTACGGCGCTGGGGCGCGAGCATCAGCACTGAGGCGCGAGCTTCAGCGCTGGGCGCGAGCTACGGGCCCATTTTTGACGCTGGGGCGCGAACCTTGGCGCCAGGGCGCGAGATTTGGCGCTGGGACGTGAATTTTGACGCTGGGGCGCCGAAACTCACAGAAACCAACCACGAACAACTAAATTTTCTGTCTATAATTTCAATTCCAACACTAATTGACATGAATAACTAATGCAAATTACACATAAACTTCACCGAGCATACAAATACTAAATTAACACAACTTAAACCATAATTTTAGAAAATTAAATACTAGAATAACATATTTTAAAACCCAAAAACTCTATTTTTGATATTTTTCATAAAAATCAACACTGTGATTTTGTTATTCAACCAAAACAAAAATTTCAAAGCATCATAATTATGTTTTTACATACTCTATCAATTCTAACAATCAATTTATCCATTTAACAACAATTAAAACCTTAATTTCTATTTTAAAATAGCCATATTCATACATATTGTCATATGAACACTCTGTAATATATTTTCTTCCACAAAACACATATATGCATGAACTAATTTCTCTATAATCATATATAAGTTCATAGAACAATCATATAATCAATAATCATGCCAAACCATATACATAACAACAATTTATCTTTTATAAAATTTTCACAGAGACTTTTTGGAAAGAAGAAAACTAAATTTTTAAAGAAAGAACTAGAGCTCCTACCTTGGATTATGAAAGATGATGACACTATCCCTTTTTCTCCAAATCTTTTCTCCAAAACCTGTAAAATTCTCTTAATTCTCTCAATTTTTCTCTTAGTTTTCTTCTTTTCTTTTTCTTCTTCCTCTGAGTTTTTCTCTTTTTCTCTCATTTCTCTCTCCTCTAATCTTACGTAAAGTATTATAACGCATATAAGATATAATTATAATAATTATATAATATAAGTACTGACATAAGTTATGTCAGTTACATAAGTTTTAAAAATCAAAAGCCTTAAGGCTTGTTTGGCTAGCATAATAAAAATAACTCATTAATCCTTACACCTTGTTTGGTAAACTGAATTAAAATAAATTGATTAATCCTTATACCTTGTTTGACAAAACTAAATTAAACCATTTTTTTTATTTATTTTAATAACTCCTTTATAGCAAGGTTATTAGTCACACCTTTATTAAATTAATAAATCAATTAAACATTAATCTATTAAATTACTTTAACACATAAACAATTATAATTCTTTTTACAATTATAATTTCATTTAATCAACTAATATTTCAAACTACAATTTCTCATTTAAATATTATTATTTATTTAAAATCATTATAAGCTCTCTAGCTTATTAAATTAAACTCCATTAATTTATTTAGCTCCTTAATTATTTACTCAATAAATAATTAATTAAATCACATCAACTCAAATTGCCATATAATTCAATAAATATTTAATATTGCCAATAAATATTTAATATTTAATATTTAATTATTTATTCAACAAATAATTAAATAAACCACATCACTCAAATTGAACAATTATTTATTCAACAATAACATATCCAATAAATATTTATATAAACCAATAAATATTTATAACTTACATTAAAAAAAATATGAAATGTTACAGTAATGAAAGTCCGATATAAGTCGGATGAGAATGTTAGATTGAAATGTAAACGTTGAACACTTTAACCGACGTGAAGGTTGGGTGTACGCATATATTAAACGGGTAGAACATACACCCCGTGTATGGTTTGACCGTATAATAGTGAAGACTATTGATTAAACCTGTGAACGGTGAAGAAACTAAATTGAAGATAATAACGTATAACGTTAAGAAGCCGAGTTAATAAGTATAACTTGGACAATGTTCCGAGTTGAGGGAACCGGACGTTGTAAGATATGAATAAGTTCATATGAAATGTTTAACGCTATGGTCTCATAGTATTGACATTGAATGATCGTTCCGAGTATACAAAAGATTGTATGACTTAGACAATAAAGAATGAATCCTGAGGTATGGCATTTAGTTGCCAGAAAGCCATAAGGAATAAGAAGTTGACTTAACGAACATTATAGTTTAATGGTTCGGATAAGTTAAGGTAAGTTAGGTTGTAGTACAATCGTAACCTTTGATGGTTGACATATTGGAGCTGGGCTAAACAATTTCTTCAGAGAGCGAAGGTATATACAAAACTGGCAACCGATCTAACTCACTGTGTGGGCAGTGTAGATGAGACGGGAACTTGTTTGTTGGTTGTTTGTGGAAAACCATTCAGAGTACCATATGGACTACTAGCAGAAAAGCGATGTGTACCGAGTCCTAGAGAAGTATAAGAAGAAGATAAGAATGTGAATCATCAAAGATGATGAACGTGTTGAGTAAGACATCTCCGAATGTCATGAAGCCGTAAACCGGTAGTAAAGAAAGTTAGTCGCGTAAACTTAAATTACAATAGCGCGAACCTTAAGAAGTAAAGTTAAGTAAACCAATGCGTAAGTCAAGTATATGACTAATTGGTGTACTTATTATTTCCTTATTTGTTATATAGGGTTTTGGAATAAGCATTTCAGTGTAAACTGTAAGTTGTAGCTGTGCGTAAGGCAAATTTCCTAACTTTATTCATATTTTAAATGAATACTAGTTTCTAAAACTTCTTAGATGTTGAACTTGAGAAGTTCTGTCTATGTGCGAATGTGTGATATTTGTACAAGGTGGTAGAACGTATGAGGCCTTGTGCCACAATTTGAACACTTCGGTGTTTCTGTGAGATGAACTGTTCTATGTTTGAACTGTTCAATAAAAGAATGTTCGGTTTATACATGAACCGTTATTGTTAAGTCTGTGCTATTGATTCTAGCCAGACCGATTGTGTATGAAAGAAAGTAGAGAATGAAAGTATTTCAAAGTGCATGTGACTAATGTTTTAAAATGATAGGAATCAAGATTATTCCTATTATTCAACCTGCTTCGTAACCTTTGTTCGGTTATTGAAGTTCTGAAAAATGTTTAAACTCTTGAAGTTGTTTGTTCAACTGTATGACTTGCTGGGCAATTGAATGCTCACACTTGCTTTAAATAAAAATATTTTCAGCGAACGATGTTAGAAAGAACTTAAGGATCCCGTAAAGATCAAGCTGAGCGGTATTCAGACGAAGTGTCATTCATTATATGAATGTGCATGAAGAGCAAGTGAAGACTTGTAATATAGAATGATAGAATTAAACTATAGACTAGTTTAATGAACATTTATGAATCCCTTGTGGCGGATGAAAGTCACTCGTGTAAGATATAAAGAATAATGTAATTATCATTATTTGTAATGAAAGAGGTTTTGTGGTTATAGAACCTGGGATTTTAGAATATATGTTACTATATTTTAGTATATAATAATGTATGTTTGGAAGAAAATGGGATAGTGACGTACGGAATCCGGATGTGAAAATAGACCGGATTTCGGGGCGTTACAGATATTCTATCCTACCTCGATATTCTATCGTTACGTATTTCTCGAAATTTCAAAAATAACTCCCGAGCATAAATGCGTGAATAGTATTTTTCGAAAAATTTCTCGGAAAGCTTTTATTTTCGTCTTGAAAATTCAAACATTTTAATTCATTCACGTAGCCGAAATACTACGACATTCCAATATTGTTAGGTTATAGAACAACCTTCATCTTATTATCACATATAATATAATTTTATTCAATAAAAAAATTATTTTATAATTTACTCGATTTTCTAGAGCTTTACACTTGCATTGTTATCATGAGTGGTTATGCGAAGGGTGATGAGATGGAGGCGGCTTGTGAAGTGTTGGCTGAGGCCAGAAAAAGGCACTCAAAAATGAGCCCTGTGACTTGTCACACACTCATTTGGGGTATTGCAAGCTTGAAAATTTTGACAAGGCTTTGGGATTGTTGAGTGAGATGAAGCAAAATGGGGTACAGCCAAAATTAACGGTATCCTTCTACTACTTGCATTGGCTAAAATTAACTGGGAATTTGAATATTGGCTCAAAACCTATTTATTTATTTATTTATTTTATTTTGTGGTGGTGGTGGTGGTGGTGGTGGTGGTCTTTTTTTATACTAATATGGACATTAATGGTGATCAGCCAGAAAAACAAGGGGGGCATGAAGAAGTTTGATAATATTGTGCAATTCATCGTGACAAATATTGAAGTCAATTAAAAACAGAAATCAATTCTCTCTCTTTGCAATTTGCAACCATAATGAGACAGATTTCCTGCAGTAATATGTTTTATTTTAGCAATAATGGAAAAATATAAGAATATATTGATGGTAGGTCTCTATTAGAAATCAATTTAAGATGAATTTAATCAGATGCCATATAAAGAGGTGAAGAGAGGGGGTGACAGAGGAAGAGATGAACTATATATAGAAGAGCCAGACTGCATAATTTACTATTTAGCCACAAAAAATAAAAATAAAAAGAACCAAATTGCATACATATTTACATATGCTTATTCTAATAGGACGATCTGATCTGTTAAGTATTTGTAAATACACATTAAGGTATGCAAAATTGAACACTATTATACACTAAATAATCACCAACCGTGGTTTGTAATTTATATACACACGAACCTGTTCTTGTTGACAGGGAAAATTGTATGGCCATAACTTTTCCTAGTATTGTTGGCAAGCTTTCGACAACCTACCAGAAACGATCCTTGTTGACGCTTAAGTAACCGGCCATTACTTTTCCTCCGGTGTTCCTCATTCCGTCTATAAGAAAGCACCACGTGGAACCCAATGCTCCAATGAAGAAGTCGGATTCTGCAGCCATCAAGAAATTAACTAGAGGATAGTTGGTGCTGGTTTCCCTGCCAAGACTGGCTTCATACGTTGCCATTGTCATGTTTCCTACTTGGCGTGATACATTTGTGAAGTAAAATTTCCAATGAGGGTATGATCTTGACTTGTTAATGACTTCCTGAAAATATTTACTGTTACAGATTGTTCCAACAAGTTACTATAACCCTCCATTGGGAACTTGGAACACATGGAGGAAAAGAAAGGAAAAGGGGGGGGGGGGAATGTTTTTTAAAAAAAATCTATCTAAATGAGATAAATCTAATTGTATATCCTTCTAGAAAATATAATATTTCGACCATGCTAATGATTTTAAAAGTAACAATAAATTTGTAGATTTCATTTCCATTTTGAGTTCTTCAAATTCCAAATGGACCTCAAGTGTTCCCACTTTATGAAATAAAAAAAAATGAAGGGTGAGAAAAACATTAAACCTGCATTTCAGTGGAGAGACAGATGCTGTTAAGATGGGGAAAGCGATTTCTGATGCGATCAGCAAGACGAATGTATTCTTCAAATTCAACTACCTTCATTTCACACGCCTTGTCTCCCATTCTTACATGCATGCTTAGCAATGGCCTGGGCATCCATGGTTTATGATTTGACCATACAAATTCTTCTATGTCAGATCTATGCTTCTCTTTATCATCCTGCAAAGAAACTTCAGCTAGTCTATCACTCCCAAGTGCACAGACAAACACACACAGACTCGCCCATTTGAGAGAAGAGTTATATCAATCCACACAAATATAATGTAACAATAACTTTGTAATTAACACGAGATTTTGATATTTACCTTATAAATGGCTCTAAACATCAATATAAAAAGTAGATGGAAGTTAAGAGGCAGTGCAGGAAACAGTTTCAAATTTCGGGGTTAAAAAAGAAATGTTCTTCTTGATAGTTGATATTGGAGAATGTGTGATCCATATACAAGAAAAAAATGTGAGTGGAATAACAAAAAGGTTTTCGAATCCTACATTAAACGTTTATCATACCATGTAGTTCAGTGGAACCTGGACTAGCTCACAAAGACAGCTGAGGGTGATAGCCCAACCAGGTTGATTCTATGTTCATATTGTTGTTCATATCACCCAAAGAAAAAAGAAAAGAAAATGTGAAGGTAGAAGTTGGTTTGCTTTATATTGTCACCTAGAAGTTTCACTATAAAGTTTCTGGAAAGTCATTTACAGGTCCTGCTGAACATGAGAAGAGTCTTAAAAGACACTCCGTTTGCTAATCCAGAGTGAAGCTCTACCAATCTAGTTGGTAAATTTCTGTTATATTTTTAAATTTCCAAGGAAAGAAGGATCTACAATGCACCGAATGAGTAAATATACAATAGCTCTTCTAACCAAGTATATACGCATATCTAATTAACTTACAAAAAGGTTAATTATATTGGTTTTATGAATAGCGAAATTTCCCCCAAGGAACTTCTAAAAGGAAAGAGGAAAACTAAATCAGTCAGCATTTGTGCAAATTCATCAGTTGGTTGTACGCAAAGGAATGTAGTTCTTTTTTTCTTGAAACAAATAGTGCCTAAATTCACTAGAAATACAGTTAAATGTGGAAAGAAGTTAATATAATGGACGAGTCTATCTATTTCCGTGCATGAACTTCAAAAGAACTATTGATAGCCGAAGGGCTCTCTATTATCAAAATAATTGAGAGAAATAGCAATATTTGAATACACTCGGTGAAGGCTAAAATGATTTATACTTTTTTTCAACTGAATACCTCTGGCAAATCTTCAACTGGAGTTGAAAGAACCATTTTCGCAGCTTCCAATCCGAATGCTTCATGCCGCGCAACATTCAGTAAGCTGCATGTGTACTCAGTCTGGAATCTCATAAGATAGCGCACTGCCTGAAAATGACAAAAACTAAGATAATTATCAAGAATCATGCAAGATATCTTCACCAAAACTCTCTCAATCAGTCTTTATATTATTACAAATGATTATTAGAGAGCATTGAAATCATTTGAAGAAACATGCATCATGAATTGTCAAGTAAATTCATAATCACATTATTACTTTATTAAAAAGAGAACATTTTTGTCAGAGTGAGGTTTATAAGTGATGTAAAAGCATGACAATTGTTTATCCAACTTTATTCTAATAATTTTAGGAACCCAGCTTCCTCATCCTAAGTGGACAAATTCCTTCTTCTGCTTACCTAGCTACTGACTTGTAATGCTTTAGTTGATACAGAAATTACATTGGAATATAGTCAATATACAATAACTGTAAGGACATAATATTAATTCTTTTGGCCAGGCGGAATGGAACATAGCTTCAATCTCCAGTCCTCAAAATGTTGAGGTTACAGAACAAAAGTAAATACAAGACAATATATATATATATATATATATATATATATATATATATATATATATATATATAGGGACTGATTCACAGTCAACATTGCAAATTTAAGGTTATCCTTAGGTTATCCTTACAACAGATCATGACCGTTTATCCGTTGATCGAACGGTTAAATAGAGTCTCCATCCGCAGTTTAGTTTCCAGTATTCTGCATTTCAATACTGCGGACGGAATAGATGTCCAAAATACCCCTCCTAGTACAAGTCCTCTGTCCGCAGAATTAAACTGCGGAGCCTAGAATTTCAAACCAAAACCAACTCTTAAAAGAGACCAGATTGAAAGTGCATAGCAGCTTGTACCCATTATCAAGAGGAGCTAGAGTAACCAAGAAAACAAATGACAGCTGCTATATAACTGCAAAGCTAAGTTACCCTCATGTGACCCTAGAATTCCAGCATAAATCATGCAAGAAATTTGACCCAAGACAGGCCCACGTGATATACTAATTGTTTTAGCCCAATTGCAGCTCCATGCATGAACACTACATGCCTTCATCAATGACTCCATCCATTTAGTTGAATCAGTATTTCTGTTTTGCAAATTGCACATAATAAGATAGCAGTTCCCTAAAATTCCAATGAATGCTTTATTCAAGAATTCTTGAGCCCAAAACAGGAATTGTCATATACCATCAGAGCTTACTGGGAATGATCAACAGCATAAAACAATACTAGTCTGAAAAAGAAAGAAATGATCTAATCACTCTACAAATTGTAATGGAAATGACAAATACGTCCCTTCTAATAATAATAGACTCTACCATCAATACTAACAACCGACTCTACCATCAATTCCACTCTACGACTATGACTGACTCTACGATTGTATTGATTCCACTCTACGATTTCATTGATTCACTCTATGTGAATCAATGAAAACTAATAACTGACTAATGGCTTATTAACTAGCTATTGGATTATTGACCCAACTCATATTCCCTTACATTATACTACAAATTTCAAACCAAAAAAATTAAACAAAAGTATGGTACTAAAGAAAAAAGAAGAAAAAGAGGCAAATAACTATGAACTCACAAACCAGAACCAGCAGCAGCAAGAAGACTGCTACTGGCTTCTAGCCATGATAATTATGGTCTCTATACATACACTTCCCTGAAACCTACTCTTTTGATCTCTGCCAATTTATTTCACAACTCAAATTTATCATAACAATTTCCAAAAAATTACATTGGAGAGACTTTCTCCTCTTACCTCCACTCTTTCTCTTTTGTTTTTCAGCACCTCTATGTTTCTTCTTGTTCAAAAGAATTCAAATGGGATCTCTTGTTTGATGTTTTAATCTCATCCCGGTGATGAGAATTTCCAAAGGGGAAAGATGTCCCACTGAGAGGTGAAAACCCCTACTACAACAGCGAGTGAGAAACAAAACAAAGAATTAAGAGAGAATTTGGGGAAGAAGAAGACAGAGACTAGAATTTTGAGAGAGGAAATTGCAGTGTGAATATAGAAGTCGTAGAGTGAGATTATAGAAATTGTAGAGTGAGATACGTTGCCCCCTCAATAAAAGTCTACTCTTCTCCCCTGCCCCCTCAATATCCTCCTATTCCTTGACCACTAGAACCATCACCGTCACAATCTCCTTCTCTTCCTCCACCACCACCACCACCACCACCGGAACCAATTCGTGGGAAATTATTCTACCAAACCAACAACCAGGAAGTGGTTTATTAAATCCAAATGGCAAACCCAGACAGTACAAAAGGATCTATTAATGAGAATGGCTGAGTGGGCTGTAACGGTGGAGATGAAGTTTTATCAACACTACCATTCCAAATAGGAAAGTTTTTAATTGAAGGAAAAACTTGATATGGAAGGGGGAAAAACTCAGAGACAGATCCAGAGAATCCAAACAAGTCAGGTAGGTAAGATCCGAAAAAGGAAAGTTTTTTAATTGAAAACCAACTTTGTAGCTGATATTTCAAGGGAAAATGGAACAACAGACATGATGAAGAGAGAGAAAAAGAGTGAAACAAAATGTTAGGACATTGTTGTGAGAAGAAACAAATATGCCGAGGATACTGCAATTCTTTTTTTTTTTAAGTTTTTCAAGCCCCGCAGTTTAATACTGCAGATGCCAAAGATTTTTTTTAAGTTTTCCAGGCTACACACTTTAATTCTGCGGACGGAAGACTTATACTAGGAGGAGTATTTTGGACATCTGTCCCGTCCGCATATTAAATTATAGAATACTGGAAACTAAATTGCGGATGAATACTCTATTTAACCGTTCGATCAACGGATGGACGGTCACGATCTGTTGTGAAGATAACCTTAAATTTATAACGTTAGCTATGGATCAGTCTCATATATATATATATATATATATATATATATATATATATATATAAGGAAAACCAAGGATATTTTCTTTTATTTTATATGAAGTCTTGAACTTTAATTTTTATTATAGGATACCAGAACTTCCTCTATTCTAGACAACTCTTTGACTGTACCTGTGCTCTCCACCACCTCCTGTCCATTTTTCGATGATGTGCAATCAGACTACCATTTACTTCTGTTGTTGGCTGTAAATAACTCCAAGGATAACCCCATACCCTGTAATGAAATTTAACACAAATGTCACAAGGAATTGGTAAGATGATTATTTATATGCTTAAATTATTAAAGAATTCATTGCTAAGATGTGCTACAGCTTGCCTAGGAATCCGTCCCGCCCATACTCCTTTAGAAGTGTAATTTTCTTTTCCTGTTATAGTTCCATTTCCCCATGCTTCTTTTTCTTCCATGAGCTGAAATGCACGGTCTTGGCATTCCTCAGACGTCTCAGGAAAGAAATAGCAAGACCAACTAGAGCGTGATGTTCCTATCAGAACAGAAATCTTATAAGTTAATTGTAATTCTTCAAATTTTCCAATAAAACATATCTTCAAAATATTCGTGTTACTTAATTCAATATAGTCCTTAAAACCAAAAAATGGTATCTCATCATCATGAACAAACAAGTTAATAGTGATGAAAGGCATGCAGTGTATATTCCTAAATTTAACACACTACCAATGCCACTATCATCAATACGGGGTAATCTTCAAGTAACTTCTAGAAAAAACTTGCTTTAGTATAATTAAACATGTTATTTTCTCGTAAGTGAAAATGAATATATCAAATGAAAAAAACCACCTAGGAAAATGGGGTAAAGAAAGTGCAAAAGTTTTAATTTCTTTTACCATTTGAGCTTATAGAAATAGAAATGATCAGAAGGTTGAATGATTGTAATGATTACGAGATACAACGAGTTGAGAGCTCAACATTTCACCAATACTGAAGGTTAGGATGAAGTTTTAGGGTTCTCCAAGGTATTCTTAAATCAATTTGGAACAGTGAGTGTGTGTGTGAGAGAGAGAGAGAGAGAGAGAGATGCTCCTTTTGAATATTTTATCAAAAAATAAAAGGATAAGGGTATACTTTTTTGAATAAATGTGAACACATCGTCCACGTTGCACACTGAATCTTAATTTTTACAAAAATTACCAAATAAATAGAACAAAAGAAACACTGGAAAGGAAATTTTAGTACATTGAAGGTCACACTTTTACCTTTACAACCATCATGGTCAGCACGATTGTAATAGTTTGTGATAAGTACCCTATTTTCATTAATTGCAATGGCAAGAAGCCTACACATGCCAGCAAGCTGGGCTCCTATCCCAAATCCTGGAATTTTCTCCCAGTCAGCTATAAGAAACCTTACACTAGGATCACTGCAGTTTGAGGGATGTTGATGGACCCATATGTCACTTTGCACTTCCCTCGTAAGTGGATAATTTTCTTCATCTGATCCTGTGATCTGAAAAACTCATAGATTTGTAAAATACTGATAACTAGAGCCATTTAAGTAGAAAAACAATACTTTTTAGAAGAGAACCTAGATCACACTCATCATGCCAAATGAACACTTTAAATTTATGAATCCAAATAGCCAGACTGATGCACCATTATGCCAACATATTTAGTTTACTGATTGTGCAGATCAGTTAGATATCATGATAGAGGTGACTGGCCTACCAAAGAAGTAAGTTCAGTGAAGCTTTTGTTTTCTTAAATATTTTGGAAATGGGGAAGAAAAACATGGCTAAGTTGAAATCTATAGGCACCAGATTGACAACAGGCGCATTCTTTAATGTTGATATTGACTTTTTGGAAGATATGAGGCAAACAGATAGATTGACTAGAAGCAACAAAAGAATAGACCACGGTCAAGTTAAAATCCACAAGAAAATGATGAGTAGATAATAAGATATTATGAAACGTGTCATTCGACGACATAGGTTATATGTAGATTATTTGGGATTGATTACTATATAATTTAACTACTAGATCTTCCAATAGAAGCATATAAGAAACTAAAAACTCCTTTCAAATAGACGAAAAAAGAAAGCTGTTGTAAGGGCAAGATGCACTTCTAACAACAATTTGATTAGCATTATGATAAACTAGTTTTTTCCTTCTCTAGCGGAGAACTTCATCATGCCCTAAACATGTTATTTAACTGTCATCAATTAGTTTACAAAATTGCAGTCTAATTTGCAAATCCAAGTAAATGAGTTCAAAACCGTGGTTTCCATATTTATCTGCCTATATATTAATATTTATTTCTACTTTAGTAAATTCTATAAATGGGAAAAAGTAGTTGCAATATTAGCAAACAAAACTTATTCTATAGATAGCTACATTTGCGGTAATAACTCAGTAACATACCCACGGAGGATAAGAACCTCTAGATACGGGTTGATGATTATAATTGCTCAGCTGCTCTTCTGCTGCTGAGAAAAGGTAATTATGTAACATCCCCTTCCAAATTGTCCATGGAGGAAGCCTCTCATTCTCCACTCATTTATCAAGATGTTGATTTACTTCCACATTCAACTTGCAGTTTTCCAAAGGAGGGGCTTTTGGTACTTTGGATATGCCTAGTCCGATACTATGCAAGAGCTGACCTTTCTCCTTTGATTTATTAAGTAATGCACTCCAACTTAAATACAGAGACGAGACTCTTTCATCAATTGAAAGGTTGATACGTTTCTTGGAAAACGTCTTTCTTTCTATTTCCATTGGTTTAACATTGCAGTCACCGCCTGTAAACATAGTAAAACATGTTATTGTCTAGGACAATACAAAATGGTGTTAAAAGGAACGTTAATTGTCCTCACCAGAATTAGCCTAATGAAAATCATGGCCATTCCTTGTACAATGTTTTTGCATAAACTAATTAGATGGAATTTGATGGTGAAGTCCTGGCAAAGGAGTTTCACTGTATCATATAAGCAAAGCAAGCAAATGGATTTGTTTACAGTATTCCTCATACGATGTTTGTGAGCATTAGGCATGTACTAAAGGAATTTCACTGATTCCTTTCAATTTATGGAATTCACCCTCTTGAAGAGGTAACAGTGTCTCAAATAAGAATTATAGTTTCTACAACTATGAAAGTCTTTTATATTGATGTATTACTTGTGACGCCCCCAAAATAAGTATACAACATCCATTCTGAGTCGTCAAAATACATGGTACAGAAACAACTATATCTTTACTGTTACAACATAAGAACTGTGAGTTTAAATACAAATATTGTCATCTAGACAATATCCACACTCAAATAAGTCCTCATTACAATTATTGATACATTATTTCACAAAAATGGTGAGGACTACTAAAATAACTTCTAGAACTATCATTTCATACCCCGACTAGTACTCGCTACTACTAAAATAACTTCTAGAACTATCATTTCATACCCCGACTAGTACTCGCTACATTCTCGCCTCCTGAGAAAAATAGAACAAAAAGGAAAAGGGTGAGTTCAACTAGCCCAGTAAAGAACATTATGACTAAGATAATACAGAACAAATTATCGTTAGTCTTCAACAGGAAAAAATCTAATAGAATACAATAGACAACAAGTTTTAAATCAATAACTGCAGCGGAAATAGCAAACCATTAGAAGAGTCAAGTAGAGAATGAGTTCTACTATCTTCTAAGATTTAAAAGTCCATCATCAATATTTTATCCCTGTAACAACAATCAATAACCATCTTTAATCAAATATTCATCTTTGTATTACAGGCCAAAGATATTCATTTGTATCACCAGTCGGTTATGTTCATCTCAACAACTGTTCATCTTTGCACTACGGGTCAAAGATATTCATCAGTTAATCATTCATCTTTGCACTACAGGCCAAAGATATTCAGTAATATCATCATTTAGGACTGAGGATGATGAAAAATATCTTAAAGAAAACGAATCCAGTGAAATAAAATAACAAATATTAAGGATTCGTATTTCGATTTATCCATGTCCAAAAATACCTTAAAATTATTCATAGTGAAGTAAAATTCAAGAATGATCAAAACATGAATACAATCAAAGCTAATACCCAGAATAGATATTTTGGACGAAAAGAAAAAAATTTCATTTTTCGGTGAATAGTAACTCGTGAATAGTAACTCATGAATAGTACCCCCGACGTGAAAAGTTCTAAATTTGATAAAAATTTCCAACCAATATTTCGGCATAATGATATTGAAGAAATAATATCATTTTCGAATAAAATAACATCCCTTACCTCAAAATAATCGTACTTCTGACTGAATTTCGAGTATAGTGCGGACAGAAACTTGCACCGTATAGCAGCACTTAAAGTATACTAACAAGAATACGCTCGATAATATAGAGAGAGAAAGAGAGAAAACTTGTTTCTGGTGTGATTTTCAATTCTAACTTGGCCCTCTATTTATAGAAAAATGCTAGAACGCTAAAGAAGACAAATAATAAATTAATATTTTCTTATTTTCCTTACGCATGCCA
Organism: Panax notoginseng; assembly: GCA_016801055.1. Classification (NCBI taxonomy): domain Eukaryota; kingdom Viridiplantae; phylum Streptophyta; class Magnoliopsida; order Apiales; family Araliaceae; genus Panax; species Panax notoginseng. The sequence continues at coordinate 32,494,607 of CM029023.1, read as the reverse complement.
AGACCAAGACTTGTCAAGGCATGCCAATTCTGAAATTCATCCCAGCAACCCACATGTTTAATCCACCAACCAAAAAGTGGGTCCCGCAATTTAATAAAAATCATTTTATTTTCTGAAACTTCAATAATTCATAGAAAATGGCTCGTTTATCAAAAAAAATTCAAAACTCGCGTGTTTCCATAGAAAATTTAATTCTCTACAACTTTGTAGAAGAAAATTTTCCCAAATTCCAAACATAAGATATCCGAAATCCACAAACGGATGATTTTTAATACCTCAACATCGACAAAATACTGATAAAACACCTCAGCTTTAATTCCTTCATTTTTAACCACAAAAATATATCCCTCATTTATATCCACATAAAATAAATATTTCCTTATCATATGAATCAATAATTAATTATTCACAAATAATATTACAGAATCACATTTATGACAACCAGGCCATTCCCAGGAAACAAGGGGCTTTCCAATAAGGATTTCTCCTTACTGGCGCGCAATTAGATGACCAAACCTCTCCTTAGACAGAACTTTCTAGACATTGCCAATAATGTTATCTAATAATATTATTCAAATAATATTAATTATTGATCTGATAATGGGAAATACCGTGTAGAGATAATTATTGAAACAATAGTAATATAAAATATCAACGCAACAATTATTGAATCAATAAAATAAAATACTGAACAGTAATTACGGTAACCATTATTGAGTAGTGCCTTCTTACGTAAGAATCAATAATTGGTGCAATACAGTGTGCTACTGTGCAACAACGCGTATTACTGTGTTTTAACCACCGGGTATTCCAACAGTATTAACGGTAACTACGCCGTTATTTATAAACATCTTATACTTGTCGTTTTCTTCATCCAATCGCTTTCCGTTATGGGGCCCACAAAAGACTGCGCCGTCGTACGAATATTCCCCGACAGGAAGAATATTCCACGACCAAACGAATATTCTCCGACAACAATGAATATTTTATAACCACCTGCTTATTTGAAATATTTGCGCATTTTACCCATAACTAACCTCATTAATCAATTTAACCCTTACTATTTCAAAATAATAAATAGAGGGAATTTAAATTTTATTTTTTAATAATTTGGGGTCTTACAACCTACCCTCCTTATGAAATCTCGTCCTCGAAATTGACGTACGTACCTGGTGTTTCAAAAAGATGAGGATACCTCGCTTTCATTTCCGTTTTCAACTCCCAGGTCATTTCCTCAATAGCATGGTTTCTCCACAAAACTTTAACTTGTGGTATGACCTTCGTGCGTAGGACATGCTCCTTTCTATCCAAGATCTTGACAGGTACCTCTTCGTACGTTAAGTCTTCAGCTATCTCGTCCGGTTCTAACTCAATAACGTGGTCTGGGTCTTTCACATATTTACGTAGCACAGATATATGAAAAACATTATGAACACGAGACATACTTGGAGGTAACGCGAGTCTATAGGCCACATTTCCTACTCGGTCAAGAATCTGAAATGGACCAATAAATCGTAGATTGAGCTTTCCTCTCTTCCCAAATCTTGTAACTCTTTTCCATGGAGCCACACGCAACAATACATGATCCCCAATGTCAAATTCCACGTCCTTTCGATGAAGATCCGCATAACTCTTTTGTCGATCCTGTGCCGTTTGTATACGTTGTCGAATCGTTTGGATCTTCTCTGTAGTCATTCGTACCAACTCTGGTCCTAGCAACGTTGCTTCTCCCACCTCATCCCAACATACTGGAGAGCGACACTTTCGTCCATATAATGCTTCAAATGGGGCCACACCTATACTTGCCTGATAACTGTTATTGTAGGAGAATTCCACCAATGGTAGGTACTTATCCCAACTCCCTTTGAAATCTAGGACACAAAGTCTTAATAGATCTTCAAGAGTTTGAATAGTCCTCTCTGATTGTCCGTCCGTTTGAGGATGGTATGCCGAACTAAATCGTAAATCTGTGCCCATAGCTTTTTGCAAGCTAACCCAAAATCTTGAAGTGAATCTTGGGTCACGATCCGAAACTATGGATACTGGCATGCCATGCAGTCTCACAATCTCATCTACGTATATACGAGCAAAACGTTCAAAGGAATAAGTCTCCCATATCGGCAAGAAATGAGCAGACTTGGTTAATCTATCAACAATAACCAAAATAGCATTTATGCCTTGAGAAACCGTGAAAAGACCCGTAACGAAATCCATGGTAATGTGTTCCCACTTCCATTTCGGAATTTCAAATGGTTGCAATGGACCCTTTGGCACTTGATGTTCCGCCTTTACACGTTGATAAGTTAAACACCTCGAGATAAACTTTGCAATCTCTCTCTTCATATTATTCCACCAAAATGTATGTCGAAGATCACGATACATTTTGGTACTTCCAGAATGGATTGCAAATGGTGTATTGTGTGCTTCCATCATGATCTTGTACTTCAAATCAGAATCGTTAGGAACACAAAGTCTGGAGTGGACTCGAAGTATTCCTTCTTCATCGATTCTTGCTTCTGGAATAACACCTTCTTGCACTTTCTTCTTCATACGCATCAGCTTCGGGTCTGTGGTTTGAGCAACTTTAACTTTATCAATTAAAGTTGGTTCTATGCGCATGCTTGACATCATCGCACTCGTTCCTGCATAAGATCTTCTACTCAACGCGTCAGCTACCACGTTTGCTTTTCCAGGATGGTATTGAATAGTGTGGTCGTAATCTTTCAACAGCTCGAGCCAACGTCGTTGCCGCATGTTGAGTTCTTTTTGAGTGAAGAAATATTTGAGGCTTTTATGGTCTGAATAAACCTCCACTTTCTCCCCCATATAGATAGTGCCTCCAGATCTTTAGCGCGAAAACGACTGCTGCCAACTCTAGATCATGAGTAGGATAATTTCTCTCATATTCTTTAAGTTGTCGCGAGGCATAGGCTATAACTTTCCCACGTTGCATGAGAACACATCTTAGTCCTTTGCCTGAAGCATCGCTGTAGATAACAAATCCATCTGAACCAGATGGTATGGTCAAAACAGGTGCCGAAATGAGTCTCCTCTTAAGCTCTTGAAAACTCTTCTCGCATTCCTCGCTCCAAACGAATTTGATATCTTTCCGAGTCAGCTGAGTTAACGGGGTAGCGATTCGAGAAAATCCTTCCACGAATCTCCGATAATAACCAGCTAAGCCCAGAAAGCTACGTACTTAGGTGACCGTCTTTGGTTGCTCCCAACTTTGTATTGCTTCAATCTTCGCCGGGTCAACAGATACTCCATGTTTTGACACCACGTGCCCTAGGAATGCTACTTCCTCAAGCCAGAACTCGCATTTCTTCAACTTAGCATATAACTTGTTTTCACGCAGCATTTGGAGTACCAGCTTCAAATGGTGCTCATGATCTTCACGGCTTTTGGAATATATGAGGATATCATCAATAAAGACAACAACGAACTGATCCAAATAATCCTTGAATACAAGGTTCATCATATCAATGAAAGCCGCAGGAGCATTAGTCAATCCAAAAGACATGATTAGGAATTCATAATGCCCGTACCGAGTTCTGAAGGCAGTATTTGGAATATCCTCAGCTCTAACATTCAGCTGATGATATCCAGAACGAAGATCGATCTTTGAAAAGAATTGTGCTCCTTGTAACTGGTCAAACAGATCATCAATACGAGGTAGTGGATACATATTCTTGATGGTTACATGGTTTAATTCTCGGTAGTCAATACAAAGTCGCATACTCCCGTCTTTCTTTTTTACGAATAAAACAGGAGCACCCCAAGGAGATGTACTAGGATGAATGAAACCGATGTCTAACAATTCCTGTAGTTGGACTTTTAACTCCTGAAGTTCAATAGGAGCCATTCGATATGGGGTTTTAGAAACGGATTTTGTACCCGATTCAAAATTAATAAAGAATTCAATTTCACGTTTCGGGGGTAGACCGGAAAGTTCTTCAGGAAATACGTCAGGAAAGTCAATAACAACAGGAATATTATTCAAATTTGACGTGTCTTTATTCAAATCCATAACATGGACTAAGAAACATTGACATCCGTTTTTTAATAAACGAATGGCTTTATGGCTTGATATAACAGTGATTGATTTTAATGGCTTAGTTGTTTGAATTCGTACAACAGGTTGGTTAGGAATATAAAAACTAACAACCTTACGAAAACAATTAATTTTGGCATGATGAGTAGTTAACTAATCAATCCCTAAAATCACATCAAAAGCAAGTATCTTTAAAGAAATAAGGTCAACAAGTAATGTGATGGTGCCAACTTAGATCAAACAAGATTTATAAACAGTGGATGTGATGAAAGTTTCTCCTAACGGAGTCTCCACAGATAAATCAAAGTCTAACTTCTCCGGAGTCAAGTTTAAACGTTGAGCACAAGCAGGAGAGATAAAAGAATGGGTAGAACCGGTATCTAATAAGGTATAAACTTCGCATGAATTTATGATTAGCTTACCCGTGATCACCTCGTTTGGGTTCCTCGCATGTTGACCAGTCACGACAAACGCTCTTCCAAGAACCGTTGACTTTATCTTTTCTGGGACAGCTTTTTGAGTCACCATCCCCGCTGGACTTGATTTTGCTACAGTGCAATCTCGAGCGATATGTCCTTCCTTTCCACAATTATAACATACCTTAAACTGTTGTGGGCAGTTTGGGCTGATATGTCCTTCTTTTTCGCACTTATAGCATATAACCGGTGGTCGTTCTCCTCCCTTGGAACCAGTTGCTGCTGGTGCTGACGTCTTCGTATTGTCATTGTTGAATCTCCTCTTTTTAAAATCTCCTCCCGACTCGCTTCTTCTATTTTCATAGCCACGATTACCACCAGAGTGGTTGCCGTTCTTGTTTGTACTTTTCTTTCTCCGCTGGTTATCATTGTTCTGATGACTGCTGTCATCGATATGATCTTAGTTGTGGTCCCTCAGTTGACCGTACTCGTTATCTCGCTTTAATAATTGAGCCCTGTTGACAACATCTGAATAGAGAGAAAATTTATGAGAAATGAGATATTGACGTATGCCGGGTTTCAAACCTCTCAGAAACATCCTCGTCATACGTTCCTCATTCTCCACCAAATGAGGTGCAAACCTGGACAACTCTGCAAACTTCGTCTCGTACTGAGACACCGTCATGTTATTCTGCTCCAGTCTAATAAACTCTACCTCCTTCATATGACGAATACTTTCAGGAAAGTACTTGTCATTGAACAGTTTCTGAAATGTCTCCCAAGACATGCTGAGTGCGGCTGGATGGGTACGTTTCACAGACTCCCACCAGTAGTCTGCCTCGCCACGGAACATAAAGGTGGCGAATGGAACCTTCTGTTCCTCCGTGCATCCCAAGACATCGAATATCTTGGTAATTTGTTTGACCCACGTTTTCGCCATGATCGGATCCGGCTTTCCCTTAAATTCTGGTGGTCCCAATTCTTTGAATTTGGCTGTGACAAACCGTGAATTGCTATTATTTCCTCCTGTATTTTGAACACGAGTCTCCCTCGTCTGGTTTTGCATGAATTGCAAAAAACTTCTAAACATTCCATCGTTCATCATCTGCTCATTGGTGTTGTTCACAGGAGGAACATTGTCAGCCTGTTGCACGTTCTCCTCGTTGGTAAGCACCGCTGTCTCCTCGGTCTCATTTACTCCACTGTTAACATTCTCAGTCGACATTCTCAAATACTGCCATAAAACAAGGGTTAATTAAATAAATTAACAAATCACATAATACCCCTATATTATGACTGACCAATAAATAAGCTTAGGTAGGACACACTAGCGAAGGATTTATTCGTCTCTCCCCTCCTAGTTCTATTCTCCGATCTCCGCCAGAGATCATATCCCTAAGCTCTGATACCAACTGTGACGCCCCCAAAATAAGTATACAACACCCATTCTGAGTCGTCAAAATACATGGTATAGAAACAACTACATCTTTACTGTTGCAACATAAGAACTGAGTTTAAATACAAATATTGTCATCTAGACAATATCCACACAAATAAGTCCTCATTACAATTATTGATACATTATTTCACAAAAATGGTGATGACTACTAAAATAACTTCTAGAACTATCATTGCATACCCCGACTAGTACTCGCTACATTCTCGCCTCCTGAGAAAAATAGAACAAAAAGGAAAAGGGTGAGCTCAACTAGCCCAGTAAAGAACATTATGACTAAGATAATACAGAACAAATTATCGTTAGTCTTCAACAAGGAAACATCTAATAGAATACAATAGACAACAAGTTTTAAATCAATAACTGCAGCGGAAACAGCAAACCATTAGAAGAGTCAAGTAGAGAATGAGTTCTACTATCTTCTAAGATTTAAAAGTCCATCATCAATATTTTATCCCTGTAACAACAATCAATAACCATCTTTAATCAAATATTCATCTTTGTACTACATGCCAAAGATATTCATTTGTATCACCAGTCGGTCATGTTCATCTCAACACCTGTTCATCTTTGCACTACGGGCCAAAGATATTCATCAGTTAATCATTCATCTTTGCACTACAGGCCAAAGATATTCAGTAATATCGTCATTTAGGACTGAGGATGATGAAAAATATCTTAAAGAAAACGAATCCAGTGAAACAAAATAACAAATATTAAGGATTCGTATTTCGATTTATCCATGTCCAAAAATACCTTATAATTATTAATAGTGAAGTAAAATTCAAGAATGATCAAAATATGGATACAATCAAAGCTAGTACCCAGAATAGATATTTTGGACGAAAAGAAGAAAATTTCATTTTTCGGTGAATAGTAACTCGTGAATAGTAACTCCTGAACAACTCATGAATAGTAACTCCGACGTGAAAAGTTTCAAATTTGATAAAAATTTTCAACCAATATTTCGGCATAATGATATTGAATAAATAATATCATTTTCGAATAAAATAACATCCCTTACCTCAAAATAATCGTACTTCTGACTGAATTTCGGGTATAGTGCGGACAGAAACTTGCACCGTATAGCAACACTCAAAGTATACTAACAAGAATACGCTCGATAATATAGAAAGAGAAAGAGAGAAAACTTGTTTCTGGTCTGATTTTCAATTCTAACTTAGCCCTCTATTTATAAGAAAATGCTAGAACGCCAAAGGAGACAAATAATAAATTAATATTTTCTTATTTTCCTTACGCATGCCAAGACCAAGACTTGTCAAGGCATGCCAATTCTAAAATTCATCCCAGCAGCCCACATGTTTAATCCACCAACCAAAAAGTGGGTCCCGTAATTTAATAAAAATTATTGTATTTTCTGAAACTTCAATAATTCATAGAAAATAGCTCTTTTATCAAAAAAAATTCAAACCTCACGTATTTCCATAGAAAATTTAATTCTCTACAACTTTGTAGAAGAAAATTTTTCCAAATTCCAAACATAAGATATCTGAAATCCACAAACGGATGATTTTTAATATCTCCACATCGACAAAATACTGATAAAACACCTCAGCTTTAATTCCTTCATTTTTAACCACAAAAATATATCCCTCATTTATATCCACATAAAATAAATATTTCCTTATCATATGAATCAATAATTAATTATTCACAAATAATATTACAGAATCACATTTATGACAACCAAGCCATTCCCAAGAAAGAGGGGGCTTTCCAATAAGGTTTTCTCCTTACTGGCGCGCAATTATATGACCAAACTTCTCCTTAGACAGAACTTTCTAGACATTGCCAATAATGTTATCTAATAATATTATTCAAATAATATGAATTATTGATCTGATAATGAGAAATACTGTGTAGAGACAATTATTGAAACAATAGTAATATAAAATATTAACGCAGCAATTATTGAATCAATAAAATAAAATACTGAACAGTAATTACTGTAACCATTATTGAGTAGTGCCTTCATACGTAAGAATCAATAATTTGTGCAATACAGTGTGCTACTGTGCAACAACGCGTATTACTGTGTTTTAACCACCGGGTATTCCAACAGTATTAACGGTAACAACTACGCCGTTATTTATAAACAACTTATACGTGTCGTTTTCTTCATCCAATCGTTTTCCGTTATGGGGCTCACAAAAGACTGCGCCGTCGTACGAATATTCCACGACCAAACGAATATTCCCCGACAACAATGAATATTTTATAACCACCTGCTTATTTGAAATATTTGCGCATTTTACCCATAACTAACCTCATTAATCAATTTAACCCTTACTATTTCAAAATAATAAATAGAGGGAATTTAAATTTCATTTATTAATAATTCGGGATCTTACATTACTTGTTAATAGCCTATACCTATAATGTAAATTAGAGATATTCCCTTAAAGTAGTGTGTCAAATCTAACCCGAAGAACATTAGACTAGCGATATGCCTTGGTGTAACTAAGAAGTCACGTCTAGAAGATAGAGACAACGAAGTTACAATATGAGACCTTCAATATTAAACTTAACCAAATTTTTACTAACTCTCCACCTTCCCCTAGAACCCCCAAAATTAAACACCGAAAATGACAAGTAAGTTCACCTGCAGGCTACAAGAAGAGGTTGCATTAATGACCATTCTAACTCAAGAGAGGCTATTATTGAGTCTTTACCTACAGGTAAGAACACCCCACACCCCATTAAAAACCCAAAGCCAAAAAAAATGGAAAGTTCAAACAATCTATTTTATACAAGATGTTATGATTGGACTATATGAAATGGATGAAGTTATTGAACTAAATCATTATTTGCCAACTTTGTGTAAAGTATAATCTCAAATTAAATAATGTAAATTAGAGATATTCCCTTAAAGCAGTATGTCTAATCTAACCCAAAGAACTTTGGACTGGCGGTACTTGGTGTAACTAAGAAATCACATCTAGAAGATAGAGGCAATGAAGTTACAAATATGAGACCTTCCCCCAAAACCCCAAAAATTATACACCGAAAATTGACAAGTATGCTCACCTATTATTCAGTCTTTACTTACAAATAAGAACACCCCCCCCCCCCCCCCCCCCACAAAAATGCGCAAGCAAAAAAGAGAAAAGTTCAAACAATCTTTTGTTGTACACAAGATGTTATGATTGGACAATATGGAATGGATGAAATTATTAAACTAAATCATTATTTGCCGACTTTGTGTAAAGTATAATCTCGAATTAAATAATGAAATCTGTAGTACAATTTACTTTTAAATTTAGGTTCCTTCAATTAGACCTCTTAGGACATCCTCATCATGGATTTTTCACTCATGAGTTTCTACATAGTAATGACTGGACCACAGTCCAAATTTTCTGCATAATCTTCCGATTCCAAATCACACTTGGTACAATAGTGATTCTACATTTAACTCTACTTTACCTGAAACTTAGCAATTTTCTAAAAAAAACACGCCGAGAAAACGTAGCCAGTAACTCCAACATCTCCGGTTCTTTAGCAGGATGTTACGATGACAAGATTTGCAACTATACTAACAATTTGACTGCCCATTTTTTTACTGAAATTTCTCTAATGTTCAATAATATCATAATGGACCTAACCAAAAAAGTACCCTGTTTAATAGGTTACCCAAAAGCAAGAAAATCCAATAAAATGACAAATAAATTGTCACTAGTTTATTCAACAAATTTCTTAAACAAAATACCAACTCTAGCAAAAATTGGAGAGAAATATAGATAGAATACACACAAAAAAAAAAGGAGATAGAGAGATACATAAGTGGAATTCTCACTTACCAATACTTATTGAACTCAAATTTGATGTCAAAAGTCCAGTAGAAAATGTGGAAGTGGAAACTCCACCAAGTTCAAATGTACCAAATGAAGTAAGAGCAGCCAGAAACACTGAGGCAAGACAAATCCCACAAAGAAAACCCACCACACAAATTTGACATGGAAATGAGTTTCCCATTTGAAAAGCTCTCTGAGAAACAACTCTATCAAGAGACTTCGGATTATTTAGAGGCTCCATCTCTTTTTCAGAAGAAATCATAATTTATAAAGAGAACCCACAAATACCCCTTTAAAGGTGTTCACTCACTTTCAGCACATCATGTGCTCAACTAACATCTAGCTACTAATTACTATCACATGAAACTCTTTACCTTTTCTTTTCCTGACCAGCTACATGAAGAAATCTCATATAATTTTTTAAAAAAAAACAACACCACAGAATTGGAATTTGGGTTTTCTCCAATTGGTACAACTAGAGAGAAAGGACAGTAGCGTCAATCTGTATTTCTCAATAGATTTCCTCACAATAACAGCTTTCATAATGTGGTGGTCCAGTTCTTTCTTCCTTTCAACTGCACAAACATAATTGAAAGTCCTTTAAACCAAAAAGAATATACAGAAAGGAAAAACAATCAATTAAGTGTAACCATCAAAGATTGGAAATAGAAATCAAACATACCCATTTAGCTAAATAAATAATATCATTTGTTAGAACTTAGAAATCACATATATGAAAATTTTACAAGAAACCCATAAATTAAAGGCTTATTTACCTTTCAATAAAGTTACCCAAATTTATTTTTATTGAAAAAAGCAAACTTGTATTGAATAATCACAAAAATCCATTCCAACAATAGATCAGAAGAATACAGAGCAGTGAAAAGTCAGTCATGGCTGCCTTACAGCTGGGCTGTCAAAATAAAAAAGGAAAGCATGCATAAAGACACTTGTGCTGCAGCATTTCCTAATTAGGGTTTTCAATTCTATGAAAGATAAAGAAAAGATAACCCACAAAAAAATTAATAATAATAACTTAACCAGTTACACTCCAAAGAAACAAACAAGCAGAGAACTTGTATCTCAAACGATAGAGATGAAATAAAATAAACATGGCATTTTTAAGCAAAGACAAAAGGGAAAACAATAATTCTAGGCTGAGCGGCCAGGCGACCTGTCCAAAATTTTTGTAAAAATTATACCTAAATTCTTGCATTTTTTATAAAAATTTCAATTAAAATAAATATTATTATATATTTTTTAAAAGACAATAAAAAAAAATTGACTAATCGCTAGACCGATGGGCGATGGCCATTGGCCGGTTGCCGGAGAAGACTCAAGGGAAAATCAAAATTAGAGATAAAAAGGCATTGGAAAACTGACCCATAAAAACAGTTTCAATAAAGTTTCCCAAGAAACACAAAGACAAATCATCCTTGTATATTCACTCACTCATAACCAGTTCTGTCACTTTCTCTCTCCTATGAGCAACAAAAATTGTGTATTAGTCACCATTGAAGTGTACAGAACAACTACAAATAAAAGAATCACATTGAATATATTCCCTCCTACGCAAGTGGGACCCACTCTACTCCTTGCATCTTCACAATCCAACTGTTTTTCCTAAAAATTACAACTTGATGACCTCAATTAGCTTATGTATGTAATTTTATAATGTCGTAACAAAATTATACGAATATTTATTTACAAGTATTATAATCTTGAAATTATAAATTTTTAAATTATAATTTAAATATTATTAAATTTAAAATTATAATATCGAAATTATAATTATAATCAAAAGATTACTAAGTCACTTTATAATTTATAAATTAATAGTCTCAAATTTAAATTTAAAAACAAATAAAATTTGAGATTAATATTCATATCTCAAATATAATCATCGCAAACAAACATAATTTAGGAGATTATATCACAAACTATACATTACTAATATATGTGGTTAATGGTGTAAATAAACTAAGTCGAGTAAAAGTTGCTCAGATTTGATTCATATAATTTATCGAGTATAAAATAAGGTTTGATTGAGGCTCGTTTTGCTACCGAGTCGAGCACGATCTCGAATCGAGTCCGAACAGTTTGAACTTTTCGGACGAATATGATCCGAATATTAATAGAAAATTATAATTTGAGAACGTTCAAGTAATTTATATTTGATCATATTTGAATTATTTATATTTCAAGTAGAGTTCAAATCGAACTTTTAGTCGAGTGAGTACGAATTGAGCCCGAACTATTTGCTTATTTTATAACCTTATGTGTTACACATTATGTTTGTGTAATTAAGAAAAAAAATAAAACTTAAAAAACATAGATGAAAAAAGATAAAATAAGGATAAAAAGTGGAAGATTCAAAAAATTTTGATGTTAAGTCATGAGTGTAATAATTTTGTTAATTTTGATGTTAAGTCATGAGTTTAATAATTTTGTTACGAGTTAACCAATATGAAAGAGATAATTTAACTAAAATATAATAATTTAAGTTTTATTATAAAACAGACCAACGGCTAAGAGACCGATGGGTGCTCCCAATTTATATATATATATAGACAGTATTCTGAAAATCGGTAGACTGATCTAGGCCGCGGAGGAACGATGTTTAAACGTTTTCATAGGCTGATTATATGCTTTTTTTTTACGCAGTATCATTTATTTATTTTTTATAATATTTATACTTATTATACTATACAAACATATAGTAAATGTAGTTTTTTAAAATTTTATATGAAATATTAACAAAAAAATAATCTTTTAATGTTTAACAAATTCAATTTAAATATTGTAAAATTTCAAAATAAATGTCTGATTCTACCTAGACGGGGGCCTAGATGCCAGCTAAATCGAGGAGGTAGAGGGTTGCCTAGAGCCTAGGCGAGGATTAATCGAACTTAGGCGGAGACTTTCAAACATTGTATATAATTTAAGGTCAAATTTGACTTTACTCTAAATTTATTTTTAATCAAAAATATTTTAAATTTTAAGCAGTTTAATAACTTGCACTCTCTGTAGTCTCTTTCAAAATAATTTGCACACTCAACTTTAATACGGAAATGGCAAATTGATTTGGCGCTCAAAATTCAGTGTTTTAAATAATAAAAAAAATTGGGAGGGTGAATTTCTATCTGAAGCCAAAGTTGTAGGATCTAATTTGTTAGTTCAATATAAATTTGACCTATATATTAAAAAATTACTCTTAAATAGTAAAAGTTAAGGTGGAAGTATCATTTCATAATCTTAACGTGTTAATGCAAATGATAAGACAAACTTTGCTTTTCAAATACTTCTGGCAGGCTAAAGTTAGTTGAAGAGAGATTTTTTTAGTCTCCCTTCGGTGTATATTCAATAGCTATTAACCATCTTAAAATTAAAGGACACGTGTTAATAAGTAGACACGTGTCAGTCGTACAGTAAAACCTTTATTTAGGAATAGACTTGAGACCAAACTATTTATATTCTAATTGAGAGGTTATTACTAAATAGAGGTATTGGTACAAAATATTTTTCGAACACAAAAAAATATCAACTTTAACAAAAATATCAATAAGAACTCCCACATAAATTATTTAGATTTTAAAACTAGGAAAATGTAGTCTTTTATAGAAAAATATGGTCTTTTATAAGAAATGTAGTCTTTTATGTAGGAAAATGTAGTCTTTTATAGGAAAAGTAGTCTTTTATAGGAAAATATAGTTCTTTATAAGAAATGTAGTCTTTTAAAATTAATATTGTGTGTGTCTCTCTCTCTCTCTCACACACACACACGTACACACACACACACACACACACACACACACACACACACACACACATATATATATATATATATATATATATATATATATATGAAATTATTACTATATAGAGGTATAGTTTCTTAATACGAAACTTAAAAAGTATATAACATATTACAATTTAGATATTATTCCTATTTATAACTTGCCCAAATTAAGATCAATTTTTTTTATAATATTATAGAGGTTATTCTTATATAGAGTTTTCTTAAATATGAGTCTTACTGTATTTGGTTGCATGAATTTTGATAGTAACGTTTCCCTGATGTGAGGAAGGGCGTGTTTGGACGTCCTTAAATAAGACAATCATCTAAGTCTTGATCTTGCAATATGTCTAGGCCATTTGTGCAGTGAATTTTTGGCTATTGAATTATTAATTAAGATCTCCTTCATTACAAATTTTATTTCTTTAATATAGATTTCATAACATAAATATTAAATTTAGCAACGATATTAAATACATAATTATTTGCGTTAAATTTATTATATCATTAAACATATATTTTTAGAATTTTGGTGAAAGGTGTAATAGAATGATTCTAATCTAAAATATATATTGTCAAATAAATATCTATTTAACGACATTTTTAAAATCAACATTTGTTAATTTGACAATATTATTTTTACTCTAACAACATCTATCCCCAAATTTACAAACAATTATATATGTAGGTAATATTAATAACAATTTACGAGAAATAAATATATCCGCTTTTATTTACTATATATAACTCAACTATATGTTGAAATATATAAAAAAAATACCAAAAGTCTCTAATGATAAAGGCCTCTCTGTTTTTACTGTGGCTGAGGTCACAGATAATTAACCACAAAGAAAGTGCCTATGATAAAATGCACCTTAGAATCAAATAGTAATAGATCATATACTGAAAAAATAGAATGAAACTTATTAAATGTCTCAAAATTATACTACTACTTTAGTCTGTAAAAGGATTATATAAGAATTGGAGAAGTATACAAGTAAAATTAAATATTATTTAAAATTATGTGTTACATCATTAAAATAACGTAATTTATTTATTTTTTGGATTAGAGAACTTAGGGAGTGTTTAATAAAATTGAATGAGAAGTTCTTAATGTATAAGAAAATCTAAATGAGTTGAATGTAGTAGATGATCTCAATACGGAATGAAATGATGTGTTTGATAATTGTCTGTCTAAAATATTTGAATACGTGTATTATCCAATTTTAATTTTTATATAATTATAAATAAACAATGTTATCTAAGAAAAATTAAGTATAAACTTTTGAACAATTTTTAATGAAGTATAATATTTGTGACGCCCCTAAAATAGGTATACACATCACATTCTGAGTCGTCAAATACATGGTACATAATCTAAATACAAACTTAATTTATACAACTGTTAAGTGTCGTGCAGAATACGACATAACATACGCTGTGAGTTTTAATACAAATATTTTCTCCTAGACAATATTTAAACTCAAAATAAGTACTCATTACAATTATTATCACACTATTTCATAAAATAGTGAGAACTACCATAGCAACCATCTCGGACCGTCACTTTATTCCCTGACTAGTCCCAGCTATATTCTCATTTCTTGAAGAGAACAATGAAAGAAAAGGGTGAGCTCAACTAGCCTAGTAAAGAATATTATGACTAAGATAATGTAGGGTAAATTATCTTTAGTCTTCAACAGTATAACAACTGATAGAATACAATAGACAACAAGTTTTAGATCAACAACTGCAGCGAAATAAGCAATCCATTAGAAGAGTCAAGTAGAACATGATATCTACTATCTTTTATAATTTAAAAGTTTATCATCAATTTTATTGCTGAGACTCAGCTTAATAAATAATCCACATCCACGAATTATCCATGCACTACGGGCCAAGAATATTAGTTATTATCACAAATGGTCCTGATCATGCCAAACAACAATTCATCTTTGCACCCTTGGCCGAAGAGAACACATGGTCATGATCATACCAATAACCGTCCATCAATGCACTACGGGTCAATGAGGATTTTTACCACATCATTTGTAACATTACAGGTCATGATTATACCGAATAATCCCTGGTCATAATCATACCAATCAACAGTCCATCTATGCACTACGGGCCAAAGATGACTTTTGTCACAATATAAGCATGAGGATGATGACAATGATATAAGCATTAATCAAACGAAATCAAGGATAAATATTAAAGACTTTAAATTTATCCAGAGTTTAAAAACGTCCAAATTATTAACATGATAACTGCTTTGTGGGGTAAAATTTAAGAATAATATTGTATCAAAAATAATTTGGACAGAAAAGAAATCAATTTTTGTCATGAATAGTACCCCAAGTGAATAGTACCCGAGTGAATAGTGTTAGAAATAAATATGTGAATGATATTCCTATTTATATATGATTTAATTATGATATAAATGACTGAATATGCAAGTATGCTTGCATTAAGAAAAGCTGTAAAGTCCTTTGATAGATAATAGGAACATATGTACAAGGACTTAGAATGAATTGATCAAATATGTTAGGTTGATACTACATAAGCAAAACAGCTTTGTAAAATCCTTAAAAAGAAATGATGTACAAGGACTATAAATGTAGAAAGATCATGCTTGTTAGGTTGATCTTATTATGTAATAGATAGACTTGTCTGATCGTTGAGCACTGCACCAGAAATTGTAGTCTGCCAGGAGAGTCGAGAAAAACTCGAGAACTATCAAGGCGGAATCGTAGTCTGCAAGATATTAGATCTCGGACTTCGTAAGGTTTTAAGAGAGATGAGGAAGGATCGTAGTGTGTCGAGAAGAACTTCCTCGGAGTTGTAGTCTGCTGAGAAAGTCATGTTCAGAATCGTAGAGACAGTCTGTCTAAGAGCCGAACGAGCATCTGCCAAAGCCAAGTCAAGAATCGTAGACCACACTCGGAGTCGTAGAGTCTACTGATCATATAAGAGGCAGAGATCGTAGTCGAGCCAGATCAGATGAAGAAAACAAGCTAAAGGACAGAAATCGTAGAGTGTTAAGATCTGATCTCGGAGTCGTAGCGTCTACAGAACTAAAGCTAAATCGTAGAGTTCAGAACTAAGACTTCAACAGAGGTGCTCACAACGCCAAGGCAGGATCGTAGAGTAAACATGATTCTTAACAAATGAGCACTCCCAGAATATCCAAAGTATAAAGCCTCTGTTCTGAGCTGCAAAGATACATTCCACCTAAAGAAAACCAGAGAGCACTCAATGAATAGCATGCAAGCTAATAGAAGATCCAAGCACTAACCCAATCAACATCCAGATTGAATTGTGAAGCCATTCAAGATGAAGTCCACAAGTTGATCAGAAGAAGACTTCAGTAAAAGTGACTGACTAAGGAAAGTCAGCAAGTGCAGTAGCTGTCAAGAGAATAGAAGACAACGATCGTGAGAGTAACCAGGATCGTAGTGTTTGCCAAATAAAGCAGGAATTAATGAAGTGTACACAGAGATATTGGTTAGCTTATGAAGAAAAAGGTTAAAGTGATTAAGCATGGGTCAGTCCATTAATGATTAGTGAACGGGAGATCACAAGGAGAAAGCGAGCTGGGCATGCCACAAATCTGATGTGTCTTGCTATTCAGAAGAGACCAGAACAAGGAGTCAATCTATCAGTTCCTGAGATCAGTCGAGGCAAACAGAAGTGTTGAAGCACTGCACAAGAGAAGGAATAGGTGTTCTACATTGAAGATCCAATGAACACTCTTCAGGATCGTAGTGTTGTCTCAACCTGTCAATGAGCAACATTCAACAAGACACACTACGATCAGGTCCAAGAACATCTGCATTAGAATCGTAGAGTTCGGTCATCTGAAGATTGAAGCATTGGCAATGGTTCAATCTGAAGACTGATATTCGAACATTGCTAGTCGAGAGCATCTATGCAAAAGGATAGCTCCTGACGTTCTAATCGAGAAGTCAGAGAGGAGAAATAAAGATGAGTACCTGCCCGAGAAATTAAAGTGACATCTCTGACGGGGTAGGTAAAACAGTAGACTGCAGTGTCAAAAAGATAAAAAAGGGGATGTCATGTCTCATCTGCAGTCTACACCAAATAACTCAAGATCTACGAAGCATTTCAAATAGCTTTCAACGGCTATATTCTAACGGGAAGATTGGGAATGAGTATATATTAGTCAGAGCTTTAAAGATCAAGAGTTACTGAGTTGAAGGATCGTAGAGTTGTTGGAATAATATATTGTTGACCCTACGAGTTCCACAATAGCTAAACAGAACTAGTCATAGTGACAGTGAGACTACAAAGGTGGAAGTGAAGCAGCTTTGAAGAAGGACATGAACAGACTAAAACTTCACTCAACAAAGATGAGAATGCCAAAGAAAATGGCAGCTAAGCTAAGAGCATAGAAGGCCAATAAGATAGCATTTCGAAAAGAGGCAGATGATAAGTAGGTTTTATACCTACTTATCTGGTATCTGTTACTTGAATTAGTTGCTTAATCTCAAGTTTCTTAGTTACTTTTCATGCATTTTGTGTTCGTTTTGTAGATTATATGTTTCGGAGCTGAAATCGTAAAGAATTGGTATGAAATCGCAAAGAAAAGCAATCCAGACATCATTTGGACTTTCATGTTTATTTCATGTTCTTGGATTGAAACTTGGATTATATTGTAAAGCTTCTTCTTAGCTTTTTGGAACATCTTGAATCATTCTAATAGGAGTTCGGATGCAAGAGTTATGACATTTGTACCAACGGATGTTGAACTTCACTGTTTTGGGTGGCCATTTGCATAATAGTCACTTCCAGCCCAATTTCGACCTTCATCCGTTCGTTATTTCTCAATTCTTAAAGAATGAAAGTTGTAGATCTCGTCGATAGCTTCGATTTAATAGGTGGCAGGCAACGTAACTCCTCCCGAATCAAAGGTTATGGCCGTTTTCCCAAAGGACATCACAGTAGAAAAAGCACCCCCGTCGGGGCGGGCTTTCTCTTCACAAAACCCCCGTTGGGGCAGGCATACCAGCTAAAAAATAGTAGGGACCCCCGTCGGGGTGGGCCCTTTTATCCTTATACCCCTCGTCGGGGCGGGGGTACGCACAGAAAACTCGATTTTTGTCTAAATTTGAGTTCAAGAATGATTATTTCTATCCGATTGACTCAAGGACTTCTAAGAAGACTTAAAGACATATAAAGACACTTATAAAAGGAGTAGAATCATAAGAATTAGAAGAGAAGAGAGAATTCTATTATATTAGATTAGAGTAGAATAGGAAAAAACTCTAGTTCTTATGAAATTTGGATATTAAAGCGACTTGGCGACCATTGAAGATTCAAAGTAAGAGCAAGGAGAGAGCATCAAATCTACAGACAATAGATTCTATCTTCTCATCTTCTTTTATCTTTATCTTTTAAT
Source organism: Panax notoginseng (assembly GCA_016801055.1). Taxonomy (NCBI): domain Eukaryota; kingdom Viridiplantae; phylum Streptophyta; class Magnoliopsida; order Apiales; family Araliaceae; genus Panax; species Panax notoginseng. The sequence continues at coordinate 32,475,651 of CM029023.1, read as the reverse complement.
GTGTATTCAAGTGTGAATTCTTAGTTTTAATTCAATAATCATGAACTAATTCTTTGTTTGAGATTACAATGGATCTTATTATGTAGTTTATTTTAATATGCTTCGCTATCAATTATTATATTTTATTGTGAGGATTGTCTATTGTGATTTGAACTTAATTGTATAATTGATTGGCCATCAATTACCGTGATAATCTATATGAACTCAAGAGATGAAGTTTAGATTTAGATCTGATCATGATATCATGAGTTTGTGATTTCTGCATAGATGGAATTCATGATTCGTGTTTAGGATAGAGATATGCCTTTACGCCATATGTAATCTTATAGAAAACTTGTGCTTTAAATCATTTTTAATTGTAATTCACATAGAAATATAGTGGATTAGTTAATTAGGGTGTCTTGCTTAATTCTATCATTCGTGGATTTAAGTGAGTATGAGTATTATGCATCGAGAGGTGGTTTTATCTGCTTTAGTGTTCCTGATTAACAATTCAAGATTGAAAATAATTGATGAGAAGTGTGTTAACTTAAATAAAGCAATAAGTGAAGTTGTGATCTTAAATCTCCGTAATCTGATTTTTAATTAGTGGTAATTAGAATTAGTGTAATTAAATAATTTAATTTATATAATTTGAAATTCATTCGTTTAAATAAGATTAAGTCGGTTACGGGTTAGTACTTGGTAATTTTTATTAAACAATTCCTCGTGGGAACGATACTCTACTTTCACTTTATTACTTGTTGACCACGTATACTTGTGTGTTATGCGTAATTAGATTTTACCCAACAAGTTTTTGGCGCCGTTGCCTAGGAATTAGTTTAATATTTTTTTTGTCAATATTAGCTTCAATCAAATTAGTCTTAATTTAAATATTTTTTTTCTTTTTATTTAATTCTCTCCCTAATTTTCTTTCTTTTCAGGTACCATGGCTGGATGCAATTATCAATGGCCTTATTCAAATATGACTCAGCCAAGGGACACAAGAATTGATGGACTCAATGCCTTTTCTGCATTATCAGCACAACTTGAGACACTTTTGAGGAGGTTGGACGTTGTTGCAGCCCAACGTATTCGAAGGATAGCAGTTACGTGCAATTATTGTGCTGGTAATTATCTGAGTTATCAATGTACCATCAGTCTTGGGCCGGTCCAGTATGGGGGTAATTACCTCAGCTAGTATGCATATGATAATTATCATCAAGTTTGGGGGTATCACCTGGATTCTTCAGGGAGCTACATTTAGGATGACCAATATTACGCTCCAAATCCATTATACACACCAGAATTTTCATGTCTACCTCCATCGCCATAAGAAGAAAAGCCAAATCCGAGGGATGTAATATTGAAGGGCATAGCAAACCTAGAGGAGATAAGGATTAGCCAAGAGCTGTCAACCCAAAATTTTAATAATCGGATGGAACAACTCGTCACTACCTCAACCAATGGTCCTCAATACATGGCTTCCGAGACTGAAACAGAAAATTCAAGGCTAGGGGAATTATTGTCCAAGTTCATAGCAAATAAGGAGAAGATGAGTAATCAAACGAGGTCAATTCAAAAGCTACAGAACCAGATGGATCAAATGCTCAAAGCCTTAAACAACTGTCCTCAAAATAATTGGTGTTATGACGAGGATTTTGAGATTGATAAAGTACCCGAACTAAATATACAACTGGATGAGCCATAAAATGTTGAAAAAGAGGAGACACGTGGGAATAATGAAAATAAGGTCGGTGAAGAGTTAACTGTGAGTATCAACGATGATGAGCTGATGTTATTAGTGCCCCAAGTGCCTTCTCCACCAAAGTTCAAGGATCCGGTTAGATTTGCAAAACCTTGTTCGCTAGGTAGTCATGTCGTCGGCAATACTCCTTGTGACGTAAAAGCGAGTACAACTTTGAAGCCATGGTGCGATGAGCTGGAGAAGATAGAAGAAGAGATTGTTGTGTCTGACAAGCTTCAATGCCAGAATCTATTCGCAGACACAATGGAGAAAAAACCTAGATGTTGGACGTTCTTGAATGTGATCTTATCTAAATAAAGCATGTTAGGTGACGTTAATGCAATGGCTATCACAAATGGGAACCTACAAAAAGCTACATTATTTTCGATAGATGGAGGGTTCCTCAACTATCGCTGAGGAATTGGATAGCGTTGACCAGAAAAAGTCAGGCTGAAAGATTGTAATTAAAGCGTTAACTGGGAGGCAACCCAGGAATTTTTATATTTATATGCTTTACTACTTTATTTAGTAGATAGGAATTAATTTACTTATTAAGTTCTCTTACCAATCCAAAGTGTTATTCTAATCCATGTTGTCTCTCTTCATTGCAGGTATTGGAGGTTCAATGGACAGGCAAAAGATTATGGAAAGGTTATTCAAGTCAAATTCAACTATGGTGCCCAATTTGTTCCATGTGCCTAACCTATTCTCCAAACTTAGCGGACAAGGAGGAGGATTGTTATATTTTCAGGGAAGTCCTCTACTTTACTTTTTTCTATTTCAGCCATTGAGGACAATGTCTAGTTTAAGTTTTGGGGCATTTCAATGTCGTATTGCATATAGTTAGTTATTTATATTGTAGTTCGTATAGTTACATTTAGTTTTTGCATTTAATTTCTTGAAATAAAAAAAATTGAAAAATTGAAAAATTGAAAAATTAGTAGCTAGTTTACTATGTTTATATAGCATTTAGTACATCTTGCATGAGTCCAGCTGTTTGATATTTATAGTTTATTTGGCCAATGATGAGATTAGAATTGGGTAGACAAGTATAGTACTGACTATTAGAGCTTTGATTTGATTTCTTGTTATAAATTGAGTCTTTTTCTGTTTGAAACTGGTATAATAAGGATAGCACAATAAAAATAACTTGTTGATTGATTGAGTTTAAATTGATACATAATGGGATTCTAAAGGATAATGTTAGTTTGAATGAAAGAATGACAAGAATAAGTAATGATGGCTAAAGTTAGACAAGAATCTAAGTTTTGGAGAATATTTGGGGTATATAATCTATAAAAAAAAGAAAAAAAAGAAAAAAGAAAAAAAATGAAAAAAAAGTATGAATAAACACCGTGTCGTGCTTGTCTAGTTTTGTGGCCTTTGTTACTTGAGTAAGTAAGCCCGAGGGGATTGTCTTTACACCTAGCACCCTAAGGTCTTAATGGTCTAGGAGTCGTTGGTCGAAAGCTCGTTAAGGTAGCATTGAAAAGCCTAAGAAAATAAGACATTGCATAGCTATGTGTATATAAAAAAAATGAATAAAACGGGAAATAAGAGCAAAAAGCCCCCGTAGATGAAAAATAAAGCATAAGTATCCCATGTTGACCCTCGATATTGGTAATTATTTAATTTTAGTTGGATCTAGCTTATTTTTGGATTTCTTGAGTTTAAATTGTATGATGCCTTCGAAGAGACTTGTTATGTGTTAAATTTAATTTTATATCAGTTAACATTGTTGTGGAGCACACACGCACTATATTAGTGATAACAATCTAAGATTTGATGATTGATTGGGAAGTTAATGATTTATTTTAATATGATGTATTATCGTATTTACTTGATTTTTCTAAGGCCGGTTTAATAGACTTGTTTATGTCATTACTGCTGGATTCGTAGGCATGTAGATTAGTTGCATTGCATAGAATTGTTGTTTTGTGTTTTTGCTTGAGGACAAGTAAATGTTTAAGTTTGGGGGTATTTGATAAGTAGGTTTTATACCTACTTATCCAGTGTCTGTTACTTGAATTAGTTGCTTAATCTCATGTTTCTTAGTTAATTTTCATGCATTTTGTGTTCGTTTTGTAGATTATATGCTTGGGAGCTGAAATCGTAAAGAATTGGTATGAAATCGCAAAGAAAAATAATCCGGACATCATTTGGGCTTTCATGTTTATTTCATGTTCTTAGCTTGGAACTTGGATTATATTGTAGAGCTTCTTCTTAGCTTTCTGGAACATCTTATATCATTCTAATCAGAGTTCGGATGCAAGAGTTATGACATTTGTACCAACGGACGTTGAACTTCACTATTTTGGGTGGCCATTTGCATAGCAGTCACTTCCAGCCCAATTTCGACCTTCATCCATTCGTTATTTCTCAATTCTTAAAGAATGAAAATTGTAGATCTCGTTGATAGCTTCGATTTGATAGGTGGAAGGCCCCGTAACTCCTCCCAGATCAAAAGTTTTGGCTGTTTTCCTAAAGGACGTCACAGTAGAAAAAGCACCCCCGCCAGGGCGGGCTTTCCCTTCACAAAACTCCCATCGGGGCGGGCATACCAGCTGCAAAATAGTAGGGACCCCCACCGGAGCGGGGGGGGTCCGCTCAGAAAACTCAGTTTTTGTACAAATTTGAGTTCGAGAAGGATTGTTTCGATCCGATTGACTCAAGGACTTCCAAGAGGACTTAAAGACATATAAAGAGACTTATAAAAGGAGGAGAATCACAAGGATTAAAAGAGAGGAAAGAATTCTATTAGATTAGAATAGGAAAAAACTTTAGTTCTTATGAGATTTGGAGATTGAAGCGACTTGGAGACCATTGAAGATTCAAAGTAGGAGCAAGGAGAGAGCATCAAATCTACAGACAATAGATTCTATCTTCTCATCCTTTTTTATCTTTATCTTTTAATGTGTATTCAAGTGTGGATTCTTAGTTTTAATTCAATAATCATGAACTAATTCTTTGTTTGAGATTACAATGGATCTTATTGTGTAGTTTATTTTAATATGTTTCACTATCAATTTTTACGTTCCATTGTGAGGATTGTCTATTGTGATTTAGACTTAATTGTTTAATTGATTGGCTATCAATTACCATGATAATCTATATGAACTCGAGAGATGAAGTTTAGATTTAGATCTGATCATGATATCATGTGTTTGTGATTTCTGCATAGGTGGAATTCATGATTCGTGTTTAGGATAGAGATATGCCTTTACGCCATATGTAATCTTATAGAGAACTTGTGCTTTAAATCCCTTTTAATTGTAATTCACATAGAGATACAGTGAATTAGTTAATTAGGGTGTCTTGCTTAATTCTATCATCCGTGGATTTAAGTGAGTATGAGTATTATGCATCGAGAGGTGATTTTATCTGCTTTAGTGTTCTTGATTAACAATTCAAGATAGAAAATAATTGATGAGAAGTGTGTTAACTTAAATGAAGCAATAAGTGAAGTTGTGATCTTAAATCTCCGTAATATGATTTTTAATTAGTGGTAATTAGAATTAGTGTAATTAAATAATTTAATTTATATAATTTGAAATTCATTCGTTTAAATAAGATTGAGTTGGTTACGGATTAGTACTTGGTGATTTTTATTAAATAATTCCTCGTGGGAACGATACTCTACTTTCACTTTATTACTTGTTGACCACGTATATTTGCGTGTTGTGCGTAATTAGATTTTACCCAACAGTAGAGCCCAAAGAAGATCTAGAGATCGACTCTACGAATCACCATGAATCAAAAGCTGAAACAGAACAGATGCAGAACCTTGTCTGCAAACCATTTAAGAAGGTTTCAGGGAATGCTAAGTGCCAGACGAAGTCTACCAAAAGCTCAAACACTTAGCAAACCTAAATGGTGATGGTGTACAACTAACATTGGATGAAGATGAGCATAATAGAATGAAGATCAGCTGCACCAGAGAAGATGTGGTTCAGACTCTACGACTAATGCAAAGAGGACCATGCCAAGCTACTAAGTACAGAAGATGTTCAAGCTTAAAGACATCTTAGCAGCAAGGCACCCACAACAACAACTACACCAACAAGTAGCCAGGGCCTGAGGGGTCCTTGTCCGGAGGGACTAAATGAAGTTCCAAGCCTGCTGGGCTTGAAGAGTTCCTAGGGAACTAGAGGAGTTCCAAGCCTGTTGGCTTGAAGAGTTCTTTGTGCACTGAAGTTCCAAGGCTACTGGCCTTGAAGGAATCTTAGTGATTTAGGGTGCTGCCCTTCCTTAGTGGAAATCCTGCTAGTTAAAGCAGAAGAGTGGATTAGGAGCTCGAGTCTCTGAACAACTTAAAATCCCTTGTGTCTTTTATATTCAGCCATTTACTTACTGTCATTTACATTATGTACCTAACTGCTATAAATGTTATGTATGTATTAACTGCTTACAACTAAACCAACTCTCCGAACAATGTATGTATGTTCATAATTATATCAATGAAGGGGATCTTTTACTTATTCCGTTGTGCTTGAAAAGATTTTTATGTTTGTCATATGCTAAGTCATTAGCAATACAAAATAAATGAGAAAAGTATTTGAAACAAAAAAGGATCTATTCAACTCCCCCTTCTAGATCTATTGTGTGCCTACTGGGAACTAACAATTGATATCAGAGCTGGTTTTTATGCTATATTCAAAAGCTAATCACTTTGAGTCTGATCCTAGGCACACACATTGTTCTAAACTTAGTTTAGTAGTAAGTCACTTGTAAATGCAGATGAGCTCACATGTTGAAAATATTGTGTACAGGTAAATGTGTATATACATCTGAAGCTACTCAGATTGATCCATGTTCTTAAATGCCATAACAACAAGACCAATCCTTGGCCACAGTCAATCTTGTAGTTTGAAGATCAGGTAAGGAAGCTCAAGAGGCATCAACAACAAAGAGTCAATCATCCACCATTCTAAAAGATGAAAAGGCCATAGATGTCAAGAAGTACTTATCCAAAGGAGAAAGAAGAATTTCTCAAATATATATTTGGCTAACCAACAGCTGGATGTGAACCTTTAGGACTCAAGGTTGTCAAAGAACTAAGGATGCCAATAGTTTACTAGCTCACATCTTCAAGACTATGACTGATTGATCGAAGGATAACTGGAGCAACAAGCTATCAGAAATGAGTGAAAAATATGCACATCAATGCCTAACCTCATTATATCAAGATAAATGACTGTCAAGAAACTGACAGTAGAAAGGTACAGTTCCTCATTAATATAAATGTGTACATCATATTGCACCACCTTATACACTATAACAGTATTCTATCAAGATACCATACTCTACCTAAAAAGGGGAATAGAGAAAGTACACTGAGGTTGGAAACTCAAATGCTAACTGATAAGTGAATTTTATATCCACGAATTGATTTCTAGTTTAAGGTTAATTGTTGTTAATCCCTTGATTTTATGTTTGTTTTTACTCGTTTCTTGTTATTCTATGTGTATGGTGGCTGGTGTGGTAAGTGATAAGAAAAGGAGTCATTTGGAGCATCATTTTAGCAAATATGAAGATTAAGCAACATCAGAGTGCAGAGTGCTAGCCCGCCGGGGCGGGTAGATATAAGCCTTACACCCCCGCCGGGGCGGGGGGTCTTCAATATAGTTTTACAGTAGCCTAGCCTGCCAGGGCGGGCGTTTACTATGTACATACCCCCGCCGAGGCGGGGGGTCCCGAATTCTGGCACTCCTGGCTTGATTGAAACTCTGCTGGGATGAGGATTGGATGACTTGGGTTAGCTTATGGACTCTAATTTATATGGGACTACGACAAAAGCTTGTGGGTGGATATATATGGCTAAAACAACAACAAAATGAATCATCATGCAAAGCAATTAATAGACTTTGGGGATATAGAATTTCATAGTGAGTAACAGGGTAAATTTTTTGAAGGATGATCATATTAATTATGGATTAAGGCTAAAGTGAAGGGTGTTTTGCATTAGTCTTCTTCTTTAGTTTTATTTCTGTAATTGAGTAGATGATATCTTTAATTTACAGTGATTATTTCATTCATGATGAACTAATTTCTTTTTAGGCTTAAGATGTATCTTTAAGTGGAGCGATGATTTTGTAATCTTTGATTTCAGTTTAATAAGCTATTATCCGGTTTATCTATATTAATTTGAGCGTGAATTTATGAATTTCCTGATCAACGATTCTTTGTGAACTTGTATGAATTCAAGAGATGAAATACAATTTAGACTTAATTAATATATCATATGTTCTTGATTTATGTGAATGAACAGAATCTTGATGAATGTTAGGGTAGAGATATGCTTGACATCGCATGTAATCAGATAAGGGACTTGAACTTAAACCTTATTTGATTGTAATTCACATAGAGATATAGTGAGTTAGTTAATTAAGGTGTTTAACTTGATTCTATCTTAATTGTGGATTGAAGTTAATATGGTATTAGTGCATCGAGAGATGGCTAGTTCTATATATGTGTTCTTGATTAATAAACTGGGATAGTGAATTAAATTAGAATAAAGGTGTAAAAATTAGAGTGATGCTTAAAGTGAAGTCGGAAGCCTAATTCTCCATTATTTGTTTGAAAATTTAGTTTTAGGGTTTGTTGATTATTTGGTGATTTTAATATTTTTAATACTTTTAGTTATAAACTGGAAATTGATTAGTTTGATAAAATTTAGGATTAATAAGAAATTGGTACTTATGAGGTTTAAATTCTACTTACAGTCTCTGAGGGAACGATACTCTACTTACTATTATATTACTTGTTGACCACGTATACTTGCGTGTTATGCATAACTAGAATTTATCCAACAAGTTTTTGGCCCCGTTACCGGGGAGCTTTAGCATAGAGTTTAATCTTTTGCACTATCAGTTTGATTAGTCTAGTTTTACTTAAACACTTTTTGTTTTTGTTTTGTTCGTCTTATTTCAGGTTTTTGAAGTTGGTTTATGCAAACTCGATCCAAAAATCCAGACTTGCTTCCTTTTGAGGACGACATTGAAAGACGCTTTCAAAGGCTAAGTAAGTGGATTAAGGAAACAAGGGACGACTTTGAAAATTCTGAGAAAAAAGAAGTAATGGCTGCTGAAAACCAGAAAGCATTGAGGGATTTTGCTACACCTAAGGTGACTGAGCTGCAGTCGAGTATCACCAGGCCTGCTATAGCTGCGAAAACATTCGAGATTAAGCCTGGGACTATTTAGATGATCCAGAACTCGGTTCAGTTTGGGGGACTGGCAAATGATGATCCTAATGAGCATTTGATCAGTTTTTTAGAAATATGCGACACTTTCAAGTACAATGAGGTGTCGAAAGATGCGGTAAGACTTCACTTGTTCCCATTCACTTTATGGGACAAGGCGAAGAGTTGGTTACATTCTTTATCGCTTGGATAGATAACTATATGGGATGACCTTGCTCAGAAATTTCTTGCAAAATTTTTCCCCCCAGCGAAAAATGCAAAGATGAGAAATGAGATCACTATGTTTGAACAACAACACGGGAAGTCACTGTTATGAGGCATGGGAGAGATATAAAGAATTGTTCAGAAAATGTCCACATCACGGATTGCCTAAGTGGTTGCAGATGAACACATTTTACAACGGACTACATGGGAATCTCAAGACCAGTATTGATGCAGCATCGGGGGGAGCTTTTATGGCGAAGAACTATGAGGAGGCATATCAGTTGATAGAGACGATGGCTGCTAACAATTACCAGTGGCCCACGGCAAGAATGATGTAGGCAAAGGCAGCTGGAGTGTTAGAAGTAGATGGAGTGACGACAATATAATCACAAATTTCAGCACTCTCAAAGAAGTTGGATGCTATGACTGGGGTACAGGCACATCAGGTTGCAAGTATTTATGAATTGTGCGCAGGTGAGCATCCTACAGATCAGTGTGCAATCAACCCAGCAGCAGTACAATTTGTGGGTAGCTACAACAGAATTCCACATAATACATACCAGAATGCTTACAATCAGGGGAATATGAATCATCCTAACTTTTTGTGGAGTAACAATCAGCATCAGCAAGCTCCACGACCATCGTTTCCCCCAGGATTCTAGAATCACCAACAACCAACTCAACATTAAGAGAGGAAATCAGATTTAGAGGAGTTATTGACAAAGTACATAACAAGCAATGAGGCGGCTATGAAAAATCAAGCAACGACAATGAAATCGCAAGAAATGGCTATCAAGAATCTAGAGAATCAGATGGGACAGATAACATTGGCATTGAATAACATGCCTCAAGGAATATTACCAAGTGATACCGAGAAAAATTCGAAAGGTAATCATGAGCAATGTCAGGCAATAATGTTGCGAAGTGGAAAACAGCTTGAGGGTCAGAAAATAGAAAATTCGGGTGCAAAAGATGTAACGATCGAGAAATTTGTAATTTAATTTAAATATTTATTGAATTAAATAAATATTTTAAATAATTTATTTATGGAGGAAAATAAATAATTAATGAATTGTGGTGAATTAATTTGGTAACTAAATTAATTAATGTTAATTTGGATAATGATAATTTTATCTAATGGATTTAATTTAAGGAAGTAATTAAATTAAATCAATTGCTTAATATTTAAGAAGATAATTAAATTAAATGGATTGTTTGATTTAAAGGAAAATAAATTAAATAAAGTGATGTGTCTAATTTATTAATTAAATTAGATATATAATTATTTATTAATTATAAGTATAATGATAATAAGAATTTTATTATTATCATATAAGTTATTTAAATTAACTAAACTAAGTTATTTAAATTATCTAAAGTGTGACAATTGGAAACAATATAGTATAAATAATATAAAAATAATTTAGTTTATAAAGTTTGGTAGCCAAACAAGGCCTTATGGCCTTTGGCATTATTCAACTGACGTCTTTCTATTTTTCTAACTAAAAGAGAACGTGCCATATCAGTTTATTATACGCATCTTATTTTTCCTTCTAAAGCTATAGTCAGTGAAGAGAGAAACATAGTGAAGAGCAGAGAGTTGGTGAGAAAAAGGGACAAACCACAGAGATTTGAGAAGGAGGAATCACAGTGATTTTGAGAGAGGGTCATCATCTTTTTCTAGCATTCAACTAGGGTTTTAAAGGTATAATTTATCTTAATTTTCTTGCAATACCTATTCTCTGTTAATTGGAAATTTTGTTGGATAGGGTTAAGATGTTGAATTACATGTATGTATGTTATTGCTAAACTTGTTAGTTATCGTCTATGATCCTTGGTTGATGTTCAAATTCGTGAAAATTGAATAGTAAGAAGGAGATATAAATAACAGTGTTATGTTCATATAATATAGCTTTAGAAAGTACGAAAATTGAACTTTTATATATGTTGTAATTTGAAATTTGTTGTTGGATTGTGTTGCTAGGGTAAGAAACGAAAACAACGAAGTTTAAATCATGACAATTGATTAAGAAATGAGTTCGTGGCGATCAAATTCGTTAAAAGGGTAAAAATGAAGAAAATTTGGAAAATTATAGTTTTGATTCTTCAAATTCATGTATATATGATGTTTTTATATATAGAATGATGAATATCATGTGTAGTTACGTTATTCCAAAGTTTAAGATGTTGAATTTGGGAGAAATTCTGTAGAATTGGGATTTTTTGGCCTATAACAGAGTGTTAGTTTGCGTCTGTAAAAATTGGAACTGAGCAGTCGCGCGGGCGCTCTGCCTGGCGCGCGGTTGACGCGCGAGCGTGCAGCATTTGGGCGCGGGCGCGTGACGTCGCGTGGGCTCGTGATAGCCCAGTGTATTGCTCGCGTGGGCGCGCGAGTAGCCAGTCACAGACAGTGAAGTCTGCTTAATTGCAGGTCATGTGTGGCGGACTTGTGTTAGTATAGCATGTATGTTAATAATGTTAAAACATGATATAAACTATAATAACAGATGTCAATGTGTTATAATGCGAAGTGTAAAGATTTGAAATAATTATTTAAATAAGTTAAAAAAATGACACTAAAAGTGATGTTTTCAAAAGTTGTAGATAAACGATAAGGTTTATGTTGATTAATGTGTAAATTCAGAGGCGTTAAATATGTTAACCTAAATGGTTAGGTTTTGGGTTAGGGTTATGACCTAAATAATGGTTTAATACCCCTAGTGTTGATATTCATACAACTAATTGTTGTTCCGATTGTAATGATGTATGTAGGGTAATTGAAGATTATATTACATTTGTATAGCTTACATACAAGGCAAGTTCTTTAACCCTACTCTTATAATAATTGTGCAAGTTTCTAAACCTTATCTACTTACATTTGAGCAAGTTTTTCTAACTTCATTCTTTTATTAATGAGTGCAAGTTCCTAAATTCTGTTGAGCAATATTATTGATTCTATTCTTATATACGATTGATTAAACTCTTGTAACCTAATTCATTACATCAAGCAAGTTTCACTTTTCCAAATTATTATACAAAGCATATATTGTTCTAATACGTCGATTCAAATGAGATTGTTCTAACTCTTCTGAACATAGTACCTTGCATGTGTATCATGTTTATTCAGTTATATATTGTCAATATCCGATCTTTGACTTTGATAGCCTTGTTCAGTTATACATTCTTGTACTAAATCTTTATTGATGGAAATTGAATAAGTGTCATAAGATTCTAGAAACACTGATAAGCTAGTTCCAAACTAAACTTTCTTTAGTGCGGAAATTCTAAATTCAAACTGAGACGAAAAACCTAACATAGGGGATTTTATACGTGTAACGTTTAGATGTTTGTGCACAATACATGGTACAAAGGGCTGATCCCCCTGAGTACGTTAAGAAGAGTCTATACAGTCTAATGACTGTTAAGGTTAAGGTAGTAATACCTAAACACCGTGGACATAGTTCGTGGTCATAAGACCCTCAGATAATTAAAGTTCTAACTTGTTTTCTATTTTGATTTGTAGAACAAGTTCTTTATTATTCAGTATTCGTTGTTCACTCTCATGTTATTATTATACTGTCTTTATGTCAGTGGGCAATTGTTTGCTCACTCTTGCAATTAAATAATGCAGCTAAAGTCGAAAGAGGTGACGAGCCATCTACTAGCAAGGGAAAGGGCAAGATGTCTAAGTAATGAAGAATTAGTTAAAGTTTATTTAAATGCTTGAAGTTATAAGACTTGTTTTATTTTATAATGTATTCAGCGAAACTGATGTAATAATTTTAAGGTTAGATTACCTGAGATTGTTTTTGAGATGATGATGTAACCCTTTAATGGGAAAGATTATTGTTTAAAGTTATTTAATGTTTTATCATTTATTATGGGTAGTTAGATGTAATTATTTTAATAGTGAGGACCAAATTCGGTGGAAATGAAGTACCCAGATTTGGGGGTGTCACAAAAGAAGTTGAGACAGACAGTGAGAATAAAGTGCTTGAGGACAGACAGGGGGAAGAAAAGCAATTGGAAAAGAGTACACCAGTTCACGCACCGGTTATCTATACTCCCCCACCTTTTCAGCAAAGAGTGCAAAAGAAGAAATTAGACAAGCAGTTTACAAAATTTTTGGAAGTTTTTAAGAAACTTTAGATTAATATCCCGTTCGCAGAAGCCCTAGAGCAGATGCCAAGTTATGCGAAGTTCATGAAAGGGATTTTGTCCAGGAAAAAGAAATTAGAAGATTTCGAGACAGTGGCATTAACAGAGGAGTGTAGTGCGGTTTTACAGCGAAAGTTGCCACCAAAGTTGAAAGATCCGGGGAGTTTCACCATTCCATGCACGATTGGGAACATGTCATTTAACAAGTGCTTGTGTGATTTGGGGGCAAGTGTGAACCTTATGCCGTTATCAGTTTATACAGAATTGGGTTTGCCTGCTCCAAAGCCTACAAACATCTCATTGCAGTTGGCGGATAGGTCAGTCACGTACCCGAGAGGCATTGTGGAGGACATATTGGTTAAGGTAGACAAGTTCATATTCCCCGCGGATTTCATTATTCTGGATTTCGAGGAAGATAAGAATATTCCAATCCTCCTCAGGAGACCATTTTTGGCTACGGGTAGGACACTCATCGACGTACTAAAAGGTGAACTAACGATGAGGGTCCAAATTCAAGAAGTAAAATTCAACGTTTTTAAAGCCATGAAATTCCCTACGGATGAATAAGAGTGTTTCAGGATGGATATCATTGATCAGATAATCAGCGAAGACAGGGGTAAGAGTTTGGTTAACGATCCATTGGAAACGACTTTGTTGGGAGATGAAGAATCAGATGATCTAGAATTTGTGGACTACTTGCAGATGCTAGACTCCCTGCCACGAGTTAGCAAATTTAGAGCACTATTTAAACCATTGCACACGGAGGAGAAAGCCACAACAAGGATGAAACCGTCATTGGAAGAGCCACCGACTCTTGAACTTAAGCCATTCCCTAAACACCTCAGGTATGCATACTTAGGCCATTCTAATTCTTTATGCCATTCTAATTCTTTACATGTTATTATTTCTGCTGTACTTAACGAATTGCAGGAAGAAAAGTTGCTGAGAGTGCTTAGGGACCACAAATCGGCTATAGGATGGATAATCGCAGATATCAAGGGAATCAGCCCATCCTTTTGCATGCAAAAAATTCTGATGGAAGACGATGCAAAACAGACAGTGGAACAACAAAGACGACTCAACCCTATCATGAAAGAAGTAGTGAAGAAAAAAATCTTGAAATGGTTGGATGTGGGTATCATTTACCGATTTCAGACAATAAGTGGGTTAGTCCGGTGCAATGTGTACCAAAAAAAGAAGGAATGACCGTGATTCAGAATGATGACAATGAGCTGATTTCGACAAGGACAGTGACTGGTTGGAGGGTTTGCATGGACTACAGGAAGTTGAATAAGGTGACCCGCAAAGATCACTTTCCTTTGCCCTTTATCGATCAAATGTTGGACAGATTATCGGGACACAAGTACTACTACTTGTTGGATGGATATTCGGGTTATAATCAGGTCTTCATCGCTCCTGAAGATGAAGAGAAGACTACTTTCACGTGCCCATACGGCACATTCGCAATCAGGAAAATGTCGTTCGGTTTGTGTAATGCACCTGCTACCTTCTAGCGGTGTATGATGGCCATCTTCTCGGACATGGTGGAGAAAAATGTGGAAGTATTCATGGAATACTTCTCTGTCTATGGGGATAATTTTGATGCATGTCTGGAGAATTTGGTAATGGTCTTACAAAGATGTACTGACAAGAATTTGGTCCTTAACTGGGAAAAGTGCCACTTCATAGTGGAAGAAGGCATAATTTTGGGGCAGAAGGTTTTGTCTCAAGGGTTTGAGGTTGATAAAACGAAATTGGAAACAATTGAAAAGCTTCCTCCTCCGAGTTCAGTTAAAGGAATTAGAAGTTTCCTGGGACATGCTGGGTTCTACAGAAGATTCATAAAGGACTTCTCTAAAATTGCAAAACCTTTATGTAGTCTTTTAGAGAAGGATTCGGTGTTTAAGTTTGATGAAGAGTGTAAATTGGCATTCGAGTTATTGAAGAAGAAATTGACCACAGCTCTCGTAATCGTTGCACCAGATTGGACCATGCCATTCAAATTAATGTGTGATGTAAGCGACTATGCGGTTGGGGCTGTTTTGGGTCAACGCCGAGAGAAGGTATTTCATGCTATCTATTATGCAAGTAAGACAGTCACGGAGACTCAAATGAACTACACAACTACGGAGAAAGAATTACTTGTAGTAGTTTATACATTCGATAAATTTCGGGCATACTTGATCGGGACAAAGGTAGTAGTGTATACAGATCACTCGGCCATTCAGTACCTAATTACGAAAAAAGATGCTAAGCCACGCCTTTTCAGATGGATTCTCTTTTTACAAGAGTTTGATTTAGAAATAAAGGATAAAAAGGGGACGGAGAACCAAGTCGCTGATCATTTGTCTAAGCTGGAAAATCAGGGTAAAAATGAAGAGGACAAGGGTGTAATGAATGAGTCATTTTTGGATGAGAAACTATTTGGGATAAATACAGAATTTCCATGGTATGCGGACTTCGCGAACTATTTAGTAAGCTACATTCTTCCCCCTGATCTTTCACGACAACAGAAAAAGAAGTTTCTTCATGACGTCAAGTGGTATATGTGGGATGAGCCCTACTTATTCAAACAGTGCGCCGACAAGATGATCAAAAGATGTGTGCCCCATAGTGAAGTGAAGAACATACTGCATGAATGCCACTCATCGGCATATGGGGGACACTATGGTAGTGAGAGAACAGTAGCAAAAGTGCTTCAAGCCGGGTTTTATTGGCCTACATTATTTAAAGACGCCCACCAATTTGTTAAAACTTGTGATAGATGCCAAAGGGTGGGCAACATATCAAAAAGGAATGAGATGCCACTACAAATAATTCTAGAAGTTGAGATTTTTGATGTATGGGGCATAGATTTCATGGGGCCATTCCCATTCTCATTTATCAATCAGTACATTTTGCTTACGGTGGACTATGTATCAAAGTGGGTTGAAGCAGTAGCACTTCCGACCAACGATGCCAAAGTGGTTCTCAAATTCTTGCAGAAGAACATTTTTATGAGGTTTGGCACGCCAAGAGCTATTATAAGTGATGAAGGTAGTTACTTCTGCAACAAATCGTTCACAGTTCATTTGGCAAAATATGGGGTCAACCATAAGGTAGCTACAACATATCATCCCCAAACCAGTGGGCAAGCTGAGGTTTCGAACAGGGAGGTGAAAAGAATCTTGGAGAAGATGGTAAACCCGAATTGAAAGGATTGGTCTCTCAGGTTGGATGATGCACTATGGGCTTACCGATTGGTATGTCACCATACCAATTACTATATGGGAAAGCATGTCACTTGCCTATGGAGTTATAACACAAGGCCTACTGGGCTATTCAAAAACTGAACTTCGATCAAGCAGCTGTGGGGGAAAAGAGATTACTTTAGTTAAATGAGCTCGATGAATTCCGCCTACAAGCTTATGAGAACTCAAAATTATACAAAGAAAAGGTCAAGAAATGGCACGATCAGAAAATCATGCACTGAACGTTTGAGTCGGGGCAATCAATACTACTTTTCAACTCAAGGTTGAGGTTATTCCCGGGAAAGTTAAAATCAAGGTGGTCGGGACCATTCACCATCAAAAGAGTTTTAGCACATGGCGCCGTTGAACTCTACAGTAGAAACCCATTGGAAACTTTCAAGGTCAATGATCAACGGTTGAAGCACTATTGGGGTGGAGAGTCCAATTGGGACGTCATCGCAATCACATTATCCGACGCACCTTAAACAGGGAGTAGTCAGGCTGAACGACTTAAAATCAAGCGCTAATTGGGAGGTAACCCAATCATCTTTTACTTTTTCATATTTTATCCATGCTAGTTAGATTGTAGATTAGAATGTTAGTTAGTTTTGATTTAATTCACGTCAATTCAATTATTAGTAGTTAAAAGTTGAAGTCATCTTTAGATAATTGCGTTACCATGCTTAGGATTGCTTAAAATCTACTTATATTTATGTTTCATGATTGTGCAGGAACCTAACATGCTTAAGGATTGGAGTAGAAAGGTAGAAACATGCACTAAATCCTCTGTTAATAGAACCCACCCCCGCTGGGGCGGGCCCTTTATGCATTATACCCCCCGCCGGGGCGGGGGTCTCCAGGTCCAACTTACAGGGTGTATGCCCGTTGGGGCGGGCCTCTTTAGCTTTATACCCCCTGTCGGGGCGGGGGTCTTGGATGTGAACAGGCATGCTCGAGAGTTACTTCTACTTCAATTACACTTCCCATTTCCCCCACTTCTTCATTAAACCTCTACTTCTTCCTCACATACTATTCCAACTCCCGTCAATTATCTCACACGTTCTAGCAACTTAAATTCCATCTTCCCATGTCGCGAACACATTCACCCACTAACCCATTACCTCCATCACTCACTCTTATTCTTCTCCAATCACCATCTCTATATAAACACACCCTCCCAGCCCAAGTTCGTCACCTACATTTATTTTTAAGCCAGAAAGTGTCCGTATCGTGGGAATTCATCTTGCACTTGAGAGTGAGTAGCCCATCTTTAAATTCTTCATCTTCTCCTACCATATTTTCTACTAAATCACCAAGTTTGGGGGAAGAAATCAGTGTGCACACCAAGTGTTCAATAAAGTGTGTGAGTGAAATTTGGGGAGAGAGTAGTGTATCCAGACATCCGAAATTCAATGGCGTCTCAACCTACATCCAAAAGACAACGGGGAGAAAGTTCAAGGCCAACAACACCAACACGAACCTTTGACAGACGCAAATTCAAAAGTGCTGTCGCCGACCATTACGACTACATGGTTACAAAGGCTCTTACACCAGAGCGGGGGTTGGCACCGGATCATGTGGATGGGGAGATGATGCAACAGATTTATCAGAAAGGGTGGAACAAATTCACTAAGGAACCCGAGGCCGTCGTTGTCAACGTGGTCAAAGAGTTCTATGCTAACGCTGAGGACAAGGCACCTTTCAACGCTTTTGTGCGGGGTAGGTTGGTCCCGTTCAGTGCCGATGCAATTAATATGTATTATCAGTTACGAGTCCCGAGACATTGTCAGTATGCTCATTTACGTGACAACGATCCAGATTTTGAGGCTATTATGAAGGACATGACTAAGCCGGGTACAACATGGATCAAGGGTCGGAAAGGAGGCACAGTTTTTCATAGCAAAGATCTTAGCAGGTATGGAAAGATTTGGCATGCCTTCTTATGTGCGAAACTGTTTCCGTCCACGTACACCTCTGATGTGACCAAGGAGAAAGCACTACTTCTATATACAATTGTGCAAGACTTCATCATCGACGTCGGGGCCATAATCAATTTTTCCATTCGCCGTTGCTTAAGAGGGAATTTCTAAGGTGGCTTGCCACACCCATCACTCATTTGTGGGTTATGTCGCCAAGCGGGTCTTAGATTGTGACAACCCGAGAATTTCGAATATTTTTAAAATTTTAATTATTTGTTTTAAGGTTCAATATTAGAACCTAGACATAAAATAAGTGTATGCGTTTGATTTTTTTAAGAATGGATTTTGAGGATTTTAAAATTCTGTGAAGGATTTAAGTGAATTATTCAGGATTAAGGAATAAGTGAATATGTTCTGTGTATATGTGTGCATGATGTGGTTAAGGGTTAAGGGTTGATCAGATAAACGATATCTGTATCAAACCCTGAGTATATATTTAGAACGTCCACGTTCAGTTAGAAAATTCTTACGATCTATAAGAAACCCTAGAAATCGGTCCTGGAAGCCCTAAATTAAGTTCCGGGAGGTTTGGGTAAATGACAAATATAAACACGAAATGACTAAATTACCCTTTTACATTATTGGAGAGAGGAGATATGTAAATCTAGCCATGATCTTGTAGGAGGTGGCTAACCCTAGCCCTAGCCTTAGCTATATATCAATTACCAGCTATCTTGCCCCTTGGATCAGTCACATACATTGAATTATATCACTTATATAGATTAAAAGTAAGAAAACTCTCAATTTTATTTTCAATTTGTCCAAGACCATCTTCTCTCTCTAAATTTGGGTATGAGAGAGTGAAAGGGAGTGTAAAGCTAAGCTAATATCATGTCTTAGCTTATCAAGAACAGATTCACGGATCAGAAATCAAAAATCCAAGTTTTAAAGGTATAAAACACTAATTCTAGAAATCTCATGATTTGATATTTGATGTTGTAATTGATTGCTTAAAGTTGTGTTTTAGGGTGTCATTTGATGATCTGGGTTGTCAAAACCTAGATCCATATCATTTTGATGCTCAAAATTTGAGTTTTGTGAAATCTGGAAAAAATGGAAATAGTCGTCTGACAGCCATATGTCAGACCTCATAGATCTGTGTGTGTTTGATGTTTGGTGTATGTTATGTTATAGATCTGTTCTTTGTAGTTAGTACTTTAATCTGAAACTTTAATCAACCTTAGATCATGTATAGATTGAAAGATACAATCGGTCAAAGTACGTTGACCGTTCATGGAAACTACCTTCTGGGCAGCCCAAAAATCCCCAGGAGGTCTGACAAGCTTTTCAACGTCCCTGATCTTACTGGATGTTCATGTTTTGGTCACGTTATTGTGTTGTTGTTGTAGCCTGACATGAAGACTATATGTTAAAGGCTTTATACCACCTAGATCTTGAACAGAATAGTAGATAATCATGGTCAAACCACCTTTGACCAACGCACGGGAAGGAGATTTTGGGTAACTCAGAATCTTCAAGACCCGTTTCCTGAACACTAGTTTGACCAGCCTTGATAGCTTAGATCTGATGTTGTTAAGATGATCTGAGGTTATGTTGTTGTACATGGACATGAGCACTACACAATGGAACCTTAATATTACATTACTCGTACCTGTAAGGCCTAGATCCGGAGGCACAAAGTAAGACCTAACGACTGTTCTTCATTTCTGGAAAATCCAGAAATGAAGAACAGCTCTGACATGATATTTGGTTGCTTAGATCTCTTACTGGTGAAATATTTTGGCCATGATCTTAATTTTAGTTGTAGTATTTCACGTATACTACAATCTACACACTTTATATAACACAAAACACCACGAGAACAAGGATCAAAAGTTGGTCAAACCACCCCCTACCTCGGTGTCAGGTTTTCTGGGCAAGGCTCAAGAACACGCGAAGAACACCAACAGCGACAGATTCGTCGCCAGAAACCCCTTTAGCGACAGTTATTTTTGGAAAATGATTTATTTTAATAAATAAATCGATTTAAATAGTTTTTAATTATAAAAAATACATAATAAATTCTGAAAAATTATTTTAAAGTCTGAAAAATAGTTTTTAATTATTTTGAGTATATTTCATAAATATTTAATATTTTTAGAATATAAATGGTATTAAATTTATTTAATTATAATATTAAATAAATTATTTAAAAATAATTTTAATACATGAAAAATCATGAAAAATAATATTATGGTATAAGAAAATATTTAATGATATTTTCAGTGACTTTTAATATTTTAGGATGAATTTTATTAATTAATCAATATTAATGATAATTAGTTTATTTAATAAATATATTAAATAAATTATGGAAAAATAGAATTAATGATTTATAAATCATATAAAAATGATTTAAGTGTTAGAAAAATATTTTAAGTTATAAAATATAACTTTTGATATTTTGTCATGAAAATATTAATATTTTAATATTAATAGCAATTATTAGATAATGAGTTTAAGTGTTTAAAAATCATATAAATATGATTTTAAAGTATTAAAAATACTTTGTAATATTATAAATATATTATAATATTATGACATGTATTTCATTAATATTTGATATTAAATAAATATTAATGATAAAAAAATTATGTGGTATTTAATTCATTTAAATACGTTATTAATGATTGAAAATTCATGATAAATGATAATAATTATGTGAAAATTATTATGAGACTTGGAAAATTATTTTGACTATTAATAAATTATCTTAGATAATGGTTAAGTGTTAGGCAGAGTTTAATTGAACTTAAACTCGAGATTTGTCCGACTAGACCGTCGGGATGACAGATTTGTGCCGGGTTCAACTCAGACTACAATAGTTTGACTTGATACTGAGTTTTATATGTGTTATAGACTGATAGAGTTATGTGTTATGTGTTTAGGTTATTTTAATTGCTGTGATGATATTATTCTAATTTGTATATCGATATTATTTATATATTAGGTCTTCGACCAGACAAAGCTTATTATAATGCATAACGATAATCAACGAACCAGGAAAGTTTTACTTAACTCTACTAAGAGTTATTTCATTCAGATATGCTTATAGTTAATCAGTGCTGATTACCATTGTAGAATTGTACTTTGTACATATTGCATGTATAAGTCAGGTATGAAAGGCTGATCACCTTCATTACTAGTTGGTCTAGATATATTTGTTCATGTTTAATACTTGTTCAGTCAAAAGTTTGTTCCTGCTAGTTCACGATTATATTGTTGAATTATAGCCAGCTTATATTCAGACTCTTTCAATCATGATGTCTTAATAAATTTAAACTTGCGGGGAAACTTTCATGCTCACCCTTGCTATATCATGATAAACATTGCAGATTAAGGCGAATGCGTTCAAATACAGGAAAAGGATAGTGCCAAGTTCAGCTTGGGATAAAATGTGCAGCTAATTTGTAATAGTATAGTTTGATAATATGTTATATGTCTGATAGTTTATGAATTGTATATAAGTTAAGGTTACTCGATTTTGGGGAAATAATGTGTACGTTTATTGTATAAACAATTTATGTTTATATCTTTCGCAAATAGTGATAGAATGATTGTACCAGATCCGTGGTGATTTGGGACCCGGGTTCGGGGCTCTCACAGTTGGTATCAGAGCTGTTGGTTATGAACCTTAGGTAGGAATACCTGAGACTAATAACCGCAGTGATTAGGATAAGTACTAACTCAAATAGAGTTAGTGTGTCGGTAAGATTCAAAGACGAATCTCGGCGAGTTGTTAAGACACAAAGTTTCCTAACTCTGATAATAAAAGTGAACAGTAGTGATGAGTAGATCGAGTCTAAAAGACTAAAGGTACATCGATAGAAGATCGAAAAATAAAACGATCATAGAATAGAAATGGATCGTATTATATATGATGAGATCACCCCGTGATCTGATATGGATTAAGCGAATGATAGACAAGTAGCAAGAATATTGTGTGTCAGTTGTACTATGGATTGGTACAGATTCAGGAAAGGATTATGAATACAGATTAAATGAAATTCGTATTGAGAAGGGAGTAGGTTTAGATGGGGATTCAATTAAGGACTCATGTCAGTAGCTGAGTTGTATGATTTCTTGTTATGGGCGGGGAATTGTACTTGGTGTAAAAACCACTTAGTTTCTGGCACTGATAATCATTGAAATATTTGTGTCGCGCTATTTGCTATATGCATGTTAAGAGGGTGATTCCTTTCTCATGTGTACAACAGATAGATAGGTTATAGGTAGAGAATTATAAGGTTAAATACGAGTTCTTAAAACTCATACTTATGTTATGTTCGTGACTCATAATTATATGAAATGTTTATGAACCCCTCAGCGAATGGACGCCAAAGGTCTGTCTAGGACAAGTTCTTAAACTCATATGATTGTGGCAAGTTCCTGAACTCATAAGTGTGGTAAGTTTGACGAACTGGGTATAGTTTTGTGTGAATAGAGTATTAAGGATAATAGGAATAGATAGATTGTTTAAGCAAATGATTATTAGTGGAGACATAGGTTTTTCAAAATTCGTAGCTATGCTAGACTTCGAACTTTTTGGACATCAAGCTAAATACGCACTATGTGTTTTTTTTTAAAAAAAATATAGACTCGTAATCATTTTTGAAACGGTTTAAAGTATAGTCTATGCTACTTGTTTTAGCTAAACGAAGATGATTTGAAATATCAAAATTTATTTTACTTATCACTTATATACCATGTAACCTGGTGCAGAGATGATAAAAAGTTGATAGAGTTGTAAATGCACTAATACTTAGTGTGAATTCGATCTAAAAATTATTGTTCCACTATTGTATAATGTGTTATGACAAAGTCATATAATGACGGCATCCTCAAACGGACTGTTAATACAGTACGGCATCATGACGTCATTCTCAAAAATATTTTCAAAAATTTTAATTTGCCAACGGGGTTTGGCTACACCAAAATAATTCGATTGAATTGAATTATTGATATGAGTCTACGCTATTCAATTCAACTAGACTAATGTTATAAAAACTCTAAGTGTTCATTGAAAGAAATTTCCCGAACCAAATTGTTTTGGCGCGGAATCCTATAAGATTGAGGTAAAAAAAATTTGTGCCTATGGCAGTGACGAGAAACAGATAAAATCAGTACTTGGCCAGTACAGGGAATATCGGGATAATCACCCTTTGTATCCGTAAGTAATGACGGTTTGCGGATGAATTTCTATATAACCTTTGTGAAAATGACAGACAAATAGTCTATATGACTCCTCAACAAAATTTCAAAATTTTAACTCTTGTGAGAGGTGTATTGGGTAGCACGTGATGATGAGAAAGAATAGTGTATGGTGTATGGTGTAGGGTGTAAGGTAAATTTCGGGGACAAAATTTTTAGAAGAAGGGGTGAATGTGACAACCCGAGAATTTTGAATATTTTTAAAATTTTAATTATTTGATTTAAGGTTCAATATTTGAACCTAGACATAAAATAAGTGTATGCGTTTGATTTTTTTAAGAATGAATTTTGAGGATTTTAAAATTCTGTGAAGGATTTAAATGAATTATTCAGGATTAAGGAATAAGTGAATATGTTCTGTGTATATGTGTGCATGATGTGGTTAAGGGTTGATCAGATAAATGATATCTGTATCAAACCCTAAGTATATATTTAGAACGTTCACGTTCAGTTAGAAAATTCTTACTATCTATAAGAAACCCTAGAAATCGATTCTGGAAACCCTAAATTAAGTTCCGGGAATTTAAAACCCTAATCCGGATATTAAAATCCTAATTTGGGAATTTAAATGTTATGTATAAGGTTTTTGTATTTTAATTACAAACCTAATTAGGGATAACCCTAATGATTAATTAGATTTTTTAATAATTTAAAAATCCTAATTTATAAGTTTAAAACCCTAATTGTTCCATTTGAAACCCTAACAGACCAAATTGCTAAATTAGAAATCTTAATTAGGAAATATTAATTCTAATTAGCAAGCATGAATTATGATTAGTAAATTTTAATATAATTAGAGAATTCTAATTATAATTAAGTAATGTTAAAATTTAAAAATAAAATAAAATAAAATAAAATTTTGAGGGTTAAACCCTAAATCCTAAGGGTTAAACACTAAACCCTAAAGGTTAGGGTAAATGACAAATATAAATACGAAATGACTAAATTACCCTTTTACATTATTGGAGAGAGGAGACATGTAAATCTAGCCATGATCTTTTAGGGGGTGGCTAACCCTAGCCCTAGCCTTAGCTATATATCAATTACCAGCTATCTTGCCCCTTGGATCAGTCACATACATTGAATTATATCACTTATATAAATTAAAAGTAAGAAAAGTCTCAATTTTTTTTCAATTTGTCCAAGACCATCTTCTCTCTCTAAATTTGGGTATGAGAGAGTGAAAGGGAGTGTAAAGCTAAGCTAAAATCATCTCTTAGCTTATCAAGAACAGATTCAAGGATCAAAAATCAAAAATCAAAAATCCAAGTTTTAAAGGTATAAAACCCTAATTCTAGAAATCTCATGATTTGATGTTTGATGTTGTAATTGATTGTTTAAAGTTGTGTTTTAGGGTGTCATTTGATTGTAAGACCCCGAATTTTATGAAATAAAAGTATTCAATTTTTCTTATAATTACAATTCAGTAAATGGTTAAATTGATAAAAAGTTAAAGTTATGGGTGAAATGTGAAAATTTTTCAAAATAAACAAGTGCTTATAAAATAATCATTGTTGTCGGGGAATATTCGTTTGGTCGTGGAATATTCTTTCTGTCGGGAAATATTCGTACGACGGCGCGGCCATTTGTGGGCCCCATAACAGAATAACTGTCGGATGAAGAAAACGACAAAGTTGAGTTTTTATAAATAACGGCGTAATTGTTACCGTTAACACTGTTGGAATACCCAGTGGTTAAAATACAGTAATACGCGTTATTGCACAGTAGCACACGGTATTGCACAGTATTTTTGAAAATATTGATTCTTACGTAAGAAGACACTACTCAATAATTGTTACAGTAATTACTGTTTAATATTTTATTTTATTGATTCAATAATTGCTACGTTAAAATTTTATATTATTGTTGTTCAATAATTGTCACTGCACAGTATTTCCCATTATCAGATCAATAATTCATATTATTTGAATAATATTATTAGATAATATTATTGGCAATGTCTAGAAAGTTCTGTCAAGGAGAGGTTTGGTCACCTAATTGCGCGCCAGTAAGGAGAAATCCTTATCGGAAAGCCCCCTCTTTCCTGGGAACAGCCTGGTTGTCATAAATGTGATTCTGTAATATTATTTGTGAATAATTAATTATTGATTCATATGATAAGGAAATATTTATTTTATGTGGATATAAATGAGGGATATATTTTTGTGGTTAAAAATGAAGGAGTTAATGTTGAGGTGTTTTATCAGTATTTTTGTCGGAATGGAGGTATTAAAAATCAAATTAGGATTTTTGAGTTATTTTGCGGGGGTTATAATTTTTAATCCGACCGTTGGATCGTAGTAATTTTTGGATATGTTATACATATATAAGTTGAGTATATGTCCACAAAATTTGAACCGTTAAAAATGAACTAATAATTTGTTGTGAATTTTACGAGATGACTGGTTCAGAAATTGTTAAATTTTCGGAGTTTATCATTTTGGTGAAAAATTCTAGAATTGGTGGACCCCACTCTTGGTTGGTGAAGAAATGTGCTGATATTTTTATTCAAATGTGGTGGGTGGGAATAGTAGCAGGTAAAGCCATCAGGTTGCAGGTTAAGTCTGCTTCGGCGTGCTAACATTTTCCTATAAATAGAGGGCTAAGTTAGAATTGAAAATCACACCAGAAACATAAGCTTTCTCTCTTTCTCTCTCTATATTATGAAGCATATTTTGTGAGTATTTAGATACTTGGTGAGTTGCTATTCATCAGTGCAAGTTTCCTTCAGCTTTATATCCGATATCTGGTCAGAAGTGCTGCTATTTTGAGGTAAGGGATTGTAAGGGATTTTAAGGGTGATTATGTTTTTCAGTTCGTACTTCTTCCGTCCTTCAGAAAATTCTGAAAAAAATTTGAAATGATATTTTGATGAGTTTTATTAATTGTGTCCAAAAATGGTGATTTTTGGATGTATAGATTAAGAGTTATGAATTTTATGAGAAAAGACTATTTTAAAAGTAACCGCTTATAATTCCTTGTGGTTAATTCTAAAATTGATGAAATTTTTATTGGAAGTATATCTATATAATATCAGTGTACTCTGTGAATTTTGGAATTTTTAGATAAAAGTATAATTTTTGATAAATATCTAAATATTCGGCGGTTTTGGCCATATGAAAAATAGTAAATGAGTTTTAAAAATTCCGAGAAAAATATATGTTCAATATAGGACTATATTATGTTAAATCCCAGAAAAGAAAAATTGTTTACATTGATTTGGTATTTTTCATGAAAAGTGACTAGTTATGAGTAAATGAATTAAATATGTTATGTGAAGTAAGAAAATTGAAAAATAGGATTTTATGACTTGAGAATCCTATATGAGGTATATGCAGATTTTTTTGATGAGAGTTTTGGTTATTGGTGATAAAATCTTATGAGTTTGACATTTTAGAATGATTAAATGTATTATTTAGTAAAGTGTAAACAATTAAAATAAATTGTTTATAAGCTTAAGAAATATTATTCTTTCAATATCATTATACCGAAATATTGGTATGTATTTTATTGTAAAATTTCTACTTTTTGTGTCGAGTTACTATTCACGAGTTACTATTCATGAGTTACTAATTCACGATAAAATTTGTTTCTTTTTCTAACCAAATTATAGTTGATTTATGAATATTGCTCTTGAAATTAAATTCATATTTTGATCATATTGTTTTTATTATCATATATAACATTTTTATAACCTTGATGTTGAAATTCTCTTTCGCTTGAGTGTAAAGATGGGTAAATTATTGGTATGATCATGACTATGGGTTCTCTTTGGCCAGTAGTGCAAAGTTGAATTATTGACTGGTATGATCATGACTATTGAATTTATAATTGAATATCTTTAGCTTAAGTGCAAAGGTGAAATGATCAACATGGTTATAATTATTGTTTATATAAATTCTGAAATGATTATATATTTCTTCGAGATATTAATATATTTAGCCTGTAGTGCAAATATGAACTGTTGATGAATATATTTGGCATGTAGTGCAAATATGAACTGTTGAGGAATATCTTTGGCCTGTAGTGCAAAGATGAATTGTTGATGAATATCTTTGGCCGTAGTGCAAAGATGAATTATTGATGAATATCTTTGGCCTGTATTGCAAAGATGAACTGTTGTTGAATATCTTTGGCCTGTAATGCAAAGATGGTCTGTTGATGAATATCTTTGCCCTGTAGTGCAAAGATAAACTGTTGTTGAATATCTTTGGCTGTAGTGCAAAGATGGATTTATTAGTATGATTATGAACAGGAACTGTGATTTGGTATAACCATGATCTTTGATGTTTCAGGTAAAGACAGGTGATGAAAATATTCTTCGTCCTGGGTGCGAAGAAAAATTTAGAATCACAATTATGATTATGAGTTATTCATATAATTGTGGAAAGGAACTGTTGAGTGATGTTATAGGGATAAAATATTGTTGGTGGATTTTTAACATGGAGAAGATAATAGACTTTATAGTCTATTTGACTCTTCTAATGGATTGCTCGTTCCGCTGCAACTATGGTTGAAATTTTTATCATCTACCATATGTTCTAAATCTCTGATTTATTACTGATGAAGACTATTGATAATTTATTTATCTTTAGTCATGATATTCTTTACTGGGCTAGTTGTGTTCACCCTTCTGTTTCACAATTCCTTTCAGGTAATAAGAGTGTAGCTGGGTCGAGCGGGGGTAACAAGGGAATAGAACGGTGGTTATCATTTAGTAGTTATATTTGGTGAAGAAAATAGGGTGAAGCGAACCCAACGTTTGAAGGGTGTTTTGTCACTATCATACAAGATGTCTAATGACATACAACCTCGTGTCATCATAAGACAGGGTTGTGCACATCCACTTGCTGAGTATCTTTACGAGCACTACCTATATAATCTTGGTGTTTGTTTGAAGTATAATTCTCAATTAGAAACAGTGGAGATAATGATAAGTCAAGAGAAGACTCACCATTGGGAAGAATATGATAGTAAACTTCTCGTTTTTCTTTGAGGTCTATTGGGTCAACCAAGGATAATTCTGTGGCCATATGATATCTATCATAACCTAGACGCATGGCTTCCCATATACGAAGGTTTCCGTGAGCACTTCCCAAAGATTCTAATTTCTAAAACAGTTTTTGACTATACCTTTATGTAACGTATCATTGTGAGGTGCTGTCCACGATTGGGACGTGAGTCACATTTGGTATATATTTGTATCCAAACTTACAGCATATGTGTTGTTGTATTTTGTACAACAATTGATGTAATAAAGTTGTACTTATTTTTTGTACCATGTATTTGGCGACTCAGAATAGGTTGGATGTAATGGACCTATTTTGGGGTCGTTACATTGAGGATCTGGGTTGTCAAAACCTAGATCCATATCATTTTGATGCTCAAAATTTGAGTTTTGTGAAATCTGGAAAAAATGAAAATAGTCGTCTGACAGTCATATGTCAGACCTCATAGATCTGTGTGTGTTTGATGTTTGGTGTATGTTATGCTATAGATCTGTTCTTTGCAGTTAGTACTTTGATCTGAGACTTTAATCAACCTTAGATCATGTATAGATTGAAAGATACAATCGGTCAAAGTACGTTGACCGTTCATGGAAACTGCCTTCTGGGCAGCCCAGAAATCCCCATGAGGTCTGATAAGCTTTTCAACGTTCCTGATATTATTGGATGTTCATGTTTTGGTCACGTTATTGTGTTGTTGTTGTAGCCTGACAAGAAGACTATATGTTAAAGGCTTTATACCACCCAAATCTTGAACAGAATAGTAGATAATCATGGTCAAACCACCTTTGACCAACGCATGGGAAGGAGATTCTGGGTAACCTAGAATCTTCAAGACCCGTTTCTTGAACACTAGTTTGACCGGCCTTGATAGCTTAGATCTGATATTGTTAAGATGATCTGAGGTTATGTAGTTGTACATGGACATGAGCACTACCCAATGGAACCTTAATATTACATTACTCATACCTGTAAGGACTAGATCCGGAGGCACAAAGTAAGACCTAACGACTGTTTTTCATTTCTGGAAAATCCAGAAATGAAGAACAGCTCTGACATGATATTTGGTTGCTTAGATCTCTTACTGGTGAAATGTTTTGGCCATGATCTTAATTTTTAGTTGTAGTATTTCACGTATACTACAATCTACACACTTTATATAACACAGAACACCACGAGAACAAGGATCAAAAGTTGGTCAAACCACCCCCCTAGCTCGCTATCAGGTTTTCTGGGCAAGGCTCAAGAACACGCGAAGAACACCAACAACGACAGATTCGTCGCCAGAAACCCCTTTAGCGACACTTATTTTCAGATTGATTTATTTTAATAAATAAATCGATTTGATTGGTTTTTAATTATTAAAAATACATAATAAATTTTGAAAAATTATTTTAAAGTCTGAAAAATAGTTTTTAATTATTTTGAGTATATTTCATAAATATTTAATATTTTTAGAATATAAATGGTATTAAATTTAATTAATTATAATATTAATTAAATTATTTAAAAATGATTGTAATACATGAAAAATAATATTATGGTATAGGAAAATATTTAATGATATTTTCAGTGACTTTTAATATTTTAGGATAAATTTTATTAATTAATCAATATTAATGATAATTAGTTTATTTAATAAATATATTAAATAAATTATGAAAAAATAGAATTAATGATTTATAAATCATATAAAAATGATTTAAGTGTTAGAAAAATATTTTAAGTTATAAAATATAAGTTTTGATATTTTGTCATAAAAATATTAATATTTTAATATTAATAGCAATTATCGGATAATGAGTTTAAGTGTTTAAAAATCATATAAATATGATTTTAAAGTATTAAAAATACTTTGTAATATTATAAATATATTATAATATTATGACATATTTTTCATTAATATTTGATATTAAATAAATATTAATGATAAAAGAATTATGTTGTATTTAATTCATTTAAATACGTTATTAATGATTGAAAATTCATGATAACTGATAATAATTGTGTGAAAATTATTATGAGACTTGGAAATTTATTTTGACTGTTAATAAATTATCTTAGATAATGGTTAAGTGTTAGTCATAGTTTAATTGAACTTAAACTCGAGATTTGTCCGACTAGACCGTCGGGATGATATATTTGTGTCGGGTTCAACTCAGACTACACTAGTTTGACTTGATACCGAGTCTTATATGTGTTATAGACTGATAGGGTTATGTGTTATGTGTTTAGGTTATTTTAATTACTGTGATGATATTATTCTAATTTGTATATCGATATTATTTATATATTAGGTCTTCGACCAGACAAAGCTTATTATAATGCATAACGATAATCAACGAACCAGGCAAGTTTTACTTAACTCTACTAAGAGTTATTTCATTCAGATATGCTTATGGTTAATCATTGCTGATTGCCATTGTAGAATTGTACTCTGTACATATTGCATGTATAAGTCAGGTATGAAAGGCTGATCACCTTCATTACCAGTTGGTCCAGATATATTTGTTCATGTTTAATACTTGTTCAGTCAAAAGTTTGTTCCTGCTAGTTCACAATTATATTGTTGAATTATAGACAGCTTATTATTCAAACTCTTTCAATCATGATATGTCTTAATAAATTTAAACTTGCTGGGCAACTTTCATGCTCACCTTTGCTATATCATGATAAACATTGCAGATTAAGGTGAATGCGTTCAAATACAGGAAAATGATAGTGTCAGGTTCAGCTTGGGATAAAATGTGCAGCTAATTTGTAATAATATAGTTTGATAATATGTTATGTGTCTGATAGTTTATGAATTGTGTATAAGTTAAGGTTACTCGATTTTGGGGAAATAATGTGTACGTTTATTGTATAAACAATTTATGTTTATATCTTCCGTAAATAGTGATAGAATGATTGTACCGGATCTGTGGTGCTTTGGTACCCGGGTTCGGGGCTCTCACATAGATGGTCTGATGATGAACCCACTCAGAAGCCGCTGCATCTACTAGATTCCAGAATGATCGCGCGGTATTCGGTGTGGCCAAGAGGTGAGTCACATCCAAGAGGAGTAGGTTTTGTATTTCCATTAGCTTCGGAGGATGAAGCTGACACTGAGGACACCTCAGATGATGCCGAGTTTCGAGAGGATGCGACGATAGGAGAGTAAGGAACTAAGGCGAAACCATCTTTCGACGCGATATCTAGCCCTCAATTTCTTGCATTTCAACGACAAATGGAGGAGCACAACAAGGAAGCACGACGGGAGATGCGACGACTCGCAGCTAGGCAGGATCACATGTTTGATGCAATGAACCTGTCGTTTGCTTCATTGAATGCAACACTTCAGAGCTTCAATCCAACATCCCATTTCACAGCAACCAGCTCCAATGCCACGTTTCCTACTAAGTGACTCTAAAGATGAAGATCAACAAGCACCACCACCCCAGACTTAGGCGATTACAGGGAAGTCCTCACACATTTTATTGCATTATCCATACAATGAGGACATTGTAATTTTTAAGTTTGGGGGAGTTAGATTTTAGTTTGCATGTATAATGTCATTAGTTAGGTTAGCATTCATGTAATTATATAATTGCATAGTAGCTTAGGTTTCACATAATTGCATAGTAGCTTAGGTTGTTTTTGGTTATTTCTTCATTTTGTTATGTTATGTTTAACATATATATATATATATATATATATATATATATATATATATATATATATATATATATATATTGTGTTTGCATATGTCCAGCAGTGTTGTAGTTCATTTTATTTTGGCCAATGATGAGATTGAGATTAAGTTGACAAATACGGAACTGATTATTAGAACCTTAATGTAGTTTCTATTATGAATTAGATCTTATTGTTGTTTGAAACTGGTATAAAACGGGTAGCATGCTAATAACATCCGTGTTGACTGATTAGATTAAAATTCATAAATAAAGAATTTCTAAAGGATAATGCTAGTGTAGATGAGAGAAGGTCAAAGATAGGCAGTGAAGACGAATAATTAGGCAATAACCTAAGTTTGGGGGGAAAAATGTGGGGTACATAAGCTTTATGAATATATATAAATATATATAAATAAATGAATATGTGTCGTGACTAGTCTTGTTTTGGGGCCTTTGTGACGACCCCAAAAATATGTATACATCACCCATCTTGGGTCGCCAGATACATGGTACAGAATACAAATACAAACTAATTATACAACAATCGTGTAAAATACGACAAAACATATGCTGTGAGTTTTAATACAAATATTATCATCTAGACAATATCCACACTCAATGGAGTACTCATTACATTTATTATTACACTATTTCACAAAATAGTGAGGACTACTAATGCACCATCTAGGACCATTACTCTGTTCCCCGACTAGCCCCAACTATGTTCTCATTTCCTGAAGAGAACAATGAAAGAAAGGGTGAGGTCAACAAGCCCAGTAAGAAATATTATGACTAAGATAATGCAGAATAAATTATCGTTAGCCTTCAACAGTGTTAAACTGATACAATATAACAAACATCAAGTTTAACTACAGCGGAACAACAATCCATTAGAAGAGTCAAGTAGAGAATAAAATCTACTATCTTATATGATTTAAAAGGTTTTTCATCACTTTTATCGCTGAGACTCAGCTCAATAAATAATCCACATATTTAAATCATCCCTGCACTACAGGCCAAGGATATTCTTTAGTATCATGACCACGAATTATCCATGCACTACGGGCCAAAGATAATCGTGTTTTCATCAACGGTCCTGATCATGCCATAAAATAATTCATCTTTGCACCCTTGGCCGAAGAGAATCCATAGCCATAATCATACCAAAAACTGTCCATCAATGCATTACGGGCCAATGAGGACTTTTTTCACATCATTTGTAACATTACGGTCATGATTATACCGAATAATCCCTGGTCATAATCATACCAAGTCCATCTATGCGCTACAGGCCACAACTGACTTTCAACATAATATAAACATGAGGATGATGACAATGACATAATAATTCAATAAAATAAGTTCAAGAATTAATTTATCCAGGAACCAATAACGTCCAAATTGTCAACATGATACTTTTTTGTAGAGTAAAATTGAAGAATGCTCAGAAGAATATTTTCATGAAAAGATACTAGATGAAGCGCAAATATCAAGGTTATTTCACTAATTTTATGGAGTATAGAAGCCAAAACTTTAACCAACTGAGTATAATAGAATATATAAAATTGTAAATGGATTTTTGCCGCCATGCGGTAATCCACTTAGACAGATCATGTCCACAATTTAATAAGGAATGAATACAAAGGATCATTCACCATGCATATGGTAATCCAGATAGACAGGTTATTCTAACAAAATAATAAAGAATGGAATAACAGAAGGACTCTCCATGCGTGCGATAGACTGCACAGACAGGTTATTCCCAATAGAATAATAAATAATGAAACCAGGTCCGGCATAAACGCACAGACATGATATTCTGACAGAATAATAAATAATGGAACAAGGTCCGGCATAAACGCACAGACATGATATTCCGACAGAATAATAAATAATGGAACCAGGTCCGGCATAAACGCACAGACAGGATATTCCGACAGAATAATAAAGAACGGAATATTAGAAGAATTTTGCCATGTATCCGGTACTTCGCATGAACAGGTTATTCCAACAGAATACTAAGGAATGTAATAACAGAAGTTCTCTTCATGAATACGAAAGAAATAATGCCCCTTACGGGTACAATAAATAATATCCCTTACCTTAGAAAGAAGAGTACTAGATATAGAAGTAGTGAAGTAGCAGAACACTTTTCTTCTTTCTCTCTATAGTTTATCTCTCTAGAGTTTCAGTGAATTCGTAAAAAATAATGAAGGAATGAGCTTCTATTTATAGAAGAATGGACTGCATAGTAACTAATTCATGAACGGTCAAGATTGATTTACTTTTAATCGGACGGTCCATATTTAAAGCAAAATCTTTTAAATAAAATATAATATATTCTATTTATAATCTAATAAAACGAATAACTTTATAAAAATAATCTGTTTTATATAAAAAGATTTTACTATACAAAACACTATGCATGCATTATGCATAATAAAATATAATATAATCTAATTATTATCTAATAAAATGAATAACTTTATAAAAGTATTCTGTTTTATATAAAAAGATTTTACTATTAGCCTAATAAAACGAATAACTTTATAAAAGTATTCTGTTTTATATCAAAAGCTTTTTTGTTTTATTACAATAATAATACCAATAAAATAAAACTGAGTGACTTATCACGTAAGCATCAATAATTAATACCGTGTGCTACTATGCAACCACGCGTATTACTGTACTTTTACTACCGAGTAGTTCAACAGTTTTAACGGTAAAACTTCCCGCCGTTATTCTCATAAAAATATTTTTGTCGTTTTCTCAATTCGACAATAATTCCGTTGTGGGGTCCACCAATGATTGTACCGTCGT
Organism: Panax notoginseng; assembly: GCA_016801055.1. NCBI lineage: Eukaryota > Viridiplantae > Streptophyta > Magnoliopsida > Apiales > Araliaceae > Panax > Panax notoginseng. The sequence goes on along the minus strand of CM029023.1, from coordinate 32,440,445 downwards.
ACGGATATTCCCCGATAAAAAGAATATTCCCCGACCAATCGAATATAATATGACAACTTGCATACTTTGCAAAATTTATAAATACTACCCACAACTATAATATTATATCAAATCCACACCATAATATTAAAAAAATTATTTCGAGAAAATTAAATATTTATTCATAAAATCTGGGGTCTCACAATCTCCCCTCCTTATGGAATTTCGCCCTCGAAATTTACATAGGTACCTGGTATGCCGAACAGGTGAGGATACCTTGACTTCATTTCAGATTCTAACTCTTAAGGTATAACCCTTGAGTGTTGAATACGATTCTTCTTATCCAAGATTTTAACACGCATCTCCTCAAACGTTAAATCATCCGCTATCTCGTCTGGTTCTAAATTAATAATGTGGTTCGGGTCATCCACATATTTACGTAACATCGATACGTTAAAAACGTTATGAGCACGCGACATACTTGGCGGTAAAACGAGTCTATAAGCCACATCTCCTACTTAATCGAGGATTTTAAATGGGCCAATTAAATCGAGGGTTGAGATTTTCTCTCTTTAGTAACTCTTGCTTTTAAAATAACGCCCTCTTGAACCTTCTTCTTAGTATTTATCAGCTCTGGATCTGTAGCTTGAACGACTTTAACTTTATCGATTAAAGTCGATTCTACTCGTATATTCGTTATCTTCATGTGGGTTCCTAGAGTCTGTAACTCTATCTTCATCATTTGTATGTTATACGAAATGAGTCTTTGTTTTAACAACATCGCACTCGTAAACGCATACGATCTTCTACTCAACATGTCAGCTACCACGTTCGCTCTTCCACGATGATATTGAATGATACGATCGTAATCTTCAACAGCTCGAGCCAACGTCTTTGGCGCATGATACGTTCATTTTAGTTGAAGAAATATTTGAGGATTTAAGAAATGGGTTTGGTATTGGGGTCAATACAAAATTTGATTTCACGCTCTAGGGTAGGCTAAGAAGTCTTCAGGAATACGTCAAGAAATTTATTAACGATAGAAATATCATTCAAAACTGTGACCCTCATCCAAGACTTGGATTAACACGTCACATTGATACCTATCAACTTGCCATCGTCATTCACAACGTTGCCTACAGAAAGTCTAGCTTTGGTGCATTCACACAAGGAAGTCATCAGCGAAAGGCTCGGGACTCTTTACTTATGGCTTGATATAACAGTGATTGACTTTAGTGGTTTGGTTAATTTGAATTCGCATAACAGGTTGGTTAGGAGTATGAAATCTAACAACATTACAAAAAGTATGATGAGTAATTAACCAATCAATTCCTAAAGTTACATCAAGGGCAAGTATTTTCAAAGAGATAAGATCGACATGTAACGTGAAAGTGTTGATTTGAATCAAACAAGATTTATAAACAGTAGAGGTAATGAAGGTTTCTCCCAACAGAGTTTCAACAGATAAATCAAAGTCTAATTTCTCCGGAGTTAAATTTAAACATTAAACACAACTAAGTGAAATAAAAGAGTGGGTAGAACTGGTATTGAATAAAGCATAGACTTCACAAGAGTTTATAATTAACTTACCCGTAATAACTTCGTTCAGGTTTCTCGACAAACGCTCTCACTTAAACTACCGAATTTGACTTTACTATAGGGTACATTCCACCCTTAAGTGCCTCGTCACATTCCTGATCCATGATTTGAATCATTATTCTCCGATACATATCGAATTGGGGTTGATCGCTATGCACAGGGTAATTTCGAATTCGATGTTAGATTCTCCCATTTGTTGTCCAAAAAGCAAAATCCATTTCATCTATTTTGACTTTATTGGATCTAACGTCTTTTTCTACCATATCCACGCGTCGTGCGGCTTTTACCCATGCATCATCTATTCTCCTTCGCTCAGTTGTTTCTTCTTTCAACAGAACTTTGATCATAGCATTCTCAGATTCCAGCTCTAATATCTTATACTCTGCCAAAGAGTGCTTCTGTTCAAGCATCGTACATCGGGTAACACAATTTTGAATCGTTACATCTCTTTGCTCCACGACCGCCTACCGTTCTTCAGCCTGTTCTTCTAACTCATTAACACGATTTTGTAATTCTAAGTTTCGATCATAAAATTCGTCTAACCAATTCTCCTCGGGTTCCTCTTCTTCCTCTTCTTCCTCACTCTCAGCTGCTACCTCTGCAACTAGCTCGAGTGCAACTATTAGTTCTTTACTCTCCACGTAGATATCTCTAATTCCTTCTTCGTCTGACATCACATTAACCTGATTAGTGATTAAAGGTGTCTCAACGATCTCATGTGCTTCATTGCTTATCTCAACATTTTTGGACGCCATTTTAAAATACTGCCACAAAACAAGGGTTAAATAACATATCACATATCATCCCTATACTCTGACCGACCAATTAAATATCAAATAAACTTAGATAGGTCATACTAGCGAAGGAATTCCCCGTCTCTCCCCTCCTAGTTCTTATCTCACATCTCAGCCATGGATCATATCCCTAAGCTTTGATAACAACTGTGAAGCCCCCAAAAATAGGTATACATCACCCATCTTGGGTCGCCAGATACATGGTACAGAATACAAATATAAACTAATTATATAACAATCGTGTAAAATACGATAAAACATATGCTATGAGTTTTAATACAAATATTGTCATCTAGACATTATCCACACTCAATAGAATACTCATTACATTTATTATTATACTATTTCACAGAATAGTGAGAACTACTAATGCACCATCTAGGACCATTACTCTGTTCTCCGACTAGCCCCAGCTACATTCTCATTTCCTGAAGAGAACAATGAAAGAAAGGGTGAGCTCAACTAGCCTAGTAAGAAATATTATGACTAAGATAATGCAGAATAAATTATCGTTAGCCTTCAACAGTGTTAAACTGATACAATATAACAAATATCAAGTTTAACTGCAGCGGAACAACAATCCATTATAAGAGTCAAGTAGAGAATAAAATATACTATCTTATATGATTTAAAAGGTTTTTCATCACTTTTATCGCTGAGACTCAGCTCAATAAATAATCCACATATTTAAATCATCCCTGCACTACAGGCCAAGGATATTCTCTAGTATCATGACCACAAATTATCCATGCACTACGGGCCAAAGATAATCGTGTTTTCATCAACGGTCCTGATCATGCCATAAAGCAATTCATCTTTACACCCTTGGCCGAAGAGAATCCGTAGCCATAATCATACCAAAAACTGTCTATCAATGCATTACGGGTCAATGAGGACTTTTTTTACATCATTTGTAACATTACTGTCATAATTATACCGAATAATCCTTGGTAATAATCATACCAAGTCCATCTATGCACTACAGACCACATATGACTTTCAACATAATATAAAAATGAGGATGATGACAATGACATAATAATTCAATAAAACAAGTTCAAGAATTAATTTATCCAGGAACCAATAACGTCCAAATTGTCAACATGGTACTTCTTTGTAGAGTAAAATTCAAGAATGCTCAGAAGAATATTTTCATGAAAAGATACTAGATGAAGCGCAAATATCAAGGATATTCCACTAATTTCATAGAGTATAGAAGCCAAAACTTTAACCAACTGAGTATAATAGAATATATGAAACTGCAAATGGATTTTCGCCGCCATGCGGTAATCCACTTAAACAGATCATGTCCACAATTTAATAAGGAATGAATACAAAGGATCATTCACCATGCATATGGTAATCCACATAGACAGGTTATTCCAACAAAATAATAAAGAATGGAATAACAGAAGGATTCACCATGCGTTCGATAGACTGCACAGACAGGTTATTCCCAATAGAATAATAAATAATGGAACCAGATCCGGCATAAACGCACAGACAGGATATTCCAACAGAATAATAAATAATGAAACCAGGTCCGGCATAAACGCACAGACATGATATTCCAACAGAATAATAAATAATGGAACCAGGTCCGGCATAAACGCACATATAGGATATTCCGACAGAATAATAAATAATGGAACCAGGTCCGGCGTAAATTCACAGACAGGATATTCCGACAGAATAATAAAGAACGAAATATTAGAAGAATTTCACCATGTATGCGGTACTTCGCATGAACAGGTTATTCCAACAGAATAATAAGGAATGGAATAACAGAAGTTCTCTTTATGAATACGAAAGAAATAATACCCCTTACGGGTACAACAAATAATATCCCTTACCTTAGAAAGAAGAGTACTAGATATAGAAGTAGTGAAGTAGCAGAACACTTTTCTTCTTTCTCTCTATAGTTTATCTCTCTAGAGTTTCAGTGAATTCGTAAAAAATAATGAAGGAATGAGCTTCTATTTATAGAAGAATGGACTGCATAGTAACTAATTCATGAGCGGTCTAGATTGATTTATTTTAATCGGACGGTCCATATTTAAAGCAAAATCTTTTAAATAAAATAAAATATATTATATTTATAATCTAATAAAACGAATAACTTTATAAAAGTATTCTGTTTTATATAAAAAGATTTTACTATGCAAAATACTATGCATAATAGAATATAATATAATCTAATTATTGTCTAATAAAACGAATAACTTTATAAAAGTATTCTATTTTATATAAAAAGATTTTACTATTAGCATAATAAAACGAATAACTTTATAAAATTATTTTGTTTTATATCAAAAGCTTTTTTGTTTTATTACAATAATAATACCAATAAAACAAAACTGAGTGACTTATCACGTAAGCATCAATAATTAATACCGTGTACTATTATGCAACCACGCGTATTACTGTACTTTTACTATTGAGTAGTTCAACAGTTTTAACGGTAAAACTTCTGCCGTTATTCTCATAAAAATATTTTTGTCGTTTTCTCAATCCGACAATAATTTTGTTGTGGGGTCCACTAATGATTGTACCGTCGTACGGATATTCCCTGATAAAAAGAATATTCCCCGACCAATCGAATATAATATGACAATTTGCATACTTTGTAAAATTTATAAATACTACCCACAACTATAACATTATATCAAATCCACACCATAATAGTAAAAAAATTATTTCGAAAAAATTAAATATTTATTCATAAAATCTGGGGTCTCATAGCCTTTGTTACTTGAGCAAGTATGCCCGTAGGGGTGTCTTAACACCTAGCGCCCTAAGGTCTTTTATGGTCTGGGAGTCGTTGGTTAAAAGCTCGCTAAGGGGTAGCACTGTCAGCCTAATGGAATGAGGCATTGCATATATATATATGTATATATATATATATATATATATATATATATATATATATATATATATATATATATATATATAAAGTATAAGTATCCTATGTGAACCCTTGATAGTGGTAATTATTTAATTTAGTTGGAATTCGTCTGTTTTTGAAATTTTTGAGTTTGTTCTGTATGATTCCTTCTAAGAAATTGGTTATGTATTGAATTTGAGTATTTATCAGTTGGCATGGATGTTGCACACACATACACTATATTAGTGATGACAATATAAGAATCAAGGATTGATAAGAAGTTATTGATTAGTTTTAATATGAAGTGTTGTAATGTTTGTTTGATTTTTTCTGAGGCCTGTGGAATAAATTTGATTTTGTGATACTGTTGGATTCGTAGACATATAATTAGATTCATTGAATCTCATTGCATTGCATAGCATGTAGTTTGTTTTGTGCTCGAGGACTAGCACTGTTTAAGTTTGGGGGATTTTAATAAGTGGAATTTATATCCACGAATTGATTTCTAGTTTAAGCTTAATTGTTGTTATTCCCTTGATTTTATGTTCGTTTTTACTCATTTCTTATTATTCTATGTGTAAGGTGTGTGACGCCCTCAAATTCGGATCCTCTGACCCCGGTTCGATCATCACGATAAAATACAAACATCCACCTCTAAACAACATACGATAATTAAAATGCAGAATATAATAAACGTACGTCGTTCATTCAAAAGGTGTTACTAGTCCCAAGATACGATAACCTTAAAATCATCTTACACACATACCCTAAAATAACATTAGGGTTCATATTACATAATAGTAATTTAAAACTAGGCATAAGGAAAATCTGCTCCTTGCTACTATTCTACATCTTTCCTTTACCCTTGTCCTTCCCTGAGGTCTCGGGCTTAGCTGCAATATAATTCATGATATAGCAAGGATAAGCAACAAGTTTACCCAACAAGTTTAAATACAACAATAAGGATATATCATGATGAATGGAAAAATAACTAACAATGAATTCAATAATATGAATATCCGAAGGATTCAACAATATGAATATTAAAAGCAAAGTTAATGATTGCTTTTAGAACAACTGCTAGTCAAGTAGACTTTAAACTATAACCCTCCAATGGAATCAATAGCTGATTGACCCTTTGGTTACTGGCTATAGAATAAGTACTTGAGGGGATCAGCCTCGTGTACACTATGTATATGCATAACATTTAAATCTACTCTGTGTATCTTATATTAGATACCTGGTACTCCCCTATCATAGAAAGGGTTGTTCTTTCAGTCTAAGAATCCTTACCATCAATTGGTTTGGATAACTTTTATATAACTTCAAATACTTGTCTGACCGAACAAAGGTTCAGACTTTATTTGACACAGTTCAAGAATTATAGAACTTTAAATGAAGTACAAGTCCAAGACTGTACGAACTTAAGTGCACTAAGTGCGAATATCAATAATATCGATGTGGAATAATTGTAAGGTAATTAAACCACTTAATATCATGCTTGGAAATAAGATTTAAGCTTAAATGAATAACTTTCAATTCAACAATAACCTTCTCAATACAATATGAGAAGGATAGGAAACTTTCACAAAATTCAGAGTTGTGTAAGGTAGGAACTTGCAACACAATAAAATAGTGTTCGGATACTTGCTCAATAAAAGTAGGGTTCGAGGAACTTGCACAATCAAGAGTGAAGTTCAAAGAAACTTGCTCACGATATGCATCGAATAAAGCAATGCAAGGGTTTAGGATACTTGCCTGTTTGCTCAGCTACAATACAATTCTAGCTTTAATTAACTTGCATTAAAACGACCTAATGTTAACAAGCCGGTCTTTCCATTAGTATGTGCAAACTAGTACCTGTCTATAATTATAAGAATTAAGTCATCACATAGCATGCTTCTCAACACATTATATGGCACATTGGTCACATATTATAAGATAAAGAAATCATGTAAGCGTGCCTTAAATTTCAGAACCAAAAACAGAATCTTGGCAAGACTGCAGGACGGCGCAGCTGCGCCTGGTCTAGGCTTAGGGATGGCGCAGCTGCGCTGTCCCTTGGCCAGACCAAGGTTGAGCTTCTGCACTCCTAACTGCAGTCCAACTCTAACACATCAATTACACATATATTTTAACATACATACATGCTAGAGGTTCACATATGACACATGATCATACTTGAGTTCAATACCACAAGTTTAAATTATAAGTTATATGCCATTAAAACATAAAAATCATGTAATCATCAAGTTTAATACATATGAATTATGTTTAGGAGTAATATAGCTATAACATGACATCTTACTACTTTAGTACCTAAGTACTCACATAATATGTAACTTAAGTTTTAAAACATGTTCAAGGTTGTCTTTGAAATCTTTTTAGCATGAATAATGCAATATACACATACAAGACAACTTTAGAACTCATATCACGTGTGATTAAGTTATGATTAACATCTTTAAACATTAGAACCTACATCATGTAGTATTCATGTATATTACTTTAATATAACAATCTTTTCCTTTAAAACATTCTCTAACACAAAGCTAACAAGTTTAAATCATGATAAAGACACTACACATCATATATCATGCTCACTTAGGTTCCACATCAGTCACGTATGTGGTCTCATAAGTTCAGAATTTGTAAAACATATATTACTTCAAAGTTCATTTTCTAAACTTAAGTTTTCATTACAAATTTCTTACTAAAATGTGTTGATCACTTCATACTACACAAGACAACCTTATATCTCATGCTATACAACTTTTCAGGTATGTATTTAAGATATAACACTAAGTTCTCAGCACATAGCATAAACAAAACCATCAACTGATTTTGGGCTATGGCACAGCTGCGCTGCACCCTAGTACAAATAGGGCGTAGCTGTACCATGACTGCACCAGAGGCAGTGACTTGCTCTGTTCTGCAGAGGCTTAGCCACCTTGGTTCATTTCAGTTTTAAACATGCTACAACCTATCATTTAAGAGTTCAAACATGTAAACATACTTCATAAACATATCATGGCATGTTAATTCACATAGTTTGACAAATAATTCTAGAAATTCCTAAGAATTTGACAAAACCCAACTAAGAACTTAAGTAAAGTTTATACCTCCATAAGCTTGGATTGGCTTCCTTATACCCTAAGTATGCTCCCAAACTTTCTCAGTAACTTAGAACTTTCACTATAGACTTAACAAACAACAAAAAACTAAATTTGAAGCTTGTATTTGTAAGGGAACTATGAACTGGACAATCACATTATCCTAATGTTGGAGCTCATGGAGTAATGGAAAGATACATTGGTTGCTAAGGAGTGGTTGAGCAACCCACCACCAGCCATTGGCTAGCAAATGATCACCTAAGGTTAGCCACTTGAAAAATACGTAAACTAGCTTCTGCCACTGTTCATGTACTAAAGTGACACTCATTTGGGGACAAGAAAGAAATCTCAGCAACAAGTTATTTAAGGCTTTGTTTGGACACTATAATTCCCATAATGTAATATAAATGTGTAAATGTTACAACACAAGGAAATTTGGGGATTATTTATGTACTCACATCTTATAACCCATGTACATTAAATACACGCAGTTAAAATAACATAGTTAAGTATTATTGACCGGATAGTTCCATAATTATCGCTACTACTCACCTAGCCATATCATAACATTATTTAATATTATATGACCAGTGTGCACACATAACTTCTTTTCCAATTTCTGGAATACACCGATATTTAATTATTCCTGTATAAAAATCACTATGATTTTATTGCACTACTTGATACTTCATATCATTAGAATGTATTCTTATTGTATGATTCTAAGCATGTCACACATTACACTAATAGTTCCAATTCATTTTATATAGCAGAACTAATTTTTCTAAATTTGGACACTGGCGCAGCTGCGCCGGTCCCTGGCAGTGCCAAAATGGGTTAGCTTCAAGCCAGTTCAAAATTCTATTACCACATAAGTCTTATATGAGATAATTTAACTTCTACAATGGTGATATACCCACAATTGATATAACTCAATATATTCAAATCTCGCCACTATATTCAAATAAATTGAATATTTAATCATTAAGAATCCTATCAATTCTTTGATATCAAATTCTTAGGGTTAGTCCACTAATTTAAATAACTATTAGTGACTCCCTTTAATCATTTCATAAATTCACAAAACCACATAAGGTTTAAATAAACTAACAAAGCTAACTCATTAAAAATTAAATCACATATTTAATTAAATAAGGAGTTTCAAATTCGTGGACGCTACATCCATCCCCCTTATAAAAATTCCATCCTCGAAATTGCAAACATAAGGTTACTTAAATAAAAACGAATAATTCGCTCTCATTTTTTCTTCTTGCTCCCACGTAACTTCTTCTACTGCGTGGTTCCTCCAAAGAATCTTAACGAAATGGATAATCTTATTCCTCAACTTCTGTTCCTTCCTATCTAGTATCTAGACAGGAACTTCCTCGCACGATAAGTCTTTCTCGACTTGAATTGGTTCATAGGAGATAACGTGCTTGTAGTCTGGTTTATATGGCCGCAAGACTGACACATGAAACACGTTGCGAATGTGCTCAAGTTCAGGAGGTAACGCTACCTCGTACGCCACTTCCCCTACTTGTCTCAAAATCTCGAACGGTCCTATGAACCTAGGGCTCAACTTGCTCTTCTTCACAAAATGAATCTTCCCTTTCCAAGGAGAAACTTTCAGAAATGCATAGCTCCCTACTTCAAAATCTCTCTTCTTGCGATGTAAATCCGCATACTTCTTCTGGCGATCCTGAGCTGCTACTAATCATGCTCTTATCACCTTGATGATCTCCACCGTCCGTTGTACCAACTCTGGTCCCAATAATCGACGTTCTCCAACTTCATTCCAACATAAGGGCGTTCTATATTTCCTCCCATACAGTGCTTCGTATGGCGACATTCTGATACTGGCGTGATAACTATTGTTATACGCGAACTCTACTAATGGAAGGTGGTCCTCCCAACTACCCTTGAAGTCCATCACACAAGCTCGGAGCATGTCTTCAAGTGTTTGAATTGTCCTCTCGCTTTGTCCATCGGTCTGCGGATGATACGCGGTACTCATTCGAAGTTGTGTCCCCATTCTTTCTTGAAGACTCTTCCAGAAGTTTCACGTGAATCGCGGATCTCTATCTGATACAATAGATACCAACACCCCATACCTCGAGATAATTTCCTTGACATACAATTTGGCTAACTGGTCCAAACTATACTTAATCTTAATTGGCAAAAAGTGAGCTGACTTAGTCAGATGATCTACAATCACCCATATGGCGTCGTGCCCTTTCTGCGTTGCTGGAAGTCCCACCACGAAGTCCATTGTGATGTGCTCCCACTTCCATTATGAAATTTCTAATGGTTTTAATAACCCACTTGGTCGTTGATGTTCTGCCTTAACTCTCTGACAAGTTAGACATCTACTTATGCATTCCGCAACCTCTCTCTTCATGTTTGGCCACCAGAAGTGGTGACGCAAATCTTGGTACATCTTCGTGCTTCCTGGGTGTATCGAGTATCTCGTACTGTGCGCTTCTTGCAAGATCTCTTCTCTCAGTTCTGGTACTAACGGTACCCAAATTCTTCCTTCAAATCTTAGCAATCCAGTGCTATCAACCTTAAATTTCAATTCATCACCTTCAGTTAATCGCTTCTTGATGTTATTACAATCTTCGTCCTTTTCTTGTGCCTCTTTAACCTTATCCAATAAAGTTGGGCTTGCTGTCACTGTGAATAATTGTTCGTCGGTCTCCATCGGATACCTAATCTCCAAGTCTAGTCGTTCAAAATCTTTCACCAATTCTTCTTGAATGGTCAACTTCAATAAATTCTCTTTCCCTTTTCTGCTCAAGGCATCTGCCACTACATTTGCTTTGCCTGGATGGTACAGAATCTCACAATCATAATCTTTGATCAATTCTAACCATCGGCGCTGCCTCATATTTAACTCCCTCTGCGTGAAGATATATTTCAGACTCTTGTGATCCGTATATATCTCACACTTCTCGTCATACAGATAATGCCTCCAAATCTTCAAGGAGAAAACTACTGCTGCTAACTCCAGATCATGAGTCGGATATCCCTTCTCATAATCTTTCAGCTGATGTGATGCGTACGCAATGACCCTGCCGTGTTGCATCAGTACACAGTCAAGGCCCTTATGTGACGCATCACTATACACTATAAACCCTCCCGTGTTGTCTGGTAAAGCTAACACAGGTGCTTGACTAAGCCTCTTCTTTAATTTTAGGAAACTTTCTTCGCACTTCTCCGTCCAAACGAACTTAACTGTCTTCCTGGTAAAATTGGTCAACGGCTATGCTAGTTTCGAAAAATCCCTAATAAATCTTCGATAGTATCCCGCCAATCCTAAGAAACTCCTGATTTCTGTCGGCGTCTTCGACTGCTCCCAGTTGATAACCGCTTCTACCTTTGCTGGATCCACTGAAACACCATTTTTGTCGATAACGTATCCTAAAAACTGCACTCTCTGAAACCAAAACTCACACTTGGAGAATTTTGCATATAGCTTTTTCCTCCTTAATGTCTCTAACACTATCCGAAGATGCTCGGCGTGTTCTTCCTCTGTCTCTGAATAGATTAGAATGTCATCGATGAATACGACAACAAATTTATCCAAATACTGTTTGAATACTCTGTTCATCAAATCCATAAATGTTGCTGGCGCATTAGTCAATCCAAATGACATAACCAGAAACTTAAAGTGTCCATACCGAGTTTTGAATGCCGTCTTTGGAATGTCCTCCGGCCTCACTTTCAGTTGGTGATAATCGGTTCTCAAGTCAATCTTTGAAAAGTACTTTGCCCCCTTCAACTGATCAAACAAATCGTCTATCCTGGGCAATGGGTACTTGTTCTTAATGGTGACGTTGTTCAACTCTCGGTAGTCGATACAAAGTCTTAGCGACCCATCTTTCTTTTTTACGAATAAGACTGGTGCTCCCCACGGTGATACGCTCGGTCGAATGTATCCCTTATCTAATAACTCTTGTAATTGAGCTATTAGTTCTTTCATCTCTACTGGTGCCATACGATACGACGCTTTGTATACCGATGCTGTCCCCGGTGCCAAATCAATAACAAACTCAATCTCTCTATCCGGTGGCAATCCCAAAATCTCGTCTGAGAAGACATCAACGAAATCCCTTACAATAGGTATCTGACTAAGTTCACCCTCGACTTGTCGAGTATCAACCACATGAGCCAAATAACCTATACAACCCTTCCTAAGCAATCTCTGCACTTGCACCATCGTCAGACAATGAGACTGTCTCGGCGATTTACTACCATAAAATACCACCTTTGACTTATTCGGAGTCTTAAGGTGTACACACTTCTTCTTACAGTGTATCACTGCTCCGTGAACCGATAACCAATCCATCCCAAGGATTACATCGAACTCCCCCAAACGAATCGGTATCAAATCCACTTTGAGCTTAAACCCTCGCAATTCGGCATAACAATTCCTATGAATGTATTCTACGGGAATAATTTCCTTATTCGCTACCTCTACGTTTATAGGGTGTTCTAATCTCTCACGGGGTAAGTCTAACTGCTTAGCAAATTCTTCGAAAACAAAAGAGCAGGTAGCACCCGAATCAAATAACACGTATGCATCTATATTATTGATCGAAATGATACCTGACACCACGTCCTTAGACTCCACCGCATCCTGTACGGTCATGTTGAACGTTCGTGCCATTGGTCTGTTGGCTTAACTGGATGGCCCTCCAATGTTTAGCCCATTGTTGTTGTTGTTGCGGTTTTCGCTAGCTGCATCGCCATTTTTCTTAGGGCAGTCCATGATTTGATGGTCTGTGGCTCCACACGAGAAACATCCTCCCTTCGACTTATTCGGACACTGAAGAGCCATGTGCCCCGGTTGTCCGCAATGATAATAAACACTCTTTCCCTTCATGCACTCCCCCGAGTGATTCCTCCCACAGTTATTTCACTTCAAACTTTTCTTAGCCTCCCCTCTGGACTTATTACCTCCAGAGGATTGACTCTCCGTCCATTTACGCTTGTTGGAGTTGCTGCCTCCGCTGCTTCCCCCCTTCTGACCGTCTTGTCCTGTCTTCTTTTCTTGTTTGAATCGCGCGATGGCTTCATTGCCTCCTTCGACAATGATAGCCCTTTCCAAAAGATCAGAGTAAGTCTTAATCTTTAATGCATCCACTACTTTCTGCACCCATGGTTTCAATCCTAATTCGAACCTCCTTACCTTCCTGACCTCCGTGTCAACCTGATGTGACGCGAATCGAGCTAACTCGTTAAATTTTTCCGCGTACTCTGCGACAGACATACTACCTTGCTTCAGTTCTAGAAACTTAACTTCCATATCCTGTTGCGTATTCTCTGAGAAGTAATTCTCAAGGAATAGCTCCTTAAATCTCTCCCAAGGAATAACTCCTTCATCTGCTCGTCCCTTATTGGCTTTCCACCAATAATTAGCTTCGCCCTTCATCATGAAAGTGGCAAAACTCGTCTTCTGTGCTTCGGCCACTCGTGCGAGCTCAAACACCTTCTCCATTTCTTCTATCCATGTCTGGGCTTCAATTGGGTCCAAGGTTCCTCAGAACTCCGGTGGTCCTACCAATTTAAAGTCCTTAAAGCTAGCCAAGTGTTGTCCTGGCTTCCCTGCTACTGGCCGGGGTCTGTTCTGCATTTCCTCAGTTAACAGGTTAACGAAGTTCTGCATCGGATCAACATTTTACCCTCCACCATTGTTAAAGGATCCTTCCTCCCTCTGATTCCGCTGAAGTCTCCTAGGCGGCATGATCTGAGGAAAGGAAGAAACAATTAGGCTTTGTGTGATATGCTATCCATGTTAGCATTAAGAAGTTTAAGACGTCTATCAATCATTCTTGATTTAAATAAACCGCTTCAATATCACAATAAAACTCAATGGATTTCTTCATCCCATCACTTACATACTTTACTTGAGTTTTCTACTAAGGTTATAACCTTAGTTTTGTATTCCTAATGTTTATAACCTACAGCTCTGATACCAACCTGTGACGCCCTCGAATCCGGATCCTCTGACCCCGGTTCAGTCATCACGATAAAATATAAACATCCACCTCTGAACAACATACGATAACTAAAATGCGGAATATAATAAACGTACGTCGTTCATTCAAAAGGTGCTACTAGTCCCAAGATACGATAACCTTAAAATCATCTTACACACATATCCTAAAATAATATTAGGGTTCATATTACATAATAGTAATTTAAAACTAGGCATAAGGAAAATCTGCTCCTTGCCATTATTCTACATCTTTCCTTTACCCTTGTCCTTCCCTGAGGTCTCGGGCTTAGCTGCAATATAATTCATGATATAGCAAGGATGAGCAACAAGTTTGCCCAACAAGTTTAAATACAACAATAAGGATATATCATGATGAATGGAAAAATAACTGACAATGAATTCAACAATATGAATATATGAAGGATTCAACATATGAATATTAAAAGCAAAGATAATGATTGCTTTTAGAACAACTGCTAGTCAAGTAGACTTTGAACTATAACACTCCAATGGAATCAATAGCTGATTGACCCTTTGGTTACTGGCTACAGAATAAGTACTTGAGGGGATCAGCCTCACGTACACTATGTATATGTATAACATTTAAATCTGCTCTGTGTATCTTATATTAGATACCTGGTACTCCCCTATCATAGAAAGGGTTGTTCTTTCAGTCTAAGAATTCTTACCATCAATTGGTTTGTATAACTTTTATAAAACTTCATATACTTGTCTGATCGAAAAAAGGTTCAGACTCTATCTGATACAATTCAAGAATTATAGAACTTTAAATGAAGTACAAGTCCAAGACTGTACGAACTTAAGTGCACTAAGTGCGAATATCAATAATATCGATATAGAATAATTGTAAGATAATTAAACCACTTAATAGCATTCTTAGAAATAAGATTCAAGCTTAAATGAATATCTTTCAATTCAACAATAACCTTCTCAATACAATATGAGAAGGATAGGAAACTTTCACAAAATTCAGAGTTGTGTAAGGTAGGAACTTGCAACACAATAAAATAGTGTTCGGATACTTGCTCAATAAAAGTAGGGTTCGAGGAACTTGCACAATCAAGAGTGAAGTTCAAAGAAACTTGCTCACGATATGCGTCGAATAAAGCAATGCAAGGGTTTAGGATACTTGCCTGTTTGCTCAGCTACAATACAATTCTAGCTTTAATTAACTTGCATTAAAACGACCTAATGTTAACAAGCCGGTCTTTCCATTAGTATGTGCAAACTAGTACCTGTCTACAATTATAAGAATTAAGTCATCACATAGCATGCTTCTCAACACATTATATGGCACATTGGTCACATATTATAAGATAAAGAAATCATGTAAGCGTGCCTTAAATTTCAGAACCAAAAACAGAATCTTGGCAAGACTGCAGGACGGCGCAGCTGCGCCTGGTCTAGGCTTAGGGATGGCGCAGCTGCGCTGTCCCTTGGCCAGACCAAGGTTGAGCTTCTGCACTCCTAACTGCAGTCCAACTCTAACACATCAATTACACATATATTTTAACATACATACATGCTAGAGGTTCACATATGACACATGATCATACTTGAGTTCAATACCACAAGTTTAAATTATAAGTTATATGCCATTAAAACATAAAAATCATGTAATCATCAAGTTTAATACATATGAATTATGTTTAGGAGTAATATAGCTATAACATGACATCTTACTACTTTAGTACCTAAGTACTCACATAATATGTAACTTAAGTTTTAAAACATGTTCAAGGTTGTCTTTGAAATCTTTTTAGCATGAATAATGCAATATACACATACAAGACAACTTTAGAACTCATATCACGTGTGATTAAGTTATGATTAACATCTTTAAACATTAGAACCTACATCATGTAGTATTCATGTATATTACTTTAATATAACAATCTTTTCCTTTAAAACATTCTCTAACACAAAGCTAACAAGTTTAAATCATGATAAAGACACTACACATCATATATCATGCTCACTTAGGTTCCACATCAGTCACGTATGTGGTCTCATAAGTTCAGAATTTGTAAAACATATATTACTTCAAAGTTCATTTTCTAAACTTAAGTTTTCATTACAAATTTCTTACTAAAATGTGTTGATCACTTCATACTACACAAGACAACCTTATATCTCATGCTATACAACTTTTCAGGTATGTATTTAAGATATAACACTAAGTTCTCAGCACATAGCATAAACAAAACCATCAACTGATTTTGGGCTATGGCACAGCTGCGCTGCACCCTAGTACAAATAGGGCGTAGCTGTACCATGACTGCACCAGAGGCAGTGACTTGCTCTGTTCTGCAGAGGCTTAGCCACCTTGGTTCATTTCAGTTTTAAACATGCTACAACCTACCATTTAAGAGTTCAAACATGTAAACATACTTCATAAACATATCATGGCATGTTAATTCACATAGTTTGACAAATAATTCTAGAAATTCCTAAGAATTTGACAAAACCCAACTAAGAACTTAAGTAAAGTTTATACCTCCATAAGCTTGGATTGGCTTCCTTATACCCTAAGTATGCTCCCAAACTTTCTCAGTAACTTAGAACTTTCACTATAGACTTAACAAACAACAAAAAACTAAATTTGAAGCTTGTATTTGTAAGGGAACTATGAACTGGACAATCACATTATCCTAATGTTGGAGCTCATGGAGTAATGGAAAGACACATTGGTTGCTAAGGAGTGGTTGAGCAACCCACCACCAGCCATTGGCTAGCAAATGATCACCTAAGGTTAGCCACTTGAAGAATACGTAAACTAGCTTCTGCCACTGTTCATGTACTAAAGTGACACTCATTTTGGGACAAGAAAGAAATCTCAGCAACAAGTTATTTAAGGCTTTGTTTGGACATTATAATTCCCATAATGTAATATAAATGTGTAAATGTTACAACACAAGGAAATTTGGGGATTATTTATGTACTCACATCGCATAACCCATGTTGTGACGCCCCCAAAATTGGTCCATTCCATCCAACCCATTCTGGGTCGCCAAATACGTTGTACAGAAAACAACTACAACTTTATTATTATAATTGTCATGCAAAATACGACAACACATATACTATGAGTTTAAATACAAATATATACCAAATGTGACTCTTATCCCAACCTTGGATAACACATCACAATGACACCTTACATAAAGGTACAGTCAATAACTGTTTCAAAAATTAAAATATTTGAAAAATGCTGAAGAAAACCTTCGTACATGGGAGGCCATGCATCTAAGTTATAATAGATATCATATGACTGGAGAATTATCCTTAGTTGACCCAATAGACCCAAAAAAAAAACGAGAAGATTACTATCATGTTCTTTCCAATGGTGAGTCTCGCTTGACATATAATTATCTCCATTGTCTCTAATTGAGAATTATATTTCAACCAAACTCCAAGATTATATAGGTAGTGCTCGTAGATATACTCAACAAGTGGATGTGCACAACCATGTCTTATGATAACACGGAGTTGACATCTTGTATAATAGTGGCAAAACACCCTTCCAAAGTTGGTTTCGCCTTACCCTATTTGATTCACCAAATATAACTATTAAATGACGTATAAAATACAACACACTTATCTAAAGTTCTTAATAAAATTATTTTCTTACTGTTTTAGGGGAAACCTCAATAGCTATCGACCACCGTTCTATTCCCTTGTTATCCCCGCTCGACCCAGTTATACTCTTATCACCTGAAAGGAATTGTGAAATAAAAGGGTGAGCACAACTAGTTCAGTAAAGAATATCATGACCAAAGACAATTAAGTTATCAATAGCCTTCATCAGTAATGAATCAGAGATTTAGAACTTATGGTAGATGTATAAACTTTTTAACCATAGTTGCAGCGGAACGAGCAATCCATTAGAAGAGTCAAATAGACCATAAAGTCTATTAACTTCTCCATGAGTCCACCAATAATGTTTTATCCCTGTAACATCAATCAACAGTTCCAGTCCACAATCATGTGAATAACTCATAATCATAATTGTGGTTCTAAATTCCTTTTCGCACCCAGGACGAAGATAATTTTCATCACTTGTCTTTACCTGAAACGTCAAAGATCATGGTTATACCAAATCACAGTTCATGTTTATTAATCATACTAATAAATTCATCTTTGCACTACAGGCCAAAGATATTCATCAACAGTTCATTTATGCATTATAGGCCAAAGATATTCAACAACATGTCATCTTTGCACTACAAACCCAAGATTTTAATATCTCAAAGAAATATATAATCATTTCAGAATTTATATAAACAATAATTATAACCATTTTGATCAATTCACCTTTGTACTTAAGTTAAAGATATTCAATTATAAATTTAATGGTCATGATCATACTAGTCAACAATTCATCTTTGCATTACTGGCCAAAGAGAACCCATAGTCACGATCATACCAATAATCTACCCATCTTTACACTAAAGTCAAAGAAAAATTTCATCACCAGGATTATAAAAATGTTACATATGATAATAAAAACAATATAATCAAAACATGAATTTAATTTTAAGAGTAAAATTCATAAATCAACGATAATTTGGTTAGAAAAAGAAACTAATTTTCTCGTGAATAGTACCCTGTGAATAGTAACTCGTGAATAGTAATCCGTGAATAGTAACTCATAAATAGTAACTCGTTAATAGTAACCTATGCATAGTACCTCGTATTTATATATAGTACCGTATACGTAAATAGTGCCGTATACGTGAGTAGTACCGTATACATGAATAGTGTCGTATACGTGAATAGTAACCCCGACACGAAAAAGATAAAGTTTCACAACAAAATTCATATCAATATTTCGTTATAATGATATTAAAGAAAATAACATCATTTATTTCAAAACAATAACATCCCTCACCATCCCTTACAATCCCTCATCTCAAAAGATTAACACTTCTGACGGGAATATCGAATATAATACTGAAGAAAACTTGCACCGTCTAGCAACACTCAAGATATTTAAATACTCATAAAAATACGCACGATTATATAGAGAGAGAAAACTTCAGATTCTGGTGTTATTTTCAATTCTAATCTAAACACTCTATTTATAGGAAAATACTTAGAACACCAAAGGAGAAAATTTAATAAAATAATATTATTTATAAAATAAATTCCTACGCACACCTTACAACCTGAATTCAGAATTTTACACATGCAAGTGGGGCCCATCAACATGAAAAACATGTTTTAAATATTTTTTTGTAACAAAATCAATTCAGACCCAATATTCCGAAACTTCAATAATTCATAATAAATAGCTTTTTTATCAGAAAAATTCGAATCTTATGTCCATTCCATAAGAAATTCAATTTTCTACAACTTTGTAAGTTTAAGTTTTTTAAAATTCCAAACAGAAATTGATCGAAATCCACATACGGACGATTTTACAGGCTATAATCAAATTTCAGTCAAAAATAGGGTCCACTAACACACAAAACATGTGTTAAACATTTTTTATAACAAAAATACTCTTCCTCCTCATTTATTCATATATCACACATTTATTGTAAAAATATCATCATTATTATATTATTATAATATAATAATATATTTTATCAGAAAAGATAAAATATCAATTTTCAACAATTATCACTTTTCTAAAAATTTCTCCATTTATATTCACATAAATAAGTATTTTTCTTATCATATAAATCAATAATAATTATTCACAAATAATATTACAGAATCACAATAATGACAGCCAGGCCGTTCCCAAGAAAGATAGAGCTTTCTAATAAGGATTTTTCCTTACTAGCGCGCAATTAGGTGACCAAACCTCTCCTTAGACAGAACTTTCTAGATATTACCAATAATGCTATCGAATAATATTATTAAAATAATATGAATTATTGATTTGATAATGGGAAATACTGTGCAGTGACAATTATTGAAACAACAATAATATTTTATAACCACTTACTTATTTTGAAAAAATTATTTCACCCATAACTTTGAACTTTTATCAATTTAACTATTTACTAAATAGAAAAATTGAATAATTTTATTTTATAAAATTCGGGGTCTTACACATGTACATTAAATACACGCAGTTAAAATAACACAGTTAAGTATTATTGGCCGGGTAGTTCCATAATTATCGCTACTACTCACCTAGCCATATCATAATATTATTTAATATTATATAACCAGTGTGCACACATACCTTCTTTTTCAATTTCTGGAATACACTGATATTTAATTATTCCTGTATAAAAATCACTTATGATTTTATTGCACTACTTGATACTTCATATCATCAGAATGTATTCTTATTATATGATTCTAAGCATGTCACACATTACACTAATGTTCTAATTCATTTTTTATAGCAGAACTAATTTTTCTAAGTTTGGACACTGGCGCAGCTGCGCCATTTTGTACTGCTGGGAGGGCGCAGCTGCGTTGGTCCCTGGCAGTGCCAAAATGGGTTAGCTTCAAGCCAGTTCAAAATTTTATTACCACATAAGTCTTATATGAGATAATTTAACTTCTACAATGGTGATATACCCACAATTGATATAACTCAATATGTTCAAATCTCGCCACTATATTCAAATAAATTAAATATTTAATCATTAAGAATCCTATCAATTCTTTGATATCAAATTCTTAAGGTTAGTCAACTAATTTAAACAACTATTAGTGACTCCCTTTAATCATTTCATAAATTCACATAACCACATAAGGTTTAAATAAACTCACAAAACTAACTTATTAAAAATTAAATCACATATTTAATTAAATAAAGAGTTTCAAATTCATGGACATTACAGGGTGGTTGGTGTGGTAAGTGATAAGAAAAGGAGTCATTTGGAGCATCATTTTAGCAAATATGAAGATTAAGCAACATCAGAGTGCAGAGTGCTAGCCCGCCGGGGCGGGTAGATATAAGCCTTACACCCCCGCCGGGGCAGGGGGTCTTCAATATTATTTTACAGGAGCCTAGCCTACGGTGGCGGGCGTTTACTATGTACATACCCCCACCGAGGCGGGGGGTCCCGAATTCTGGCACTCCTGGATTGATTGAAACTCTGCTGGGATGAGGATTGGATGACTTGGGTTAACTTATGGACTCTAATTTATATGGCACTTCGACAAAAGCTCGTGGGTGGATATATATGGCTGAAAAAACAACAAAATGAATCATCATGCAGAGCAATTAATAGACTTTGGGGATATAGAATTTCATAGTGAGCAACGGGGTGAATTTTTTGAAGTATAATAATACTGATTACGGATTAAGGCTAAAGTGAAGGTGTTTTGCGTTATTCTTCTTCTTTAGTTTTATTTCTGTAATTGGGTAGATGATATCTTTAATTTATTCAGTGATTATTTCATTCATGATGAAATAATTTCTTTTTAGGCTTAAGATAGATCTTTAAGTGGAGAGATGATTTTGTAATATTTGATTTCAATTTAATAAGCTATTATCCGGTTTATCTATATTAATTTGAGCGTGAATTTATGAATTTCCTGATCAACGATACTTTGTGGACTTGTATGAATTTGAGAGATGAAATACAGTTTAGACTTAATTAATATAGCATGTGTTCTTGATTTATGTGAATGAACAGAATCTTGATGAATGTTAGGGTAGAGATATGCTTGACATCACATGTAATCGGATAAGGGACTTCAACTTAAACATTCTTTGATGGTAATTCACATAGAGATATAGTGAGTTAGTTAATTAAGGTGTTTAACTTGATTCTATCTTAATTGTGGATTGAAGTTAATATGTTATTAATGCATCGAGAGGTGGCTAGTTATATACGTGTTCTTGATTAATAAACTGGGATAGTGAATTAAATTAGAATAAAGGTTTAAAAATTAGAGTGATGCTTAAAGTGAAGTCGGAAGCCTAATTCTCCATTATTTGTTTGAAAATTCAGTTTTAGGGTTTGTTGATTATTTGGTGATTTTAATATTTTTAATACTTTTAGTTATAAACTGAAAATTGATTAGTTTGATAAAATTTAGGATTAATAAGAAATTGGTACTTGTGAGGTTTAAATTCTACTTATAGTCTTTGAGGAAACGATACTCTACTTATTATTATATTACTTGTTGACCACACATACTTACGTGTTGTGCGTAACTAGATTTTACCCAACACTAACAAACTTTCTCTCCACCCAAGTTTTAGGTTAAAGATAACATCTTGAAAGAAGTCTGAAATAGGTCATAAGCATATCATGTTTTAGTTAATCTTAAGTGGAGTAATCTTTGCTGGTGGGTTAGTATGTATATTGTGACGCCCCCAAAATAGGTATACAACACCCATTCTGAGTCGCCAAATACATGGTACAAAAAATAACTACAACTTCATTATTATAATTATCGTGCAAAATACGACAACACATATGCTGTGATTTTTGATACAAATATATACCAACTTTGACTCTCATCCCAACCTTGGATAGCACGTCACAATGACACCTTACATAAAGGTACAGTTAATAACTGTTTTAGAAATTAAAATCTTTGGGAAGTGCTCAAGGAAACCTTCGTACATGGGAGGCCATGCGTCTAGGTTATGATAGATATCATATGTCCATAGAATTATCCTTGGTTGACTCAATAAACCCCAAAGAAAAACGAAAAGATTGCTATCATGTTCTTTCCAATTGTAAGTCTTCTCTTGACATATAATTATCTCCATTTTCTCTAATTGAGAATTATATTTTAACCAAACTCCAAGATTGTATATGTAGTGCTCGTAGATATACTCAGCAAGTGGATGTGCACAACCCTGCCTTATGATAATACGAAGTCGCATGTCATTAGACATCTTGTGTGATAGTGGCAAAACACCCTTCCAACGTTGGGTTCGCCTTACCCTATTCGATTCACCAAATATAACTACTAAATGATGTATAAAATACAACACACTATTCTAAAGTTCTCAATAAAATTATTTTCATACTGTTTAGGGAGAACATCCACAGTTAGAGACCACCGTTCTAATCCCCTGTTACCTCCGCTCGACCCAGCTACACTCTTATTACCTAAAAGGAATTGTGAAGCAAAAGGGTGAGCACAACTAGCCCAGTAAAGAATATCATGACTAAAGATAATTAAATTATCAATTGCCTTCGTCAGTAATAAATCAGAGATTTAGAACATATGGCAGATGATAAAACTTTTCAACCATAGTTGCAGTGGAACGGGCAATCCATTAGAAGAGTCAAATAGACCATAAAATCTATTATCTTCTCCATGTTAAAAGTCCACCAACAACGTTTTATCCCTGTAACATTAATCAACAGTTCTGGTCCACAATCACATGAACAACTCATAATCATAATTGTGGTTCTAAATTCCTTTTCTCATTCAGGACGAATATAATTTTTATCACCTATCTTTACCTGAAACATCAATTATCATGGTTATATCAAATCACAGTTCCTGTTCATACTAATAAATTCATCTTTGCCTTACGGCTAAAGATATTCATTAATAGTTCATCTTTGTACTACAGGCCAAAGATATTCAACAACATGTCAACTTTTCACTACATGCCAAAGATATTCAACAACAAGTCATCTTTGTACTACATGCCAAAGATATTCAACAACAGTTCTTCTTTGCACTACAGGCCAAAGGCATACAACAGTAAAATCAATAAACAACAGTCTATCTATGCACTACGGGCCAAAGATAACTTTCATCACAATATAAGCATGAGAATCATGACAAGGATATAAAAAATCAATCACATGAGATAAATGATAAATTTTAAAGACTTTAACAATTTAATTTATCTAGAATACAATAATATCCAAATTGTCAACATAATACTGCTTTGTAGAGTAAAATTCAAGAATAATATTCCAATGAATATTTAATGAAGATGATAACATTATTCATTATATTATAAACTCCATTTAATATTATTCATTATATAATAACATTAAATTTATTTATTAATTATTAAATAATATTTTAAATCAATGATTTCATAACACCTTAATTCAAATGTTATAAATCATTTAATAATCTCATAATCTAATATTATTAATATTACAACAATATTTAAATCATTTCTTAACTTATAAACAATTTATTTTAATTGTTTACACTATACTAATTAATGCATTTAATCATCCTAAAATGCCAAATTCATAAGATTTCATCACCAATATCCAAAACTCTAATAAAAAATCTGCATATACCTTATATAGGATTCTCAAGCCATAAAATCATATATTCTAATTTTTTTACTTCACATAACATATTTAATTCATTTACTCATAACTAGTCTATTTTCATGAAAAATACCAAATCAATCCCAAAAAGTTTTCTTTTCTGGGATTTAGCATAATATAGTCCCATATTGTACATATAATTTTCTCAGAATTTTTAAAATTTATTTACTATTTTTCATATGGCCAAAACTGCCGAATATTTAGACATTTATCATAAACTGTTTTTTTGTCCAAAAATTTCGAAATTTACAGAGTATACTGCTGTTATATATTTGTACTCCCAATAAAAATTTTACCAATTTTAGAGTTAACCACAAGGAGTTATAAGAGTTTATTTTTAAAATAGTCTTTTTCCATAAAATTCATAACTCCTAATCTACACATCCAAAAATCGTCATTTTTGGACACAATCTAGAAAACTCATCAAATTATCATTTCAAATTTTTTCAAAATTTTTGATGGTCAGAAAAATTACGAAACTGAAAAATATAATAACTCTTACAATCCTTTACCTCAAAAGAGCAGTATTTTTGACTGAAATACCGGATATAGTGTTGAAGAGAACTTATATTCCATCACTCAAAGTATCAAAATACTCACAAGAATACGTTCGATAATATAGAGAGAGAGAAAACTTCAATTTCTAGTGCGATATTCAATTATAACCTAAGCACCCTATTTATAGAAAAATGCTTAGAACACCAAAGTAGAAAATTTAATAAAATATTATTATTTTTATTTAATTTTCCTACACACACCTTGCCATCTGATTTTAGCAATTAACACATGCAAGTGGGGCCCACCAAAATGGAAAAAACGTTTTTCTTTAAAAAAATCTTTAAAACTTAAAAAATTAATTATTCTGAAAATTCAATAATTCATAATAAATAGTCTTTTTATCAAAAAAATTTGAATCTTATGTCCGTTTCATAGGAAATTCAATTCTCTACAACTTTGTAAGTTTAAGTTTTTCCAAATTCTAAGCAGAACTTGATCGAAATCCACATACGGATGATTTTACGGGCTATTATCCAATTTCAGTCACAAAATGGGGTCCACGAACACACAAAACATGTGTTAAACATTTTTTTGTAACAAAAATACTCTTCCTCCTCATTTATTTATATATCACACATTCATTGTAAAAATATCCCAATTATTATATTATTAAAATATAATGAATTATTTTATCAGAAAAGATAAAATATCAATTTTCAACAATTGTCACTTTTCTAAAATTTTTTAAATTTATATCCACATAAAATAAATATTTTTCTTATCATATAAATCAATAATTAATTATTCACAAATAATATTACAGAATCACAATACTGACAAGCAGGCCGTTCCTAGGAAAGAAGGGGCTTTCCAATAAGGATTTCTCCTTACTGGCGCACAATTAGGTGACCAAACCTCTCTTTAGACAGAACTTTCTAGACATTGCCAATAATGTTATCTAATAATATTATTAAAATAATATAAATTATTGATCTGATAATAGAAAATACTGTGCAGTGACAATTATTGAAATAACAATAATATAAAATATCAACGTAGCAATTATTGAATCAATAAAATAAAATATTGAACAGTAATTATTGTAATAATTATTGAGTAGTGCCTTCTTACGTAAGAATCAATAATTGGTGCAATACCGTGTGCTACTGTGCAGCACCGCGTATTACTGTGTTTTAATCACCGGGTATTCTAATAGTGTTAATGGTAACAACTACGCCGTTATTTAAAAAAAACTCATACTGGTCGTTTTCTTCATCCAATCGTTTTCCGTTATGGGGCCCACACAAGGCTGCGCCGTCGTACGAATATTCCCCGACAGCAAGAATATACCACGACCAAACGAATATTCCCCGACAACAATGAATATTTTATAATCACTTGTTTATTTTGAAAAAATTTCATATATCACCCTTAACTTAACTTTTTATCAATTTAACCATTTACTAAATAGTAATTATAAGAAAAATTGAATACTTTTATTTCATAAAATTCGGGGTCTTACAATCTCCCTTCCTTATGAAATTTCGTCCCCAAAATTTACGTACCTGGTATTTCGAAGAGTTGAGAATACCTTGCTTTCATTTTAGATTCTATCTCCCCGGTCATCATGATTTCTCCATTGCTCATCTCCTGTGATAACTTCATTTGGGTTCCTCACTTGTTGAGAAGTCATGACAACCACTCTCCCTTGAACTACCCGGCTTTGACTTTTCTAGGGCAGCATTTGGTGTTATCACTACCGTTGGAATTGACCTTTCTCTAGGGCATATTCCACCCTCAACTGCTTCGTCGTACTCTTGATTCATTATCTGATTCATCAATCTTCGATCCATATCGAATTGAGATTAACCGCTCTGTACAGGGTAATTCAAAACTCGATGTTGGGTTCTCCCAATTGCTGTCTAAAAAGAGAAATACACATCATCCATTTTAGCCTTTTTTGGATCAGACGTCTCTTTCTACAATATCAACACGTCGTGCGGCTTTTACCCATGCATCCTTCATTCTCACTCGTTCAGTTGTTTCTTCTTTCAGCTAATCCTTGATATTTGAATTCTCATATTCCAGCTTTAATATCTTATACTCTGCCAAAGAGTGCTCTTGTTCAAGCATCACATATCGGGTAATATAATTTTGAATTGTTGTATTCCTTTGCTCCACGACCGCCTGTTGTTCTTCAACATGTACTTCTAACTCACAAATACGATCTTGCAGTTCTACATTTCGATCAAAAAAATCTTCTAATAAATTCTCCTCAGGTTCCTCTTCTTCCTCACTCTCAGCTGCTACCCCTGCGACTAGCTCGAATGCAACTATTAATTCTTCCCTCACCACCAGAATATCTCTAATTTGCCTGACATCACATTATTCTGGTTGGTGATTAGAGGTGTCTCCACGGTCTCATTCACTCCATTGTTAACATTCTCAGCCGCCATTCTTAAATACTGCCATAAAATAAGGGTTAATTAAATATATTAACGTATCACATAATATCCCTATATTATGACCAACAAATAAATAAGCTTAGGTAGGACACACTAGCGAAGGATTTACTCATCTCTCTCCTCCTAGTTCTATTCCCCGATCTCTGCCACAGACCATATCCCTAAGCTCTGATACCAACTGTGACGCCCCCAAAATAGGTATACAACACCCATTCCGAGTCGCCAAATACATGGTACAGAAAATAACTACAACTTCATTATTACAATTGTCGTGCAAAATACGACAATACATATGATGTGAGTTTTGATACAAATATATATCAACTGTGACTCTCATCCCAACCTTGGATAGAACGTCAAAATGGCACCTTACATAAAGGTACAGTCAATAACTATTTTAGAAATTAAAATCTTTGGGAAGTGCTCAAGAAAACCTTCGTACATGGGAGGCCATGCGTCTAGGTTATGATAGATATCATATGTCCACAGAATTATCCTTGGTTGACCCAATAGACCCCAAAGAAAAATGAGAAGATTGCTACAATGTTCTTTCCAATGGTGAGTCTTCTCTTGACATATAATTATCTCTATTTTCTCCAATTGAGAATTATATTTTAACCAAACTCCAAGATTGTATAGGTAGTGCTCGTAAATATACTCAGCGAGCGGATGTGCACAACCCTGTCTTATGATAACACGAAGTCGCATGTTATTAGACATCTTGTGTGATAGTGGCAAAACACCCTTCCAACGTTGGGTTCGCCTTACCCTATTCCATTCACCAAATATAACTACTAAATGATGTATAAAATACAGCACACTATTCTAAAGTTCTCAATAAAATTATTTCCATACTGTTTAGGGAGAACCTCCACAGCTAGAGACCACCATTCTAATCCCCTGTTACCCCCGCTCGATCCACATACACTCTTATTACCTGAAAGGAATTGTGAAGCAAAAGTGTGAGCACAACTAGCCCAGTAAAGAATATCATGACTAAAGATAATTAAATTATCAATAGCCTTCGTCAGTAATAAATCAGAGATTTAGAAAATATGGTAGATGATAAAACTTTTCAACCATAGTTGCAGTGGAACGAGCAATCTATTAGAAGAGTCAAATAGACCATAAAATCAATTTTCTTCTCCCTGTTAAAAGTCCACCAACAATGTTTTATCCCTATAATATCAATCAACAGTTCTGGTCCACAATCACATGAACAACTCATAATCATAATTGTGGTTCTAAATTCCTTTTCCCATTCAGGACGAATATAATTTTCATCACTTGTCTTTACCTGAAATATCAATTATCATGGTTATATCAAATCACAGTTCCTGTTCATACTAATAAATTCATCTTTGCTCTATGGCCAAAGATATTCATAAACAGTTCATCTTTGCACTACATGCTAAAGATATTCAAAAACAGGTCATCTTTGCACTACAGGCCAAAGATATTCAACAATAAGTCATCTTTGCACTACATGCCAAAGATATTCAACAACAGTTCTTCTTTGCACTATATGCCAAAGGCATAAAACTGTAAAATTAATAAACAACAGTATATATATGGACTACGGGCCAAAGATAACTTTTATCACAATATAAGCATGAGAATCATGACAAGGATATAAAAAATCAATCACATGAGATAAAGGATAAATTTTAAAGACTTTAACAATTTAATTTATCCAGAATTCAATAATATCTAAATTGTCAACATAATATTGCTTTGTAGAGTAAAATTCAAGAATAATATTCCAACGAATATTTAACGAAGATAATAACATTATTCATTATATTATAAACTCCATTTAATATTATTCATTATATAATAACATTAAATTCATTTATTAATCATTAAATAATATTTTAAATCAATGATTTTATAACACCTTAATCCAAATGTTATAAATCATTTAATAATCTTATAATCTAATATTATTAATAATACAACAATATTTAAATCATTTCTTAACTTATAAATAATTTATTTTAATTGTTTACACTTTAATAAATAATGCATTTAATCATCCTAAAATGCCAAACTAATAAGATTTTATCACCAATAACCAAAACCCTCATCAAAAATTTACATATACTTTATATAGGATTCTCAAGTCATAAAATCCTATATTCCAATTTTCTTACTTCACATAACATATTTAATTCATTTACTCATAACTAGTCTATTTTCATGAAAAATACCAAATCAGTCCCAGATTTTTTTTTTCAGGGATTTAGCATAACATAGTCCCATATTGAACATATAATTTTCTCAGAATTTTTAAAATTCATTTACTATTTTTCATATGGCCAAAACTACCAAATATTTAGACATTTATCATAAACTGTACTTTTGTCCAAAAATTCCGAAATTTACAGAGTGTACTACTGTTATATACATGTACTTCCAATAAAAATTTCACCAATTTTGATGTTAACCACAAGGAGTTATAAGGGTTTACTTTTAAAATAGTCTTTTCCCATAAAATTCATAACTCCTAATCTACACATCAAAAAATCGCCATTTTTGGACACAATCTAGAAAAATCAACAAATTATCATTTTAAATTTTTTCAGAATTTTTGAGGGTCAGAAAAATTACGAAACTGAAAAATACAATAACTCTTACAATTCCTTACCTCAAAAGAGCAGTATTTCTGACTGGAATACCGGATATAGTGCTGAAGAGATTTTGTATTGCAACACTTAAAGTATCAAAATACTCACAAGAATACGTTCAATAATATAGAGAGAGAAAACTTCAGTTTCTGGTGTGATATTCAATTCTAACCTAAGCACCCTATTTATAGGAAAATGCTTAGAACACCAAAGCAGAAAATTTAATAAAATATTAATATTTTTATTTAATTTTCCTACGCACACCTTTCCATCTGATTTCAACAATTAACACATGCAAGTGGGGCCCACCAAAATGGAAAAAACATTTTTCTTTAAAAAAATCTTTAAAACTTCAAAAATTAATTATTCTGGAACTTCAATAATTCATAATAAATAGTCTTTTTATCAGAAAAATTCAAATCTTATGTCTGTTCCATAGGAAATTCAATTCTCTACAACTTTGTAAGTTTAAGTTTTTCTAAATTCCAAGCAGAACTTGACCGAAATCCACATACGGACTATTTTACGGGCTATAATCCAATTTCAGTCACAAAATAGGGTCCACCAATACACAAAACATATGTTAAACATTTTTTTGTAACAAAAATACTCTTCCTCCTCATTTATTCATATATCACACATCCAGTGTAAAAATATTTCCATTATTATATTATTAAAATATAATGAATTATTTTATCAGAAAAAATAAAATATCAATTTTCAACAATTGTCACTTTTCTAAAAATTCCTCCATTTATATCCATATAAAATAAATATTTTCCTTATCATATAAATTAATAATTAATTATTCACAAATAATATTACAGAATCACAATACTGACAACCAGGCCGTTCCCCGGAAAGAAGGGGCTTTTCAATAAGGATTTCTCCTTACTAGCGCGCAATTAGGTGACCAAACCTCTCCTTAGACAGAACTTTCTAGACATTGCCAATAATGTTATCTAATAATATTATTAAAATAATATGAATTATTGATCTGATAATAGAAAATACTGTGCAGTGACAATTATTGAAACAACAATAATATAAAATATCAACGTAGCAATTATTAAATCAATAAAATAAAATATTGAACAGTAATTACTGTAACAATTATTTAGTAGTGCCTTCTTACGTAAGAATCAATAATTGGTGCAATACCGTGTGCTACTGTGCAACATCGCGTATTACTGTGTTTTAACCACTGGGTATTCCAACAATGTTAACGGTAACAACTACGCCGTTATTTAAAAAAGACTCATACTTGTCGTTTTCTTCATCCAATCGTTTTCCGTTATGGGGCTCACACAAGGCTGCACCGTCGTACGAATACTCCCCGACAGAAAGAATATACCACGACTAAACGAATATTCCCCGACAACAATGAATATTTTATATTCACTTGTTTATTTTAAAAAAATTTCATATATCACCCTTAACTTAACTTTTTATCAATTTAACCATTTACTGAATAGTAATTATAAGAAAAATTGAATACTTTTATTTCATAAAATTCGGGGTCTTACATATGTATAAACCTATGTTCTAGGCTTTTGACAACACATAGAGTATAATCAATTCTACAAAAGTATCTTAAAGATTCGTAGAAACTGATTATCTCCATGAATCAACCAGATACAAATAAGTAATATAGTTGATTCTCACTCTGTAAACTTTTAAAATCTATGAACATAATCAAGTAAATGACGAAACCATCAAAGAAAAAGAGTGTTTTATTAAAGTGGTTAATCTTATACACACTCATCATCGTGCATCTTAAAATGTCATATCAAATTTGGATATGTGCATGAATATGATTGTTGGTTATCAATGTGATGAAAATTCAAGTATATGAGGAATAGGGATTCTGAAAACTAACCTGGCAGGACCCATTTAACTATGGGTACCAAAAATAAAAATTTATCTAACCTGCAGGTACTTGGTCTATCTGACAACACTAAGGAATGCTGAAGCAGATGAATTTAGTCGAAAAGATTCAACCAGCTGGATGCTTAAGACATTTCAGAAATGTTTCTGACAAAATCCTTATTTGTCAAAGCCTGTCCTTGAAGACTTGCTGAGCTAATATGAATGAAGCTCACATGGTTGCTGATCTCCATATGAAAGCAGACCATTCATCCTAAGATAAAAAGGGTTTTATATGCTCAACCATGCAGAGCATATCATTTGAGAAGAACCCTCGAGGAACTCATTATAGAAGCAGAACTCCACAAGTACAAGCTGTCAAAGAAGACTACGTTCGTAGTTCTGTCAAACTATCGTAGAGTGATCAATCTTGAAGATATTTATTTCTATGATCAAAGGAGGTTTAAATGATAGTGATGACTTTAGTCAGAAGGAGATATGCAAGGCTGCCTTCTGATACACATGAAGAAGAAGAACTCACACGTCTCTAAGAAGATAGTATCAACTATGGGGGAGCAGTGATCTGTTAAAGAACAGCAGCACTGAAAGTATCAGAAATACACTATGAAGCAATATACCAGTTGCAAAGTCCCAAAACTTTGTGGCTGATGAACCAAATGAAGATCCATAGTCAGTAGAAATGTCTCAAAATGTGCCACTGATAACCTTGTCAACCACCCAACTCAAAATTGTGGAGCGCCTACGATCAAACATCTGTTCGTAGTATAACAGTAGGAGGACACCACGATTACAGCCAATGCAAACGTCTAAAGTTGGTAGATGAACTACCTAGCAGAAAAGGTCAAATGAGATATCAATGCTAATCACTTCTAAAGTTTTTCATCTGGAAAGCGCCTCAGGGACAAACCTGACCCTTAGTTCACTCTAAGAGGTTGACCCTTCCTGAGCTACCTTAACCCAGAAGGAATGCTTAGTCAAATTCATCTCAAGGACCAGGACATACAATGTTCGTAGAGTAGATTCTGAAGTAAACTCGACGATCGTAGTGCAACCTCAACGATCGTAGAGTAGGATCGACGATCGTGGTCATCCCAAAGGATACACTAGCTCATGGGGAGCTCGGCAGAACTTGACACAAACCAAACTATTCAGATCGTGTGGAGATAAGATCGAATGCAAGTTGGAAAGATGCTCTGCAAACTCACCTCAGAATTTTAGTGCCCAAACTATCTTGGGGTACATCTGTGACAACCCGATATTTTCTATAAAAATAAATCATAAATTTTGCGTATAAATTTTTCTTTTTTATTTATTAAAATAAATATGGATGATATGTGCCAAGGTAATGCGTAATTATAATTATATGTGTGATAAATAAAATTTATTTATTACATTAATTTTTGCAAATAAATTTATTTTTAGAAATATTGATTATTATCAATTATATTCTTATAATAATTGATTTCATATTAGCAATGTTTTATTAATTACTTTTCCATGAAAATATAGGTATATATTATTTAAATAATATAAGAAATGATTTTAGAATAATTAGAATAATTATTTTATTATATGAATTTTGTTCAGGTTATTAAGTAAATTATTTTTACTTAATTATAAGGTTAATTATGGCAGATAAAATCAGATATGGAATCCAAACCCTAATTCTGGGTTTTGATCAAGAAATGATAATAATATTATAATGTTATAATATTTTGATTTTTCAGTGCTATAAATATGTGCTGTAAAAATGTACTGTTGGTGGTTGGTCAATTATGGTATATTGATCAAACCCTAGCATTAATTGATTTAACCCTATTTATCAATTTAAATGAGAAATTTAAGATTATTTAATATCTGTGTTATATGATATGTGTTATGTGTTACTTCTTGTTATGCTAATTAGGAAACCCTAATTATAAATTTAAACCCTAATTATATGAATTTCTATTAAACCCTAATTCAGAAACCTAGACTGGAGGTTTGATCTGTCAAGAATTGTGTTACAGTGATTAATGTCAGGTATAATAGGTTTTATATCGCTAATTTAAATAAACCTAATTAGTGATTTAAGACCATAATGATTAAAACCCTAAATTTGAAATCAAAACCTTAATCGCGAAATTAAAACTCTAACCGATATTTCTTGGAACCCTAATTGCTAATTTTAAACACTAATTATTTAAATAGCAAAGTTAATTATGTTATAATACCCTAATGTTCCTGTATAATAAAATTATTAATTTAATCTAATTAATAATTTTAATTTTTCAAATTTTGGAAACTAAATTTAGTTTATAATTTTACAAACCCTAGTTGCTAAATAGTATTTTTGCTTTTTGCTAAACATTAGGGTTAAACCCTAAGAGTCAAACCCTAAGGGTTTGTCAAGTTTCATTTTTGGCCATTAAATTGAATTATTAAATGTCTTTTATGCCCTTTTTAATTCTTTAAGAAGCTTGCTTACAAATCTAGATAAATTTTGAGTGGTTTACCAAACCAACAACTCCCTCGACCTTCAAATGACAACAAATCATCTCTAGGTCAGCCCATACATGTATCTAATTGTCTATATATATGGATTGGAGAGAGAAATTGTATTTTGTTCACTTAATTTGTGCAAAAACCTTACTCAACTCTCTCAGGCACCACACCTCCGAAATTATCTAGCATTATAGTCCCATTATCAAACCCCACTAACACCATAACCAAATCAGCAACACAAAATCAAAAATTTGTTCATCAAAGGTATAAACCCTAACCATAATTTTTTTCCAATGATCTGTTGTTAGATCTTGTAATTTGTTGTTAAAAGATGTTGTTTATAGTCTAATTTAATGATCTGGGTTGATATATTACAAGTCCATAACATCTAAATGCTCAAATCAATGATTTTCAAATTTCTAGAAAAATTTCATGTTATGGTCTGACAACGAATGTCAGACCTTGTAGATCCATTTCTGTAATTGGGTTTTGTGTTTTAAAGGTTGATACTTGTAGTATGTTATGTTTTCTGTAATCTGGAACTGATAGATAGCTCAAATCATGCTCAGAATGAAAGTTATGGGCGGTCAAACCTCGTTGACCGGCCATGACTTTCAAAATCTGGAAAAAACCCAGAACAGCCCAGAAGCCTCTGACATGTTCTTTGCGGGCTTAGATCTAACTGCTTGATGATGTTATGTGTTTGTTTTGTAACCAGATTATAGACTGATATTAGTACTTTAATATTATGCCTTAAAATCTCCTAAACAACAAGTAATCTGACTACAGTGGCCGGCCAAAGTAGGACAAACGGCCATGACTGTATTTTCTGGGAAAAACTTAAAAATTTTTGAACAATTTTTCTGACAAGGTTTGACCGGCTTGTACCTGCTTAATTTGTTGTTATTTTGTTGATGTTATGATATATATATATATATATATATATATATATATATACATATATATATATATATATATATATATGTACATTGGTATGTTGTCTATACATTACAACTTGTAGATCACAAAATCATCAACACGATTGATAGTTATAATAGCTTAAAAGTGACTGCTCGAACTGTTCTTCATTTCTGTAAATGAAGAACAGCTCTGACAGCAACTTTGGTTGCTTAGATCTAGCTTGTGTTAGGTTGTTTGATCGTGTTGTTTGTTA
The DNA here is from genome assembly GCA_016801055.1 of Panax notoginseng. Lineage (NCBI taxonomy): Eukaryota > Viridiplantae > Streptophyta > Magnoliopsida > Apiales > Araliaceae > Panax > Panax notoginseng. The sequence goes on along the minus strand of CM029023.1, from coordinate 32,404,675 downwards.
GAACCTGTAGTCTTGCACTTTGTCTACAAGATATAGCTTTTGCAATTCCCAGAAACACACTACACAAAGATTTAAAGTTGGTCAAACTAGTCCACTCGGTAACTGGGTATGAAGGTTCTGGGCAGCTCAAGAACACCTATAGCGACAGTTTCGTCGCTATAGGGCCCTTTAGCGATAGTTTTTACGAAAATTAATTATTTTTATTTAATAATTAGTATTAATTAGTTTTTAATTCTGAAAAATACAAAATAAATTATTAAAAATTATTTTAAAGTCCGAACATTATATTTTAATTATTTTGAATATATTTCATAAATATTTAATATTTTTGGAATATTAAAAGTATTTAATTTATTTAATTATAATATTAAATAAATTATTTAAAAATGATTTAAATACATAAAAATCATTAAAAATTATATTATGATATATAAAAATATTTTAAGTTATTTTTAATGACTTTTAATATTTTGTGATAATTTTCATTAATAAGTTAATATTAATGATAATTAAGTTGTTTAATAAATGAATTAAATAAATAATTTAAAAATGATTTTATTATTTTAAAAATTATTTTAAATAATAATAAGATATTTAAGAATATTTTAAGTTATAAAATATAACTTTTAATATTTAAAGGTAAAATTCATTAATTAATTATTATTAATGATATTAAAGATATTTAATATTTACATTAAATAAATTAGTTAAAAAATGATTTTAATATTTTAAAAATCATTTTAAATGAAGATAAAATGTTTAAAGATATTTGAAGTTATAAAATATAAATTTTAATATTTAAAGGATAATTTCATTAATAATTTGATATTAATGATATTAATTTAACCCTAATGATATTAAATTTATTTAATAATTATATTAAATAAATAGTTTAAAAATAGTTTTATTAATTTAAAAAGGGATATAAATGAATTAAAAATATTCTAAGTTATAATTAATAACTTTTAATATTTAGATAAATAGTTCATTAATAATTTAGTATTAATGGTAATTATTTTATAATAATGTTTAAATGTTTTAAAAATCATTTAAGGGTAATATAAATGTTTTAAAAATATTTTAAGTTATTATTAATGACTTTAATATTTTGGCAATGATTTCATTAATAGCTTAATATTAATTAAATATTAATGATAATAGAATTGTTTATTATTAAAATATTTAATAATGATTTTGATATTTCAAAATTATGATAAATGGTAATAATTATTTAGAAATTATTATAAGGCCATGAAAAATAGTGTGACAGGTGTTTAAGTTATCCAAATGAATATTGAACTACTGTATAGAGTTTTAGACTCGATATTTACCCGATAAAGCTGTCGGTAGACTGACATGTTTCAGAAATTGATCTAGACTTAGATAATGTGATTAGATAAGTGATTATTTGTGATTCAATGGTTGTTAAACCTATGTGCCAATGTGATTAGGGAATGTGCTGACTACAATAAGCAGTATTATATGATATGATATGTTATTCTAATCAGACCAATGATCTATTTAATGATAGAGATTGATAGAAAAGATAAATCTAAGTTGTGTAAGCAGCTGACAAGGCAAGTATCTAACTCTTTGCATTTACTTTATGCAACAGACATGCGTAAGATAATATCTGAATTGTTCCTTTCAATTGTTCAAATATTTCAACCTTTGTATATACTTATGCAATGATTCTGTATAAGTAAGTTATTAAACTATAATTGTTGTACAAGTTCCGTTATTCTGTTATTATTGATCAAACTACATATTCTGATCGTTAATTTCTAAAACATGGTTATACAGGTGTCCCCACTTGGATAATCATTATATTTTATCACATGTTGATACATACTTATCGGTGTTCAGTATGTATAAGTTGAATTAAAAGTCGTCTAAGCTATTTGATCCAGCTAGACATATATTTAAAGTTGTTGTTGAACAAGATAAAACTTTATCCAACTAAATTGTTTTGGTTTGGATTCAAGACTGGTATGAACATCCCAACTATGGGAAACTTTTATGCGCCTAAGGCGGGAATGTTGGACGAAAATATCGTCCTTTAATATAGTATTGATCAATACAGGGCATAACGGTCTGATCACCCCCCCGTGCCCGTAAGTAATGACGGTTTACAGATGAAGTTCTGTTTAACCTTTTCGAAAATAGAAAATGATGTTCATAGTTTGTCAACTGATCCTCATTTATAGTCATTACGTAGTTTCAAAAATTTGAAATCAAAATGATATATTGTTTATTATCGGTTCAGTTTACTTTACAACTGTTGATTCGTTGTAAGAGTATCGTTCAAAGAAAATATTTAATTCGTTCAGCTAAATGTTATTGTTGCTATTACTTGCTGGGCACTCAAATGCTCATCCTTGCTTAAATTTAAATGTTTTCAGCTAAAGGTGAACAACCTGGAGGCTCTTCTAAGAACAAAGGGAAAGGGAAGGTCGCTGAATGAATGATAAGGCTATCTTTTATAATAACTAGACTTTATTAGGGTAATGATGATATATATTAATTATCATGTAATGAAACGAATGTTTGAAGGTTTCGTACTTGGGATTTAAAACTCTGATAATATGTAAATTAAATTTGATAATCTATATTATTGTTATTATTATTAGTATTATTCCGCTCATAGAAATGGTATCATGAAGCACTAAGTTCGGGTTTCAAGTACCTGAATTTGGGGGCGTCACAACATCAGTGGTTAAGCCATGCAACTTCAAGATGAGGACTAGTGTCAAATCATCCACTGAAGCATCTCTAAGAAGACGATCGTTGAGTCGACAAAGCCAAATCGTAGAGTCCATAGCTACCTCACCTAGCTACTCTACGTACTGAATAGGTCAACGGTCAATCTACGTCAGTAATGTTTATTTTTTTAAAAGGAAATTAAAAGTAAAAAACTATTCAGTTTATGGGGAGTTACAGTTTCTTACTTGGTGTCGTGCAACCAATGACTGATTGACACATCACAACTTAAGCAGAGTCAAAAGAAACTGTCATAAAGACAAATTCAAAATCTCCAAACAGTTATCAAAAACTATCGAACCTTTCTCCCTCCCTTTTTCAAATCCTAAAATCCTCTTCAAAGCCTGAATCCATTAAACCTCTAGATTCGCCCAAATTGCATTCATCTATCTCTCATAAGAGGTCTGAAACTAAATACCCATATATTTTGCAACCCTCAAAATGGAAGAATGGCATGTTATAACGGAATCCAACTCGGCTTCAAGAAGTTTAAAAGATCAGAAAAGAAGTTCAAGGATAAACTTGAGCTTGTAAAGAATGCTAGGTTTTCTTAATGCTTGGAAGCTAACACCCCATTCTATACCGAGCTAGTGAAGCAGTTCTACTCCAATGCAACGATAGATTCTGGGCTTCTGTCTACAAAGGTCAAAGGAGTAAGCCTGAAGATAAAGGTATCAGACATCAACCAATGTCTAGGGTTTCCCAACCAAGGTCTGATAGACCTCAAATAAGTTGACATTGAAGAAGGCAAGAAGTTAATGCGTTACAAGAGGAACATAAATCTGAAAGATATGAAGAAGAAGGAGTTTCCTGAAGAGTTTGAATTTCTGGCTGAGATTATAGGAAAATGCATCTTGTGCAAGGACACTGCACATGATACTGTCAGTGATCTGCAAGTGAGAGTTATGACTACAATCGTCATGAAGTAGTAGATAAACTTCGGAGCCCTTATAGTGGTTGACCAAATGGCTGGAAAAGGCTAAGATGAATAAGTCTACAGATAAACCACTCACAAAGGTTTTTCATGGAAGACTCTTGAGCATTGTACTAAAGAAGAAACCGAAAAGCAAGATAAAGGATGATGAGGGAGAATCGCTGAATGTTCATAAAGTGATGCCCCCACAGCTGTTTAAAAATTGGAAGAAAAATCCTAACGAAAATAAGAGGCTAATAACTTCTGGCAGCAACAGCAGTAAGGTCTCAGTAAAGAAGAGAAAGGCACAAGAGGTGGAAAGAAAGATATCTCAATCTGATGACTCTATACCTATAGCAGCCACTCAAGCAAAGAAGAAGTCTAAGAGTGTGAAGAATATAGATGTTCCACTAAGCAGTCTCTTCATTGACAAAAAGAGACATGGAGCAGGAGAAGAAAAAGCATTAACTGTAGAAACCCTAAAAAGAAGAAGGAGTAGCAGATTACTCCAAGAGGCATGCAAGAAGAAAACAAAGGTGATGAAGAAGTCAACCCCAGTTCTCCAAGAAAGTCTATCTACCAAAGAAGAGAACGTAGAGTCAGAAGATAAGAAGGGAACTAAAAGCCTCAAGAATGAACCCTCAAAGAACAAGTCCAGCAGTGAAGAAGAAGTTGAATTTATGAAAGAAATAGCTAAATCCGATGATGAAGAAGAATGTACAAGTCATATGGCTAACCCTCAGAGCAACAACTCTGCTGTTGAAGAAAGTTTGAAAGCTGAAACAACTGCATCTCCTACTGCTAAAGTCCAAACAAGTCAATCTGATGATTCAAAAGATGTTGAGTCCAAAGAAGAAGGACCTGCCCCTATTGTTACTGAACATCAAGGAAGCTTATCATACAGAGGCATCAGATTCTAAAAAAGAAGAAAAGTCTGACTCTTCTATAGTTGACCCTCCAAGGAGAAGAAAGAGCAACAGACTGCTTGCTAAATCTGTCCCAAAGAAGCAAGCAGAACCCTCTACTGTAATCATTGAATTGAGTGATGATAAGTCTGAATCCAAGGGAAAAGATGCTAAAGAAGGCACTAGTGACGAAAATCAGCATAAAAGATTCACTAATGAATCAGATGAAAGAAGTCAGCATGATTCAAGCTCAGAAGGTGAAGAGATGAGAAAAGATTCTAGTTCTACAAATCAGGAATCAGAGGAATCAACAGATTATCCTGTTCTTTCTCCAGCAAGAATTACCAGAAGAATAGTGGTGGAAGTTTTTGATGAACCACCAGATGTACCAGCAGAAAGATGGATAAGCTATGGAAATGAACAACTCAATGTTGTAAGAATGACTGCATATGATGTGTTTAACAACTGGAACAACATGGAGTTAGACTGAACTACTATTCTCTATAATCCTGATGATCTTTTGATGAGATGGTTCTTTCCATGGATGCCCTGGTTAAAGGCATACACTGAAAAAGATGGAAGTTATTTCAGCTGGTGTTATTCACAGTTTCTGAACTTGGCGCTGGTGTCACAGAACTTTCCAAGGGTAAAGAAGTTTGCAACCAAGATGATCAAAGACCAGTCTCACTTTAAAGTCTATCGACATGTTGGTAACCACTACATTCCCTACGATTGTAGAGTGGGTTCAGATGGCAGAAGGGTTATAACCAAGCATGGTCGTAGAGTCCCTTCACTCTACCACTGAAGATGATCAAGTTCAGTTTGAGAAGCTTTCCTCTGTCCAAGCACAGTTGTCTGAAATTCCTTCATCCTCCAACAGTGATTGGTACTCAACGATTTATCAGATTCTCACCACTTTCAGATATCTGCCCAAGAATGAAAATTGTGGAGTCTAATCTGGTGTTCAACAAGAGACTGCCCAACCAAATGACCAAACTCCTACAGAGCAGGAGTTACTGAAGAATTCTAATGAGTTGGTCGAGAAGATGTCTATGATCACTGAAGAGGCAAAAACGTTGTCAGAAGAAGGAAATAATGTGTTTCAAGACAGATTCCAAGCCACTATATCTGATATATCTCTCAAAATCAAAGAGAGAGATCAAATCTATCTAAAGGCTATGAATGATCAAAAGGAAGAAGCGCTACGAGCACAGAAGGTAAATGAAGAGCAAATCATATCCCTCTCTGACAAGATTGATAATCTGAATCAGTCTCTCTCCTTACAACTTGAGCTGAGCCAACAAGAACTCAAAATTGAGGTTTATAACTAATCTTACCTCATGGAGCAAATTATGTCAAACATGGAGCAGCTTTCACAAGTGATTAATGACAAAAAAGGGGGAGAAAAAGAGACATAAAAAGCACTCAAGGAGGAGCAAGGAGGACAAAAGAAAAGAAGACAAGAAGGCCAAGAGAAAGGCAAAGGAACAGAAGAAGAAGATAGCAGCAGCAGTAGCAGCAGAAGCAGAATCATCATCTGAGGGGGAGCCAAATGATGATGATCCCATGAATACAGAGTCTGAGGGGGAGCCAGATAAAGAAGAAGAGCATGAATCTGAGGAGCAGAGTAAAGAAATGAAGTCACCATCCCAGGGGGAGCTGGAGCAAAAAAGATGAGTAGATAAGTAGCTGATCAATAGACAATCTGGAGACACACATAGAGCTTAAAAGGTGCATCTCTATCTAGTTAGGTATGTTCTAGATCTAGGATGTAAAGTGTCATAGTTTATATAATTTCATATTATTATCAATGACATTCATGATTATCTGTTTTAGAAATACAGCTGCTCACTGTATATAAGATTCATTCATCTCATGCAGATGCACTAATTGTTTTTGTCATAATCAAATAGGGGGAGATTGTTAGGAATAAGCATGTGAATGATATTCCTATTTATATATGATTTGATTATGATATAAATGAATGAATATGCAAGTATTCTTGCATTAAGAAAAGCTGTAAAGTCCGTTGATAGATAATAGGAACATTTGTACAAGGACTTAGAATGAATTGATCAAATATGTTAGGTTAATCCTACATAACCAAAATAGCTTTGTAAAGTCCTTAAAAAGAAATGATGTACAAGGACTATAAATGTAGAAAGATCTAGCTTGTTAGGTTGATCTTATTATGTAATAGATAGGCTTGTCTGATCGTCGAGCACTGCACCAGAAATCGTAGTCTGGCAGGAGAGTCAAGGAAAACTCGAGAACTATCAAGGCGGAATCGTAGTCTATAAGATAGTAGATCTCGGAGTTCGTAGACTTCCAGGAGAGACGAGGAAGGATCGTAGTATGTCGAGAAGAACATCCTCAGAGCGGTAGTTTGTTGGGGAAGTCATGTTCAGAATTATAGAGACAACCTGTCTAAGAGCCGAACGAGCATCTGCCAAAGCCAAGTCAAGAATCGTACACCACACTCTAAGTCGTAGAGTCTACTGCTCATATAAGAGGTAGAGATCGTAGTCGAGCCAGATCAGATGAAGACAACAAGCTTAAGGACAAAAATCTTAGAGTGTCAAGATCTAATCTCGGAGTCGTAGTGTCTGCAGAACTAAAGCTAAATCGTAGAGTGCAAAACTAAGACTTCAACAGAGGTGCTCACAACGCCAAGGTAGGATCGTAGAGTAAACACGATTCTCAACAAATGAGCACTCCTAGAATATCCAATATATAAAGTCTCTGTTCTGAGCTGCAAAGGTACATTCCACCTAAAGGAAACCAGAGAGCACTCAACGAATGGCATGCAAGCTAACAGAAGATCCAAGCACCAACCCAATCAACATCCAGATTGAGTTGTGAAGCCATTCAACATGAAGTCTTCTACAAGTTGATCAGAAGAAGATTTCAGTAAAAGCGATTGACTAAGGAAAGTCAGCAAGTGCAGTAACTGTCAAGAGAACATAAGACAACGATCGTGGGAGTAACCAGGATCGTAGTGTTTGCCAAACAAAGCAGGAACTAATGAAGTATACACAGAGATACTGGTAAGCTTACGAAGAATAAGGCTAAAGTGATTAAGCATGGGTCAGTCCATTGATGATAAGTAAACGGGAGATCATAAGGAGAAAGCGAGCTGGGCATGTCACAAATATGATGTGTCTTGCTATTCAGAAGAGACCAGGACAAGGAGTCAAGTTATCAGTTCCTAAGATTAGCCGAGGCAAATAGAAGTATTAAAGCACTGTACAAGAGAAGGAATAGGTGTTCTACATTGAAGATTCAATGAGCACTCTTCAGGATCGTAGTGTTGTCTCAACCTGTCAATGAAAAACATTCAACAAGACACACTACGATCAAGTCCAAGAACATCTGCATTAGAATCGTAGAGTTCGGTCAACTGAAGATTGAAGCATTGGTAACAGTTCAATCTGAAGACTGATATTCGAACATTGCTAGTCGGGAGCATCGATGCAAAAGGATAGCTCCTGGCGTTCTAATCGAGAAGTTAGAGAGGAGAAATAAAGATGACTACCTGCCCGAGAAATCAAAGTGACATCTCTGACGGGGTAGGTGAAACAGTAGACTGCAGTGTCAGAAAGATGAAAAAGGGGATATCATGTCTCATCTGCAGTCTACACCAAATAACTCAAGCTCTACAAAGTAATTCAAATAGCTTTCAACGCCTATATTCCAACGGAAAGATTGTGAAGGAGTATATATCAGCCAGAGCTTCAAATATCAATAGTTGCTGAGCTAAAGGATCATAGAGTTATTGGAATGGTATATTGTTGACTCTACGAGTTCCACCAGAGCTAAACAGAACTAGTCTTAGTGGTAGTGAGACTACAAAGGTGGAGGTGAAGCAGCTTTAAAGAAGGACTTGAATAGACTAAAGCTTCACTTAACAAAGGTGAGAATGCCACTAAAGATGGCAGCTAAGCTGAGAGCCGAGAAGGCCAAGAAGATAACATTCAGAAAAGTGGCAGAGCACAAAGAAGATCCAGAGAGCCACTCTACGAATCACCTTTGTAAGACCCCACCTTTTATAAACAAAGATGAATTTTCTATAAATATCATTTTTGAATATTATGGAGTTAATTTGATATAATGTTATAGTTGTGGGTAATATTTATAAATTTTGCAAAGTACGCAAGTTGTTATATAATATTCGATTGGTTGGGGAATATTCGTTTTAACAGAGAATATTCGTACAATGGCACAATTATTGGTGGACCCCACAACGGAATTATTGTCGGATTGAGAAAACGACAAAAATATTTTATTAAAAATAACGGCGGAAGTTTTACCATTGATACTGTTGAACTACTCGGTAGTAAAAGTACAGTAATACGTGTGGTTGCATAGTAGCACACGGTATTGATTATTAATGCTTATGTGAGAAGTCACTCAGTTTGATTCAATTATTGTCAGTTAATAATATGAATTATTTAGCGATAATGAAGTTTTGTTTTGTTCGTATTATTAACGTAATAAAACAGAAACATCTTTTTATATAAAACAGAATACTTTATTAAAGTTATTCTATAAATAGAATATATTATATTTTATTTAAAAGATTTTTCTTTAAATATGGACCGTTAGATTAAAGTAATCAATCTGGACCGTTCATGGATTAGTTACTATGCATTCTATTTTTCTATAAATAGCAGCTCATTCCTTCATTATTTTTTCTGAATTCACTAAACTCTAGAGAGAGAAACTATAGAGAGAAGCTATAGAGAGAGAGAGAAGAAAAGTATTCTGCTACTTAACTACTTCCTTATTTCAGTTATTCTTTAAAACGGTAAGGGGTGTTATTCTTTCTTATTCATGAAGAGAACTGTTGTTATTTCATTTCTTATTATTCTGTTGGAATAACTTGTATACGCGGTCTACCCTATACTTGGTTCCGTCTTGTTATTATTCTGTTGGAACATCCTGTCTGTGTGTTTTACACCGGACCTGGTTCCATTTTTATTACTATTCTGTTGGAACATCCTGTCTGTGTGTTTTACACCGGACCTGGTTCCGTCTTGTTATTATTCTGTTGGAACATCCTGTCTGTGTGTTTTACACCGGACCTGGTTCTGTCTTGTTATTATTCTGTCGGAACATCCTGTCTGTGCGTTTACGCCGGACCTGGTTCCATTATTTAATATTCTGTCGGAATATCCTGTCTGTGCATTTACGCCGGACCTGGTTTCATTATTTATTATTCTGTTAGAATAACCTGTCTGTGCGGTCTATCGCATGTCGGGTGATTTCTTTTGTTATTCCATTCTTTATTATACTCAGTTGGTTAAGTTTTAACTTATATACTCCATGAAATTAGTGAAATATCCTTGATAATTGCAGTTCATCCAGTATCTTTTCATGAAAATATTCTTCTAAGCATTCTTAAATTTTACTCCACAAAGCAGTATCATGTTGACAATTTGGACGTTGTTAATTCTTGGATAAATTAATTCTTGAACTTGTTTTATTGAATTCTTATATCATTGTCATCATCCTCATGTTTATAAAATGTTGAAAGTCATCTATGGCATGTAATGCATAGATGGACTTGGTATGATTATAACCAGGAATTATTCGGTGTAATCATGACCGTAATGTTACAAATAAAGTGGTAAAAGTCCTCATTGGCCCGTAGTGCATTGATGGACAGTTGCTGGCATGATCATGACTATTAATGAATACACGAATATTCTTGGCCATAGTGCAGGGGTGATTCGATGATGTGGATTATTTTATTAAGTTGAGTCCCAGCGATAACAGTGTTGAAAAACCTTTTAAATCATAGAAGATAGTAGATTTTATTATCTACTTGACTCTTTTAATGGATTGCTTGTCCCGCTGCAGTTAAACTTGATGTTCGTTATATTTTATCAGTTTAACACTGTTGAAGGCTAATGATAATTTATTCTGCATTATCTTAGTCATAATAGTTCTTACTGGGCTAGTTGAGCTTACCCTTTCTTTCATTGTTCTCTTCAGGAAGTGAGAATATAGCTGGGACGAGTCGGGAAACGGAGTGATGGACCAGATGATAGTATTAGTAGTCCTCACTATTCTATTAAATAGGGTGACAATAATTGTAATGAGGACTCCTTTTGAGTTTGTATAGTCTCTAGTAGACAATAATTGTATTCAAACTCACAGTTATGTTTTGTCATATTGTACACGGCAGTTGTATTAGTAAGTTGTATTTGTATTCTGTACCATGTATCTGACTACCCAAGATGGGTGATGTATACCTAATTTTGGGGGTGTCACAGTTGGTATCAGAGCTTAGGGATATGATCCCTGGCTAAGATGTGAGAATAGAACTAGGAGGGGAGAGATGGGGAATTCCTTCGCTAGTATGACCTACCTAAGTTTATTTGCATGGTATTTAATTGGTTGGTCATAATATAAGGATAATATATGACATATCAATTAACTTTTGTTTTGTGGCAGTATCTGAAAATGGCATCTGAGAATGTTGAGAATAGCAATGGAGCACAGGCGACTGTTGATTCACCACATATCAATAATCAGGATAATGTGCATCAGGAAGGTGACAATCCGCATGCAAACAACAACACTGACCAGATGATGAATGATGGAATGTTCAGAAGCTTTATGCAGTTCATGCAACAGCAGGCGAGAGCGGCTCCTGTCCAAAATATAGGTGGAAATACTGAAAACTCTCGGACGGTCACCACTAAACAGTTCAAGGAGCTGGGACCATCGAAGTTTAAGGGAGAGCCAAAACCACTTATAGCGGAAACATGGATAAAGCAGATCACCAAGATATTTGATGTCTTGGGATGCTCCGAGGAGCAAAAGGTTCTCTTTGTCGCCTTTATGTTGCGAGGAGAGGCAGATTACTGGTGGAAATCGATTAAGCGTACTCAACCTGCCGCACTGAAGATGTCTTGGGAGAAGTTCCAAGAGCTGTTCAATGACAAATACTTTTCCGAAAGTGTTCGTCACATGAAGGAGGTGGAGTTCATTAAATTGGAGCAGAATAATATGACCGTGTCGCAGTATGAGGCTAAATTTGCTGAGTTGCCCCGGTTTGCGTCCCACTTGGTGGATAATGAAGAGCGAATGGCGCGAATGTTTTTGCGAGGTTTGAAACCTGAGATACGTCAACATCTTATTTCTCATAAACTGTGTTTGTATTCAGATGTTGTGAATAGGGCTCAGTTAGTGGAGCGCGATAACGAGTCAACGCAACCAAAAGAGAGCAGTTGGCAAAATGATAATACCAGTGAGAGCAGTCATCGAAGCGGTGACAACAAGCGTGGAGGGAATCAACAGGCCAAAAATGGTAACCACTTCGGTGGTAATCAGGGCCAAGATAATAAGAATGGTCATTTTAAAAAAAGGAAATTCAACAATGATGGAAAGACGTCAGCACCAGCACCCGTTGTTAAGGAAGGAGAACGACCACCTATCATATGTTTCAAATGCGGAGGGGAGGGGCACATCAGTCCAAACTGCGCGATGCCGTCTAAAGCATGTTATAATTGTGGAAGAGAAGGTCATTTAGCTCGATTTTGTCGTTTACCAAAAACAAGTTCATCCAAGATGGAGACACCAAAGGCCGTCCCAGAAAAGTCAAAACCGGTAGTGCAAGGGAGAGCGTTTGTTGTGACCTCCCAGAAAGTAAGGAACCCGAATGAGGTCATCACAGGTAAGCTTATCATAAACTCTAACGAAGTCTTTACTTTATTTGATACCGGTTCTACCCATTCTTTTATTTCTCCTACTTGCGCTCATCGATTAAATTTGACTCCGGAGAAATTAGACTTTGACTTATCTGTTGAAACTCCATTGGGAGAAACCTTCATTACATCCACGGTTTATAAGTCTTGTTTGGTTCAAGTTGGTACCCACACATTACCTGTCGATCTTATTTCATTAAAAATACTTACATTTGACATGATTCTAGGGATTGATTGGTTAACTACTCATCATGTAAAAAATGATTATTTTCGTAAGGTTGTTAGCTTTCATATTCCTAATAGACCTATTATGCGAATTCAAGCAACCAAACCATTAAAATCAATCGATGTCATCTCAAGCCATAAAGCTATTCATTTATTGAAAAACTGATGTCAAGCTTTCTTAGCTCATGTCACGGATCTAAACAAAAATACGTCAGTTTTGAATGATATTTCTATTGTTAATAAATTTCCTGACGTATTCCCTGAAGAACTTTCTGGCCTACCCCCAGAGCGTGAAATTGAATTTTGTATCGACCTTGAACCCGGTACAAAACCCATTTCCAAAGCCCCATATCGAATGGCTCCTATTGAACTTCAGGAGTTACAGATCCGACTGCAGGAATTGTTAGACATTGGCTTTATTCGTCTTAGTACTTCTCCTTGGGGTGCTTCTGTTCTATTCGTGAAGAAGAAAGATGGAAGTATGCGACTTTGTATTGATTATCGGGAGTTGAATCATGTCACCATCAAAAACAGGTACCCATTGCCACGTATTGATGACCTGTTTGACCAGTTACAAGGAGCACAATTCTTTTCAAAGATCGATCTTCGTTCTGGATATCATCAGCTGAAGGTTAGAATTGAGGATATTCCAAAGACGGCTTTCAGAACTCGATACGGGCATTATGAATTTCTAGTCATGTCCTTTGGATTGACTAATGCTCCTGCTGCCTTCATGGATATGATGAACCGGGTATTCAAGGAATATTTGGATCACTTTGTGGTTGTCTTTATTGATGACATCCTTATTTATTCCAAAAGTCGTGAAGATCATGAGCAACACTTGAGGCTGGTACTCCAAAAGCTTCGTGAATACAAGCTTTATGCCAAGTTAAAGAAATAAGAGTTCTGGCTGGAGGAGGTAGCATTCCTTGGGCACGTAGTATCAAGTCGTAGAATATCGGTTGACCCGGTAAAGATTGAAGCTATTCAAAGCTGGGAGCAACCTAAATCAGTGACTGAAGTACGTAGCTTTCTTGGTTTAGCTGGTTATTATCGGAGATTCGTGGAAGGATTTTCTCGAATCGCTACTCCATTAACTCAGCTGACTCGGAAAGATACAAAGTTCGGTTGGAGCGAAGAATGTGAAAAGAGTTTTCAAGAACTCAAGAGGAGACTCATTTCAGCACCTGTTCTAACAATACCATCTGGCTCGGAGGGATTTGTCATCTACAGTGACGCTTTGAGCAAAGGGTTGGGATGCGTTCTCATGCAACATGGAAAAGTCATAGCCTATGCATCAAGACAACTCAAGGAATATGAGAGGAATTATCTTACTCATGATCTAGAGTTGGCAGCTGTTGTCTTTGCACTTAAAATTTGGAGGCATTACTTGTATGGGGAGAAGGTGGAGATCTTTACGGATCATAAAAGCCTCAAATATTTCTTCACTCAAAAGGAACTCAACATGCGACAACGACGTTGGCTTGAACTGTTGAAAGATTATGATCATACCACTCAATACCAACCTAGAAAAGCGAACGTGGTAGCTGACACATTGAGTAGAAGATCATATGCAAGTACGAGTACGATATTATCAACACAAAGGCCCATTTTGTGTGACTTGCAAAGGATGGAGATAGAGTTAAAGACTCCAGGGACCCATGTGATGATGGCGAATATACGAGTAGAACCAACTTTAATCGATAAAGTTAAAGCTGCTCAAGCTATAGACCTGGAGCTGATGCGTATGAGGAACAAAGTGCAAGAAGGTGCTATGCCGGAAGCAAGAATCGATGAAGAAGGAATACTTCGAGTCAACTCCAGACTTTGTGTTCCTAATAACCCTGATTTAAAGTATGAAATCACGATGGAGGCGCACAACACACCGTTTGCAATCCATCCTGGAAGTACCAAAATGTATCATGATCTTCGTCATACATTTTGGTGGAGCAATATGAAGAGAGAGATAGCGCTGTTTATCTCAACGTATCTAACTTGTCAACGAGTCAAAGTGGAGCATCAAGTACCGAAAGGTCCATTGCAACCACTTGAAAATCCAGAATGGAAGTGGGAGCACATTACCATGGATTTCGTTACCGGTCTTCCTAAGGTTTCTCAAGGTATAGATGCGATTTGGGTCATTGTCGATAGATTGACCAAGTCTGCTCATTTCTTACCGATACGAGAAACTTATACAGTTGAACGTCTCGCTCGTATGTACATAAACGAGATTGTAAGACTGCATGGTATGCCAGTATCCATAGTTTCTGATCGAGACCTAAGATTCACTTCACGATTTTGGGTTAGTTTACAAAAAGCTATGGGTACGGATTTATGATATAGTTCGGTATATCATCCTCAGACGGACGGACAATCAGAGAGGACTATTCAAACTCTAGAAGATTTATTAAGACTCTGTGTCCTTGACTTCAAGGAAAGTTGGGACAAGTTCTTACCATTGGTGGAGTTTTCCTACAACAATAGTTATCAAGTAAGTATTGGCATGGCTCCATTCGAAGCATTGTATGGAAGAAAATGTCGTTCTCCAGTATGCTGGGATGAGGTGGGTGAAGCAACGTTGTTGGGACCGGAGTTGGTACGTATGACTATAGAAAAGATTCAAACGATCCGACAACGTATAAAAATCTCACAAGATCGACAAAAGAATTATGCTGATCTTCATCGAAAGGACGTGAAATTTGATATAGGAGATGATGTGTTCTTACGTGTTGCTCCATGGAAAGGAGTTATGAGATTTGGAAAGAGAGGAAAGCTCAATCCTCGATTCATCGGTCTATTTTTAATCCTCGATCGAGTAGGAACTGTGGCTTATAGACTCGCTTTATCACCAAGTATGTCTCGTGTTCATAACGTTTTTCACATATCCATGTTACGCAAATATGTGGAAGACCCGAACCACATTATTGAGTTAGAACCGGATGAAATAGCAGAAGATTTGACGTATGAAGAAGTTCCTGTTCAAATCTTGGATAAGAAGGAACATATTCTACGCTCCAAGGATATACCTCAAGTCGAAGTTTTGTGGAGAAACCACGATGTTGAGGAAATGACATGGGAGTTAGAATCTGAAATGAAATCAAGGTATCCTTACCTCTTCGACATACCAGGTACGTACCCTAATTTCGAGGGCGAAATTTCATAAGAAGGGGAGGTTATAAGACCCCAACTTTTATAAATAAAGATGAATTTTCTATAAATATCATTTTTGAATATTATGGAGTTAATTTGATATAATGTTATAGTTGTGGGTAATATTTATAAATTTTGTAAAGTACGCAAGTTGTTATATAATATTTGATTGGTTGGGGAATATTCGTTTTAATAGGAAATATTCGTACAACGGCACAATCATTGGTAGACCCCACAACGAAATTATTGTCGGATTAAGAAAACGACAAAAATATTTTATTAAAAATAACGGCGGAAATTTTACCATTGATACTGTTGAACTACTCGGTAGTAAAAGTATAGTAATACGTGTGGTTGCATAGTAGCACACGGTATTGATTATTAATGCTTATGTGAGAAGTCACTCAGTTTGATTCAATTATTGTCAGTTAATAATATGAATTATTTAGCGATAATGAAGTTTTGTTTTATTCGTATTATTAACGTAATTAAACAGAAACACCTTTTTATATAAAACAGAATACTTTATTAAAGTTATTCTATAAATAGAATATATTATATTTTATTTAAAAGATTTTTCTTTAAATATGGACCGTTAGATTAAAGTAATCAATCTGGACCGTTCATGGATTAGTTACTATGCATTCCATTTTTCTATAAATAGCAGCTCATTCCTTCATTATTTCTTACGAATTCACTGAACTCTAGAGAGAGAAACTATAGAGAGAAACTATAGAGAGAGAGAAGAAAAGTATTCTGCTACTTAACTACTTTCTTATTTCAGTTCTTCTTTAAAACGGTAAGGGGTGTTATTCTTTCTTATTCATGAAGAGAACTGTTGTTATTCCATTTCTTATTATTCTGTTGGAATAACCTGTATACGCGGTCTACCCTATACTTGGTTCCGTCTTGTTATTATTCTGTTGGAACATCCTGTCTGTGTGTTTTACACCGGACCTGGTTCCGTTTTTATTATTATTCTGTTGGAACATCCTGTCTGTGTGTTTTACACCGGACCTGGTTCCGTCTTGTTATTATTCTGTTGGAACGTCCTGTCTGTGTGTTTTACACCGGACCTGGTTCCGTCTTGTTATTATTCTGTCAGAACATCCTGTCTGTGCGTTTACGCCGGACCTGGTTCCATTATTTATTATTCTGTCGGAATATCCTGTCTGTGCGTTTACGCCGGACCAGGTTCCATTATTTATTATTCTATTAGAATAACCTGTCTGTGCGGTCTATCGCATGTCGGGTGATTTCTTTTGTTATTCCATTCTTTATTATACTCAGTTGGTTAAGTTTTAACTTCTATACTCCATGAAATTAGTAGAATATCCTTGATAATTGCGGTTCATCCAGTATCTTTTCATGAAAATATTCTTCTAAGCATTCTTGAATTTTACTCCACAAAGCAGTATCATGTTGACAATTTGGACGTTGTTAATTCTTGGATAAATTAATTCTTGAACTTGTTTTATTGAATTCTTATATTATTGTCATCATCCTCATGTTTATAAAATGTTGAAAGTCATCTATGGCATGTAATGCATAGATGGACTTGGTATGATTATAACCAGGGATTATTCGGTGTAATCATGATCGTAATGTTACAAATAAAGTGGTAAAAGTCCTCATTGGCCCGTAGTGCATTGATGGACAGTTCTTGACATGATCATGACCATTAATGAATACACGAATATCCTTGGCCGTAGTGCAGGGGTGATTCGATGATTTGGATTATTTTATTAAGCTGAGTCCCAGCGATAACAGTGTTGAAAAACCTTTTAAATCATAGAAGATTGTAGATTTTATTCTCTACTTGACTCTTTTAATGGATTGCTTGTCCCGCTGCAGTTAAACTTGATGTTCGTTATATTTTATCAGTTTAACACTGTTGAAGGCTAATGATAATTTATTCTGCATTATCTTAGTCATAATAGTTCTTACTGGGCTAGTTGAGCTCACCCTTTCTTACATTGTTCTCTTCAGGAAGTGAGAATATAGCTGGGACGAGTCGGGGAATGGAGTGATGGACCAGATGATAGTATTAGTAGTCCACACTATTCTATTAAATAGGGTGACAATAATTGTAATGAGGACTCCTTTTGAGTTTGTATAGTCTCTAGTAGACAATAATTGTATTCAAATTCACAGTTATGTTTTGTCGTATTGTACACGGCAGTTGTATTAGTAAGTTATATTTGTATTCTGTACCATGTATCTGACGACCCAAGATGGGTGATTTATACCTAATTTTGGGGGCGTCGCAACCTTAAACCAAAAGCTAAAACAGAACAGATGCAGAACCATGTCTGCAAACCATTCAAGAAGGGTTCAGGGAATGCTAAGTGCCAGACGAAGTTTATCAAAAGCTCAAACACTTAGAAAACCTAAATGGTGATGGTGCACAACTGACATTAGATGAAGATGAGCAGGACAGAATGAAGATTAGCTGCACCAGAGAAGATGCGGTCTAGACTCTAAGCAGAATGTAAAGAGGACCATGCTAAGCTGCTAAATACAGAAGATGTTCAAGCTTAAAGACATCTTAATAGCAAGGCACCCATAACAACAACTACACCAACAAGTAGCCAGGGCCTGAGGGGTCCTTGTCCGGAGGGACTAAATGAAGTTCCAAGCCTGCTGGGCTTGAAGAGTTCGTAGGGAACTAGAGGAGTTCTGTAAGACCCCAATTTTTTATAAATAAAATTGAATTTCCTCTAATTATTATTTTGAATAAGAAGGTGTTAAATTGATATAATACTTTGGTTATGGGTGAAATGTGCAAATTTTGTAAAATAAGTAAGTGGTTATAAAATATTCATTATTGTCGGGAAATATTCGTTTGGTCATGGAATATTTTTGCTGTCGAGAAATATTCGTACGATGGCGTAGCTATTTGTGGGCCCCATAACGAAAAACTGTCAGATGAAGAAAATGACAAGAATGAGTTTTCTAAAAATAACGGCGTAGTTGTTACTGTTAACACTGTTGAAATACCCGATGGTTAAAATACAGTAATACACGTGGTTGCACAGTAGCACACGGTATTGCACAATATTTTTGGATTATTGGTTCTTACATAAGAAGACACTACTCAATAATTGTTACAATAATTACTGTTCAATATTTTATTTTATTAATTCAATAATTGCTACGTTGATATTTTATATTATTATTGATTCAATAATTGTCACTGCACATTATTTTCCATTATCAGATCAATAATTCATATTATTTGAATAATATTATTAGATAGCATTATTGACAATGTCTAAGGAAGTTCTATCTAGGAAAGGGCTTTGGTCACCTAATTGCTCGCCAGTAAGAAGAAATCCTTATCGGAAAGTCCCCTTCTTTCCTCGAAACGACCTGGTTGTCATTATTATGATTATGTAATATTATTTGTGAATAATTAATTATTGATTTATATGATAAAGAAATATTTATTTTATGTGGATATAAATGAAGGAATTAATGTTGAGGTATTTTATCAGTATTTTGTCGGAATGAAGGTATTAAAAATCATCCGTATGTGAATTTCAGTTATTTTTTATTTAGAATTTGGAAAAACTTTCTTCTACAAAGTTGTAGAGAAATAAATTTCCTACAGAATGGATATAAAATTCGTATTTTTCTGATAAAAGGGCTATTTTTTATGAATTATTGAAATTTTTGAATATTGTTTAAATTTAAAATATTTTGGTGGGATTTTCTAAAAGGGTGGGCCCCACTCTTGTTCTTGTGGAGTGCTAAGAAATTTCAAAGTTTGATTTCAAGTATGGTGTGCGTGAGAATTTTTAATAAAATATTAATTTATTAAATTTTAGTCTGCTTTGGCGTTCTGACATTTTCCTATAAATAGGGTGCTTAGTTAGAATTGAAAATCACACCAGAATTAGAATTTTTCTCTCTTTATAATATCGAGCGTATTTTTATGAGTATTTAGATACTTTGAGAGTTGCTATTCAGTCCAAGTTTTCTTCAGCGTTATATCCGATATATCAGCCAGAAGTACTATTCTTTTGAGGTAAGGGATGTTATTTTTTCATAAATGATGTTATTTCGTTCAATATCATTATGCCGAAATATTGGTATGAATTTTATTATGAAATTTTTACCTTTTCGTGTTGGGGTTACTATTCACGTATATGATATTATTCACTAATACGATACCATTAACGAGTACTATTCACGAAATATTATTTGTCTTGTGGAATTTCTATCTTTTCGTGTCGGAGTTACTATTCACTTATACGATACTATTCACGTATACGGCACTATTCATAGAAAAAATAAAATTTTCTCTTCTTTGTCCAAGATGTCTATTATGGTTACTATCTTTGATTGTATTCATATTTTGATCTTCATTCTTGAATTTTATTCCACTATGGTTTATTATGGAGTATTTTTGAACTTTTATTATCTAAAGTACGAATCCCTAATCTTTGTCTTTTTATCTCACTGGATTCGTTTCTTTAAAATATTTTTCATCATCCTCAGTCTTAAATGGTGATACTTGATGAATATCTTTGGCATGTAGTGTAAAGATGAATGATTACATGATAAATATCTTTGGCATGTAGTGCAAAGATGAACAGGTGTTGCAAAGATGAATATTTGGTTCAAGATGTATATTGATAGATGTTACAGGGATAAAATATTGATGATGGACTTGTAAATCCTAGAAGATAGTAGACTTCATTCTCTACTTAACTCTTCTAATAAATTATTATTTTCGCTGCGAATATTGATCTAAAACTTGTTGTCCATTATATTTTATCTGATTTGTTGAAGGCTAACGATAATTTGTTGTTCGTTATCTTAGTCATAATATTCTTTATTGCGCTAGTTGAGCTCACCTTTTTCCTTTTTATTCCATTTTTCTTCTCAGAAGGCGAGAATATAGCGAAAACTAGTCGGGGTGTAGAGTGATGGGTCCAGACAGTTGTTTTAGTAGTCATCACTATTTTGTAAAATAGTGTATCAATAATTGTAATGATGACTCCTTTTTGAGTTTGAATACTGTCTATTAGACAATATTCGTGTAAAAACTCTCAGCTACGTTTTGTCGTATGGTATAAAAGAAATTTGTATTTAATTTATGTACCATATATTTGGCGAATCAGAATGGGTGATGTATACTGTAACGTCCACGAATTTGAAACTCCTTATTAAATAATTAAATGATTTAATTTTTTATGAGTTAGTTTTGTGAATCTATTTAAACCTCATGTGGTTATGTGAATTTATGAAATGATTAAAGGGAGTCACTAATAGTTATTTAAATTAGTGGACTAACCCTAAGAGTTTGATATCAAAGAAATGATAGGATTCTTAATGATTAAATATTCAATTTATTTGAATATAGTGGCGAAATTTGAACATATTGAGTTATATCAATTGTGGGTATATCACCATTGTAGAAGTTAAAATATCTCATATAAGACTTATGTGGTAATAGAATTTTAAACTGGCTTGAAGCTAACCCATTTTTTCACTGTCAGGGACCGGCGCAGCTGCTCCCTCCCAGTAGTACAAAATGGCACAGCTGCGCCATTGTTCAAACTTAGAAAGTTAAGTTCTTCTATAGAAAATGAATTGGAACATTAGTGTAATGTGTGACATGCTTAGAATCATATAATAAAAATATATTCCAATGATATGGAGTATCAAGTAGTGCAATAAAATCATAAGTGATTGTTAAATAGAAATAAATTAATATCTGTGCATTCCAGAAATCGGAAAAGATGTTATGTGTGTACACTTGATATATAATATTAAATAATAATATGCTTATGTGAGTAGTAGAGATAATTATGAAGCTACCCGGTCAATAATACTTAACTGTGTTATTTTAATTGCGTGTATTTAATGTACATGGGTTATATAATGTGAGTACATAAATAATCTCCAAATTTTCTTGTGTTGTAACATTTACACATTTATATTACATTATGAGAATTATAGTGTCCAAACAAAGCCTTAAATAACTTGTTGCTGAGATTTCTTTCTTGTCCCAAAATGAGTGTCACTTTAGTACATGAACAGTGGCAGAAGCTAGTTTACGTAACTTTCAAATGGCTAAAACTTAGGCAATGATTTCAAAGCCAATTGCCTATGGGGAGTTGTTGAACCACTCCTTAACAACCAATGTGTTCTTCCTTTGCACCATGAGCTCTAACATTAAGGTAATGTCATTATCTAGTCCATGCCCCTTGTGACACCCCCAAATCCAAGTACTTCGATTCTACGGGATTTGGTGTTCACTGTACAAGCATCATCTATCTATCTACCCATAAATAATATCAAACCATACAATAGATAGAAATCATAATAAAATCTCTTCTCTTAATGGTTACATCAACTAATTCATAAATAAATCCCAGGTTACTCTAACCTTAAAACATCTGTGCGGAATTCTAAACAAATAAGTCTTAAACAACAACATAAGTCTTAAACATAAATACATCATCAATTAATCATAATACAACATCTATAAAGTGATTTTAACCTATTGAAACATATAATCACACATTTAAATCATAAAAATTTAGACCGTTCTTGAAGTTCTTGAGGATTTTGAACAAAACTTATAATTTAACACTACGGATTCGTTATAAGGCCAAATCCGTTCGTTTAGAGCTTGATCACTTCGTATTAACATGCTCAATAATATAAGGGTGTTAAATTTAGGGATAATATATAATCAATACATCAATTATCACATATAAGGCCATATGACCATATCACGTACTCTTTTTATTTTGAAATAACAAGTCATCAGATTACTACATGTTTTCATGAACTTGATGATATGAAATCATGTAATATATATATAAAACATGTTATGCTATTCTTACTATCACATAAATCCATATAATAGTACAATTCCCAAATCATAGAGATTAACAAAAGTTTTGAAAGCCAATTTATAAAAACTAAAAGACGTAAATGTAGAAATTGGGTTTGGGAGAATTACCCAGAGTATAGGTTAGGAGATGGTTAATGAAAGCTTTCTACAGATACCTGTTAATTAAATACTTATAATATCTCTCACAAATTCTCACTTTCTCTCTGAACTTTCTCTCTGAACAATTTTAGACTTAAAAAAAATGAAAGGAATGAGAAGACGTCGATTGAAATAGAACTGACGCGATGTGGTCAGTTGCCCAGTCATGGGTTAACTGCCCATAACCTCCCTTAGTGCCATGTTTGGCTTAGCAAGAAAATAACTCAAAGCTCTTTATTTTAATAAAACCTTTATCATATAGTTCCATAATGCCACCCTCTTATAAAATAAATCTCATATTTTATTTAATTTACTTTAAATAAAATATAATAATTACTCATAAATTTACATAATCATATATTCAATTATCTCATTAATAAATAATATCAATTTATTAATTGTCTAATTAATAATTAAATTAATTAAATAACATTATGCTTAATTAAATAATTCATTTAATTCAATAAGCTCACATAATCACATACTTGAATAATAAAATTCTCTACATTAATTTAATAATGTAACACATATGATTAAATTAATCTACCACAATTGCATCAATTAATTATTAAATCTAATAATTAAATCATCGAAAATATTTATTTAATTCAATAAATATTAAAATAAATTACAGAATTCTCGTTCGTCACATCTTTCCCCCCTTAAAAAGATTCTGTCCCCAGAATCACGACTCAATATATTTCGACCCGTTACATTCTCCCCCCCTTACAAAGATTCTGTCCCCAGAATCGCTTACAAATAATTAAGTAAATAAATGAGGGTAATTTTTCATCATATTCTCTTCGAGTTCCCACGTAGCTTCTTCCGCGTTGTGGTTCCTCCAAATTACCTTAACAGAAGGTATTACTTTATTTCTCAGAACTTGTTCTTTTCGGTCGACAATCTGGACATGAATTTTTTCGTAAGATAAGTCTTTCTCAAAATGCAGGGGTTCGTATTCAATTACATGCTTGTAATCAGGTTTGTAAGGTCGTAACATAGAAACATGGAAGACGTTGTGGATATTCTCGAGTGCTGGAGGTAAGGCTACCTCGTACGCAACTTCTCCAATTCTTCGCAGTACCTCAAAGGGTCCAATAAATCTTGGGCTCAATTTTCCTTTCTTTCCGAACCTGATCTTTCCCTTCCAGGGAGAGTCCTTCAAGAAAACATAACTACCTGGTTCAAACTCGATATTTTTACGATGTGGGTCAGCGTATTTCTTCTGTCGATCTTGAGCTGCTACCAGTCATGCTCGGATCACTTTGACTATTTCTGCCGTCTGCTGTACCAATTCTGGCCCTAGCAATTGTCTTTCACCAACTTCATCCCAATAAAGCGGAGTTCTGCACTTTCTGCCATATAACGCTTCGTAAGGTGGCATGCCAATACTAGCGTGGTAACTGTTGTTGTAGCCGAACTCTACCAACGGTAGGTGATCATCCCAATTTCCTTTGAAGTTCATTACACAGGCTCGTAACATATCTTCCAGTGTTTGAATCGTTCGTTCGCTCTGTCCGTCTGTTTGAGGGTGGTAAGCTGTACTCATTCGCAGTTGTGTACCCATGCATTCCTGAAGACGTTTCCAGAAATTTGATGTGAAGTGCGGATCCCTATCGGAAACAATAGACACCGGCACTCCGTGCTTCGAGACAATCTCTTTCACATATAATCTTGCCAACTGATCTAAGTTAAATCTGATTTTGATAGGAAGGAAGTGCGCGGATTTTGTCAGTCGGTCAACGATAACCCATACTGCGTCGTAGCCTTTCTGAGTCGTCGGAAGGCCAACCACGAAGTCCATCGTAATATGTTCCCATTTCCATTCTGGGATCTCCAACGGTTGTAGCAATCCACTCGGTCTCTGATGTTCTGCTTTAACTTTCTGACATATCAGGCATTTGGCAACACATTCTGCAACATCACGTTTCAAATTCGGCCACCAGAAATGTTGTCGAAGATTTTGGTACATTTTTGTACTACCAGGGTGAATCGAATATCTTGAACTATGAGCCTCACTCAAAATTTCTTCCTTAATTTCTTGTACTGGCGGAATCCAAATTCTGCTTTCAAATCTCAATATTCCTTCCTTATCCATCTTAAATCTTGGTTCGGTTCCTTCAGATATCTTCGATGTTACCTTTTTGCATTCATCATCCTGAAGCTGAGCCTCCTTCACTCTATCTAGTAGAGTTGTACCAGATTGCATCTGAAATAGCTTCTCATCAATCTCTATAGGATACTTCACTTCTAACTCCAGTTTCTCCATATCTGCAATTAGCTCCTGCTGAGCAGTCAACATCATCAATTTCTCACGACCCTTTCTACTTAAGGCATCGGCAACCACATTAGCCTTACCCGGATGGTATAAAATCTCACAGTCATAATCCTTGATTAATTCCAACCATCTTCTTTGACGCATATTCAAATCTTTCTGTGTAAAAATATATTTCAGACTCTTGTGGTCCGTATATATTTCACACTTCTCTCCGTATAGATAGTGCCTCCAAATTTTTAAAGCAAAAACAACTGCAGCTAACTCCAAATCATGGGTTGGGTAACCTTTCTCGTAATCCTTCAACTGCCGTGATGCATACGCAATGACTTTGTCGTTTTGCATCAGCACACAGCCAAGTCCTTTATGCGACGCATCGCTAAAAACAACAAAATTTCCTGTATCATCCGGAAGAGATAACACAGGCGCTGTACTCAACCTCTTCTTTAATTCTTGAAAACTCTCCTCACACTTCTCCGTCCAAACAAATTTCACAGCTTTTCGAGTTAAATTCGTTAACGGAGTTGCGATCTTAGAAAAATCTTGTGTGAATCTTCTATAATATCCTGCTAATCCAAGAAAACTTCTTACTTCTGACGGCGTTCTCGGCTGATCCCAGTTAATCACAGCTTCTACTTTGGATGGATCTACCGAAATTCCATCTTTATCGATTACGTGACCAAGAAATTGTAATCTCTCGATCCAGAATTCGCATTTTGAAAATTTAGCATACAACTTCTCCCTTCTCAATACTTCCAATGTTAACCTCAAGTGTTCTTCATGTTCCTCTTTGGTTTTGGAATATACCAAAATGTCGTCTATAAATACCACCACGAATTTGTCCAAAAACGGCTTGAATACACCATTCATTAGTCCCATAAATGCTGTAGGAGCATTCGTAAGACCAAACGACATTACTAAAAACTCATAATGACCATATCGCGTTCGGAACGCTGTCTTCGGTACATCCTCTGGCCTCACCTTCAGTTGGTGATAACCACTCCTTAAGTCAATCTTGGAAAAGTATTTTGCTCCCTTTAATTGATCAAACAGATCATCGATCCTTGGTAATGGATATCTGTTCTTAATCGTGACCTTATTTAATTCTCCGTAGTCAATGCAGAGCCTCATGGATCCGTCCTTCTTTTTCACGAACAACACCGGCGCTCCCCACGGCGATACGCTCTGTTGAATGTACTTTTTGTCCAACAATTCTTGTAGTTGTACCATTAATTCCTTTATCTCTACTGGCGCCATTCGGTATGGTGCCTTCGATATTGGAGCAGTTCCGGGCGCCAAATCAATCACAAAGTCTACTTCTCTATCTGGTGGAAGTCCTGGCAAATCGTCTGGAAATACATCGACGAAGTCTCTCACAATCGGTATCTTCTCTACCTTCAGGTTCTCTTTTCGACTGTCGACTATGTAAGCTAAATATCCTACACAGCCTTGTCTTAATAATTTCCTGGCCTGCAACATCGTCAGACAACTCGCTTGTCTAGGCGACTTGCTACCATAAAACACAACCTTTGACGGAGTCATAAGGTTAATACGTTTCTTTTGACAGTCAATTACAGCCCCATAATTGGATAGCCAATCCATACCCAATATAACGTCGAATTCTCCCAATCGAATAGGGATAAGATCTACGATCATGATATTACCCTTAATGTCCACTCTATAATTCTTATACACATGCTTAACAGGAATTATCTCTCTATTCGCAATTTTTATAATCATGGGATATTCCAATTCATCCTTAAGCAAATCTAAACTATTAGCAAAGTCATCGAATATAAAAGAACAAGTAGCACCCGAATCAAATAAAACGTAAGCATTAATTTTATTGATCGGAATGATACCTGACACCACATCACGAGACTGGATTGCATCCTGCACCGTCATATTGAAAGTTTTGGCGGTTGGTCGGTTTGTTACAGGTGGTCCGGTGATGGTTAAGGTATTTCCACTACTATTTTCCCGGTTTCCTCCTTGTCCTGATCCTCCCGATCCCTTCTTGGGACAGTCTCTTGCTAAATGATCTTTCGAACCACAGTTGAAACAAGCACCCTTCTTTGGGTTTGGACAATTTGGTGCTATGTGGCCTTCCTGACCACAATTGTAGCACACTCTCTTTCACTTCAAACAAACTCCTAGATGTGCCTTGCCGCAAGTTGGACATGCTTCTATCTTCTTTTTCTGCCCTCCGTGTTGACTTCAAGCTGTCGAGTTATCCGTCCACTTCCTCTTCTGATTATTATTATTCCCAGTATTACTTCCACCAATCTTGTTATTACCTTCATTCTCACTCTTTTTCTTTTTCTGTTCTTGGTTGTACTTAGTCACTACATCACTTCCTCCTTCCGCGAGAATGGCCTTTTCCAAAACTCCCGCAAACGTGTTTAGTTGAAACATTGATACCTTGCTGTATACCCAAGGCTTCAGTCCTTGTTCGAATCGTCTGGCTTTCCTCTCGTCAGTGTGTACTTGATACGGGGCAAACCTTGCCAACTCATCGAATTTAGCCGCGTATTCAGGCACGCTCATGTTTCCCTGTTTCAGTTCCAGAAATTGCACCTCCATCTGATTCTGCGAACTAGCTGGGAAATACATTTCGAAAAACATCTCTTTGAATCTCTCCCACATAATTACACCTTCACCTTCTCGCATCTTGTTTGCCTGCCACCAGTAGCTAGCCTCAGACTTCAGCATAAATGTCACAAAAACGGTCTTCTGATCTTCTCGAACCCTAGCAACGTCGAAAACCTTCTCCATTTCCATCACCCACGTTTGAGCCTCGATCGGGTTTCTGGAACCTTTGAACTCTGGCGGTCCCACCGCCTTAAAATCTTTAAACGTAGTGCTAGGTGGAGCTTGCGGTTGATTATTCATGACTCCAGTTAGTAAATTAACTAGCTGTTGAACTGGATTAACGTTGGCATTATTGTTATTATTGGTTGACTCTTCCTGAGCCGGTTGACGTTGTTGTCTTCTCCTTGGCGGCATTTTTCTGTTAAATAAACGTTTATTAGAACTTTATTTATTTCTCTACATAGTTAAGACATTACTCAACAATTTAACATATCACTTAACACATCATCTCAAACAACTTGATATCTTTTCATTCAAATAAAAAGTTTTAACATTAAACTATAGCATACTGCTATTTACATCATCTATCCTGGAATAAAGAATCCACAGAATTTAAAACATTCAAATATTAACATATTCCTTAGTTCATAAACACATAAATAAACAGATTCTATTCCTGTCTTCCAAGGTGCTCAATAGCCTTACCACGCTCCTCATTCATGATACGAGACATCGTCCTGCGATCCAACATATACGATGGAAGTCCTTCAAACTGGATGGGGTACCTTAACACTCGCTCTTGAACCTCATCCATCGCATGATTAAGTGTGGCGTACGTGTCTTCAAGCTTTGCCTTCTTTGCACGACTATCATTTTCTGCATGATCAGCTCGATGTGATTCTCTTACCCATCCTTCCTCTGCTATTTTCAGTCTTCCGGAGGTTTCCTTCAGTTCCATCTTCAGCTTCTCTATCTCCTCGGTCTTATCTTCGGTTTGACCCTTCTCATGAACCAGATCCCACTCCACGTTTCCTAAACGTGTATGAAGGGTCACAATCTCTCTATTCTTCTCCTCTAAAGTAGACTGTTGAACAGTCGCTCGCTCAGTCAATTCCTGAACCTCGTCTTGTAACTCCACGTTACGATCATATAGTGTGTCATACATCTCATCATCAACAGTGTACCGTGGTATCTCCTCTTCTTCTTCCTCCTCATCAAACTCCTCCTCAGGACCCTCCTCAGGATCAATCTCAGGTTCATGCTCCTGACCAACAACGGTGATCAATGGAGATGAAACCCTCTGCACCAGCTGCTCCCTAACGACATGAATGTCTCGGGGCTCCTCCTCAGTCGGTCCTACAAGTACACGAGATCCCTCCTCAGTAGGTACTATAGGTAAATGGGGTCCCTCCTCAGCTTGACTAGCTTCTCCATCATTCGTCATCCTGACAACAAAATTTTAAGTTTTAGTTACTAAGTCATACTATCTAACGCATACTTAACACATAAACACATAATGTATTTTTTATCTTCAATGAATTACAAAAATTCATTACTTAGAACTCGATAAGAGTTTTCAATTTCTATCTTCTTCTACAAGGCTACTACCTAAGGTTGTTTCCCCCACCTAAGGTTCATAACCTACAGCTCTGATACCAACCTGTGACACCCCCAAATCTAAGTACTTCGATTCCACGGGATTTGGTGTTCACTGTACAAGCATCATCTATCTATCTACCCATAAATAATATCAAACCATACAATAGATAGAAATCATAATAAAATCTCTTCCCTTAAGGGTTACATCAACTGATTCATAAATAAATCCCAGGTTACTCTAACCTTAAAACATCTGTGCGGAATTCTAAACAAATAAGTCTTAAACAACAACATAAGTCTTAAACATAAATACATCATCAATTAAAATAACAAGTCTTCATCACTTGCTAACTTTGCCCTTGCCTTTACTAGTGGAGGGTTCATCGCTTCTTTCATTTTTAACTGCAATGTTATTATTAAGCAAGAGTGAGCACAAATGCCCACAAGTATAAAAATGAAACAACAGTATAATAACATGTGAATAATCAAAGACATCTGAATAACGCTCAACTTTTGAATCAAGAATAAATAACATGAATCAAAAGAATACTGAGGGTCATAAGACCTTGAACTATGTCCTAGGTTAACAAGGGTTATACTTGAAACCTTTAACAGTCATAAGACTATGGACCTTCTTCTCGTACTTAGGGGGATCAGCCCTTAGTACCATACTGTGCACAATATCTTAGCGCTAAAGCGTAAATAATCCCCTATATAGGGTTGTTCATCTCAATTTGACATTCGAGTCCGCACCAAAGGAAGTTTGGTTTGGATAAATTCATCAAGGGTTCTGAAATTTAAAACGCTCATCAACTATGGACTAGTTGAATAAATAAGGTTCACTAGTTTAATAAGGTTCAACAATAACGATATTCAATTTGAATAATAATCTTAAACGTATACAATAGAACAATTATTGTATAACTGAATCATGCTTTGACAATATAAATAATCTGTAATATCATACTTGAACTTGAATAATAGAAATGATAACTTATTCAAGGTAATTAATAATCTTGAAAGATATTAAAAAAAGTAGGGTTAAGAAACTTGCTCGACATAAAAGTAACGTTTAAGTTTAAATAAACTTGCTCAATAGAATAGAGTTAGGGATAGGATACTTGCCTCGTGCGTAGATTACACTTTAACTAAGCACGTTCTTTGAATTAAATCCTACATACCATTCATATACACAATACCAGTTAATTATAAATTAACTAATCAATATAAACTCATTCTCGTTGTCTACTTTAATTATTGACTAAACTTAGTCAAATTATCACGTTGTCACATAATTTATACTTCATGAATTATCAAACCAATTATGTATTTAATAATTCAATTCACATATAATATTTTATTACATGTTAAACAACTATTTTATCATCTCATGGTACCTCTAACATGATTATATGTTCATTACATCAATCCACTAACACTTGTTAGACTTTAACATTTTAAAAATACATTTCTGACATTTTCTGGAGAGTGGCGCTGCGGCGCCACTAATGTGCTAAGGAGTCGCGCTGCGGCGCGGTGGCGCTGTGGCCGGGCCCTTGGCGCTGCGGCGCTGTGGCGCCGTGGCTCGAGTCTTGGCGCTGCGAGCGCTGTGGCGCTGCGGCGCGAGAAATCAGTTCTAGAGCTGGCGCCGCGGCGCGAGACCCCAGAAACTGAATCTCAGTTCGCGAAGAACACAGAATTCAGCGAAATCAACACATTTTTAACACTAATTTTACCAAATCACATATACCCACATGTTATAAATCATGCATAATCATAATACAACATCTATAAAGTGATTTTAACCTATTAAAACATATAATCACATATTTAAATCATAAAAATTTAGACTGTTCTTGAAGTTCTTGAGGATTTTAAACAAAACTTATAATTTAACACTACGGATTCGTTACAAGGCCAAATCCGTTCGTTTAGAGCTTGATCACTTCGTATTAACATGCTCAATAATATAAGGGTGTAAAATTTAGGGATAATATATAATCAATACATCAATTATCACATATAAGGCCATATGGCCATATCACGTACTCTGTTTATTTTGAAATAACAAGTCATCAGATTACTACATGTTTTCATGAACTTGATGATATGAAATCATGTAATATATATATAAAACATGTTATGCTATTCTTACTATCACATAAATCCATATAATAGTACAATTCCCAAATCACAGAGATTAACAGAAGTTTTGAAAGCCAATTTATAAAAACTAAAAGACGTAAATGTAGAAATTAGGTTTGGGAGAATTACCTAGAGTATAGGTTAGGAGATGGTTAATGAAAGCTTTCTACAAGTACCTGTTAATTAAATACTTATAATATCTCTCACAAATTCTCACTTTCTCTCTGAACTCTCTCTCTGAACAATTTTAGACTTAGAAAAAATGAAAGGAATGAGAAGACGTCGATTGAAATAGAACTGACGCGATGTGGTCAGTTGCGCAGTCATGGGTTAACTGCCCATAACCTCCCTTAGTGCCATGTTTGGCTTAGCAAGAAAATAACTCAAAACTCTTTATTTTAATAAAACCTTTATCATATAGTTCCATAATGCCACCCTCTTTATAAAATAAATCCCATATTTTATTTAATTTACTTTAAATAAAATATAATAATTACTCATAAATTCACATAATCGTATATTCAATTATCTCATTAATAAATAATGTCAATTTATTAATTCTATAATTAATAATTAAATTTATTAAATAACATTATGCTTAATTAAATAATTCATTTAATTCAATAAGCTCACATAATCACATACTTGAATAATAAAATTCTCTACATTAATTTAATAACGTAACACATATGATTAAATTAATCTACCACAATTGCATCAATTAATTATTAAATCTAATAATTAAATCATCGAAAATATTTATTTAATTCAATAAATATTAAAATAAATTACAGAATTCTCGTTCGTCACACCCCTTCTATAAGAACAAGCTCCAAAATTAGTTTTTGGGTTGTTAGTATTGTTTGATAAGTCTGATATTAGTAGTTCTAAGTTGGTGAGCATATTGTAGAAGCATATTCAAAGTGTAGGAAGTCTATTAAGCTTCAAAAGGTATAAATCTTAAGCTTTTGTTCTTAGTTGGGTTTTGTCAAATTCTTAGGAATTTCTAGAATTATTTGTCGACTAATGTGAATTAACATGCCATGATATGTTTATGAAGTATGTTTACAAGTTTGAACTCTTAAGTGATAGTTTAGAGCATGTTTGAATCAAGAAAATTGGAGTTGGCTTGTGCTCTGCAGAACAGAGCAAGTTTCTGTTTCTGGTGCAGGCATGGCGCAGCTGCGCCCTATTTGTACTAGGGTGCAGCGCAGCTGCGCCGAACCTCAGTTCCAGTTTCTGGTTTTTGTTGGTTATATGTGTTACTAACTTGATGTTATGACTTAGATACATACCTTTAGAGGAGTATAACATGATATGTAAAGTTTTTGTATGTGGTATGAAGTAATCAACTTGGATTAGTAAGAAAGTTGTAACAAAACTTAGAGTTTTCAAAACTAACTTTGAGGAAAACTTATGTTCACAAGTTCTGAACGTACGAGACCATATACATGACTGATTTGGAACCTAAATGAGCATGATGTGTGACTCATAGCTATTGTATTCATAACTAACTTGTTAGCTTTGTGCTAGAACTTAGTTTGAAAAGAAAAGATTAGTTAAGGCTAATGAACATTAATGCTAAGCGATTTAGATTCTGACCTTGAAAGGAGATTAACATAACTTAAATCCTTATGATAAGAGTTTTAAAGTTATCTTGGATGTGTATATTGCATCATTCGTGCTAAAATGATTTCAAAGACAACTTTGGACATATTTTCAAACATAAGTACATATTATATGAGTACTTAGATACTAAAGTAGTAAGATGTCATGTTATAGCTATATTACTCCTAAACATGATTCATATGTATTAAACTTGATGATTTCATGATTTTTATGTTTTAATGACATATAACTTGTAAGTTAAACTTGTGGTATTGAACTCAAGTATGATCATGTGTTATATGTGAAACTCTAGCATGTATGTATGTTAATATGTATGTATAGGTGTATGATAGAGTTGGACTGAAGTTAAGAGAGCAGAAGCACAACCTTGGTTTGGCCAAGGGATAGCGCAGTTGCGCCGTCCCTAAGCCTAGACCAGGCGCAGCTGCGCCATCCTGCAGTCATGTATACATTCTATTTTTGATCTGAAGTTTAATGGCATGCTTATAAGATCTCTTTATCTTATAATATGTGACCAATGTGCCATATAATGTGTTGAGAAGCATGCTATGTGAAGACATGATTATTTTAAGTGTAGACTCGTATTAGTTTACACACACTAATGGAAAGACTGACTTGTTAATGCTAGGTCGTTTCAATGCGAGTTAGTTAAAGCTAGTATTATATTGTAGCTGAGCAAGCAGGCAAGTTCCCTAAACTTACTCCAATTATTGTTGAGCAAGTATCCTAAACCCTTGCATTACTTTATTTGACGCATATCGTAAGCAAGTTACCTAAACTTACTCCAATTATTTTTATTGAGCAAGTATCCGAACAATATTTTATTGTATTGCAAGTTCCTAACTTACACAAATTTGTTTTTGTGAAAGTTTCCTATCCTTCTCATATTGTATTGAGTAGGTTATTGTTGAATTGAAAGTTATTCATTTAAGCTTGAATCTCATTTTCAAGCATGCTATTAAGTGGTTTAATTACTTTACAATTATTCCACACCGATATTATTGATATTCACACTTGGTGCACTTGAGTTCGTATAGTCTTGGACTTATACATCATTTAAAGTTCTATAATTCTTGAACTGTGTCAGATAGAGTCTGAACCTTTGTTCGGTCAGACAAGTGTATGAAGTTTTATAATAGCTATCCAAACCTATTGAGGGTAAGGATTCTTAGACTGAAAGAACAACCCTTTCTATGATAGGGGAGTACCAGGTATCTAATATAAGATACACAGAGCATATTTAAATGTTATGCATATACATAGTG
Organism: Panax notoginseng; assembly: GCA_016801055.1. NCBI lineage: Eukaryota > Viridiplantae > Streptophyta > Magnoliopsida > Apiales > Araliaceae > Panax > Panax notoginseng. The sequence goes on along the minus strand of CM029023.1, from coordinate 32,370,490 downwards.
TACGTGAGGCTGATCCCCTCATGTACTTATTCTGTAGCCAGTAACCAAAGGGTCAATTAGCTATTGATTCCAATGGAGTTTTATAGTTCAAAGTCTACTTGACTAGCAGTTATTCTAAAAGCAATCATTATCTTTGCTTGCGATGTTTATATTGTTGAATCCTTCAGATATTCATATAGTTGAATTCATTGTCAGTCATTTTTCCATTAATCATGATATATCCTTATTGTTGCATTTAAACTTGTTGGGCAAACTTGTTACTCATCCTTGCTATATCATAAATTATATTGCAGCTAAGCCTGAGACCTCAGGAAAGGACAAGGGTAAAGTAAAGATGCAGAATTGTTGTGTGAAGCAGATTTTACTTTGTGCTTAGTTTAAATTACTGTTATGTAATAGGAACCCTAATTACTATTATTGGGTAAGTTTATAAGACTTTATTAAGGTTATCGAATCTTGGGACTAGTAACACCTTTTGAATGAACGACATACGTTTATTATTTTCTGCATTTTAGTTATTGTATGCTATTTAGAGGTGGATGTTTGTATTTTATCGTGATGACCGGACCGGGGTCAGAGGACCCAGATTCGGGGGCGTCACATATACCTATTTTGGGGGCGTCACAGTTGGTATCAGAGCTTAGGGATATGGTCTCTGGCGGAGATCGGGGAATAGAACTAGGAGGGGAGAGACGAGCAAATCTTTCGCTAGTGTGTCCTACCTAAGCTTATTTGGTATTTAATTGGTCGGTCAGAATATTGGGATAATATGTGGAATGTCAATTTCTTTAATTAACTCTTGTTTTATGGCAGTATTTGAGAATGGCAGCTGAAAATGTTAGCAATGGAGTGAATGAGACTGTGGAAACACCTTTAATCACCAACCAGGAGAATGTGCAATAGGACGACAATGTTCCTCCTTTAAACAACACCACCAATCAAATGATGAATGATGTGATGTTTAGAAGTTTTTTACAGTTCATGAAAAATCAGACAAGGGAGACTCGTGTACAAAATACGGGTGGAAATAATAGCAACGCGCGGCTTGTCACAGCCAAGCAGTTCAAAGAGTTGGGACCACCAAAATTTTTCGGAAAGACGGATCCGATTAATGCGGAAACGTGGGTTAAGAAAATTAGCAAGATATTTGATGTCTTGGGATGCACGGAGGAATAGAAGGTTCCATTCGCCACCTTTATGTTCCGTGGTGAGGCAGATTATTGGTGGAAATCTGTGAAGCGTACCCAGCCAGCCGCACTTAATATGTCTTGGGAAACGTTTCAGAAACTGTTCAATGACAAGTACTTTCCTAAAAGTATTCGTCGTATGAAGAAGGTAGCGTTTATTAGACTGGAACAGAACAACATGACTGTGTCCTAGTACGAGGCTAAGTTCGTTGAGTTATCCAGGTTTGTACCTCATTCGGTAGAGAATGAGGAACGTATGATGCGGATGTTTCTAAGAGGTCTGAAATCTGAAACCCGAAATTCGACAATATCTTATTTCTCACAAATTTTCTCTATATTCAGATGTTGTGAACAGGGCTCAATTATTAGAGCGAGATAATGAGTATGTTCAATCGAGGGACCACAACCAGGGTCATACCGGTGGCAACAGTCATTAGAGCAATGATAACTAATGGGGAGGAAAATATCCGGACAAAAGCGGTAACCACAATAGTGGTAATCGTGGCCATGATAGTAGAAGAAGCGAGTCGGGGGGAGATTTCAAAAAGAGAAGGTACAATAATGATAACGGGAAGACGTCAGCACCATCATCAACTGTTCCTAGGGGAGGAGAACGATCACCGGTGGTATGTTATAAATATGGGAAAGAGGGACACATCAACCCAAACTGCCCACAACAATCCAAGGTGTGTTATAGCTGTAGAAATGAAGGTCATATAGCTAGAGATTGTCCTGTAACAAAACTAAGTCCAGCGGGAATGGTGACTCCAAAGGCTATCCCGGACAAGACAAAGTTGGTGGTTCTTGGAAGAGCGTTTGTCGTAACTATCCAAAACGCGAGGAACCCAAACAAGGTGATCACGGGTAAGCTAATCATAAACTCTTATGAAGTTTATACCTTACTAGATACCGGTTCTACACATTCTTTTATCTCTCCTGCTTGTGCTCAACATTTGAATTTGACTCCGGAGAAATTAAACTCTGACTTATCTGTTGAAACTCCGTTAGGAGAAACTTTCGTTACATCCACGGTTTATAAATCGTGCTTGATTCAAGTTGGTACCATCACATTACCTGCTGATCTTATTTCTTTGAAAATACTTGCATTTGATGTGATTTTAGGGAATGACTGGTGAACTATTCATCATGCCAAAATATGTTATTTTTATAAGGTTGTTAGTTTTCATATTTCTAACCAACCTGTTATGCGAATTCAAGCAACTAAACCACTAAAGTCAATCAGTGTTATATCAAGCCATAAAGCCATTCGTTTATTGAAAAACGGATGTCAAGCTTTCTTAGCCCATGTCATGGACTTGAACAAAAATACGTCAAATTTGAATAATATTTCTGTTGTTAGTGAATTTCTTGACGTATTTCCTGAAGAACTTGTTAATCTTGCCCTTGTCTTTGCTAGTGGAAGGCTCGTCGGACCTTTCGTTCTTAACAACAATGTTATTATTATGCAAGAGTGAGCACGATCGCCAAAAAGTATAATAATGTAACAATAATATAATAACATACGAGTGAATCAAAGACTTCTGAAATAAGAAATTTGACTTTTGAATCAAGAATGAATAACAAGAATCAAAAGAACTTCTGAGGGTCATAAGACCTTAAACTATGTTCTAGGTTGTTAAGGGTTATACTTGAAACCTTTAACAGTCATAAGACTATGGACTCTTCTACTCGTACTTAGGGGGATCAACCCTTAGTACCATACTATGCACAATATCTTAACGCTAAAGCATAAGTAATCCCATACAACAGGGTTATTCATCTCAGTTTGACATTAGATTCCGCACCAAAGGAAGTTTGGTTTGGATATACTCAACAAGGGTTCTGAATTTTAGAACGCCATCAACTATGGACTAGTCGAATCAATAAGGGTTTGCTAGTCTTATAAGGTTCAACAATAAACGATATTCAAATTGAATAATAACTCAAGAGGTATACAATGGAATAAATATTGTATAATAGGAATCATACTTTGAAAGATTGATAACCTTTAATATAACATATTGAACTTGATCAATAAACAACAAGAACTAGTTGGATATAGAATATAAGTCTAGAACTTGCTCAAATAAAGAAGCAAGGTTTAGAAACTTGCATAACGATAACAAGTAGGGTTAGAAAACTTGCCTCGTGCGTAGGTTATACGTTAATTATACACGTTCCTCGATTTAATCCTACATACCATTTACATTCACAATACCAGTCAATTATAACATACTATCATCACAAGTTCATTCTCTTTCGTCTAAACTCTGATTATGATTATACTAATCAAATCACAACACTTGTTTTCACATAATATTACACTTCACAAACGACAAGCTAACTACGCGTTCAACAATTTAATTAAACATGTAATTACTTTTTGACATGCTAACATCTCACTATATGTCTAACACATTTTTATGATCATTAGGTTAGGTTACTATTACATTCCCTGAAATAAAATAATTAAAATTCTCATTCTTGGATGCACTGCATAGTGGCGCTGCGGCGCCACCCTACAGGCTATACTTGGCGCTGTGGCGCGGCTGGCGCTGTAGCTTGGTCTGTGGCGCTGTGGTGCGAACCTTAAGGCATGGGTTGGCGCTGCGGCGCGACATGCCAGTTTTTGATTTTGAGTTTCGTGAGGAACACAGATCATGACCAATTACATCCAATTACGTTATTCACATATGAATTTAAGTATACCCAGACACTAGAATTCGTACGTGATCCCTACCCAACCTTTCTAGTATGATTTAACAAGTTAAAACATACAATTACTTGAATCAAACCATAAAATTTCACTGTTCTTGGTGTTTTTGAAAGTTTTAAAAATAAAACATGAAAATTTGATATTACAATTCGTTATACTCCGAATCTGCCCGTTCAAAGTTTATTTTCTTCGTTTTAACATATGATAACATAATCTACCGTTAAATTTCAAGTTAAACAACGATTCATGTCTTGATCACTACATTTTTGTTTTATAGAGAACTTAAAATACTTATTAATCGAAAACTCTGATTTAATATGATTTCATGAAACCAATTACTTGAAACGCATAAATATATGATATACACATATTATAAACATAAACTAACATATACATCACATCATATATTCTTAAACTGTAAATTTCTTCAATCGCAGAAGACTTAGATATAGCGTTTTCTTTTATAAAACATAAGAACGTAAATAAGTTTTGGGTTGAAGAATTTACCCTATAGCAACTTCTCTTACTCTTCAATGTCACAATTTCCCTCAAATTTCTCTCTAATTTTTCTCTGAATTCTCTCTGAGCTATCAAAGTTTTGTTTTAGAAAATCACATATGTAAAAAAAAATAAGACTGGCGCGCATACTAACTACAACGTTGTGGTCAGTTAATCCCATCCGTTGGTTAACTGCCCAACTCTCATTAGGGCCTTGTTTGGCTAGCCTTAAAAGGCTCTTTCCCTTTAATTTAATTAATCCTTTATAATATAGTTTAATAATGTCACATCCAATTAAAAAATAAATCAAATATCTTATTAAATTAAATTTAAATAAAATATAATAATTTCTCGTTAATTCACATAGTCACATAATTACATTTCTCATTTATTAATTATGTCAAATCAATAAATCTCTAATTAACTATAAAATTAATTAAAAATAATATTATGCTCATTAAATAATTCATTTAATCAAATAAACTTAATTAAATACATACCTTGAATAATAAAATTCCCCACATTAATTTAATCAATATAACATATATAATTAAATTAATCTACCACAAATTCCACAATTAATTATTTAATCCAATAATTAAATCATCGAAAAATATTTATTTAATTCAATAAATATTCAAATTAACTTACAAAATCTCGTTCGTCACATCTTTCCCCCCTTAGAAGGATTCTGTCCCTAGAATTACGACTCAATCAATTCATCCCATTATATTCTCCCCCCTTACAAAGATTCTGTCCCCAGAATCGCTTACACATAAGTTAAGTAAATAAATGAGGATAAGTATTCATCATATGCTCTTCGAGTTCCCACGTAGCTTCTTCAGCGTTGTGGTTCCTCCAGATTACCTTAACAGAAGGTATTACTTTATTTCTGAGAACTTGCTCTTTCCTATCAACAATTTGAACAGGAATTTCTTCATAAGATAAATCTTTTTCAAATTATAGGGGTTCATATTCAATCACATGCTTGTAATCGGGTTTAAAGGGTCGTAAAACTGAAACATGGAAGACGTTATGGACATTCTCGAGCGCTAGAGGTAAGTCTACCTCATATGCGACTTCTCCAATCCTTTGTAGTACCTTAAAGGGTCCAATGAACCTTGGGCTTAATTTTTCTTTCTTTTTGAATCTGATCTTTTCTTTCCAGGGAGAGACTTTCAAAAATACATAACTACCTGATTCAAACTCAATATTTTTACGATGTGGATCGACGTATTTCTTCTGCCTATCTTGAGCTGCTACCAGTCTTGTTTGGATCACTTTGACTATCTCTGTTGTCTGTTGTACCAGTTCTAGACCTAGTAATTGTCTCTCGCTAACTTCATCCTAGTATAGCGGAGTTCTGTACTTTCTGCTCTACAACGCTTCATAAGGCGACATGCCTATGCTAGCGTGGTAATTGTTGTTGTAGCCGAACTCTACGAACGGTAGATGATCATCCCAATTTCCTTTAAAGTCCATTATACAAGCTCTTAACATATCTTCTAATGTCTGAATCGTTCTTTCACTCTGTCCGTCTATCTGAGGGTGATATGCCATACTCATTCTCAACTGCGTACCCATGCATTCCTGTAGTCGTTTCCAGAAGTTTGATATAAAGCGCGGATCCCTATCGGAAACAATTGACATTAGAACTCCGTGTCTCGAAAAAATCTCTTTTACATATAACCTTGCCAACTGATCTAAGTTGAATCTTATTTTGATCAGAAAGAAGTGTGCAGATTTCGTCAATCGGTCAACGATAACCCATACTGCATCATAGCCTTTTTGAGTTGTCGGAAGGCCAACCACAAAATCCATCGTAATATGTTCCCATTTCTATTTTGGGATCTCTAATGGTTGTAGCAACCCACTCGACTTCTGATGTTCTGCTTTCACTTTCTGACATGTCAGACACTTGGCAACACACTCTGTAACATCTCGTTTCAAATTTGGCCACGAGAAATGTTGTCGAAGATCTTGGTACATCTTGGTACTACCAAGGTGAATCGAATACCGTGAACTGTAAGACCCCAACTTTTATGAATAAAGATGATTTTTTTATAAATATCATTTTTGAATATTATGGAGTGAATTTGATATAATGTTATAGTTGTGGGTAATATTTATAAATTTTGCAAAGTACACAAGTTGTTATATTATATTCGATTCTTCGGGGAATATTCGTTTTAATAGGGAATATTCGTACGACGACACAATCATTGGTGGACCCCACAACAGAATTATTATCGAATTGAGAAAATGACAAAAAATATTTTTTATAAAATAACGGCGAAAGTTTTACCGTTAACTGTTGAAATATCCGGTGGTAAAAATACAGTAATACGCGTGGTTTTATAGTAGCACACGGTATTGATTATTGATGCTTACGTAAGAAGCCACTCAGTTTTACTTAATTATTACTACAGTAATTGCTGCATAGTATCTCATATTATTGATTCAATTATTGTCATAGTATCATCTGCATAATATTTTATATTATTAAATCAATAATTAAGACGACAAAGTTATTTATATTATTATTTACAATATTGACGATGTCTAGAAAGTTTTGTCGAGGAGAGGTTTGTCACCTAATTGCGCGCCAATAGGGAGAAATCCTTATCGGAAAGCCCCCTCTTTCCTGAGAATAATCTGGTTGTTAAATATTGTGAGTTATAATATTAATGATGAATAATTGTTGGAAGATTAAAAATGTATTGATTTAAGATAAAATGATTTGTGGTAATATTTATTCAATCTTTGATATAAATAAGAAGTCTGTTATGAGACGTTTGTGGTAAGTTTGGTTTATTCTATGGGGGCCCATATGTCATCATCTAAGAGTCACTTTCACTAATAGTAATTGCCTTTACCAGACGTCAAACCACTTGTCGTTTCATATTACAGGCGTCAAACCAATTGTCGTTTCACATTACAGGCGTCGACCAATTGTCGTTTCACATTACAGGCGTCGACCAATTGTCGTTTCACATTACAGGCGTCAAACCACTTGTTGTTTCACATTACAGGTGTCAAACCACTTTTCTTTTTACATCACCAGTCGTCAAGCCACTTGCCTCTTCACATTGCAAGGGCTAAGCTAGAAATATTCTATAAATAGAAGCTTATTTCTTATTTCATTCTCACCAATTCACTACGACTCACAAGAGAATTCTATAGAGAGAGAGAATCAGAGAGAAAGAAAAAGAGTATTTTGTTACTACACTATTTCAGTATCCAATCTCCTACTAAGGTAAAGGGTATTATTTTTTTCATATTCGTAAGGGATGTTATTTTGTTCAATATTCGCTTGAAATAATAATTTTTTCCATACTCTGTAGTATGTAAGTAATATTATTTCGTTTCAGATTTCGAATTCTATACTCGTTTTGTTAAAATTTTGGCTTCTATTCTCCATGAAATTAGTAGAATATCCTTGATATTTGCGCTTCATCAAGTATCTTTTCATGAAAATATTATTCTGAGCATTCTTGATAAGTTTTAACTTTTTCATGCCGAAGTACTATTCACGGAGTTACTATTCCCGAAGTACTATTCACGGGGTACTATTCACTCGAGTACTATTCACACGGGGTACTATTCATGATAAAAATTGATTCATTTTCGGTCCAAATTATTTTTGATACAATATTATTCTTGAATTTTACTCCACAAAGCAGTATCATGTTGACAATTTGGACGTTATTGATTTCTGGATAAATTAAATTATAAATCTTTAAAAATTTATCCTTGAACTTGTTTTATTAAATTCTTATATCATTGTCATCATCCTCATGTTTATATTATGTTGAAAGTCATCTGTGGCCTGTGGTGCATAGATGGACTTGGTATTATTATAACCAGGGATTATTCGGTATAATCATGACCGTAATGTTACAAATAATGTGGTAAAAGTCCTCATTAGCCCGTAGTGCATTGATGGACAGTGGTTGACATGATCATGACCATTGATGAATACACGAATATCCTTGGCCCGTAGTGCATGGATAATTTGTGGTCGTGACACTAATGAATATCTTTGGCCGTAGTGTAGGGATGATGTGGATTATTTATTAAGCTGAGTCTCAGCGATAAAAGTGATGAAAAACCTTTTTAATCATAGAAGATAGAATATTTTATTCTCTACTTGACTCTTCTAATGGATTACTTGTTCCGCTGTAATTAAACTTGATGTTTATTATATTTTATCAGTTTAACACTGTTGAAGGCTAACGATAAATTATTCTGCATTATCTTAGTCATAATATTTCTTACTGGGCTAGTTGAGCTCACCCTTTTGCTTTCATTGTCCTCTTCAGAAAATGAGAACGTAGCCGGGACTATTCGGGGAACGGAGTGATGGTTCAAATGATATCATTAGTAGTCCTCACTATTCTATAAAATAGTGTGATAATAAATGTAATGAGGACTTATTTTGAGTTTTAATACTGTCTAGAAGACAATATTTATATTAAAACTCACAGCTTATGTTATGTCGTATTCTACACGACATTTAACAGTTGTATAAATTAAGTTTGCATTTATATTCTGTACCATGTATTTGGCAACTCAAGATGGGTGATGTATACCTATTTTGGGGGCGTCACATAAACTATGAGCGTCATTCAAAATATCGTCCTTAATCTCTGGTACTGGAGGTAACCAAACTCTACTCTTATATCTTAGTAATCCATCGCTGTCTATTTTGAACCTCGGTTCAGTTCCTTCATATATTTTATTTTTCACCTTCTCACATTCTTTGTCCTGAAGTTGAGCTTCCTTAACTTTATCCAGCAAAGTTGTATCAGCTTGCATTTGAAACAGCTTCTCGTCAATTTCCATAGGATACTTCACTTCCAATTCTAGCTTCTCCATTGCTGAAATTAGCTCCTCCTGAGAGGTCAACATCATTAATTTCTCCCGACCCTTTCTACTTAGGGCGTCGGCAACCACATTTGCCTTACCCAGATAGTATAAAATTTCTAAATCATAATCCTTAATTAACTCCAACCACCTTCTCTGGCGCATATTCAAGTCCTTCTGTGTAAAAATATATTTCAGACTCTTGTGGTCTGTATATATTTCACACTTCTCCCTATAGAGATAGTGTCTCCTGATCTTCGAAGCAAAAACCACTGCAGCTAACTCCAAGTCGTGGGTCAGATACCCCTTCTCATATTCCTTCAATTGTCGTGATGCATATGCAATGGCTCTGCCGTTTTCCATAAGCACACTGCCAAGTCCTTTATGCGACGCATCACTATAAACCCTAAAATTTCCTGTATCATCCGGAAGAGATATCACAGGTGTTGTACTCAACCTCTTCTTAAGTTCTTGAAAGCATTCCTCACACTTCTCCGTCCAAACAAATTTCATAGCTTTCCTAGTCAAATTCGTCAGCGGAGTTGCGATCTTGGAAAAGTCCTGAATGAATCTTCTGTAATATCCTGCCAATCCAAGAAAACTTCTAACTTCTGACGACGTTTTCGGCTGATCCCAGTTTACCACGGTTTCGACTTTGGATGGATTTACTGAAATTTCGTCTTTATCAATCACATGTCCGAGAAATTGTACCCGCTCAATCCAAAATTCGCATTTCAAAAACTTGGCATATAACTTCTCCCTTCTCAACGCCTCTAACGTTACCTTTAAATGCTCTACATGTTCTTCCTTGATTTTCGAGTATACCAAAATGTCATCGATAAATACCACCACGAATTTATCCAAAAACGGCTTAAACACTCCGTTCATTAGGCCCATAAATGCTGCAGGAGCATTCATTAGACCAAATGACATCACTAAAAATTCATAGTGACTATATCGCGTTCTGAACGCTGTCTTCGGTACATCCTCTGGCCTTACCTTCAGCTGATGATAACCACTCCTCAAATCTATCTTTGAAAAGTATCTCGCTCCTTTCAATTGATCAAACAGGTCGTCGATCCTTGGTAATGGATATCTATTCTTAATTCTGACCTTATTCAGTTCTCTATAGTCGATGTAGAGCCGCATCGTTCCGTCCTTCTTCTTCACAAACAACACCGACGCTCCCCACGGTGATACGCTCGGTTGAATGTAATTCTTGTCCATTAATTTTTGTAGTTGGACCATCAATTCTTTCATCTCTACCGGTGCCATTCGGTACGGTGCCTTTGATATTGGAGCAGTTCCTGGAGCCAAATCTATCACAAACTCAACCTCTCTGTCTGGTGAAAGTCCTGGAAGATCGTCCAAAAATAAGTCTGCGAAGTCCTTCACTACTGGTATCTCCTCTATTTTTCGGTTCTTTTTATGACTGTCGACTATGTATGCTAAATATCCTACACAGCCTTGTCTTAACAACTTCCTGGCCTGCATCATCATCAGACAACTCTCTTGTCTAGGCGACTTGCTACCATAGAACATAACCTTTGACGAAGTCATAAGGTTAATACATTTTCTCTGGCAATCAATTACAGCCCCGTAATTGAATAACCAATCCATTCTCAGAATGACGTCAAATTCCCCAAGTCTAGTTGGGATAAAATCTACGTTCGTAATATTATCCTTGATATCCACCTTACAGTTCATATGTACGTACTTAACATGGATTATTTCTCTATTCGCAATTTCTATGTTCATGGGGAATTCTAACTCATCCTTAGGCAATTCTAAGTTCTTAGCAAAGTCATCGGATATAAATGAACAAGTAGTACCCGAATCAAATAATACATAAGCATTAACTTTATTGATCGGAATGATACCTGACACCACATCGCGAAACTGCACAACATCCTGCACTGCCATGTTGAATGTCCTAGCGGTTGGTCTATTGGTTGCGGTGGGTCCCATGATAGTCAGAGCACTTCCACCACTGTTTCTCTTGTTTCCTCCTGATCCTACCCCTCCAGATCCCTTCTTGGGACAGTCCCTTGCCAGATGGTCTTTTGAGTCGCAAGTGAAGCAGGTGCCCTTCTTTGGGTTAGGACAGTTAGGTGCTATGTGGCCTTCCTGACCACAATTGTAGCACACTTGTTTTCCTTTCATGCAAAATCCCAGATGAGCTTTCCCGCAGGTCGGGCATGCTTCAATCCTCTTCTTCTGACCTCCTTCTTGATTTCCAGTTGATGAGTTATCAGACCACCTTCTCTTCTGATTATTTCTTCCTCCCGTGTTACTTCCACTGACCTTATTATTTCCCTCATTTGAACTCTTCTTCTTCTGATCCTGATTATACTTAGTCACCGCATCGCTTCCACCTTCAGTGAGGATGGCCTTCTCCAATACTTCAGCAAAAGTTTTCAACTGAAATATTGACACTTTACTATATAACCAGGGCTTCAGTCCCTGTTTAAACCTTCTTGCTTTTCTCTCATCTGTGTGCACTTGATATGTGGCGAACCTAGACAACTCATTAAATATTGCTGCATAGCTTGGTACGGACATATTTTCTTGCTTCAATTCCAGAAATTGTACCTCCATTTGGTTTTGCGAGCTTGTCGAAAAGTACATCTCGAAGAACATCTCCTTAAACCTCTCCCAAGTGATCATACCTTTTCCTCCACGAACCTTATTTGCTTGATGTGACGCCCCCAAAATAGGTATACATCACCCATTTTGAGTCGCCAAATACATGGTACATAATATAAATATAAACTTAATTATACAACCGTCGTGTAATATACAACAATACATAAACTGAGAGTTTTAATAGGAATATTGTCATCTAGACAATATCCACACTCAAAGGAGTCCTCATTACATTTATTGTCACACTATTTAACAGAATAGTGAGGACTACTAATGCTATCATCTGGTCCGTCACTCCTTTTCCCGAATCGTCCCAGCTATATTCTCATTTCCTGAAGAGAATAGTGAAAGAAAGGGTGAGCTCAACTAGCCCAGTAAGAAATATTATGAATAAGATAATAAAGAATAAATTATCAATAGTCTTCAACAATGTTAAACTGATAAAATACAATAGACATCAAGTTTAACTGCAACGGAATAAACAATCCATTAGAAGAGTCAAGTAGAGCATGATATCTACTATCTTCTATTATTTAAAATATTTTCATCAATTTTTATCGTTGAAACTCAGCTTAATAAATAAACCACATCATCTAATCATCCCTGTATTACGGGCCAATGATATTCATTAAATCATCAACGGTCATGACTATACCGAATAATTCCTAGTCATAATCATACCAAAAACTGTCCATCAATGCATTACAGGCCACTGAGGACTTTTACCACATCATTTATAACATTACAGGTCATGATTATACCGAATGATCCCTGGTCATAATCATACTAAGTCCATCTATGCACGTAAGCCAAAGATAACTTTCATTACAATATAAGCATGAGGATGATGACAATGACATAATAATTCAATAAAATAAGTTCAAGAATAAATTTTAATGATTAATAAGTTAATTTATCCTGAACTCAATAACGTCCAAATTGTCAACATGATACTGCTTTGTGGAGTAAAATTCAAGAATGCTCAAAAGAATATTTCCACGAAAAGATACTGGATGAAACGCAAATATCCAGGATATTCCACTAATTTCAAGGAATATAAAATTCAAAACTTTAACCAACTGAGTATAATAGATTGTATGAAACTGCAAATGGATTTTCACCCGCTATGTGGTAATCCATGTATACAGATCATTTCCACAATTTAATAAGGAATGAATACAAAGGATCATTCACCATGCATGTAGTAATCCACATAGACAGGTTATTCCAACAGAATAGTAAAGAATGGAATAACAGAAGGATTCACCATGTGTGCGATAGACTGCACAGACAGGTTATTCCCAACAGAATTATAAATAATGGAACCAGGTCATGTGAAACGCACAGACATGATATTCCGACAGAATAATAAATAATGGAACCAGGTCCGGCGTAAACGCACAGACAAGATATTCTGACAGAATAATATATAATGGAACTAGGTCCAACGTAAACGCATAGACATGATATTCTGATAGAATAATAAATAATAGAACCAGGTCCGGCGTAAACGCACAGACATGATATTTTGATAGAAAAATAAAGAACGGAATAATAGAAGAATTTCATCATGTATGCGGTACTTCGCATAAACAGGTTATTCCAACATAATAACGAGGAATGGAATAACAGATGAATTTCACCATGTATACGGTAGTCCACGTATACAGGTTATTCTAACAGAATAATAAGAATAGAATAACAGAAGTTCTCTTCATGAATACAAAAGAAATAATACCCCTTACGAGTACAACAAATAATATCCCTTACATTAGAAGAACTTGATATTGGAAAAGTGAAGTAGCAGAATACTTTTCTTCTTTCTCTCTATAGTTTCTCTATCTAGAGTTTCAGTGAATTCGTAAGAAATAATGAAGGAATGAGCTTCTATTTATAGGAGAATGGACTGAATAGTAACTAATTCATGAACGGTCCAGATTGATTTACTTTTAAACGGACGGTCCATATTGATTTACTAGTAAAACTTAAAGCAACGGTCCATACTGATTTACTATTAAAACTTTAAACCAGCGATCCATATTGATTTACTATTATAACTTTCCACCAGCGGTTCATATTGATTTACTATTATATCTTCAACCAACGATCCATATTGATTTACTATTATAACTTCAACCAACGGTCTGAAAAATTATCACATCTCCTCATGGAATAATATTGTACCCAAAAATAATTTGGACCGAAAAGAAATATATTTTTTGGGTGAATAGTATCCCGTAAATAGTACTTCAGGAATAGTAACTCGTGAATAGTACTCCGACACGAAAAGTGCTCCGAATATCCGATTGAACACTATAACCTCCAGACATCAATTATTATCGAAATAAATGTCGATTTCCACTAACACAAATAATTTTGACACAATGGAACTATCAAATTCATCTTTAATCAACTCGAACTTATTCATCATTAATATTATAACTCACAATATTTAACAACCAGGTCGTTTCCAGAAAAGAGGGGGCTTTCCAATAAGGATTTATCTTTATTGGCGCGCAATTAGGTGACCAAACCTCTCCTTGACAGAACTTCTAGACATTGTCAATATTGCAAATAATAATATGAATAATTTTGTCGTCTCAATTATTGATTTAATAATATAACATATTATACAGATGATATTGTGACAATAATTGAATCAATAATATGAGAGATATGATGCAAAAATTACTGTAGCAATAATTGAGTGACTTCTTACGTAAGCATCAATAATCAATACCGTGTGCTACTATGCAACCACGCGTAGTACTGTACTTTTACTACTAGGTAGTTCAACAATTTTAACGGTAACACTTTCGCCGTTATTTTTATAAAATAATAATTCTGTCGTTTTCTTACTACGACAATACTTTCGTCGTGGGGTCCACCAATGATTGTGCCGTCGTACGAATATTACCCGACAAAAAGAATATTCTCCGACCAACGAATATTTTATAACAACTTGCTCACTTTGCAAAAAATTTCACATATGACCCTTAACTTTAACCTTTTATCAATTTAACCATTTACGAAATAACATAATAATTATAAAGAAAATTGAATACTTTCATTTCATAAAATTTGGGGTCTTACAATCTCCCCTCCTTATGAAATTTTGCCTTAAAAATTTACGTACATACCTGGTATGCCGAATAGATGAGGATACCTTGACTTCACTTCAAATTCTAACTGTTGAGGTATAACCTTTGAGTGCCGAATATAATCCTTCTTATCTAAGATTTTAACGCGTATCTCCTCATACGTTAAATCTTCTGCTATCTCGTCCAATTCCAATTCAATAATGTGGTTCGGGTCGTTCACATATTTACGTAACATCGATATGTGAAAAAGAACATTATGAACACGCGATAAGCTTGGCGGTAAAACGAGTCTATAGGCCACAGTTCCTACTCGATCGAGCATTTCAAATGGGCCAATTAAATCGAGGGTTGAGATAAGGCCTTCTTGAACCTTCTTCTTCATATTCATCAGATTCGGGTGTGTAGCTTGAGCGGCTTTAACTTTGTCGATTAAAGTCGATTCTACTCGTATATTCGCCATCATCACATGGGTCCATGGAGTTTTTAACTCTATCTCCATCCTTTGCAAGTCATACAAAATGGGTTTTTATGTTAACAACATCGCACTCGTAAACGCGTACGATCTTCTACTCAACGCGTCAGCTACCACGTTCGCTTTTCCACGATGGTATTGAATGGTACGATCGAAATCTTTAACAGCTCGAGCCAACGTCTTTGGTGCATTATACGTTCATTTTGATTGAAGAAATATTAAAGGGTTTTAGAAATGAGTTTTGTACTGGGGTCAATACAAAATTCGATTTCACACTCTAGGGGTAGGCTAAGAAGTCTTCAAGAATTCGTTAGGAAATTTATTAACAATAGAAATATCATTCAAAACTGTGACTCTCATCCAAGACTTGGATAGCATGTCACATTGATACCTATCAACTTGCCACCGTTATTCACGACGTCCCCTACAGAAAGTCTGACTTCGGTGCATTCTACAAAGGAAGTCACCAGCAAAAGGCTCGGGGCTCTTTACTTATGGCTTGATATGATAATGATTGACTTTAGTGGTTTGGTTGCTTGAATTCCCATAATAGGTTGGTTAGGAATATGAAAGCTAACAACCTTACGAAAAGCATGATGAGTAGTTAACCAATTGATTCCTAAAATCACATCAAATGCAAGTATTTTTAAAGAGATAAGATCGACAGGTAACGTGAGGGTATCGATTTGAATCAAACAAGACTTATAAACAGTGGAGGTAACGAAGGTTTCTACTAACGAAGTTTCAACTAATAAGTCAAAGTCTAACTTCTCTGAGGTCAAATTTAAACGTTGAGCGCAAGCACGAGAGATAAAAGAATGGGTAGATTCGGTATCTAATAAGGTATAGACTTCGTAAAAATTTATAATTAACTTACCCGTGCTAACTTCATTTGGGTTACTCGCTTTTTGAGAAGTCACGAAAAACGCTCTTCCTGAAACCACAGACTTTGTTCTGTCCGTATCAGCCTTTGGTGCCACCGTCCCAGCTGGACTTGACGTTGGTGCACGAAAAAATCGGGCTAGGTGACCTTCTTTTCCACAATTGTAACATGCTTTGGACTGTATCACGCAGTTTGGACTGATATGTCCCTCCTCTCCGCATCTATAGCATCTAACCGGCGGTCATTTTCCTTCCTTGAAAATAGGTGTTGGTGCTGCTGTCTTTCCATCCTTATTGAACCTTCTCTTCTTGAAATTTCCACTCCTATTATCTTGGCCAAGATTACCACCGAAGTGGTTACCATTCTTGGCATGATAATTTCCCCCACGATGGTTGTCATTGTTCTGATGGCCGTTGCCACCGGTATGATTATTATCGTGTTGTTATTTACCTGAGGATTATTGTCTTCCTGTTGCACATTATCCTAGGTATTGATTGTTGGTGACTCAACGGTCTCATATGCTTCATTGCTGATCTCAACATTTTCAGATACCCTTTTCAAACATTGTCACAAAACAATGGTTAATTAACATATCACATATTATCCCTATACTCTGACCGACTAATTAAATACCAAATAAACTTAGGTAGGTCATACTAGCGAAGGTATTTCCCGTCTCTCCCCTCCTAGTTCTTATCTCCCATTTCAGCCAAGGATCATATCCTTAAGCTTTGATACCAACTGTGACGCCCCCAAAATAGGTATACATCACCCATCTTGAGTCACCAAATACACGGTACAGAATATAAATACAAACTTAATTATGTAACCGTCGTGTAATACACGACAATACATAAACTGAGAGTTTTAATAGGAATATTGTCATTTAGACAATATCCACACTCAAAGGAGTCCTCATTACATTTATTATCACACTATTTAACAGAATAGTGAGGACTACTAATGCTATCATCTGGTCCGTCACTCCTTTCCCCGACTCGTCCCAGCTATATTCTCATTTCCTGAAGAGAACAGTGAAAGAAAGGGTGAGCTCAACTAGCCTAGTAAGAAATATTATGAATAAGATAATGAAGAATAAATTATCAATAGTCTTCAACAATGTTAAACTGATAAAATACAATAGACATCAAGTTTAACTGCAACGGAATAAGCAATCCATTAGAAGAGTCAAGTAGAGCATGATATCTACTATATTCTATTATTTAAAATATTTTCATCAATTTTTATCGTTGAAACTCAACTTAATAAATAAACCACATCATCTAATCATCCATGTATTACGGGCCAAGGATATTCATTAAATCATCAACGGTCATGACTATACCGAATAATCCCTGGTCATAATTATACCAAAAACTGTCCATCAATGCATTACAGGCCACTGAGGACTTTTACCACATCATTTATAACATTACATGTCATGATTATACCGAATGATCCCTGGTCATAATCATACTAATTTCATCTATGCACGTAAGCCAAAGATGACTTTCATTACAATATAAGCATGAGGATGATGACAATGACATAATAATTCAATAAAATAAGTTCAAGAATAAATTTTAAAGATTAATAAGTTAATTTATCCTGAACTCAATAACGTCCAAATTGTAAACATGAAACTGCTTTGTGGAGTAAAATTCAAGAATGCTCAAAAGAATATTTCTATGAAAAGATACTGGATGAAACGCAAATAGCCAGGATATTCCACTAATTTCAAGGAATATAGAAGTCAAAACTTTAACCAAATGAGTATAATAGAATGTATGAAACTGCAAATGGATTTTCACCCGCTATGCGGTAATCCATGTATACAGATCGTTTCCACAATTTAGTAAGGAATGAATACAAAGGATCATTCACCATGAATGTGGTAATCCACATAGACAAGTTATTCCAACAGAATAGTAAAGAATGGAATAACAGAAGGATTCACCATGTGTTCGGTAGACTGCACAGACAGGTTATTCCCAACAGAATAATAAATAATGGAACCAGGTCATGTGAAACGCACAGACATGATATTCCGACAGAATAATAAATAATGGAACCAGGTCCGGCGTAAACGCACAGACAAGATATTTCGACAGAATAATAAATAATAGAACCAGGTCCGACGTAAACGCATAGATAGGATATTCCGACAGAATAATAAATAATCAAACAAGGTCTGGCGTAAACGCACAGACAGGATATTCCGACAGAAAAATAAAGAATGAAATAATAGAAGATTTTCACCATGTATGCGATACTTCGCATAAACAGGTTATTCCAACATAATAATGAGGAATGGAATAACAGATGAATTTCACCATGTATACGGTAGTCCACGTATACAGGTTATTCTAACAGAATAATAAGAATAGAATAACAGAAGTTGTCTTCATCAATACAAAAGAAATAGTACCCCTTACGAGTACAACAAATAATATCCCTTACATTAGAAGAACTTGATATTGGAAAAGTGAAGTAGCAGAATACTTTTCTTCTTTCTCTCTATAGTTTCTCTATTTAGAGTTTCAGTTAATTTGTAAGAAATAATGAAGGAATGAGCTTCTATTTATAGGAGAATGGACTGAATAGTAACTAATTCATGAACGGTCCAGATTGATTTACTTTTAAACGGACTGTCCATATTGATTTACTACTAAAACTTAAAGCAACGGTCCATACTGATTTACTATTAAAACTTTAAACCAGCGATCCATAGTGATTTACTATTATAACTTTCCACCAGCGGTCCATATTGATTTACTATTATATCTTCAACCAACGATCCATATTGATTTACTATTATAACTTCAACCAACGGTCTGAAAAATTATCACATCTCCTCATGGAATAATATTGTACCCAAAGATGATTTGGACCGAAAAAAATATATTTTTTGGATGAATAGTACCCCGTGAATAGTACTTTAGGAATAGTAACTCATAAATAGTAACTCGTGAATAGTACTCCGACACGAAAAGTGCTCCGAATACCCGATTGAACACTATAACCTCCAGACATCAATTATTATCGAAATAAATGTCGATTTCCACTAACACAAATAATTTCAACACAATAGAACTATCAAATTCATCTTTAATCAACACGAACTTATTCATCATTAATATTATAACTCACAATATTTAACAACCTGGTCGTTTTCAGGAAAGAGAGGGCTTTCTAATAAGGATTTCTCCTTATTGGCGTGCAATTAGGTGACCAAACCTCTCCTTGATAGAACTTCTAGACATTGTCAATATTACAAATAATAATATGAATAATTTTGTTGTCTCAATTATTGATTTAATAATATAACATATTATACAGATAATATTGTGACAATAATTGAATCAATAATATGAGAGATATGATGTAAAAATTACTGTAGCAATAATTGAGTGACTTCTTACGTAAGCATCAATAATCAATATCGTGTGCTACTATGCAACCACGCGTATTACTGTACTTTTACTACCAGGTAGTTCAACAGTTTTAACGGTAACACTTTCACCGTTATTTTTATAAAATGATAATTCTATCGTTTTCTTACTACGACAATACTTCCATTGTGGAGTCCACCAATGATTGTGCCGTCGTACGAATATTTCCCGACAAAAAGAATATTCCCCGACCAACGAATATTTTATAACAACTTGCTTACTTTGCAAAAATTTTTACATATCACCCTTAACTTTAACATTTTATCAATTTAATCATTACGAAATAACATAATAATTATAAGAAAATTGAATACTTTTATTTCATAAAATTTGGGGTCTTACACTTGCCAATAATAACTAGCATCTAATTTCAGCATGAACGTTGCGTAGGCAGTTTTTTGGTCCTCTCTGAGTCTGGTGACGTCAAAAACTTGTTCCATCTCCATAACCCAAGTTTGAGCTTTTATCGGGTTCATGGAGCCTTTAAACTCTGGTGGTCCTACCGCCTTGAAGTCCTTGAATGTTGTATTCGGTGGAGCTTGAGGTTGATTATTAATCGCTCCAGCTAATAAGTTCACCAATTGCTGAACGGGGTTAGCATTGGCGTTGTTGTTGTTGTTCGTCGATTCTTCTTGAGCTGGTTGACGATTTGGTCTTCTTCTCGACGGCATATTTTTATTAAAATACATGCTTATTAGATCTTTATTCAATTCTCTAAATATTTAAGGTTTAACTCGAACATTTTAACATAATCACTTAACACATTTTCTGAAATAATTTGATATATTTATTTAATCAAAGTTTTTACAAATTACGATAACATCACTGCTATTTACATCAACTATCCTGAGATAAAGAATCAACAGGATTTAAAATATCAAAATATTCCTCTATTTATAACCACATCGAAGTTTACATTTATAACTACCAGATAAGTTTTCACATAATTAAAGTATTCCTATCACTGCCTGCTAAGGCGTTGAATAGCCTTGCTACGTTCTTCTTCCATAATGCGGGACATCGTTATGCGATCTAACATGTACGATGGTAGTCCTTCGAACTGAATTGGGTCATCCATCGCATTTTGAAGCGTAGAATACGTCTCCTCAAGCTTAGCCTTCTTCGCCCAACAATTCTCTTCTGCAAGATATGAACGTCATGATTCCCTTACCCAGGCCTCCTCTGCTATGGTCAGCCTTGCTGAGTTCTCTTTCAGTTCATTCTTTAAATCCTCCATTTCCTCTGACTTCTGTTCTGTTTGACCTTTCTCATGAATCAAATCCCACTCTGCGTTTCCCAGACGTGTATGAAAAGTCACAACCTCCCTATCCCTCTGCTCGATGGTAAGATGTTGAATAACCGTTCGCTCCTTCAGCTCCTGAACAGTATATCGTAACTCTATGTTACGATCATATAACTCGTCGTACATCTCGGCACTATTAGAGTTCAGTGGAAACTCATCTTCCTCTTCTTATTCCGCAGGATCAATCTCAGGCTCATGCTTCTGACCAACAACAGTGATCAACGGAGATGGCTCTCTCTGTAACAACTGCTCCCTAGCGTCATGAATGTCTTGGGGCTCCTCCTCTGTAGGTACTAGGGGTTCCGTGTGACAACCCCAAAATAGGTTCATTCCACCCAACCCATTCTGAGTCGTCAAATACATGGTACAGAAAACAACTACAACTTTATTACAATAATTGTCGTGCAAAATACAACAACACATATGCTGTGAGTTTGGATACAAATATATACCAAATGTGACTCATGTTCCAACCGTGGACATCACCTCACAATAACACCTTACATAAAGGTATAGTCAAAAACTGTTTTAGAAATTAGAATCTTTGGGAAGTGCTCAAGGAAACCTTCGTACATGGGAGGCCACGCGTCTAGGTTATGATAGATATCATATGGCCACAGAATTATCCTTGGTTGACCCAATAGACCCCAAACAAAAACGAGAAGATTACTATCATATTCTTCCCAATGGTGAGTCTTCTCTTGACTTATCATTATCTCCACTGTATCTAACTGAGAATTATACTTTAAACAAACACCAAGATTATATAGGTAGTGCTTGTAGATATACTCGGTAAGCGGATGTGCACAATCATGTCTTATGATGACACGAGGTTGTATGTCGTTAGACATCTTGTATGATAGTGGCAAAACACCCTACGTTGGGTTCGCCTCACCCTATTTTCTTCACCAAATATAACTACTAAATGATGACCACCGTTCTATTCCCTTGTTACCCTCGCTCGACCCAGCTACACTATTATTACCTGAAAAGAATTGTGAAGCAAAAGGGTGAGCACAACTAGCTCAGTAAAGAATATCATGACTAAAGATAATTAAATTATCAATAGCCTTCATCAATAATAAATCAGAGATTTAGAACATATGGTAAATGATAAAAATTTCAACCATAGTTGCAGCGGAACATGCAATCCATTAGAAGAGTCAAATAGACTATAAAGTCTATTATCTTCTCCATGTTAAAAATCCACCAACAATGTTTTATCCCTGTAACATCAATCAACAGTTCTGGTCCACAATCATATAAATAACTCATAATCATAATTGTGACTATAAATTTTTCTTCGCACCCAGGACGAAGAATATTTTCATCACCTGTCTTTACCTGAAACATCAAAGATCATGGTTATACCAAATCACAGTTCCTGTTTATAATCATACTAACAAATCCATCTTTGCACTACGGGCCAAAGATATTCATCAACAAACCATCTTTGCACTACGGGCCAAAGATATTCAACAACAGTTCATCTTTGCACTACAGGCCAAAGATATTCATCAACATGCCATCTTTGCACTACATGCCAAAGATATTCATCAACAATTCATATTTGCACTACAGGCCAAATATATTCATATCTCAAAGAAATATATAATCATTTCAGAATTTATATAAACAATAATTATAACAATGTTGATCAATTCACCTTTGCACTTAAGCTTAAGATATTCAATTATAAATTCAATGGTCATGATCATACCAGTCACAATTCAACTTTGCACTACAGGCCAAAGAGAACCCTAGTCATGATCATACCAATAATCTACCCATCTTTACACTCCAGTGAAAGAGAATTTCAACATCAGGGTTATAAAAATGTTATATATGATGATAAAAATAACATGATCAACATATAGTTTTAATCTCAAGAGTAATATTCGTAACTCATGAATAGTAAATCGTGAATAGTAACTCATAAATAGTAAACTCGACACAAAAAGGTAGAAATTCCACAATAAAATCCATACTAATATTTCGGTATAATGATATTGAAAGAATAATATTTCTTAAGCTTATAAACAATTTATTTAAATTGTTTACACTTTACTAAATAATGCATTTAATCATTCTAAAATATCAAACTCATAAGATTTTATCACCAATAATCAAAACCTTCATCAAAAATCTGCATATATCTCATATAGGATTCTCAAGCCATAAAATCCTATTTTTCAATTTTCTTACTTCACATAACATATTTAATTCATTTACTCATAACTAGTCCATTTTCATGAAAAATACCAAATCAATTCCAAAAACATTTTTTTTCTGGGATTTAGCATAATATAGTCCCATATTGAACATATATTTTTCTCAGAATTTTTAAAACTCATTTACTATTTTTCATATGGCCAAAACCACCGAATATTTAGACATTTATCAAAAATTGTACTTTTGTCCAAAAATTCTGAAATTTACAGAGTATACTTCTATCATACACATGTACTCCCAATAAAAATTTCATCAATTTTGGAGTTAACCACAAGTAATTATAAGCGGTTACTTTTAAAATAGTCTTTTCCCGTAAAATTCATAACTCTTAATCTATACATCCAAAAATCACCATTTTTTGGACACAATCAATAAAACTCATCAAAATATCATTTCAAATTTTTTCATAATTTTTGAAGATCAGAAAAATTACGAAACTGAAAATCATAACAACTCTTAAAATCCATTACTATCCCTTACCTCAAAAGAGCAGTACTTCTGACTGGATATCGGATATGATGCTGAAGGAAACTTGCACTGATGAATAGCAACTCACCAAGTATCTAAAAACTCACAAAATATGCTTCATAATATAGAGAGAGAAAGAGAGAAAGCTTATGTTTCTGGTGTGATTTTCAATTCTAACTTAGCCCTCTATTTATAGGAAAATTTTGGTAGGTTTGACCTGCAACCTGATGGCTTTACCTGCTACTATTCCCACCCACCACATTTGAAATATAATTCAGCACATTTCCTCACCAACCACAAGTAGGGCCCACCAATTCTAGAATTTTCCATCAAAATGATAAACTCCTAAAATTCAATAATTTCTGAACCAGTCATCTCGTAAAATTCATAATAAATCATACGTTCATTTTTAACGGTTCAAAATTTGTGGACATATACTCAACTTATATATGTATAACATATCCAAATATTACCACGATCCAACGGTCGGATTAAAAATTATAACCCTCGCAAAATATCTCAAAAATCCTAATTTTTAATACCTCCATTCCGACAAAAATACTGATAAAAACCTCAATATTAACTCCTTCATTTTTAACCACAAAAATATATCCCTCATTTATATCCACATAAAATAAATATTTCCTTATCATATGAATCAATAATTAATTATTCACAAATAATATTACAGAATCACATTTATGACAACCAGGCTGTTCCCAGGAAAGAGGGGGCTTTCCAATAAGGATTTCTCCTTACTGGCGCGCAATTAGATGACCAAACCTCTCCTTAGACAGAACTTTCTAGACATTGCCAATAATGCTATCTAATAATACTATTCAAATAATATGAATTATTGATCTGATAATGGGAAATACTGTGCAGCAACAATTATTGAAACAACAATAATATAAAATATCAACGCAG
Source organism: Panax notoginseng (assembly GCA_016801055.1). NCBI lineage: Eukaryota > Viridiplantae > Streptophyta > Magnoliopsida > Apiales > Araliaceae > Panax > Panax notoginseng. The sequence goes on along the minus strand of CM029023.1, from coordinate 32,345,739 downwards.
CAATTATTGAATCAATAAAATAAAATATTGAATAATAACTACTGTAACAATTATTGAGTAGTGCCTTCTTACGTAAGAATCAATAATTTCAAAAATACTATGCAATACCGTGTGCTACTGTGCAATAACGCGTATTACTGTATTTTAACCACCGGATATTCTAACAGTGTTAACGGTAACAATTACGCCGTTATTTGTAAAAACTCAAATTTGTCGTTTTCTTCACCCGACAGTTATTCTGTTATGGGGCCCACAAATGGTTGCGCCGTCATACGAATATTTCCCGACAGAAAGAATATTCCACGACCAAACGAATATTCCCCGACAACAATGATTATTTTATAACCACTTGCTTATTTTGAAAAAAAAATCATATTTCACTCATAACTTTAAACTTTTATCAATTTAACCATTTACTGAATAGTAATTATAAGAAAAATTGAATACTTTTATTTCATAAAATTCAGGGTCTTACATTCCGCCTCCCCAGCTCGACTAGATCCTCCAACCTTCGACATCCTGACAACACAGTTTTAAGTTTTAGCTACTGATCGATACTCGCGAGCACATAAGTTTATCACATAAGCACATAATGTCTTTTATCAGTTTTAATGAATTAAGGAATTCATTTCTTAGAACTCGATAAGAGTTTACCACCACTATGTTCTTGATTTCCTATAAGGCTACTATCTAAGGTTGTTCCCCCACCTAAGGTTCATAACCTACGGCTTTGATACCAACATGTGACACCCCCAAATCCGGGTACTTCGTTTCCCACGAGATTTGGTGTTCACTGTACAAACATCATATATCTATCTACCCATAATAATTGAACACCATAAAATAGATAGAAATAAATCCTCTCCTTTAAGAGTTACAACATCTGAAAATAAATACATCTATCCCAGGTCATACTAACCTTAAATCTCAAATACGGAAACATAATCAAATATTAAGTCTTACACAATTAAGCATAAGTCTGAAACATAGCATAATAAATAAATAATAAGTCTTCATCACTTGTTAATCTTGTCATTGCCTTTGCTAGTGGAAGGCTCATCGGACCTTTCGTTCTTAACTGCAATGTTATTATTATGCAAGTGTGAACACGATTGCCCACAAGTATAATAATGTAACAACAATATAATAACATGCGAGTGAATCAAAGACTTCTGAAATAAGAAATTTGACTTTTGAATCAAGAATGAATAACAAGAATCAAAAGAACTTCTGAGGGTCATAAGACCTTGAACTATGTTCTAGGTTGTTAAGGGTTATACTTGAAACCTTTAACAATCATAAGACTATGGACTCTTCTACTCGTACTTAGGGGGATCAACCCTTAGTACCATATTGTGCACAATATCTTAACGCTAAAGCATAAGTAATTCCCTACAATAGGGTTGTTCATTTCAGTTTAACATTAGATTCCGCACCAAAGGAAGTTTGGTTTGGAGATACTCAACAAGGATTCTGAATTTTAGAACGTCATCAACTATGGACTAGTCAAATTAATAAGGGTTCGCTAGTCTTACAAGGTTCAACAATAAACGATATTCAAATTGAATAATAACTCAAGAGGTATACAATGGAATAAATATTGTATAATAGAAATCATACTTTAAAAGATTGATAACCTTTAATATAACATATTGAACTTGATCAATAAACAACAAGAACTAGTTGGATATAGAATATAAGTCTAGAACTTGCTCAAATAAAGAGGTAAGGTTTAGAAACTTGCATAACGATAACAAGTAGGGTTAGGAAATTTGTTTCGTGCGTAGGTTATACGTTAATTATACACGTTCCTCGATTTAATCCTATATACCATTTACATTCATAATACAAGTCAATTATAACATAACTAGCATCACAAGTTCATTCTCTTTTCTCTAAACTTTGATTATGATTATACTAATCAAATCACAACACTTGTTTTCACATAATATTACACTTCACGAACGACAAGCTAACTATGCATTCAACAATTTAATTAAACATGTAATTACTTTTTGACATGTTAAGAATCTACTTTAACATCTCACTATATGTCTCACACATTTTTATGATCATTAGGTTAGGTTACTATTACATTCCCTGAAATAAAACAATTAAAATTCTCATTCTTGGATACACTGCATAGTGGCGCTACAGCGCCACCCTACAGGCTATACTTAGCACTGCGGCGCAGCTGGCGCTGTAGCTTGGTCTGTGGTGCTGCGGTGCAGCTGGCGCTACGACGCGAACCTTAAGGCATGGGTTGGCGCTGCGACGCGACATGCCAGTTTCTGATTCTGAGTTTCGCGAGGAACACAGATCATGACCAATTACATTATTCATACATGAATTCAAGTATACCTAGACACTAGAATTCGTACATGATCTTGGTGTACAATTACTTGAATCAAACCATAAAATTTCATTGTTCTTGGTGTTTTTGAATGTTTTGAAAATAAAACATGAAAATTTGATATTACAATTCGTTATACTCCGAATCTGCCCGTTCAAAGTTTATTTTCTTCGTCTTGACACGTGATAACATAATCTACCGTTAAATTTCAAGTTAAACGATGATTCATGCATTGATCACTAAATTTTTGTTTTACAAAGAACTTAAAATACTTATTAATGGAAAACTCTAATTTTAGTATGATTTCATGAAACCAATTACTTTAAACACATAAATATATGATATACACATATTATAAACATAAACTAACATATTCATCACATCATTTATTCTTAAGTTGTAAATTTCTTCAATCACAAAAGACTTAGAGATAGCTTTTTATTTTACAAAACATAAGAATGTAAATAAGTTTTGGGTTGAAGAATTTACCCTATAACAACTTCTTTGACTCTTCAATCTCACAATTTCCCTCAAATTTCTCTCTAACTTTTCTCTGAATTCTCTCTGAGCTCTCAAAGTTTTGTTTTAGAAAATCACATACGTAAAAAAAAATAAGACTGATGCGCATATTAACTACAACGTTGTGGTCAGTTAATCCCATCCGTGGGTTAACTGTCCAACTCCTATTAGGGCCTTGTTTGGCTAGCCTTAAAAGGCTTTTTCCCTTTAATTTAATTAATCATTTATAATATAGTTTAATAATGTCACACCCAATTAAATAATAAATCAAATAGCTTATTTAATTTAATTTAGATAAAATATAATAATTTCTCATTAATTCACATAGTCACATTTTTAAAATTTTCATTTATTAATTATGTCAAATCAATAAATCTCTAATTAATTATAAAATTAATTAAAAATAACATTATGCTTATTAAATAAATTTTTTAATCAAATAAGCTTAATGAAATACATGCCTTGAATAATAAAATTCCCCACATTAATTTAATCAATATAACACATATAATTAAATTAATCTACCACAAATTCCCCAATTAATTATTTAATCCAATAATTAAATAATCAAAAAATATTTATTTAATTCAATAAATATTCAAATTAAGTTACAAAATCTCGTTCGTCATAAAACTTGTCGATCTACCCCAAGAACGAGAAGTTGGATTCTTTATTGACCTTGAACCTGGTACAAAACCCATTTTTAAAATCCCATATCAAATGGCTCCTATTTAACTTTAGGAGTTAAAGGTCCAACTACAGGAGTTGTTAGATATCAGTTTCATTCGTCCTAGTACATCTCCTTGGGGTACTTCTGTTTTATTCGTAAAGAAGAAAGACGGGAGTATGCGACTTTGTATTGACTACTGGGAATTGAACCATGTCACCATCAAGAATAGGTATCCGCTACCTCGTATTGATGACCTGTTCGACCAATTGTCAGGAGCACAATTCTTTTCAAAGATCAATCTTCGTTCTGGATATCATCAGTTGAAGATTAAAACTGAGGACATTTCGAAGACTGCCTTTAGAACTCGGTACGGGCATTATAAATTCTTAGTCATGTCTTTTGGATTGACTAATGCTCCTGCTGCTTTCATGGATATGATGAACCGTGTGTTCAAAGAATATTTAGATCAGTTCGTTGTCGTCTTTATTGATGACATCCTCATCTATTCTAAAAGCCGTGAATATCATGAGCGCCATTTGAAGATGGTACTTCATAGGCTTCATGATAACAAGCTTTATGCCAAGCTCAAAGCTTCCTTAAACTCAAAAGAAATACGCTCAATATTATAGAAGAAGAATTCTCTAATTCTGGTTTGATTTTAATTTCTAAACTGAGCATCCTATTTATAGGAGAAAGGAAGGGAACTATTTCAGAAAAATATCACGGACCAATAGTTGAAAGAATTCACGGGCCAATTCAACAATTCTTCAGATGCCCAACTTTCAAACTAATAATATAATAATCAAATAAAACAAAACTTATAATGTGTGTGTATATATATATATATATATATATATATATATATATATATATATATATATATATATATATATACTTTCTACCGGTGATTTTAAAAAATGAGTAAGTGGGGGTCTATGCAATAAGCCAAATTTACAACAAATACTTCATAAAAATTCCCTCTATTTATCTCAATTCACTTGGTTTCTCAAAACACATTTTTGGACAATAATTATTTATAATTTATAACTTGTAATATTAACAACCAGATCATTCCTAGGAAAGAGGGGACTTTTTGATAAGGATTTATCCCTATTGGCACGCAATTAGGTGACCAAACCCCTTTCCTCGATAAAATTTTCTAGACATTGTTAATAATACAAATAATAATATGAATAACTTTGTTGTCTCAATTATTGATTTAATAATATAAAATATTGTGACAATAATTGAATCAAATAACGTGATATACTATGCAGCAATTACTGTGGCTATAATTGAAATAAACTGAGTGACTTCTCACATAAGCATCAATAATCAATACCGTGTGCTACTATTCAACCACGCGTATTACTGTACTTTTATCACAGGATATTTCAACAGTTAACGGTAAAACTTTCGCCGTTATTTTTATAAAAAGATATTTCTGTCGTTTTCTAACTTCGACAATAATTCTATTGTGGGGTCCACCAATGATTGTGTCGTCATACGAATATTCCCTGATAAAACGAATATTTTCCGACCAAACGAATATTTTATAACAATTTGCTTACTTTGTAAAATTTATAAATACTACCCACAACTATAACATTATATCAAATTCACACCTTAATATTAAAAAAAATCGAGAAATTAAATCTTTATTCGTAAAATTAGGGGTCTTACACTAATAAAATAATAATTTTTAAAATAAAACACTAAAAATATTAATAACATTTTATAGTACAAAAAATCAAAACAAAAGACTACAACAATATTTATTAAATTGGTTATCCAATTTGTTAAACAAAAATCAAAAATAATTTATACATAACAAAATTTGTTTATAATAGTAAACAAGATAGATATTGAATATAAATTTTAATTGTCTATGAGAAAATATAAGTAAAAATATCATTCAACGCTACTTCTTACTCACTCAGCTATAAATTTTTGATTAAATCGTTCACACACATTCATATTTTAAAAATTATTAAACAAACGGTCTGAATGACTTATTCGGTCAGATTCAAACTTATTCAGAACTATTCAAAAATAAACAAGCAGCCCCTTAGTATTACTTTTATATTATTAAATACTCTCCCCGTTCCAAGCTCATTATAAATTTATTGCAGTCAACTTAAGACATTTTTAACCTTAAAATAAATATATATTTCTGTAATTTTAGTTAATATAATGATGAATAATATAAACTATCTAACAAGTACAAAATTTATTATTTCATAATTTTTAATGAATCATATCTATTTTAAAAAAATCAAATTAATTTTCAAAAGTTAACAAATGATTTTTTTTGCTTCTTTTTAGTATTGTAATTCTGAGGGAAAAGGGAGGCTTGTCAAATATAGTTTTTTCGTATCAACTATTTTCTATTTCTTGAAAGGTTTTATCCAAAAAAATAATTTATCAGAAATATACCAAAACGATAATAAAAAATTATCTAAACCATCTCTATTTTCAAATCATTTTGAAACAATACCACAAGCGAAGTTTTTTACCCTTAATATCGACTTTGGATATTGAATGAACCAAATGTTGAGGTTGGTTTTAAAATTGCATAAATATTATTTTTTCTGTTCAAAAATATAATATCATTATTGATTTTTTGAAATCAAATTAAAAATATTTTAAGTTCAAAATTAACATGAATTATATTAGTTTTAGTCTATATAATGATGATTATTGCAAACTATCTAAAAGTATAATTCATTATAGGATTTATTTTATCACAATTTTTAATAATTCATTTCAACTTTGAGGTTGAAATATTTTTCATTGACTATCAAAAGTTAATAATTATCTTAAAATATGGAACGAATGGAGTATATCCATGGTTATTAAATTCGTGATCCAAATTGTAAGATCTCAAAGGATCACGATCCTATGCGAGTAAAACGATTCGAAACAGAGTAAAATCGCAAATGCTAGTAGAATCGCAGCAGCATCGTAGGATCGCAACAGGATCGTGCGATCCTGGTGAATTGAGTTTTTTGCTTTTTTCATCCTATTTTGTTTATTTAGACTTATTTTACATAATGCACAATTATTTTAAAGTTTAAATATCTAATTTATAATCTTTTACCCAAATTTCTTAATTTAATTAATACTTTATTATTGTATAGATTTTCAGTCAACTTTATTTCAATTGTCAACTAGGAAAGAAAAGATGATGGAGGAATTGAAAACTAGGGAATGAACAAAGAAATATATGCATGTCTATATGTAAATTGAGAAAGAACCAAATATCTCTTCTGTTTTTTCAAACAAATTCAAGGCTAGCACGCTGATATGACTAACATTGGGTATTCTGTGATTATGGTGTTGGTTTTCATGATTTAGATACTGTTGGTTTTATAATTTCATCATTTGGTAGATAATAGGAATATATGTACAAGGACTTAGAATGAATTGATCAAATATGTTAGGTTGATCCTACATAAACAAAACAGCTGTGTAAAGTTCTTGAAAAGAAATGATGTACAAGGACTATAAATATAAAAAGATAAAACTTGTTAGGTTGATCTTATAATGTAATAGATAAGCTTGTCTGATCATCGAGTACTGCACCAGAAATCGTAGTCTACCAGGAGAGTCAAGGAAAACTCGAGAGCTATCGAGGCAGAATTGTAGTCTACAAGATAGTAGATCTCGAAGTTCGTAGACTAGCAGGACAAACGAGGAAGGATCGTAGTGTGTGGAGAAGAGCTTCTTTGGAGCCGTAGTCTGCTGAGGAAGTCATGTTCAGAATCATAGAGACAGCCTGTCTAAGAGCCGATCGAGCATCTGCCGAAGCCAAGTTAAGAATCGTAGACCACACTCGGAGTCGTAGAGTCTACTGATCATATCAGAGGCAAAGATCGTAGTCGAGCAAGATCAGATGAAGACAACAAGCATAAAGACAAAAATCGTAGAGTGTCAAGATCTGATCTCAGAATCGTAGTGTCTGCAGAACTAAATCGTAGAGTACAGAACTAGGGCTCCAACAGAAGTGCTCACAACGCCAATGCAGAATCATAGAGTAAACACAATTCTCAACAAATGAGCACTCCCAGAATATCCAAAGTATGAAGCCTCTAGTTTGAGCTTCAAAGATACATTCCACCTGAAGAAAACTAGAGAGCACTCAACGAATGGTATACGAGCTAGCAGAAGATCTAAGCACCGACCCAATCAACATCCAGATTGAGTTGTAAAGCCATTCAAGTTGAAGTCTTCCACAAGTTGATCAGAAGAATACTTCAGTAACTAACTAAGGAAAGTCAGCAAGTGTAGTAGCTATCAAGTAAACAAAAGACAACGATCTTGGAAGTAACTAGGATCGTAGTGTTTGCTAAACACAGAAGGAACTGATGAAGTGTAAATAGAGATACTGGCCAGCTTATGAAGAACAACGCTAAAGTGATTAAGCATTGGGTTAGTCCATTGATGATAAGTGAACGTGAGATCACAAGGAGAAAGCGACCTGGGCATACCACAAATCTGAAGTGTCTTGCCATTCAAAAGAGGCAAGAACAAGGAGTCAAGCTATCAGTTCCTGAGATCAGTCGAGGCAAATAGAAATGTTGAAGCACTGCAAAAGAGTAGGAAGAGGTATTCTACATTGAGGATCCAATGAACACTCTTCAGGATCGTCGTGTTATCTCAACCTATTGATGAGCAACATTTAATAAGACACTACGATCAGGTCTAAGAAGATATGCATCAGAATCGTAGAGTTCGGTCACCTAAAGAGTGAAGCATTGATAACAGTTCAATCTGAAGATTGATATTCGAATACAGCTTGTTGAGAGCATCGATGCAAAAGAAAAACCTCTGATCGAGAAATTAGAAGGAAGAAATAAAGTTGACTACCTGCCCAAGACATTGAAGTGACATCTCTGACGGGGTAGGTGGAATAGTAGACTGCAGTGTCAAAAAAGTCATAAAGGAGCTATCATGTCACATCTGCAGTCTACCTTAAATAACTCGAGATCTGCGAAGTAATTCAAATAGCGCCCAACGGCTACATTACAACGTGAAGGTTGTGAAGGAGTATAAATCAACGAGAGCTTCAAAGATCAAGAGTTGCTGAAGTTGATAAGTTGTTAAATCGTTGAGTTGTTGGAATGCTATAGTGTTGACTCTACGAGTTCCACCTGAGCTTAACAGAACAAGTCTCAGTGACAGTGAGACTACGATGGTGGAAGTGAAGAAGATTTTAAGAAGAACTCAAACAGACTAAAGCTTCACTCAACAAAGATGAGAATACCACTGAAGATGGTAGCTAAGCTGAGAAACAAGGAGGACAAGAAGATAGCATTCAGAAAAGTGGCAGAGAACAAAGAAAATTCAGAGAGCCACTCTACGAATCACCATGAACCTAAAGCTGAACCAGAACAAGTGCAGAACCATGTCTTCCAACCAGTCAAGAAGGGTTCAGGGAATGCTAAGTGCCAGAAGAAGTCTAGCAAAAGCTCTAACACTTAGCAAATCAAAATGGTGATGGTGCATAGCTGACAACAGATGAAGATGAACAGAACAGAATGAAGATTAGCTGCACAAAAGAAGATGTAGTCCAGACTAAAAGCAGAATGCCAAGAGGACTACGCCAAGCTGCTAAGTACAGAAGATATTCAAGCCTAAAGACATCTTAGCACCAAGGCATCACCACCACCACCACCAACAACAACAACAAGTTGCTAGGGCCTGAGGGGTCCTTGTCCGGAGGGACTAAATGAAGTTCCAAGCCTGCTGGAGGGAACTAGAGAAGTTCCAAGGCTACTGACCTTGAAGGAATCTTAGTGATTCAGGGTGCTGCCCTTACTTAGTGTAAATCCTGCTAGTTGAAGAAAAGTGGATTAGGAGCTTGAGTCTCTGAACCACTTAAAATCCCTTATGTCATTTACTTTATGTCATTTACATTATGTACCTAACTGCTTTAACTGCTATGTATGTATTAACTGCTTACCACTTAACTAACTCTAAGAATAATGTATGTATGATCATGATTATATCAATGAAGGGGATCTTTTATTTATTCCGCTGTGCTTGAAAAGATTCTTATGTTTGTCATATGCTAATTCATTAGCAATACAAAATAAACGAGAAAAGGATTTGAAATTAAAAAGGATCTATTCAACCCCCCATCTAGATTTATTGTGTGCCTACTGGGAACTAACAATTGGTATCAGAGTAGGTTCTCATGCTATATTCAAAAGCTAATCGCTTTGAGTCTGATCTTAGGCACAAACATTGTTCTAAACTTAGTTTAGTAGTAAGTTACTTGCAAATGCAGATGAGCTTACACGTTGGAAATATTGTGTATAGGTACATGTGTATATACACATGAAGTTGCTCATATTGATCCATGTTCTTAAATGCCATAACAACAAGACCAATCCTTACCCACAGTCAATCTTGTAATCTGAAGACAAGACAAGGAAGCTCAAGAGACATTAACAACAAAGAGTCAAGCATCCACCAACCTGAAAGATGAAAAGGCTATATATGCTAAGAAGTGCCTATCTGGATAAGAAAGAAGAACTTCTCAAATAAGTATTTGGCCAATCAGCAGCTGGATGTGAACCTTGTGGACTCAAGGATGTCAAAGAACTAAAAGATGCCAAGAGTCTCTTAGCTTACATCTTCAAGACTATGACTGATTGATCGAATGACAACTGGAGCAACAAACTGTCAGGAGTAAATAAAAAACTACACACATCAATGCCTAACCTTAGTATACTAAAGATAAATGATTGTTAAGAAACTGACAGTAGAAAGGTACGGTTCCTCACTAATATAAATGTGGACATCATGTTGCACCTCCTTATGTACTATAATAGTATTCTATCAAGAAATCATACTTTACCTAAAAAGGAGAAGAGAGAAAGTACACTGAGGTTGGAAACTCAAATGCTTACAAACTTTCTCTCCATCCAAGTTTTAGGTTAAAAATGACATCTTGAAAGAAATCTGAAATAGGTCATAAGCATATCAATGTTTAATTTATCTTAAGTAGAGTAATCTTTGCTGATGGGTTAATATGTATGTACAAACTTATGTTCTAAGTTTTTGATAACACATAGACTATGATCAGCTCTACAAGAGTATATTGTAGATTTGTAGAAACTGATCACCTCCATGAATCAACCAGATACAAATAAGTGATAGAGTTGATTCTCACTCTGTGAACATTCAAACACTGTGAAAAAATTCAAACAAATGATAAAACCATAACAGAAAAGGAGTGTTTTATTAAAATAATTAATCTTACACACACTCATCATCATGCATCTTAAGTGTCACATCTAACTTGGATACATTCATGGATATGATTGCTGGTGATAAACATGATGAAAACTCAAACACATGAGGAACATGGATTTTAAAAGCTAACCTGGCAGGACCCATTTAATCGTGGGTACCATAAATAAAAATCTATCTAACCTGCAGGTGCTTGGTCTATCTGACCACACTATGGAATGCTGAAGTAGAAGACTTCAGTCAAGAAGATTCAACCAGCAAAAGACTTAAGACATTTCAGAAATGATTCTGACAAATCGTTATTTGTCAAAGCCTGTCTTTGAAGACTTTATGAGCTAACATGAATGAAGCTCACATGGCTACTGATCTCCATATGGAAGTAGATCATTCACCCTAAGATAAAAAGGGTCTTATAAACTCAATCACTCAAAGCATATCATATGAGAAGAATCCTCAAGGAAGTTCACATCAGAGGATCATCGAGCATTAATCATGAGGAACTCAAAGCAGAACTCCACAAGTATAAACTGATAGGGAAGACTACGTTCGTAGTGTTATCGAATGATCGTAGAGTGATCAATCCTAAAAATATCCATGTCTATGATATAAGGAGATTTAATTGATAGTGATGATTCCAGTCAGAAGGAGATATGCAAGGCTGCCTACTGATACACATGAAGAAGAAGAACTCACATCTCTCTAAGAAGACAGTATCAACCATGGGGGAGAAGTGACCTGCTAACAAAATAGCAGCACTAAAAAAATATTAGAAATTTACTATGAAGCAATGTACCAGTTACAGAGTCCCAAAACTTTATGGCTGACGAACCAAATGAAGATCCATAGTCAGTAGGAACGTCTCAAAATGTATTACTAATAACCTTGTCAACCACCCAACTCAAAAGCATGGTGCACGATCAAACATCTAATCGTAGTGTAAGAGCTGAAGGACACCACGATTACATCTGATCATATGTGAAACATTACCTAAGTTACTCATACATGCTGAAGAACCTCTAGGCTAAGTTTGGTCCTTTGTTATAATTACTCATAAATTTCCATTTTACAAAGTTAAAAGAGTTCATTATATCAACCACTAACCATAGTATATGCTAACCGCATAATATTGCCAAACAACCCCTTTAAGTTTATGCTTGCGTATTATTTAGAAACTCTTTTAGTTCACGCTTGCATAGTTTATAAAGTGTCTAACTAGATGTGTGAATATATCGGTTATCTCTAAAGGCATAAAGCATCCTATCATATTTGTTCAAAAGTTCACAATACAAGTCATATAGTTTTCAACTCAATTGGTTTTTAATTATTAAGATGTCATGACTAACAATCTATACATGCAAAGTACGTTGAGTCCACATTTCATGTGTATTTACAAGACTAACTAAGCTATAAAAATATGCTCACAAGGTTAGATTCAAAAAGGCGTAAGGTTTTATAAACATGATTTTTGCCTTTTAACTTTTCTTTCAAAAGGTTGTAATTCAACTCTAAACCTACTAAAACATCTTGCAACATGCCTTGCAATATGTTTAAGGATTATGTATGTTCTTGGAGTTAAGTTAAGTTAAGACTTCTTGCATCAAACAAACAAAGCAACAACAAAAATAATATATTACTACAGTACCCCCCCACCGGGGCGGGCCTTTATACCTTGTGACCCCCCCACCGGGGCGGGCATGACTCCTGATTTCGAATTCAAGCATCCCCTGCTTCGAGCCATTATGCAATTTTTAACCCAATAACCCTCCAAACAACAATGCAATGAAGTATAATTGATATAAACTTGCTACAAGACATTCCTAACATGCTTCTAACATCCCAAACATACAAAATATTAAATTCAAGGATCAATTCAAGATTTTTGCCATTTTTCCAAAGTTTAACACATTTAGCGATTCTCTTCACTACGGATTCGTTACTTGATGAATTTACTTTGTTTAACTTTCATTGATTTCGTATTTAACCATATTAACAATGTCTCGCATCAATTCACACATTATAGCATGCTTCAACTATATACCTTTCAACTCAAAACAAGTGTTTTTGTACTTTTCTAAGAACTTTGTAAAAACTTGAGTTTAGGAACATATAGAGGAATATTACCTTTTGTGGAGTTGAATTGCTACTGTAGCTTCACTTTGCAGATTGTATAAGCTCAGCAACACTCTCACTCCAATTAGAAATTCTCACAGAAATCAACAATTCACATTTGAGAGGGGAACTTCTATTTATAGAGGGAGTATTGTCCATTTGGAGATTTTGCCTTAAGGATTGTTTCCATGGATGATTGAAGGAACCATTGTGCAACAAGAGGTTAGTGAAAAATATTTACCAACTCCATCTTCTCCCCTTCCCATAGTCATTATTTCCCTCTTGGTTTTCAACAATTATAGAGCCATAGGCTTTTAGTAAAACACGACTGAACTTTTTGGAATGAGACTATGATTTTGGGACATTCTAATACTCAACATTTTATTAGCACACTTAGGTTTATTTTACACTTTGTCCATAAATGAGCATACATATACACCCACTCATACATTACACATAAAATCATATAATCTATGTACATTTATTTATTTCAAATAATATTTACCTTAGACTAGGATATAATTTAATTGGGCACCAATATTACTTATTATTAATTAATTATTTAATCAAAGTTACTTTCTCTCATTGGTTTAAAATACCCATTTAATTACTCCCACACACATCTTGATGTCACATAAGACTCTTTCACACAACTTAATAAATTACATAAGTTAAGCTTACTTTTACCATATAGTTTTATATAATAATTATTTACATTACAATGTCACACCTCATTTTATATTGATATGACTTCTCTTTACATTCTATTGTTCATCATATTGGAAATTAGTCAATCACATTATGTAATTATTTATTTATTAACAGTACTAATTAATTTCGTTATTAGTTAAACTAGTACTTTCTCATTTCATCATCTTCCCACACTAGGCATAATTTCACAAGCTTAAATTAAGCTCCTCATCACTTCTACTACATTGCTTAATTATCATATGCTTATTCAATTAATTATCACAACTCATGCCAATACTATATATATTTATATTCAACAATTATGCAAACAATCTTTATTCTCAATATTATAATTTATTAAAATTCGCGGGTATTACATCCTCCTCCTTATAAGAATTCCATCCTCGGAATTGTACAAGGTTACACAAATAAATGTGGATAATCCCTTCATATTTTATCTTCTAATTCCCATGTGGCTTCTTCGGTATCATGGTTTTGCCAAATCACTTTTACAGAAGATATAATTTTATTCCTCAACGTTTGCTCTTTCATATCTAGTATTTGAATATGAATTTCTTCATACATTAAATTTTTCTCAACTTGAATGGGCTCGTAGGAGATCAGGTGTCTATAGTTAGGCTTGTATGGACGTAACACCGAAATGTGAAACACGTTGTGTACATGTTCTAATTCAGGTGGTAATGCAACTTTATATGCCACTTCGCCCACTCGTTTCAAGATTTCGAACGGTCCTATGAACCTTGGACTCAATTTTCCTTTCTTTCCGAATCTGATCTTTCCCTTCCAGGGAGACACCTTCAAAAACATAAAACTTCCAACTTCAAAGTCTCGGTTCTGACGATGCAAATTGGCGTACTTCTTTTGGCGATCTTAAGCTGCTACCAATCTGGCCCTTATCGTTGTTACCACGTCAGCCGTTTGTTGAACTAATTTCGGTCCCAAAAGTCATCGTTCTCCGACTTCGTCCCAACACAATGGTGTTCTACACTTTCTCCCGTACAGAGCTTTATATGGCGGCATACCAATACTCGCATGGTAGCTATTATTCTAAGCGAATTCTACCGATGGTAAATGGCCATCCTAATTCCCTTTGAAGTCCATCACGTAAGCTCTAAGCATGTCCTCCAACGTTTGTATGGTTCGTTCACTCTGTCCGTCAGTTTCAGGGTGATAAGTAGTACTTAATCTCAACTGAGTTTCCATTCATTCTTGTAAACTTTTCCAAAATTTTGACGTGAAACGCGGATCTCGATCGGAGACAATCAACACCGGCACTCCATGTCACGATACAATTTCCTTTACATATAGATTTTCTAACTAGTTTAAATTAAATCGGATCTTGATGGGTAGAAAATGAGCTGTCTTTGTCAGTCGGTTCACGATAACCCAAATGGCATCATAACCCTTCTGTGTGATCGGAAGTCCAACCACGAAGTCCATCGTAATGTGTTCCCATTTCCATTTTGGTATTTCCAGTGGTTGAAGTAGCCCACTTGGCCTTTGATGTTCTGCTTTAACCATTTGACAAGTAAGACATCTACTAACGTATTCTGCAACTTCTCTTTTCAAATTAGGCCACCAAAAGTGGTGTCGAAGATCCCGGTACATCTTTGTGTCTCCTGGATGAACAGAGTACGTAGTATTATGTGCTTCATGCAAAATTTCCTCTCTCCTCGCATTTGTCCGTCCACACGAACATTATCGTCTTCCTCGTTAGATTGGTCAGTGAGGTTGCTATCTTAGAAAAATCTTGGATAAATCTTCGATAGTACCCGGCTAATCCTAAGAAACTTCTTACTTCTGTTGGCATCCTTGGCTGTTCCCAGTTACTTACCGCCTCCACTTTTACAGGATCCACGAAAATTCCATTTTGATCTATCACGTGTCCTAAAAACTGAACCTTCTCCATCTAAAATTCACATTTCGAAAATTTAGCGTACATCTTTTCCCTTCTCAAGGCTTCCAATACCATCTTTAGGTGTTCGGCATGCTCTTCCCTAGTTTTTGAATAATTCAAAATGTCATCAATAAACACTACTACGAACTTATCTAAGTATGGCTTGAAAACTCGGTTCATCAAGTCCATGAATGCTGCCGGAGCATTGGTTAACCCAAATGACATCACTAAAAATTCGTAATGTCTGTAGCGAGTTCAAAACGCTATAGGCTTTTAGTAAAACACGACTGAACTTTTTGGAATGAGACTATAATTTTGGGACATTCTAATACTCAACATTTTATTATCACACTTAGGTTTATTTTACACTTTGTCCACAAATGAGCATACATATACACCCACCCATACATTACACATAAAATCATATAATCCATGTACATTGATTTATTTCAAATAATATTTACCCTAGACTACGATATAATTTAATTGGGTACCAATTTTACTTATTATTAATTATTTATTTAATCAAAGTTACTTTCTCTCATTGGTTTAAAATACCCATTTAATCACTCCCACACACATCTTGATGTCACATAAGACTCTTTCACATAACTTAATAAATTACATAAGTTACGCTTACTTTTATCATATAGTTTTATATAATAATTATTTACATTACAATGTCACACCTCATTTTATATTGAATGAAAAACCTTATTATATATGACTTTTCTTTGCATTCTATTGTTCATCATATTGGGAATTAGTCAATCACATTATTTAATTATTTATTTATTAATAGTACTAATTAATTTCATCATTAGTTAAACTGGTACTTTCTCATTTCATCATCTTGCCACACTGGGCATAATTTCACAAGCTTAAACTAAGCTCCTCATCACTTCTACTACATTGCTTAATTATCATATGCTTATTCAATTAATTATCACAACTCATGTCAATACTATATATATTTATATTCAACAATTATGCAAACAATCTTTATTCTCAATATTATAATTTATTAAAATTTACGGGTATTACAGAGCAACTTATGTCAAACATGGAGCAGCTTTCACAAGTGATTAATGACAAAAGGGGGAGAAAAAGAGACGTAGAAAAAAGCACTCAAGGAGGAGCAAGGAGAACTGAAGAAAAGAAGACAAGAAGGCCAAGAGAAAAGCAAAGAAGAAGATAGAAGCAGCAGAGGCAGTAGAAGCAGGATCATCATTTGAGGGGGAGCCAAAGGATAATGATCCTATGAATGCAGAGTTTAAGGGGAAGCCAGAAAAAGATGAAGAGCATGAATCTGAGGGGAGAAAAAAAAAGAAATGAAGTCACCATCCAAGGGGGAGAAGGAGCAAGAAGACTAAGCAGATAAGTAGCTGATCAACAGACATCCTGGAAACATACAAGGAGCCAAAAAGGTACATCTGTAACGCCATGAAATCCTGTTTATTTTCACACCCGAATTTCGTACGTTACGGTCCTACTTCTTACCAAACATACATCCTTATATACTTAATTATAACAACATACACTCTCAAATCCTAGGTTCTAAAAACCTTATAACTTCTTTTATTAGAAATAATGATAAATATATTATTCATTTCATCTTACAAGAGTGACTTTTATCTACCACCAAGGATACATAACAGTTCGTTAAACTAGTCTATAGTTTAATTTTATCTTTCTACATTACAAGTCTTCACTTGATCTTCCTTCTCGTTCACATATGAATGGCACTTCATCTGGATACCGTTAGCTTGATCTTTACGGGATCCTTAAGTTCTTCTAAATTTGTTCACTGAAAATGTTTTTTATTTAAAAGCAAGTGTGAGCATTTAATTGCCCAGCAAGTCATAAAAGTTGAACAAACAACTTCAAGAGTTTAAACATTTCTTCAGAACTTCAATAACCGAACAAAGGTTATGAAGCATATTGAATAATAGGAATAATTCTGATTCCTATCATTTTAAAATATTATTCACGTTCACTTTGAAATACTTCATTCTTCTACCTTTTTCATACACATTGTCTGGCTAGAATCATTAGCACAGACTTAACAATAACGGATCATGTATAAACAGAGCATTTTCTTATTGAACAGTTTAATCACAGAACAGTTCATCTCATAGAAACACCGAAGTGTTCACATTGTGGCACAAGGCCTCATACATTTTACCACCTTGTACACATATCACACATTCGCACATAGACAGAACTTCTCAAGTTCAACATCTGAGAAGTTTAAGAAACTAGCATTCATTTAGAATATGAATGAAGTTAGGAAACTTGCCTTACGCATAGCTACAACTTACGCTGAACTGCTCATTCCAATTCCTATGTAGCACATCAGGAAAATATAAGCACCAATTAGTCATACACTTGATTTATGTATTGGTTTAAACTTAGCTTTACTTCTTAGAGTTCGCGTTCTTGCAACCTAAGTTTACGCGATTAACTTTCATTATCGGTTTACTACTTCATGACATACGGAGATGTCTTACTCAAAACATTCATCATCTTTGATGATTTACATTCTTATTTTCTTCTTATAACTTCTATAGGATTCAGCACACATCGCTTCTCTGCTAGTAGTCCATATGGTACTCTGAGTGGTTTCCCACAAACAACCAACAAACAAGTTCCCGTCTCATCTACACTGCCATCATAGTGAGTTAGATTAATTGCCAGTTTCGTATATACCTTCGCTCTCTGAAGGAATTGTTTAGCCCAGCTCCCATATGTCAACCATCAAAGGTTACGATTGTACTACAACCTAACTTATCGTAACTTATCCGAACCATTAACTATAACGTTCGTTAAGTCAATTTCTTATTCATTATGGCTTTCTGGCAACTAAATGCCATAACTCAAGATTCATTCTTTATCCGACTCACATTCAGCTTTCCTTAATCTTATTACCATTTATTATGGCTTTCTTAATAATTCATATCTTATATAATACTTTCGTTATCCATTACATGATCCCCATGTTCATTAGTCGTTCTTAGTGTCGAAGCCATACCGATCGTTCATCGAAACAACGTTGCGCTCACATCGTCTATACGCTTTACACTTATCCCTCATTACCATAACATAACATCGAATGTTATTCATTACCTTCGTCACTCAACGTCTAAGGAATCAAAATCATAACAATCCCTCACGTTCATTCATCGCGACTACGGTCCCCGGATATCGATTCTGTAACCCATACCTAAAATCTTTATCTTTTAATCTCGTTTAATCTTTCTATTTAACCTTTACTACATGTTTAATTCACTTGATTAAGTGTTACATTAATTGGACATTATGTTCTTTATCGTCCCTTACGTTTCCCCCAAGAGCTGAGTAGTTAAAAGCTCATCTCTGGCTTTTTCCCCACACCGGCGTTGTGGCGCCACTCTCTTCTTTATCTCTCGCGTTATGGCGCGAGTTAGCAGTGCACAACCTCCTCAGCCTGGCGTTGCGGCACAGCCTCTCAAGGCATAGCTGGCGCTGCGGCACCGAGCCTAAACCCCAGAAAATTTCTCTAAGTGTTAAATCCAATTTGAGACGCTTACTTCCCGATCTCATAACTTCTTCGTTATAACTCGGAACGAGATCGTTCCAAAGCCATTCACTTCCTTATCTTATGTAATTCAATACCTCTAAGACAAAACTTCATTCTGAATCTGTTAACATGCCATTCAATTGGCTTGATCTTCACCATTCGTTCATTTTTATGCTTTTAATGTTCTTCGTTCGTCCGTAATTCGATCATCCGAACTCGAAACTTGTTCGTTCTTAAGTCTATGACTCACAATTTCTACGTTCTCTTACTTCCTTATGAAACCTACACGTTCAGGTTCATTTACTAACTTTCAAATTCTCGTTCGTCTTTTACAAAATTTTTGCCATAACTTCATTTTAGATCAGTTTTAATCCGTTCTTCATGAACGTTTCTACCATTTTTAACCAAGAAATAAGCAACTAACTTATACACGATGATTTTAAACTTATCCATCAACAACAATTATCCTACGATGGTTTTAAATTTGTCTATCAACAACGTTCTTCGTGTTCTTCGTGTGTTCTTCGTTCGTTCTTCATTTTAATCAATATTTTGGATTACGATTTCACTTTTTATTGGAATTTGATGTTATAGAACATCATTCCTTACTTATTTCACCTACTTATTCATATAATCCACTCGGATCGTCCTAATTCATTACGAATCTTATACTTCCTTAAGAAATCTATAAAATAAACTTCTAATTCTTATTTCTTCATTTTCTTACGATTTCAACCATATGAAATCAACCCTAACATCATCTACTTCTTATCTTCATTAAGTTATATTTTTAAACATAGAAACTTAAAGAAAATTTATAAGAGACTAGGTTTCGGATTACCGTTCTCCTTTAATTTTCTTCCGTCGGACAAAGTTTGTACACGAGCAAACTTTTCCTCCTCCTCTTTCCTCCCATCCGAACTCTCTCTCTCTCTCTCAAGTGTTATAGGATTTTCAAAATCCAAAACAAATGAATTTAGCTTCCTATTTATAGATTTTCAAAACTAGGGGCAAAATAGTCATTTTACCCCCCAAACTTCCTTACTATTCAAGTCTTAAGCACCAAGTTTACTTGGCCTCCACATTTACTTAGCTATTAAGTCTACTTAGTCCTTAAGTTTACTTAGCCCTTAAGTTTACTTACTCATCACTTATAACCTCTTTACTTAGCCCTTAAGCATAAGCACTTTACTTAGCTATTAAGTTTACTTAGTCATTACTTAACTTATCCTTTACTTAGCCATTAAGACTAATCGTATTCTACAAATCTCATTCTCGTATTTTTTTCGTATATAGTTCGTATGATATTTTTATTATATATCGTAATAATCTTCGTACTATACTCGTATAATAATTAGTATTATACTCGTATTTCTTACGCATAATAACCCTAATTATTATACGAAATCATTAAATTCTTGAAACTCACTTTTCCTAACCCTTAGGTTTTAAGTCCGCCGACGAAAACTTTGTTTTTGCCATAACTGAATAGTGCCTATTTCGTCTTTTTCCCCGAAAATATTTTTGTTCCCGAATTTTTTTTATTTTCGTCCTGAAAATTCTTATTAGTTCAATCTAGCTCGTAGCCAGAATCCTCCCGACTTATAATCATCCTAGGTTATAGAACGATTAATAAATACATAGCATAGAATAGTATTAATAAAAATTCATTTTATTAATAACTAATTCTTTAAACTTAAATTCTAGACAACCAAAATTTTCGGGTCGTCACTACATCTCTATCTAGTTAGGTATGTTCTGGATTCAGGATATAAAGTGTCATAGCTTATGTAATTCCATATTATTATCAATGACATTCATGATTATCTATTTTAGAAATACAGCTACTCACTATATATAAGATTTATTCATAACATGCATATGCACTAATTGTTTTTGTCATACTCAAATAGGGGGAGATTGTCAGGAATATGCATGTGAATGATATTCCTATTTATATATGATTTGATTGTGATATATATATGAATGAATATACAAGTATGCTTGCAGTAAGAAAAGATGTAAAGTCCTTTTATAGATAATAGGAATATATGTACATAGACTTAGAATGAATTGATCAAATATGTTATGTTAATCCTACATAAGCAAAACAGCTGTGTAAATTCCTTGAAAAGAAATGATGTACAAGGACTATAAATATAGAAAGATCAAGCTTTTTAGGTTGATCTTATAATGTAATAGATAGGCTTGTCTGATCGTCGAGCACTACACCAGAAATCGTAGTTTGCCGGGAGAGTCAAGGAAAACTCGAGAACTATCGAGGCAGAATCGTAGTCTGCAAGATAGTAGATCTCAGAGCAGTAGTCTGCTGAGGAAGTCATGTTCAGAATCATAGAGACAGCCTATCTAAGAGCCGACCGAGCATCTGCCGAAGCCAAGTCAAGAATCGTAGACCACACTCAGAGTCGTAGAGTCTACTGATCATATCAGAGGCAGAGATCGTAGTCGAGCAAGATCAGATGAAGACAACAAGCATAAAGTAGAAATCGTAGAGCTTCAAGATCTGATCTCGGAATCGTAGTGTCTACAAAACCAAAGCTAAATCGTAGAGTGCATAACTAAGGCTCCAACAGAAGTGCTCACAATGTCAAGGAAGAATCGTAGAGTAAACACGATTCTCAACAAATGAGCACTCCCAGAATATCCAAAGTATGAAGCCTCTAGTTTGAGCTTCAAAGATACATTCCACCTGAAGGAAACTAGAGAGCACTCAACAAATGGTATACGAGCTAGCAGAAGATCTAAGCACCGACCCAATCAACATCCAGATTGAGTTGTAAAGCAATTCAAGTTGAAGTCTTTCACAAGTTGATTAGAAGAAGACTTTAGTAACTGACTAAGGAAAGTCAGTAAGTGCAGTAGCTGTCAAGTAAATAGAAGACAACGATCTTGAAAGTAACTAGGATTGTAGTGTTTGCCAAACACAGAAGGAACTGACGAAGTGTACATAGAGATACTGGCCAGCTTATGAAGAATAAGGCTAAAGTGATTAAGCATTGGGTCAATCCATTGATGATAAGTGAATAGGAGATCACAAGGAGAAAGCGAGCTGGGTGTCGACGTCGAGATTTTTATTTATCCCTATCTGTTCTTATTTTTTTGGTGTTCTCGTGTTAGGTGAGATTTGTTTGAAAAAATAAGTTGTGAAAAGGTCCGACATTTATATGTCGACGATTTGACTGTAAGAGTCGCCAGTTGGTTTTTTAACAGGTTGTACCAACACAACCGAGAAAAGGTTTGCACATTGACCCAGTGATGTGACACTGCTAAACGGGTTCGTAAAACTGAGATTCATTAGGGTCCGGGAATTTGCTTATGCGGAGGGAAGGTGTTAGGTACCCCCCCGACATCCGTGTTGCCACGATGACCGTCAGTTTTCAAGAAATTGTTATATGAATGTGTGTTTGTGTTGGTCAATGTGCAGTTATTTAGAAGTAATGCGAGGCCTCGTTCACACCTATATACACAGAGTTTGAATTTATGTAAAAATTCAGTTTTAAACAAGATATAGTAATGAAGTTTTGTAAAAGAGGTTTTTCAAACCCTGATGTTCAATAGTAATTGAGACATTTTATACTTTTATTTTTTATTAAGTGTTCGGTTTAATTATTTTTAATTTTCGAGATACGAAGCATCCTCGAGAAAATAATATACAAAGCAGTGCCGAACTCCTCGTGGGCATGAAAATCATCTGAGGAAATCCAAACAACATGAATAAATTACAAGCTGCTTATAGCTGAAAATGTCCATAACGAGAACCGAATCTAGATTCAGTATACTGAATCTGTGATCACATGATTCCTAGGCTCACATGATAACGCAGTTTGTATGAAAACTGTAAGCAATTATATATATATAAAAACTGTAAATATATATATATATATATATATATATATATATATATATATACAGACATGATCAACCACTACGAAGCACCTCCATGGGGGATCAGAAATGTAAATATATAAAAGCGATATATATACATATATATATATATATATATATATATATATATAGATATATTGACATGATCAACCACCACGAAGTACCTCCATGGGGGATCAGAAATATAACTAAAGTTGTAAAAGCGATCAACCGCCACAGAGTAAACTCCGGGCGGGACAAAACATAAAGAAAGTAGTAAAAACGGTCAATAGCGACGAAGTAAACTCCAGGCGGGACGAAATATAAATATATATATATATATACAAAAGCGAGAAACACACCAGATGTAAAATCCAGGCTCATCGAATAAAGTTCGACAACAGTTCATATATATATATATATATATATATATATATATATATATATATATATATATATCTCTACAAAAGCAATTAAACGCTCCAGACGTAAGTCTAGGCTCAATCGAGGCATAACTCGATAATGTTAGTCCATATATAAATAACTTGAAAGTGTATAAGAAGGCTTACAGTGGGCTGCCAAAGAAGACTTTAATAACTTGAAAGTGGATGTGGCGTTAAGGTGGCAAGATGATGATTCTACCCCTCACCGGGGTTATCTCCAGTTTGGGCCGATAAAGAAGACGTTACTCAGGGTTGTCTCTGAGGTTGGACTGCTGCAAGTGTTGAAGATGCTTAGTGTTATCTCTGAGGTGTGCCTGTCTTCCCGATGCTATCTCCGGGTCTTATACTGAGTGCCTCAGGGTGAGTGCCGAGGTAGAAGCTGATTGCATACATTTGAAACAAGTATTTTTGGGGTTTTCTCCGGAACTGCAACTGCAATCCTCGGGGTTATCTCCGAGGTTAGCACTGCTATTCTCGATATGGGGACTGGGATTGAATATCTCGGGGTTATCTCCGAGATGAATCGGCCTTCTCCAGTGGAATTTCTGGTATTCGAGCTGTATGCCTCGGGGTTATCTTCGAGGTTGGAACTGATACTCCCGGTATGTGTTTCGGGGTTGAGACCGAACTTCTGATAGTATTCAGACTGAATATGAGCTGTCTTCCAAGGTTATATCTGAAAGACGAATCTGCCCTCCTGTAATGTCAGTAATAGGTGTGCAAAAATTTTTGAGTGCCTACAGATGCCCCACTTTATCTTATTCATGCAATGCAATGGCATGGATAGGATTAAGAATTCTAGACACTTGAAATTCCACAAAATAAACATGATGCGATGTGTAGCAACATGATGCAAATGTATGATGCAAGTGTGTTATTGTATTTTTTTCCAACATGTTGGGATGATTGTCGTATCCCCATTGCTTCTACCTGGGATTGGCAACAATGACAAGCTTGGATGTGTGATCCTAATATTTTAGGATGTTGACGTTGGGTTATCACCAAAGTCCTTAATCCTTGATATAGACTTTATCCCGAAGATGTGCTCCTCGTGTACAAGAGATCTGTGGGGATAAAGCTTTGTCTGTTTGAGGATGTGTATAACATATTCCATCATCGATCCTCCCTGATGATGTTGATCCTTCCTGGTTTGTATCGCCAGAACATAGCAATGTTTTGTTAGATTTACTGCCAACAACATGTGTTGTCAAGGCTGCCTGACCTTCGCTGAATTGTACATCAACAGATGAAATCCCTACTGGGGATAAATGCCAAGGCTGCTTGACCTTTGTTGATGTGTGCATCAACTGATGAAATCATCGGATGGCCTCCGACCCTTCGTTGGATTTATTTGCCAACGGCTGAAGTGATGTCAAGGCTACTTGACCTTCATTGACATGTGCATCAACGGATGACCACGCATTGTAACCCCCGCTGGGGATATGTACATCGACACATGATACAGCGTGATGCCCCCGCCGGGGAAACTGCTTGAGAATACGTGCTGCCCCCGCCGGGGATTTGTACTGTAGAATGTGTGATGCCCAGCCGGGGATCGTGATTGAGAATTAGGGTGACGACCCTAAATTGGTGGCATTGGACCAATGAGTGATATGCAGACCCACAGTTTAGTCTGAGAAAACCAGGATTGTAAGCTATTTGGTTCAATCGCGTAGCGTTTTTATTCCTGATTTGACCGTTTCAGCTTGTGAGAAGTCCTTTGCAACTCAAATTGGATTGAGCCGGAGGGGTGAGACCTACATAAGGGTGCCGCGGGTACACCTGTAGTAGCCGCAGGTGGACCTGCGGCCAGCCGTGGCTATTAAATGCCTGCAGGTTGTTTTCATAAGTCATTTTCAAGTTGTGCTGCGAAGGAAATCCGAGAGCTCTTCTTCAGATCTGCTTAGTTCGGGCGACTTTCTGCAAATTCTGTCACCGTACAAGTGACTTACACTGTCCTGGTAACATATGCATGTCTTCTTTTCTAGTTTTTATCCATTAAAAAATAACTTATCACATGAAATGTATCTAAACACATAGTAGTGAATATGCATTCTCAAATGACTTGATAAAAAATATTCAACATAGTAAATCTTAGTATTAAACCATGCTGAACATAATGATATAAAAAAAATTAACTTTTAAAACAGTCAAATTGGCACATTTTTCTGCTATTTCTTATCCTATTCGAGGACAAATGAGCAAAAGGTAAAAATGCAAAGTAATCCTGGTAATTAGGCTACCCTTATGGATTGATGACTTTGACATTTAAATGCATATAGTATGTATATGGCTGTGGTCAGGTGTGCTACTGAATGACCACCTAGTCATGCCTATGTGCATGTGGATAGTCTTATTTAATTAGGCTACTCTACTATAGATGTATGTTAAAGTAATGCATACATGCATGTAGTCATAAAATGCATTTTGAAAAGAATGCTCCAGGTTTTAGAATTACCATACCCTTTCTGAGGTGATTTGGAGACTTGTTGTCCAGATATTATGGATTCGGATCAGCCTAGTAGTTCCCGCAGGACCACTTCTGGTGTACGGAGGAGGGCTTCTGAAGTGCCTCGACCCCGTTCTATTAGACAACCTCGTCGTCTAATGGAGGCGGTGATATGTCCAGTCAAGGTTGATGTGCCGGACGTCGAGGACGAGGAGGAGGATGCTCCAGTTACGGACCCCACTCCTGCTGTACATGTTCCCCATAAGGACCTCTCGAGTATTCAGGTGGCAAACCCAGAGCTTCTAGGTGATCTAAGTCGATATCCCTCGATGTATCTGCACGCCAACGAGGTATAAAGTTAGATCTTAATCTTCATTCTTTCCTATTGATGAGGAGTAAAGGGTTTTGATGTTGATCTGCATTTCATGTTGGTTCCCGGCTTTACACAGCCTCGAGGGAACTAGTTCAGTATTCACTCCATGTACCAGGCTCTGCATCCTGACTATAGAGCGATTGTGCATGATTGGGGCTTTGGGGCATTCTTTTCTATTCTTCCCCGCCGATGTCCCTGGGGTTACCTCAAGGCATTGTCTGAGTGCTGGTTTCAGCAGACTCAGTCTCTCCATTTACTAGACTGTGAGGTGATGATGACGCCGATGGATTAGCGGTTTATCACATGTATAAAGTTTGGAGGGGCACCAGTGCCTTGTACGGCGGATATTACCCCGACTACCGTCATATCCTTGCTAGGAGTTTTGGCAGAGGCGCTCAAACTGTTCGTACAGGTCTTTTGAGCGTAGATGCTATGAGTGGGCTGTTTAGTGAGCCCATACCAGCTGATGTCCGAGTCAGGGATCACATTCTTTGGCGATTGCTCCTGATGATCATTAGGGGCTGCTTTATAGCAGATAACTCTTCTACGGGATCGTTCTCTTTGATCAGTGCCACGCGACATATGGACCATATAGGAGAGTATGATTGGGGTCCCTACACCTTTGCCTATTTCCTCAGGGGGATATGCATGCGTTCGCAGGGCTTGACCGAGGCTTGGTTAGGATTCTAACCATTTCTGCTGGTGAGTATTTCTCTTGTAAATTTACATGTATAGGTTAAGAGTGTTTACTGACAGCAGATGTTTGCCTTTGTGTTGGCAGTTTTGGGCCTATGAGAGACTCCCATGCTTATGTCCTGTGAGTGTATTAGGGTTGGATACCTATCCACGAGGATGACGATGGCATCATTCCATACTGGCAGAGGTCCTTGTAGCTGAGGGTTTCACTCATTGTCGCCTACAGCTGGAGTTATTGACAGCTGATGTTATCACATGGATTCCCTACTCTGGGGAGCACTTGGCCATTGTATTTTAGGATGGGTACCCGACTGGTGTCGAGTACGTAATTTTCATCTGTAGGGTTCCTCTCTTTACTGATGGAGGATGGGAGCTCTATTTAGGAGAGCGTGCTATTAGAAGCACTACAGGAGAGATTCGTATACCGATCTTGCCTCCTACCAGGCGTTATTGGCCTGTGTCGCAGTCACCCGTCATTGATATCCCATTATTGGGTGTTGACAGCTTTGCATTGTCAGAGGGTCCATGCACTCAGGATGTATTCCAGCATTGGTGGTCCCCTCATACCATTGGAGCCCAGACTCGCGCCACTCAGTTCATGGGGGATATGGTTCCAGGATCCATGATGATGATAGATTAGCAAGCCTGTGTCTGAGATCTGACTCATTTGACACAGATTGACAGCTTGACCCAGCGACTGGACCGGGCACATTTCTTTATCCTACATTTGGGCAGAGATCTGGCAGAGGCAGATTCGTTAGATCCTTCCAGTGCAGGCGCTGGCCCCTCTGATGACCCATTTGGCTTTGCCGATGCAGATCCCCTTTATATAGGCATGATATCCCTATTGATAGAGATCCAGTGACTCAGGAGGAGTTACATCAGGTGGACATGATTGATGATATAGATATTGACACTATTGTCTTCTTCTGATGTGTATTCTCGTTACATCTGGCCATTTATTGTCCCAACGTTTCCTGATAGATAGGTTTGGCTCATTGGACAGCTATGCTCGGCATCCTGGGGATTTCACCACACCAGAGGATCAGCGGCATTTGGCTAGGGTGGATGCATTCTTGATGTGCATAGTGGCGTATGTATACATGCCACGATATATGGATGAGCTGGATATCAGTGTTATCATGGCAGTGAGAGCTCTCAGGGAGGGTCGTATCATCATTTCAATGATCGTGGCGGAGACACTGAGGTCAGCCATATTGTGCAGTACTTACCCTACAGGGGTATTCACAGGTAGTTCGGTCATGCTATACGTGTGGTTTATGTCACACTTAAGACTGATTAGCACTTTTCGCCGACATGGGTACTGCTTCACTCATGAGATAGTTATGTCGTATTCCTTCCAGCCTACGGAGTGTATAGATCCTGAATCTTGGTCAGTTTTCCTAGCTGGGATCAGAGATTCGTTTGCTATCTTGCCATGTACAGGGCTCAGTTCACCCTATAGCTTCATTACTCATGCTCCAGGCATGGATTATTTCCCTCTGGCAGGTTTGAGGGGCATGACTACCTACCACCTGCTGGCCGTGATGTCATAGTTTGACCAGTTCCAGGATTTCCATCCTTTTGATGGGGCGCTAGGTCAGCGTTTAGCTTCTCGTCATCTATCAGTAGAGGACCGATCCCGGGTGCATGCTTGTTGGGATCAGTGTGAGATAGCTGCTTTTTCTGTTATCCATCCGGGTTGTTCGCCAGAGTATTCTACGTGGATGGAGACAGAGACTTCATCAGCTGCGGCAGTATCCACAGTGCCGAGTAGTGATTCAGATGATAGAGAACCCACGGAGGATATTGATTCCCACCTCGAGGAGGAGCCATTTACTGGGTTGCCAGCATCTCCTTTAGATTCTCCCAGTACTAGCACTGTTGTGATCCAACATTCAGGACAGTACCTTGAGCAGAGTCTTCATCTGATGACCTTTGAGAGAGATCAGGCTAGATCCTTGATGTTGACAGCTCTTAATGGGAGAGACGCGGCTCTATTAGAGAGATACGAGGCATTAGCTCGTAGAGATGCCGCTGTTGTTGAGCAGGATAAGGCCAGATTAGCCAAAGATGCCGTGATAGTTGAGCGGGATGTTGCTCTATCTGCCCGGGATGTAGCCATTACAGATAGTACCATAGTGAGGTCCCTTACCACTGGCATGATCGCAGAGATGAGTGCATATATTGATGAGGACAGTGTCACCATGCAGATGGCTGTAGATCTGTTAGCTCGTGTGGATACCCTCGTAATTCAGTATACTGAATCTGTGATCACATAATTCCTAGGCTCACATGATAACATAGTTTGTATGAAAGCTATAAGCAGTTATATATATAAAAGCTGTAAATATATATATATACAAAAGCGGTAAACGCACCGGATGTAAAATCCAGGCTCATCAAACATAGTTCGACACACCGTTCATATATATATATATATATATATATATATATATATATATATATATATATATATATATATATATATATATATATACGAAAGCAACTAAACGCTCCAGACGTAAGTCTAGGCTCAATCGAGGCATAACTCGATAATGTTAGTCCATATACAAATATATATATATATATATATATATATATATATATATATATATAATATAATACAACAGAAATAAAAATCACGGACCGAAGTTCGGGCAAATACACGCAACACGACTCTCAACGTGAAGAACAGTGTGTGCAAAGATGAAGAGAAATGCTCTAAAGTGTATAACAAGGCTTACAGTGGGCTTCCAAAGAAAATTTCAATAACTTGAAAGTGGATGAACACTTGGCTCCCGCCGGTAGAAAAGTAGCTATATGTGATCTTACAAGTGTTTAAAATGAGAAAACACTCAATTTATGGGGTGTACAGAGAAAATTTGACAGGGCTTCCTCGCCTTTTTCTCTTTTAAAATGGCCACCCCAAGCCCTCTATTTATAGAGGGGGGAGCCGCAGATGTACCTGCGGCCGCCTGGGTTTCCTCAGGCTCTGTGGGTCCTGCCGTCTCGAAGTACGTGCACGCATGTAACGTGATGTCCGCTCGAACTTTTAGAACTTCAATCCAGGCATCTGATTGATGTATATAAAACCTATTTCGGACCGTCGTTGTTGAGAGTTACGCAATGACATGGGATTAGAGGTTGTACGAAGTCAGGAAGATGGGACCATGCCCTCTGGTCTTCAAGCTTCAAATTCTATCCGTTGCCCTGCGCAATAGTCACTCGGGATTGGACTTCCTTGGTTCTTGTGGGACATTACTGTGTAGAAATGTATGTCTGAAACATTGAGAAGATGCGATGTGGCGTTATGGTGGCAAGATGATGATTCTGGCCCTCACCGGGGTTATCTCTAGTTTGAGTCGATAAAGTAGACGTTGCTCAGGGTTGTCTCGGAGGTTGGACTGCTGCAAGTGTTGAAGATCCTCAGTGTTATCTCTGAGGTGTGCCTGTCTTCACGGTGCTATCTCCGGGTCTTATACTGAGTGCCTCGGGGTGAGTGCTGAGGTTGAAGCTGATTGCATGCATTTGAAACGAGCATTTTCGAGGGTATCTTTGGAACTGCAACTGCAATCCTCGGGGTTATCTCCGAGGTTAGCACTGCTATTCCCGATATGGGGACTGAGACTGAATATCTCAGGGTTATCCCCGAGATGAATCGGCCTTCTCTGATGGAATTTTCGGTATTTGAACTGCATGCCTCGGGGTTATCTCCAAGGTTAGAACTGATACTCCTGGTATGCGTTCCGGGGTTGAGACTGAACTTTTGGTAGTATCTGGACTGGATATAAACTGTCTTCCAGGGTTATATCTGAAAGACGTATTTTCCCTCCTGCAATGTCAGTAACAGGTGTGCAGAAAATTTTGAGCGTCTACACTGGGCATGCCATAAATCTGAAGTGTCTTGCTATTCCAAAGAGGCCAGAATAAGGAGTCAAGCTATCAGTTCTTGAGATCAGTCGAGGCAAATAGAAATGTTGAAGTACTGCACAAGAGCAGGAAGAGGTGTTCTATATTGAGGATCCAATGAACACTCTTCAGGATCATAGTGTTATCTCAACCTGTCGATGAGCAACATTCAACAAGACACTACGATCAGGTCCAAGAAGATATGCATCAGAATCGCAGAGTTCGGTCATTTGAAGAGTGAAGCATTGGCAACGGTTCAATCTGAAGATTGATATTCGAATACAGCTTGTTGAGAGCATCGATGCAAAAGAAAAACCTCTGATCGAGAAATTAGAAGGAGGAAATAAAGTTAACTACCTGTCCAAGACATCGAAGTGACATCTCTGACGGGGTAGGTGAAACAGTAGACTGCAGTGTCAGAAAAGTCATAAAGGAGCTGTCATGTCACATCTGCAGTCTACCTCAAATAACTTGAGATCTACGATGCAATTCAAATAGCTCCCAACGGCTACATTACAACGGGAAGGTTGTGAATGAGTATAAATCAACAAGAGCTTCAAAGATCAAGAGTTGCTAAAGTTGCTAAGTTGCAAAATCGTTGAGTTGTTGGAATGCTATAGTGTTGACTCTACTAGTTCCACCTGAGCTTAACAAAACAAGTCTCAGTGACAGTGAGACTACGAAGGTGGAAGTGAAGCAGATTTGAAGAAGAACTAAAACAGACTAAAGCTTCACTCAACAAAGATGAGAATGCCACTGAAGATGGCAGCTAAGCTGAGAAACGAGAAGGAAAAGAAGATAGCATTCAGAAAAATGGCAGAGCACAAAGAAGATCCAGAGAGCCACTCTACGAATCACCATGAACCTAAAGCTGAACCAGAACAAGTGCAGAACAATGTCTTCCAACCAGTCAAGAAGGGTTCAGGGAATGCTAAGTGCTAGAAGAAGTCTACCAAAAGCTTTAACACTTAGCAGATCCAAATGGTGATGGTGCATAGCTGACAACAGATGAAGATGAGCATAACATAATAAAGATCAGCTGTATGAAAGAAGATGTAGTCCAGACTAAAAGCAGAATGCCAAGAGGACTACGCCATTCTTTGTAGTAATTTTTTTTCTCAAGTTACATAGGCAAGTAGGAGTGGTAGTTATTTAAAGCGAAATGAGATATAGTGAGCCACCCTTATAATTCTATTTAATTTCATTTATTGATGTCTATTGCAATTCTAATTCGACCAAAAAACTATACATAAAATCACTTGAACATTTTTGGAAGGTTATACTCCCTTGATTTTATAAAAGGGTCTTTTATTTACAAGTTAAAGTTAGTTTGTAAAAGCATTCACAACAGTTTTCTTATCTTTATCCCTACTCTGCAGTGCTATTGGGTCATTCTGTAAAATAGGAATTCAATTTTTCACTATGTACCCAACAGGTTTCTTATATTGATTCCTTAAATAATAAAATTTAAAATTTAAAATTTAAAAGTTCCAATAGTCAAAATATCAAATTAATAATAATATTATAATTTATAAAAGAGAGAGTATAATTTATCAATTATATTCCACTATAAAATAAATTTTATTTTATTTTTAATTTTAAGTAATTTATGGAGTGAGTATTGAATGGATTGAAATTTCAAATGTACATAAGATCAATATTAACTTTTAAAAAGTTAATTTGTGATATTTTTAAATTTAAATTTAATATGATTCATTTAAATTTTGAAAATAACAAATTTTATAATTAATAGTACTTTTATAATATTTATAATTATATTGACATACATTAAATAAATTTATATCAATTTTAAATTTGAATACGTTTGAAATTAACTTTTAAAAAATAAGTCACTATTAAGTTTATAATTTGAAAATAAAGTAGTAAAAAACGTCAAGATGTATATGATTGATGAGTTGTCCGCTTAAATGAATGTGTGAAATGTCATTTTGTATATATAGAAAATGATCTTTTGACTCCCTCACACTGGATAGTAAAATCATAATAATTAATAAAGAAACATATTAAAATAAACTATGCAACAAGCTCCATTGTAATCTTAAACAAGAATTTAGTTCATGATTATTGAATTAAAACTAAGAATCCACAATTGAATAAACATTAAAAGACAAAAATAAGAGTAGAGAAAAAGAATAAAATCTGTTTTCAGCAAATGTCATGCTCCCTCTTGCTCCTGCTCTTGATCTTCAATGGTCTCAAAGTTGCTTTAATCTCCAAATCTAATAAAAATTAGGATTTTGTCATAATCTAATGAAAATCTAATCTAATGGAATCATCTCTCTTAATCCTTGTGATTCTCCTCCTTTTATATGCCTCTTTATATGTCTTTTAACCCTCCTTAAAGTCCTTGAAACAAACAACTCAAACAAATCCTCCTTGAACTCAACTTTTGAAAACTCTTTTTCTTCCCGACAAGCCCGCCCCCACGAGCTTTTTGCACTAGGAAACACCTGCCCCGGCGAGGGTCACTCTTGAATGCCACCTCGACGAACTTTTTACACTAGGGAATGCCCGCCCCAACGGGCTTTCTGCTCTCGAAATTATAGAAATGCCACTAAGCTCTATTTTTCATGTTTTGACCTTCCGAAGCCGTTTCCTACAACACGAACACAAAAATAAGTAAAATGATACTAAAAATACTTAAAGTTAATAAAGAATTAAGCCTTAACGGTGTCCAATTCACATGTATAAAACCCACTCATCAAGTCTCTCACATAGAGATGAGACCCACTCACTATTCATGTGAAACTATGAGAGTGATTATGTGAAAATATCAATTTTTATGTATAAATATCAGTTCCTTACATTAAAAGCCTTTTACGTGACCACGAGAAGTATATAGATACACTAATAAGTCCAAAACGTGTAGTGAAGACTTGATAGTGACCTGGTGGGGCCCGCAGACCACAAGTGTGTCCCAAAAAGACGAGGTGACTTATATGTAAGGTTCTGATCTTGCCACATAGGAAGAAATTTTAACAATTAGATCTTAACCATCCATCGAGTTACGTAATGTCTAGCATTTTTGGAGGAAGTGGTTAACATGAAGTTAATTTGGGTTAATTAACCATTACAGTGTCGACATCCAGGACGGGAGGTGATATCTCTCTCTCTCTTTGTGTGTCAATAGTGTATTGGTCAATTAACCAACTTACCATGAAATTAACTTAATGGTAATCAGATCCATTTTGGGACCATCAATAAAAGAACAATAGTGCTTTTAGAGCTCCTTCGAAAAAGTTACGTCATCAGTCACGTCAATTACATCATTAACTAATACTAATATTACTACAAATATGAAAATAATATTCTCTCTCTCTCTCTCTCTCTCTCTTTCACACACATATATAGGGGAGTGATCTATAACAATCGTTTGCTATAGACACTATTCTAGCAAACAAATTTCTCACCATTCAATCAAAGACTGAAGGGTCGAGAAGAATTAAGACATGAGCCAAACCGCTAGTAGGAGTAGCGACCAATGAAACTCCTACTCGCGGCCAGGGAAGTGGCTGGAAATGACTATGTTGCCCTTGTAGACACTCAAAATTTTCTGTACACCTGTCACTAACATTGCAGGAGAGTAGATTTGTCTTTTATGAGGGAACCCTGAAAGACGATCCATATCTATGCCGGATACTACCGGAAGTTCAGCATCAACCCCGGATCGCAATCTGGGAGTAACAATTCTAATCTCGGAGATAACCCCGAGGCATGCAGATCAATACCGGAACACACACCGGAGAAGACTGATTAATCTCGAACATAACCGCGAGGTATCTAGTCTCAGTCCCAACCATGGGAATAGCCACCAACCTTGGTGATAACCCCAAGGAATGCAATTTCGGCAATAACCCCGAAAATGCTTGTTACAAATGCAACTAGCTTCAATCTCGGCGCTCACAACGAGATACACTGTACCAGCCCAACGATAATATCGGGAAGACAGGCGCACCTCAAAGATGACAATGAGGACCTTCAATAAATTACAGTAGTCTAATCTCAGCAAAGCTGAGCAACGTCTGCTTTATCAGCCCAATCCGGCGATAACACCGGTGAGGGGCAACATCGTCATCTGACCAGCACGATGCCATGCCATGTCGTCTTAACGTCTCTACGCAACAGTGTCCCACAAGCCTGACCAATCCCGAGTGACTATTGTGCGGGGTAACGGATGAAAGTTGAAGCTTAAAGATCGGAGGGCACCGTCCCATCTTCAATGACTTTGCACAAACTCTAATCCCATGTCACCGTACAACTCTCGACAATGGCGGTCCAAAATAGGTTCTGTATACCTCAAACGGATGCTCGAATTGCACTTCTGAAAGTCCGAGTGGACATTACAGTACCTGAGTGCACGTACTTCGAGACGACCCGAGCCGAAAAACTCGGGCCAACCCGGGTTGCCTCTGGTACACCTGCGGCTCTACCCTCTATAAATAGAGGGCTTGAGGTGGCCATTTTGAAGGAGGAGACAGCGAGGAAGCTCTGCCAATTTGCTCTTCACTCTTCCCATGCAGTGTACTTTCCCCTTTTAAACACTTGTGAGCTCATATATAGCCCTTTTGTACCTACAAAAGTCTGTGTTTACCCACTCTAAAGATATAAAAGTCTTCTTTGACAGCCCACTGTAAGCCTTCTCACACACTTTAGAGTCCTTCTCCTCATCTTTGCACACACCCTTCTACACGTTAAGAGTCGTGTTGCTTGCTTTTGCGTGGACTTCGGTCCGTGGTTTCATTCCAGTCTGTATATATATATATATATATATATATATATATATATATATATATATATATATATATATATATTGACTAACATTATCGAGTTATGCCTCGATTGAGCCTAGACTTCGGTCTTGAGCGTTTATTTGCTTTCCTATATATATTTATATATATGAACTGCGTGTCGAACTCTGTTCGATGAGCCTAGACATCGGTCTGGAGCGTTTACCTGCTTTAATATATATATATATATATATATACTTATATATATTATCTGTGGTCAAACTCTGTTCGATGAGCCTGGATTTTACATCCGGAGCATTTACATGCTTTATATATATATATATATATATATATATATATATATATATATATATATATATTAATTTCGTCTTGCCTGGAGTTCACTTCGTGGCAATTTGATTGCTTTGTACAGCTTTCTTTACGTTTTGTCCCGCCTGGAGTTCCCTCCTTGGCGGTTGATAGCTTTTAACATCTTTATTTACATTTTTGATCCCCCATGGAGGTGCTTCGTGGTTGGTGATTACGTTTGTATATATATATTTGCAGCTTTTATATGTATATACCTGCTTACTGCTTTCATACAAATTGCGGTATTCTGTGTGCCTAGGAATCATGTGATCACA